>OU342738.1:351595392-352258314 GCA_910589765.1 Avena atlantica | reverse complement strand
TTTATTCATTTATTAGGGTGTCAACTAATTCACTTTGGATTATTTGGAAATTTTTTTTTATATGATTTTAATATTTTTTAAAATTGGATTTGTCTTTATTCAAATGGAATTTGGTTTTAAGCCATTTTATTTTGGAGGATTCTTTATCCTTTTATTTTTTTATTTTGATTTGGATTATATTCATTCCATTTGCTTATGGATTTGGCCAAGATTTGATTAGGTTTTTTAAATAATCCTTATTTAAATTTCTTTCTTCATCTTGTAAATCCATATCTTTTTATTTAAAGATACAAAAATAGTGATTTCCAACTATTATAATTGTATTTATTATTTGTTTACCTTTTTAATCCCTTTAGGATTATTTGCTCACCATTGGTATGGATTCTAGATGGTTGCTTTATTAGCTTTGGGAAATCAATTTCTTATCTTATTAAATTCATAAGATTTTATTCATGGTTCCAAAGTAAGTGAAACCAATTATATGGTTTATAATATTTCTAATAATCATTCTTGATCATTTTGAAATGTGTTTTTTGACAAATTTCTATATGGATCAAATCCATAGTCTTGGAGATAACTTGAAAATGATTTCTTCCATTAGGGTTTTAGGGTTTGGTTTATTTCTCAGTGTTTAAATTTCCAGATGCATTTATGAAGAATGCAGTTCACTTGATTTGGATACTTTGTGGATTCAAACATTAACAAAATTGTTCAAGATGGGATTTTAAGTTTCCATTTAGAAACAAAAGTTTCTTTAACCTAAAAATCAACAATAATTTATTTGTTTATTTATTTTTCACATTACAAGATTTGGAAAATCTTGGGATGTGACAGGCTAAAACCTTAAATAAATCTCGTCCCGAGATTTGGGGAGGCTAGGGTTTACAAGTTGGCTCAAAGCAACTAGGGTACTACCACCCTTAAAAATTTTTCCCACTAGATTACATCTTGGCTTTCTTGGGATCTTGTTGGAATCTCTCTAGGCATACATCTGCAGAGTGTCCTTTGTTTCCACACTTGAAACATGTGACAAGGCTGAGATCCTTCATAGGCTTTATCTTGTGCTTCATCTTTCTGGGCAATTGCTTGCATATGTCCTTGGTTACCATAGTTGTAACATGTGATAAGATTGAGTTCTTCACGTATCTTCTGTGGACAAGTTGATACATAATGGCCTAACTCTTTGCAGTTGTTGCACCACACTTGGCTAATCTGCTTATACTTTTTCTTCTTGGGATTCTCCAAAGCTAGGAGTGCTTCTAGTTCATGTTCTTCATATGTTATCTCAAAGGTAGGAAAGTTTCCTGGTCTCCTTGACCTTTTCCTTGGATAATACATATGTCTCCTCCTTGGTCCTTTAAATTGAGTCATATTGCATGGAGGTGCAAGCTGAGCTTTTCCTTTGTCTTCATCCTTCTTGGTAGACTTTGCTCTCTCATGGTAGTCTGCAATCAGTTGTTGCACTCCACCTTGTTTCCTTTGTTGAACTATGGAATAGATGGGGCATTGGATAGGGACATAATTATTTCCTTCACATAGGTAACAAGTAGCTTGAGATGTGGGGCATTGATTCATTAGATGTTTCTCTTCACAATTGGGGCATTGATCTTCATGCTCCTTGGAAGTGTGATCCTTGTCTCCACAAACATTGCAAGCTTGGGTTCCTTCTAAAATATCATCCTTGACATCCTTGTTGTCACAAACTCCTTGGGAAAGGTTGTCTCCCATGTTGATCATTTGAGTGGCCATCCTTTGCAACAATTGGGATTGAATTTCCAAAAACTTTTGTATGGTTGGGTCTAATCCATTGTTGTTGGCTAAACTGAGTTGTCACTTGGTTCAACTGGGTTTGGTTTGCTAGTAGTTGCTCTCTCATGTGCACCTCTTGGTTGTTGTTGTTTCCATCCTTGATGTTGGAGTTTCTTGGAGTAGTCATCTGTTTGGGTTGGGATGGGATTAGAATAGGAATAAAAAATCTCTAAGGGAATAGTTCTATTCTAATCACACACATCACAATTCACACAAGCAAAATGCAACCAATCACAAAAAACATTCCACTCAAACAACAAAGTTTCAAGCACATTTTTAGGCAGCAAAATTTTTTTGCTACACCACATAAGTTGGTGTGTTTGATCTAACCTAATATGGTGGTCCATCTATATGGTTCACTTGAGATTTTTCCATCCTTCTTAGTTGATTCTTCTTGAATGAGATCATGGTTTCCTTGGGAAAATTCTTGGTCACAAAAACTTCAAAGGTGATGATGATTCCCAAGTTGTGTTTCCTTAGTCTTCAAGTCTTGAGATCACTTGTAGTCCTTAGTGATATCCAAGGTTGAAGTCCTTGTTGAGAATAATGTTGAAATCACTTGAAGATGTTGAAGTCATTAGAGTTGATGAAGTCCTTTGCACATGGTGAAGTCTTTGGCCATGGAAAGGCTTTATCCATTAAGTTGAAATAGAAGAGATGTAGAGTCAAACCAAAAATGGTTGAGGAAAGAGTTTACAAGATTGTTTGTAAATAAGTTTGGAACAAATACAACTCCTATTTTTCTAAGGGGTTTTTGTCCAATCCTAGGGTTAAAAATCCTACAGGCAACATAATGCTCTGATACCATATGTAAGATCCCTCATTTATAAAGGAAAGGATCCCTGTGATTGCAATGCTAGTCCCTGGATCAATAGCTAGCATCCACAGTTAAGATGTAATATCAAGAAACAAAGGTCATAATACAACTTTATAACCAGGAATAAAATAATTTATTACATCTTACATAGCTCATTTGGCTATCTCATTACAATGCAGCAGAAGAATATAACAATAGCATGGGGTCCTTCATCTTCAAAGTGCCACAGGCAGACATGTTGGTTATAGACTTGTAATCCTAAATCAATAACTTCTCTAATATCAAACAAACCTGCAACATAATATGTTACAGCCACAAGGTCAATACATTTGAATTGTATTGGCAAGTGATACTATGGTAGTATAGTGGAGTCTATCATCTATATGCTTTTGGCTAAGTGGAGCTTAGGCTTGCTTTGCTCAAAATAGATTTTCTTATCATTTGAAAACACTAAGTTTTTGCTTGACAAAATTACCCAAGGCATCTACCAATAGAAATTGGTGATCCTTCAACCCTTGTGATGCAGCCCGACCTACGGTCGTTACTACATCAAGGTCTCCAACGTACTCCAAGTTGTCATGGACACCAAAGGTGAATCCGTTCCTTTATGCGAGTCCACTTCCTACCCTATTGAATGGTATTCTACTTCATACTCCGTCACATATGCATGATAGGTTCACACCGACCGGTACGGAGGCAAGGGAGGAAGCCCGGAACATCAAGCCCGACAAGACGGAGGCTTGGAAGAGGAGACGGAAGAAGACAGGTCGACAGCTGCCAGGTCCAAGCGGTACTACCAGCTGTCGGAACCGGTACTACCGGTCGGCGGTACTACCGCCCCCTTCTACTGCTCGCTACTGATGGCTCCAACGGATGCTCCAAGACCGCAAGCGGTACTACCGGTCCTAGAGCGGTACTACCGGACAGCGGTACTACCGCACCCTCCTACCGCTCGCCACAGGCGCCTCCGACAGAAGCTCCAGGCCCTCAAGCGGTAATACCGCTCCCGAGCGGTACTACCGGTGACGACGGTACTACCGGTTGACGGACCGGTACTACCGGTCATGTCTGCCTGCGCGCACCAGTTGGGCCACAGCCCATGTATCCCCTTTTACTTACCTAATCGCCTAGTTTATCCCCAAACTACCCTTGTTTAGTGGCTGGCCTATAAATAGAGCCCCCACCCCTCATGTATCCTTAGGCATAGATGATAGACTAAAGAAAACCCCCATTGTGGAATCTCTAGTTTTGCCTCATCTCCTTTACCAAGGGACCGACTATCGTCACCAACCTCGATTGGACTTTGCATCACGCATCCATCGTTGAACAAGGCCTTGGGTTCTCGGTTTCTCGCCCCCAAGTCATCAAGACCCTCCTCAAGGTTTCTTCCCTATCCGATGTGGATTTGAGGGAGCACGTTGACCGATCTTTCCTTGCGAGGATTCTATCGGACGGTGGCCGCCGTTCGGGAGCAATCGGCCTTGTATCGTGTGAGTTTTGCGTGTGTTCATCGTGTTCTTCGCGAGGTGTGTGTTCGCTTCCGCTACTTCTCCCTTTCCCCTCGCTTTCCCATCGATTTGACCACGAGATCCGTGAAGATCGGGCCCCAAGAGGTTAACCCCTCCATCATCTGGTATCAGCAGCTTTGGTTGCCACGGATTTCTCATCGATTTGGTCTTATCCCCATAAATTCGAAAATTCACCAAAAATAGCCCCAATTCGTGTTTTGGATCGATATGTGATTTGAGTGCGTTTTGGTAGGTTTTGATCCGTGGATTACATGCTAAACTTGTTGATCTACCTTCCTTTGCGTTCCCATGGCCTAATTCCTTGATTTACCCCTTCGATTTGGTGCTTTTTCTTGAAGATTTTCCGCCCAAATCACCCCAAAATCGCGAAAACGAGTCAAAACTGGGAGTTTCAGGTCCAAGCGGTACTACCGGGTCCAAAAACCGGTACTACCGCACTTAACCGGTACTACCGGGCCCAAACAACCGGTACTACCGCCCCATACTGATCCAAAACAGCAAGTTCCAGATTTCAGCCTCTCACCGTTTTGGGCATAACTTTTGCATACGAACTCGGATTTTGGTGTTCTTTAGCTCATTTCGAAGAGGAGAAGGAGCCCTACATCATCATCCACATGGTTCATGCTATCTACTCCATCCAAATTCCGTGAGCAAGGCAGAATCCAACAATAAAGGGTGAAGATCGTCGACGAAAGGTATAAACATTCCGCGACTTCTCCCCACTTGCATTCCTTTGTGAACCCCACTATCTTTGTGAGCAAAAAACACCTATTGAGACTAGTTCCTCTTATGATTGCTTGGGCTATGCACATTTGATACCTTGTATATTCCGAGCAAACGTTGTGAGCGCTATCTCATATAGTTATCGTGTATAGTTGTTGGAACAAGGAAGAGGCAAGTGAAAAGAAAAAGAAAAGAGAGAAAAGAAGAAAAAAAAATATATAGAAAAATAAAAATAAAAAGAAAAAGAAAGAGATACATATGTGCCTCATAGAATAGGAAGCGCAAGCTCGATGAACATCAAATAGGTGATACTTATTGTGCATATCTTGTAGCCCACCAATCTTATGCAATCGAACTAGCGTCTCTCCTTGTACTTGTGTGACACGAGCTTATAGTCTTCGCTAGGTAATCATTTGGTTCTTAGCTCACTTTCTCCGTCGCACAAGTCCCATTTATCCCACCGTGTGTGTTTCCTTGTACATATTTCCTATCTTGTGGATTAACTTGTTTTGCTTTGTGATCATTGTGGTTCTTTACTTGCCATTACAACATCTTGATTTCGGACTGGTTCTTGACATGCCACTTTCCATACCTATCCATCATAGGCCTTGTGTGTGTGTGTGTTTTTTGGTTCGTAGTTGGTTTGGTGTTCCGCGTGAACTTCACTTTGCTTGGTTTATTGCTCTCAATGTGGCCACTTGTACGATACGATCTTCCAAGGTAAAGTAAGGTTTGACGTTGTATCCCTAACTCCCACTACCACTTCCATATACACCACTTGGTCTTGTGCATCATGTCTAGGGACTCCGGAACCGAGGATGATATCTATGAAGAATCCATGATGAGCCACCATGACTACGACTCCACAAGTATAGAGGACATGACGGAGCACACACCGACAATGGCTCCGCATGCTTTGAGGACCCGGAGCACTACACCTACGACGACTCCACATGCATGGAAGACATGGAGCTCTACGTTGACAATGGCTCCTCATCCATGGAGCCTATGGAGCACTACACCGACAATGGCTCCACATTCTTGGGTGATATGGAGTACTACACCAACAACTACTCCCAAGCATGGACGACTTCGAGTGCGACATCGATGACGCCTCGCCAAGCATGGAGGACACGGAGAACTTCATCGACTTTGATGGCTCCTCCATGAGCCATGAAGAATTCCTCCACCGTGTGGAGATGGAAGCCTACTACGCCAAGCAAGAGGAGGCGCATCATCAAGATTCCATGACCTTCAAGGCCAAGTGTGCACACCAAAGGGCACCACCTACTTCGATGATTCACCTCCAAGGCGACATGTTCCATCACCTCCAAGGCGTCAAGCTCTACCATCTCCAAGGTGCCAAGCTTCATCACCGCCAAGGCGCCAAGCTACAACTCCTATCCAAACAAGAGTGGCGTCCAAACATCATATGCATCAAGAGGCGCCAGAAACAAGACTCTTCATCGACAAACATCCTCTCATGAGCATCGCCACCATAAAGAGGATACAAGACATCGTCAAAGGCATCTTCGCCATAAAGACGAAGAACTCAAGATGAGCACCAACCATAATGCTCAAGCAAGCTCAAGAAGGCACCACAAGCACAAGAAGAGTGCCAAGGCAAATGATCATCGTCGCGAGTGTCATGTGGACGACCAAGTGCGCCACCTACATCAACCATCCAACGGCAAGGCACGCCAATGACCTCCGTCGACACCATCATAGGGCACCTTCAACTACTCGTGCCACCACCATAATGGAACCAAGAGCAAGCCTTCCTCCACGCCATCAAGCTTCAAAGCTGACGCTTGACTTCTACGACCTCGCGAACGAGGAAAATGTAGACGCCTACTTCGCCAAGTTGGATAGCATGAGCCTATCTCCACCACTACTACGAGATGGCCACAAGACGGTCGAGCATGGGATTTTCCCTTCGACCATGGAGGAGAGAAATGATGCCGATCTTATGGCATCCAACCTTGGAGGCGACAAGGTCAAGAATGGTGAGCATGGGATTTTCCCTTCACCAAAGGAGGCGCATGGAGTTGAGGAACCCGAGCCTACCCCCATATGCTTGAGTGATGATGTGGTACCAATCCCATGTGAGTATGAGAGCCACTTAGCCCACTTGAGTGAGAACAAGAGTGACATGAGTGACTCCACCTTATGTGAGATTGAGTGCTTTCCACTTGGAGGGCATGAGTGATACTCCTAGTGAGTTGAGAGTGGTAGTTGATAGGTCAAGTGAGACCATTTCGAATTCTAACAACTTACCCTCTACCTCTAGTGTGTTCTCTTGTTGTGTTGTGGTAGGTTCCATGGATGAAGACGCCCGATGCTATGAAGCAATGATGCCTCGAATGGAGAAGATGTACATGGTAGATGCTACACCATGGATACACCAAGAAGATGAAGTCGTCCACAAGGAGGCCACTACTTCCACAACACCCACTTCATATGAGAGGTATGAACAAGGTAACAATAAGGGTGTTGATGATGCCATGATCCCACTAGTGGACATGATGAATTGTGAGGATATGCATGCTATGGATGATACTTGTGACATTACATATGCTTCATCCACTTTCCCATGTGATGATTTGCCTTTGCATAATATTGATCATGTGGAATTGTTTGATTGCGATATCATTGCCATAAACATGCCATGCTATGCATCTTATGTGTATCCTCCAATTGCTATGGACATGCTTTGTCATGCTAATCATTCAATTTTTCCCGTTGCTTGCCATAAGATGAATGCTTGCAACAATGTTGACCACATGCATTATAATGAGATGGCCCCCATAGCTTTCTCAATTTTTGGAGATTTGATGATGGCCATGATAAGCATGTTCCCCACTTGCATACTCACCATGCATCTATTTCATACTTGATTGAAAATAATGGTGATGTGCATAAAAAGACATACGTCATGATGGATGATGTGTATCTCTACCATGCACACACGTTCTTCCTTTTACATATGATGTGTGTAGGTACCCGCACGAGAATGTCAACCTCGGTTGAGCACGAGTTGACAAAAAGAGCTCTAGAGAGCATTCCACAAGTGAGTTCAAGATCGAACCCATCTCTGATACCTTTTGCATGCTTTGCATCTTTCATGTTGGCAAATTGCTCTTTCATATGGTTTGATTGCAAGCATGTTAATGGTATTATCTCCCCTTGTGACATTCATGTTTCTTCGCATCTAGATAATGATGTTTGTGTTGCAACAAAAATGTTGAACATTTTCTCTTTCCGATGTTTTGGGTGCAACCACAATTCCATTAAGAGCATGTATTGTCATGAGAGCTTCCAAGAATCTCGTCTTGTTGTTGCAACAAACATAAGGACCACTTGCTCTTTCATTTGGTTTGTTTGCAAATATATTGTTTTGCTTCCGCTTGGGATACTCATATTCCCATGATATTTGCTTTCGATGATTTGTGTGTGACATCCAACATGTTGAACATTTTCTCTTTCCAATGGTTGGTTTGCACACATAATGATGTTTCTTTGGACATTCTTCCTTGTGTGTTTTTGCCGAATTCTCCTATTCTTGCGTCAAAGATGTTGATTGAAATTTTGATCCAATGCTTTGAGTGCCCCACTACTACATTGTATGGAGTTTTTGAGTTCCCACATTTGGATGATGTTCAAATGATTTCCATGCACTTTGACCTTGCATATGCAATCCATTTGCTATACATGCATTGTACTAATAGTGTTGTGAACAAGAATGGACATGCCACATTTGACATGCTCCTCTATCACGCACGAAAATATTTTGCTTGGTCTTTGTTGTGTGAAGGTACAAGTGCATACACGTCAACCTCTATGGACGATATGTTGACAAGAAGAACCGAAGAGAGTTACCTATGGCTACCCTTCATCAAGCTATATCTACAAGCTAAGGTGAATTCCTTCTACTTGAGGACTCCTGCAATAATCTTTATGAATTGGCTACGCTTTGAGTGTTGCTTTGCTTTTGTTGTGAGCTTTGTAGGCTTCAAGGAAGGTGAAGGAACATTGAAGTGTTGTCAAGTCAATCTTCCCGAGGACGACTATATGGTGAACCCCAGGATCAAGAAGGTCTCTCGACCGCTTCTACTCTGTGTTGAGCATGTAGAGTCGAGGACGACTCTTTTTGAAGGGGGGGAGATGATGCAGCCCGACCTACGGTCGTTACTACATCAAGGTCTCCAACGTACTCCAAGTTGTCATGGACACCAAGGTGAATCCGTTCCTTTATGCGAGTCCACTTCCTACCCTATTGAATGGTATTCTACTTCATACTCCATCACATATGCATGATAGGTTCACACCGACCAGTACGGAGGCAAGGGAGGAAGCCCGGAACATCAAGCCCGACAAGACGGAGGCTTGGAAGAGGAGACGGAAGAAGACAGGTCGACAGCTGCCAGGTCCAAGCGGTACTACCGGCTGTCGGAACCGGTACTACCGGTCGGCGGTACTACCGCCCCTTCTACCGCTTGCTACTGATGGCTCCAACGGATGCTCCAAGACCGCAAGCGGTACTACCGGTCCTAGAGCGGTACTACCGGACAGCGGTACTACCTCACCCTCCTACCGCTCGCCACAGGCGCCTCCGACAGAAGCTCCAGGCCCTCAAGCGGTACTACCGCTCCCGGAGCGGTACTACCGGTGACGACCGGTACTACCGGTTGACGGACCGGTACTACCGGTCATGTCTGCCTGCGCGCACCAGTTGGGCCACAGCCCATGTATCCCCTTTTACTTACCTAATCGCCTAGTTTATCCCCAAACTACCCTTGTTTAGTGGTTGGCCTATAAATAGAGCCCCCACCCCTCATGTATCCCTTAGGCATAGATGATAGACTAAAGAAAACCCCCATTGTGGAATCTCTAGTTTTGCCTCATCCCCTTTACCAAGGGGACCGACTATCGTCACCAACCTCGATTGGACTTTGCATCACGCATCCATCGTTGAACAAGGCCTTGGGTTCTCGGTTTCTCGCCCCAAGTCGTCAAGACCCTCCTCAAGGTGTTCTTCCCTCTCCGATGTGGATTTGAGGGAGCACGTTGACCGATCTTTCCTTGCGAGGATTCTATCGGACCGGTGGCCGCCGTTCGGGAGCAATCGGCCTTGTATTGTGTGAGTTTTTGCGTGTGTTCATCGTGTTCTTCGCGAGGTGTATGTTCGCTTCCGCTACCTTCTCCCTTTCCCCTCGCTTTCCCATCGATTTGACCACGAGATCCGTGAAGATCGGGCACCCAAGAGGTTAACCCTCCATCACCTTGTTCAACCACAAGTTTTTACTTAGAAATTTGGATGAGGAGATTCTTGATAGCTTCCATGTCTTGATTCTCAAATTATCCTTTGCCAAGGACATGGCTAAGTACTTAGATTTTTCACTCTCAAGAGGTTGTGCACTTTCCCCACAAGTCTTGGTTTTACCAATACAAGATCTTTCAGAAGCCTTCCTTAGACCAGAATGGACGCGCTCCAACCTATCAAACCCTACCACCAACTGTCCATTTGGCTAAGTTATTGTAACCTATATGATCCAGGCAGAGCCCATAATGCCAAGTGGCTGCACTTGAAGCTTCTCAACATTTGACATCTCAAATCTCTTTGTTCCTGGGTGGACATCCACAAGTGAGATACACAAGGTAAACCATAGAAATGGGCCTTGTGAACCACTCAACACAAACCATTCCTTCCATTCCACCCAGGTGATTCATTCACTTAGTTGTTTTATTAAACACAACACAAGTCCTTGACTTGGAAATATTCCATAGTGAATGTAAGATCCCTCCTCTTTAAAGGAAAAGGATCCCTGTGATTGCAATGCTAGTCCCTGGATCAATGCTAGCATCCATAGTTTAAGATGAAGTACACAGATACAAAGGTCATTTATTACATCCATTCCAGAGATAATCATAGTCTTTACAACTCAAAGGCCACAGTCCTATTACAAGAGTTTGAATAAGTAAATAAATATAAGTCTTCATCTTCATGTGCCACAGGCAAACATGTTGAGTGTAGGCTCATGACACCTAATCCTCATCAGAGTAACCTGCAACATCACAAGTTACAGCCACAGTGGGTCAATACTTTGGAATAGTATTGGCAAGTGATACCTTAGTATATTTTAAGTGGACTAGATACTATATGCAAATTTGGCTAAGTGTAGCTTGGCTTGCTTTGCTCAAAATATGTTTTTCCTATTAGTTGAAATCACTAAGTTTTTATTTGTCAAAACTTTTCCCAAGGAACCACCAATAGACATTGAGGTCCTTCACCCTTGTTCACCCACAAGTTTTACTTAGAAATTGGAATGATGAGATTCTTGATAGCTTCCATGTCTTGATGCTCAAGTTGTCCATTGCCATGGACTTGGCTAAGTACTTAGATTTTCCATCTGCAGAGGTTGTGCACTTTCCCCACCAGACTTGGTTTCACCAAGACAGGACCTTTCAGAAGCCTTCCCTTAGACCAAATGGACGCGTTCCAACCTATCATCCCACTACCACCAACTGTCCAACTGGCTAAGTTCTAGCAACCTATGTGATCCAGGCAGAGCCCATATTGCCAAGTGGCTGCACTAGAAGCTTCTCAACACTTGGCCTCTAAAATCCCTTTGTTCCTGGGTGGCTTTCCACAAGTGAGATACCCAAGGTAAACCATAGCCATGGGCCTTGTGTAACCACTCAACCAAAACCACCAATCAAGTCCCTTTCCACCCAGGTGATTCATTGACTTAGTTGTTTTATTAAGCAAAACAAAAGTCCAAAGACTTAGAAATATTTTCATCATAGCATGTATATTTTACCAACCCTTTTTTACTACTAGCTAGGCTAAGCATGGCATAGATAGTAACTTAACTTAGAAATTCCCTAGCATTTCTACAACTACTTAGGATTTCCAACATGGCATATAGGCAAAAATAATAGCATGCAAGACTTAGCAAAAATATTTCTAATGCTTAGTATAAAATATAGGAATAGAATTATTCATGAAGTACCACCTGCCTTGGTAGTTGGGAGAGTAGCACTCTTCACAATCACAATCACTAGCAGCAAAATCTACACATAGAATATAGCCACAATCACATACAAGACACATATAATCAAAAATATATATGCATGCATGCAAGATGCTAGGTGATGATTTTTAAAACCCAACCAAGCAAGTGCATAGTACTGAATCTTAAACAAGTCAAAAACTTGCCAAACCAAATTTATTTGACACTAAAACAATGCCTAAACAATTCATATATTCAAATAAGCTCTACACATGTTTCTGCAAATAAAACCTTTTTAACAGAGACTAAACATTAAACACATTGCATAATCTGATAGATCTTGCTCTCCTGATTCCAACGGTATAAAATTTGCCAAAATCTAATGTGGGAATCAGAAGTTACAAACAAAACAAATTTGAACTAAAATCTGATTCAAAATCTGTTTTAAATCTAACTCACTACCACGCGTCTGTTTCCTATTGGCCCGTACCGGTTCGGGCGGATCGATCTCTGCGAGCCGCAGGATTTAAGTCAGATCTAGTGGCTCAGATGCGCGCATACCCCTTCGTTTAAGTTCTAATTCTAGCCGTAAGATCTACATCTAACGCTCCTGATTGCTTTGACCAGAGATGGGCGGCGACTGGCGACGGCGCCTCTGTCAGTGGCGGAGCTGGCGTTCTAGGTCGCGCGGGAGAGAGGAGAAGGGGTTTACCAGACTCGCAGGGAGCTGCTGATTCTCAAGGTGGCGATGGTTCGTCAAGGGGCGCGCGGACACGGCGGGGATTCCTCGTCGGAGTAGGGGCAGACGTCGGGCAGGCCTCGGCGTCGACGGAGGCGAGGTTCTGGGGCGAGCTAAGACAAACCAACTGTGCCGTTAGATGTGCAAGACGCTGGGGATCTTAGGCATATCAAACAGAGGGCAAGGGCGGCTGGTACTTACGGGGAGAGGTCGCCGGAGTTGAGTGGCGGCACGGTCGTTTGCGGGAATGAACGGGGACGGCGTCCTGGGTCACAAGCAGGCAAGCAAAGGGTATCAGAAGATGCACGAGGTCCTGCTGGACACACTCATTTGAACCAGAGGCACAGGAGCGGTCGGGACTCACCGGAATTTGCTGCCGGAGATCGTCGGAGCTGCGGCGGTGTTTGGCGAGTTGCGAGCAGCCTGGTGGCGTGGAGAGAAAATTGAGTGAGGGGAATGGAGCGGAGTGGGGAGGGGATTAAATAGGCAGAGGCTCGACAAGAAACGCCCGGTGAATCAATGGCAATTACGCCGCAGAATGAACGCAGCAACGGCCAGCGGCGACGGCGTCTGCGCGTGAGATTTGGGAAGAAGGAGTCGACGTGGAGAGGGCCCAGTTGTCTGCGAGAGGAATAGAAGGGGTGTGGGGTCCTGGTGTCATCGACTTGCTGGGTGCGTCTGCGCGTGAGTGAGAGAGAGGGAAAACCCGGGTGGGCTAGCTGGGCTGGTTTCGCTGTTGGGCCCAAAGTCTGGCGCCGACCCTTTTCCTTTTCTTTAATCCTTTTCTATTTCTAATTTGATTTTCTGGAATGATTTTCAAATGAATTCAAACTCTATTTGAATTCAAATCTTTTCAGGATTTTTTAGTGTGCAACAGTCACAAATTTGGTCATAAAACCAAGTGGTCTCTCTGTTCAAGATTGGTTCTTTTGAATAAACAAAATAAACAATGCTATAGCACTTGATTTGCAAATGTTTTGAAAATGGTTTTGAAACCATATTTATTTTGTATATTTTTGTTCAAACTGCACACTCAAACCAATCAACAAGGAAGCAAACAAACTTGGTTTAAAACACTTAAGCTCTCAAATGGGGATGGTCATTTGATTTAAGTTTGCTCACATAAAACGATAGCACTATGTGCTTCTGTTTTCTTGAATGTGGTTTGAAATTGATCTCAAAACTATATGCATGCATGAATGATATGCAATATTTGAAATCATGATTTTAGGGATGTTACAAATCTAACCCCCTTAAGGTGAATCTCGCCCTCGAGATTCGGATTGGCTAGCAAATAGGTGAGGGTGGTCTTTCCGAAGATCATCTTCTCTTTCCCATGTTGCCTCCTCTTCGGAATGATGATTCCACTGCACTTTGCAGAACTTGATAGTCTTAGTCCATGTGACTCTTTCTGCAGTCTCAAGAATCTTGATAGGCTTTTCTTCATAAGTGAGATCACTTTCCAATTGAACTTCCTCCAAAGGTATAGTATCCTTCAAAGAAGTTTCTTCCATTTCTGGATGACATTTCTTAAGTTGACTCACGTGAAACACATTATGGACAGCAGACAGAGATTCTGGCAGTTCAATTTCATAGGCAACTTCTCCTTTACGACTCAGAATCTTGAATGGTCCAACATATCTTGGTGCCAATTTTCCTTTGACTCCGAACCTTTTCACTCCATGAAGTGGTGACACTCTAAGATAAGCTCTATATCCAACTTCGTAGGTGACTTCTCTACGCTTAGGATCTGCGTAGATTTTCTGTCGGGACTGTGCTATCTTCAACCTGTCCTTAACCAATTTGACCTTCTCTTCGGCTTCTTTGATAAGATCTGGCCCGAATAAACTTCTTTCTCCCACACCATTCCATAACAATGGGGTGGTACACTTTCTTCCGTAGAGAAACTCAAATGGTGCCATCTCAATGCTGGCTTGATAGCTGTTGTTATAAGAAAAATTCTGCGTAAGGCAGACTTTCATCCCAACTGGCTCCATAGTCTAGGGCACATGCCCTCAACATGTCTTCGAGAATCTGATTAGTCCTTTCCGTTTGTCCATCGGTTTGAGGATGAAAAGTAGTACTGAATTCCAACCTCGTTCCTAATGACTCATGTAACTGTCTCCAAAAATGGGAAGTGAATTGAGTTCCCCTATCAGACATAATACTCTTGGGCACTCCATGTAGACATACAATTCTACTCATGTAGATTCTGGCTAACTTTGCACTTGTATAGGTTGTCTTCACGGGTATGAAATGAGCCACTTTAGTTAGGCGATCCACTACTACCCAAATAGAATCGTATCCTGATCGGGTCCTTGGTAATCCGGTAATGAAATCCATACCAATCTTGTCCCACTTCCAATCAGGAATAGGTAGTAGTGGTTGAAGTAAACCTGCTGGTTTCCGATGTTCCGCCTTCACTCTACTACACACATCACACAAAGCAATATGTTCGGCGATGTCCTTCTTGAGATTATTCCACCAAAATCTTTCTTTCATGTCCATGTACATCTTGGTGTTACCCGGATGAATGGAATACGGAGAGTTGTGTGCTTCTTGCAAAATCAGTTTCCGCAGTTCCGGATCTTGTGGAACACAGATACGTTTCCCATGCCATAAAGTACCCTGTTCGTCTTCATGGAACTCTTTGGCTTTACCTTTGCTAATCTTTTCTTTAATCTCTTCGATTTCCTTAAGTCTTCTGGGATTCTTTGATCTTGTCTAACAAAGTGGGTTGAACATCCAAAGACATGAGATGTCCTTCAGGTACAGTCTCCAATCCGAGCTTTCTAAATTGAGTACACAGATCATCTGGCAATTCTCCTTTGGTAAGGCCATTCACAAAAACCTTACGACTTAGAGCATCTGCTACAACATTTGCTTTACCGGGGTGGTATTGCAAACTTAAGTCATAGTCCTTGATAAGTTATAGCCATCTTCTTTGTCTCATATTAATTTCCTTCTGGGTGAAGATATACTTCAAACTTTTGTGATCTGTGAACACTTCACAACGCTTTCCCAAAAGATAGTGTCTCCATGTTTTGAGTGCATGGACAACAGAGGCTAACTCTAAATGATGAGTAGGTTAGTTCACTTCATGAGTTTTGAGTTGTCTCGAGGCATAAGCCACAACTTTACCATCTTGCATAAGTACTGCACCCAAACCTTGATGAGATGCATCACAATATACTTGGAAATCTTTTTCCAAATCTGGCAGACACAAGACTGGTGCTGTCACAAGTCTCTTCTTCAATTCCTGAAAGCTGAGTTCACAACCTTCAGTCCAAGCAAACTTCTTGTCTTTCTTTAACAATTATGTCATAGGCTTAGCTACCTTGGAGAAATTCTCAATGAACCTCCTGTAGTAACCTGCTAAGCCAAGGAAACTACGAACTTCTTTCACGGACTTGGGAGATTCCCATTCAGTCATAGCTGAAACTTTAGCAAGATCAACTGCTACACCATCCTTTGCCATAACATGACCAAGAAATCCCACTTCATCCAACCAGAATTCACACTTGCTGAATTTGGCATAAAGTTTATGCTCTCTTAGCTTCTCAAGTATCAAACGCAAATGTCCTTCATGCTCTTCTTTGCTCTTGGAGTAGACTAAGATGTCATCGATGAAAACGACAACAAATTTGTCAAGGAATTCCATGAACACCTTGTTCATCATATTCATGAAGTATGATGGAGCATTGGTCAAACCAAAAGTCATTACGGTATACTCATACAATCCATACCTTGTAGTGAACGCTGTCTTAGGTATGTCTTGTTCTCTTATGTTGAGTTGAAAATAGCCTGACCGGAGATCAATTTTTGAGAACACACATGCTCCTTCTAGTTGATCAAACAAGTCATTGATTCTAGGCAAAGGGTATTTGTTCTTGATAGTCACCTCGTTGAGTGAACGGTAATCTATGCATAAACCTTTGACTTCTATCTTTCTTCTCCACGAACAAAACTGGGGCTCCCCAAGATGAAGAACTTGGTTGAATAAATCCTTTCTGAAACTGTTCTCCAAGTTGTTTCTTGAGCTCTTTCAGTTCATCAACTGACATTTTATAAGGTCTTTTTGCTATTGGTACAGACCCTGGTACCAAATCTATAAGAAATTCCACATCTCTATCTGGTGGCATTCCCGGCAATTCTTCCGGAAACACATCTGGATATTCACTCACAATTGGCACATTGTCTATGCTAACCCCCTTAAGAGAATTAAGCATACTCCTTTTTACTTCAAAGTTGGTCTTGAATCTGATCCTTTTATTTTCTGGAGTTGTGAGTGAGACAGTATGGTTAGCAGAATCTATCACTCCTTTGTACTTAGTCATCCAGTCCATTCCGAAAATGACATCCAATCCTTGGGAGTTTAGAATTATCAAGTTAACGGGAAACTTATACTTCCCAAACTCTATGACTAGATCATGACATCCTGAATTCACTATCATTTCTCCACCAGGAGAACTTACTTTTATAGGACACCCAATAGTTTCTACCGGTAGTTCATTTCTTTCAACAAATGCTCTTGATATGAATGAATGAGATGCACCAGTATCAAAGAGTACAAATGCTGGAATAGAATTGAGTCTGAACTTACCAGCAACAGCATCAGGCTCCTCTTAGACCTCCTCCACATTGATGTGGTTTACTTGTCCCTTCTGAAAAGGTTGGGCTTGTTGGGTCCTTCAACTTTCTTTTCTGGGCAGTCATTTTCATAATGCCCCATCTTCTTGCATTTGAAGCTTTCAACCTGACTAATGTCTCTCTTAACAGGCTGACTTGCACTTCCACTTCCATTACCACTGTGGTGACTCTTGTATCCACCCTTGTGGTTCTTGTACTTGTCATTGTCATGACTACGGTGATGCTTGTTGTCATGACGGTTGTGGTTGTGGTGCTTGTTGAATTTCCCATGCTTGTGGGATCCTGAGCTTCTGCTGTCATCATAATGAGATCGTTTGTGAGACGATCCCGAGTTGTGCTTGTCGGAATGCTTTCTCTTTCTACTCTCAACTTGCTTCATTTTGTTCTCCAAAATAGCAGCCTTGTCACAGAGCGACTGATAAGTGGGAACATATGCCACAGCCAACTGCAGATTCAGCTCATCATTCAAGCCTTCAAGAAATTTTTCCTTTCTCTTGGCATCAGTGTCAACTTCATCCGGTGCATAACGTGCCAGATTGTTGAACTTCTCAATATATTCAGCCACGCTGCGGTGGCGCTGCTTCAGGTTATGGAACTCCTTTTTTTCAGACTCATCACTCCAGATGAGATATGAGCAGTGCGAAAGCCATCCTCAAAGATAGCCCATGTCACTTCATCTATGGGAGTGGTGATCTGGAAGTTGTCCCACCAAGTGGCGGCTGGTCTTTTCAGCATCCGTACAGCCCACTGTTACCAAGTCCTTGTTTACTGAGCGTAGCCAGTCATTGGCCACCATGGGATCAGTTGTTCCTGAGAACTTTGCTAGCCTCAATCTCAAGAATCTGGTAAGCATGTCAAAGCCTGGTGGGTTGTTGTTGTTGTTATTGTTGTTGTTGTTGTTGTTGTTGTTGTTGTTGTTGTTGTTGTTGTTGTTGTTGTTGTTGTTGTTGTTGTTTTTTGTGTTGTTGTTGTTGTTGTTGTTGTTGTTGTTGTTGTTGTTGTTGTTGTTGTTGTGTTGTTGTGTTGTTGTTGTGTTGTTGTTGTTGTTGTTGTTGTTGTGTTGTTGTTGTTGTTGTTGTTGTTGTTGTTGTGTTGTTGTTTGTTGTTGTTGTTGTTGTTGTTGTTGTTTTGGTTCTGGATGAACATCGTCATCATCTGCATTAGCTGAGTTTGAGCGGTCATCATTTGTTGCATTTCTGGAGTGATGTTGTTGTTGTTGTTGTTGGGGTTGGGGTTTGCACGACGGGGAGACATCTGTGGTTTGTTCAAATAGAGATAAGAATGAGATACCCATAGATGCTTTCATGCACATTACATCACATAAGCAAACACATAGCATGCAACACAAAGATAAAGGTTCAACAACAAGATAACAAGTTCACAAAGTAAAACACACAAGTAGCAAGCCATCCACATGTCGGATGGTCAAATAACAAGTTCTCAAATAACAAGTACGATAACAAAAGATAAACGAGTAGTCAAATCTACTCCTCGGCATCAATCCCTCCTCGACAATGGTAAGACTTGCGTTCTCCATCGCGGTCTTGTATTCCTCGACGCTAGTGGTCAAGGTCTCTATCTTGGCCTTAGAGCCCTCTTCTGGGAACGAAGCCTCTCAATCACCGTCTGCTGCTGCTCTAGCTCGAAGGTCCTTGGACTGCAGTTCTTCAGTCATGTCCCGGATCTTTCTTGTTCCTATCCCTGGACACGCTTCTCCTGACTCTTGAACTTCCTGTCCTAGGGTCCTTCGAACTTCGCCTCCATTTCCTTGGACTATCTCGTCTTGCTCCGTGAAGAGCTTGTCCTTCTCGCAGAGCTGCACCTGGAGCTCGTCATTGCTGACATGACATTGGTCCTGTCCGTGTCCACGTGCCTAATGAGAGACTCTAAGTCCTGGAGTACAGGGGCGTATCGGCTCTGCTACGTCCCTCGAATCGTCTCGAAGTCGATGGACTCTCCAATCCTCATCACGTCTTCCGAAGACGTGGAAGTGGGTACCTCTAACCTGTTCGGTAGTGTCGTCCTAGCAGACGTCCTATCAAATCCTGCCATAACTACCTCAAGGCCTCTCTCCCTGTCATTCGTGCATGAGCTTGAAGACAATGGCCTCCGTGGTAGGCTCTGTTTCTGGCGTCCGGGCTGATTGACCTTGAAGCCCCAGAGGTCCTTCCTCTCAAAACTTGGTGAGGGGATGAACCATGATGGTGGGAGAAGAGGGAGATTGAGCAAGGTAGTAAGCTCAACGAGACGGGACCAAGCGGGTAACCGAACTCCTCAACAGTGCTGATGGTAATAGGCATCTATTATAAGATAGAAAAAAGTTAGAACAACATAATCAAGATAAAACAAAAGACAAAACATCACATACATATCCTTGGGAAGCAAAACACACAAGTCATGCATACATGAAACCATTACAACAACCAAGGTTCAATCTTATTTTAAAGCAAACATTTTTGGAAAATAAGGTGATAGGTGGTGGTCCAACTAACGAAGTACGTTTACAATCCTATATCACTGGATTTGTTGGCTAACATAATGTTTTCTAGAAGCAATCAGCCTATCTTGCTCACATGAATCCATCACTAAGTCTATAATGTCTCCTCTTAAGGTTTTGGTTGGTAGCTTGCAATTCTTGAGTATTGCTCCTTCTCTTTCTTGAGATAATTTTGGAGGTTGTGAGTATCTGCCACTTGACTCTATCACCAAGTTCTTGATGATCTTCCAAGCTGCATAACTTGCTGATTCAAAGAATGTAGGGTGCACCACTGAATTGGTAAAACATGCCGAATCCTTTTTCCTGATGGTTGTCTTCCTTGTTTTTATACAAGTGAAGTTGCACCCACCAGTATTCCACTCCTTCATCCACCAGGAAACAAAACCTTTTATACACAGTTGCACCTTGTATCTCCAATGCAACCATGAGGTCCTTGAGAGCCTTGGGGAATTCTGTCTCACACTCCAAAGTCATTGTCATGAGTGGTCCTTTTCCTCACGGCTTCGTTGATGGAGTTCATCTACAAATAGAGATGAGAGAAAAGATTAGAAAAGTTTTACGAGAGAAAGAATAGACAAGTGTAGAAGTTGCTGAAATTTTTTCCTTAGTGGTTTCCAATCCTAGGCTCATAATCCTACAGGCAACACAATGCTCTGATACCATCTGTAAGATCCCTCCTCTTAAAGGAAAAGGATCCCTGTGATTGCAATGCTAGTGCCTGGATCAATGCTAGCATCCATAGTTTAAGATGAAGTACACATATACAAAGGTCATTTATTACATCCATTTCCAGAGATAATCATAGTCTTTACAACTCAAAGGCCACAGTCCTATTACAAGAGTTTGAATAAGTAAATAAATATAAGTCTTCATCTTCATGTGCCACAGGCAAACATGTTGAGTGTAGCTCATGACACCTAATCCTCATCAGAGTAACCTGCAACATCACAAGTTACAGCCACAGTGGGTCAATACTTTGGAATGTATTGGCAAGTGATACCTTAGTATATTTTAAGTGGACTAGATACACATATGCAAATTTGGCTAAGTGTAGCTTGGCTTGCTTGCTCAAAATATGTTTTCCTATTAGTTGAAATTCACTAAGTTTTTATTTGTCAAAACTTTTCCCAAGGAACCACCAATAGACATTGAGGTCCTTCACCCTTGTTCACCCACAAGTTTTACTTAGAAATTGGAATGATGAGATTCTTGATAGCTTCCATGTCTTGATGCTCAAGTTGTCCATTGCCATGGACTTGGCTAAGTACTTAGATTTTTCCATCTGCAGAGGTTGTGCACTTCCCCACCAGACTTGGTTTCACCAAGACAGGACCTTTCAGAAGCCTTCCCTTAGACCAAATGGACGCGTTCCAACCTATCATCCCACTACCACCAACTGTCCAAATGGCTAAGTTCTAGCAACCTATGTGATCCAGGCAGAGCCCCATATTGCAAAGTGGCTGCACTAGAAGCTTCTCAACACTTGGCCTCTAAATCCCTTTGTTCCTGGTGGGGCTTTCCACAAGTGAGATACCCAAGGTAAACCATAGCCATGGGCCTTGTGTAACCACTCAACCAAAACCACCAATCAAGTCCCTTTCCACCCAGGTGATTCATTGACTTAGTTTTTTTATTAAGCAAAACAAAAGTCCAAAGACTTAGAAATATTTTCATCATGCATGTATATTTTACCAACCCCTTGTTTATGTAGGGGTTCGTAGCATGGAAACAAAAATTTTCTATCGCATACAAACAAACAAGCCAAGATCTATCTACTAGATTGTAGCAACGAGTCGATGGAATAACTTACCCTCGAAGATTCCAAAGCGTTTAACGAGAGCGGATTCTCGTGGGTGATGTAGTCGTACTCTTTCCGATCTCAAGATCGTGTAGACGATCCTTCCGGCGCTGCGTTCCGGCAGCGCTCCCGCAGTGTGGCAACCCGCAAAACCCACTACTAGAAAATCGCGGTTGTTTTTGTGCATTGCATCGTCATCATCATGCATTGTTTGACTGCATATTATTTGAAAAGCCTAGTTTTGATTTATACAAATACCCCTCTTATTTTCCAACACAAAACCCCGATCGCATCGGAGATTTTATTTGTCTAAAAACTGTTTGCAAAATGGCCTAGTTTTAAAATAGGCAAGACCAAAACAATCACCCATCTTAAAACAGCCCCCACCTAAATCCTATCCTCACCCAAATCTATTCTACCCTCCAACCCTCAGGCCGCCACCTCACCCCTGAACCCAAAACCTACCCACCTGCCACCTCACGATCCCCCACTTTTACCTTCCCCTTTTTCTCACCCAGTCCCCTACCCCCCTCTCTCCCTGCCCGTGGGCCCCGTCCCCCCTGGCCACCAGTCCCCACCCGCGCCCCACAACCACTCTCTCCTCTCTCCCCTGTGGCCCCACCTACCCTCACCCACCCGCACCACACAAAAACACACACTCAACACCAACACCACACCAGCCCCTGCCGGCTGGGTCCCACCCCGCGGGACCCATGCCTTGGCCCCACCTCTCCCTCTCCTCTCCCGAGTCCCCGTCCCTGCTCCTCCCCTGTTCTTCTTCCCCGTCTGCCCCGCTCCCGTCTCTCCTCTTCCCCCTCTGCCGGCTTGCCCAGCGGCGAGGCCGCCCGCCCTTCTTCCCCTCCGCCGCAGCTCCCTCTCTCCACCGCGTCCCTGCGCCGCCCCACCGCAAGCTCGCCGTCGCCACCAACCTCCTCCGCCTCGCTGATCCTCCCCTCGCAGCGCGCCGCCGGTCGCCTGCGAGCCCACCGCTGGTCCCCCTCCTCGCTCGCCTCGGAGCCGGCCGCCCTGCTCCGGCCGTCCTCGCCTCGGAGCCGCCGTACGCCCCTGCTCTGGCCCGGCCCCGCGGTCCCCGCGTCTGCGCCACCGCCGGCCCGCGCTCGCCCGCCGGGCCTTGCCACCGTCCCCGCCGCCGTGCTCCTCCTCCTCGCCGTGCCACCGACGCCGAGCCCCGCCTCCGCCACCTCGGTCAACCGCCTCTCCCCGCCGTCCCCGCTCCGGCTCCCCGTGCACCTCCGCGCGGCCGACCCCGCCGCCTGCGGGCGCCGTCTCCAGCGCGCCGCCGCCGCTCGCCCCAGGACCCCCCTCGCCGCCAGTACCCCGTCCTCCCGCGCCGCCAGGTCCCTTCGCCACCCCCTTCCACCGCAGTGGGATCCAGGCCACCAAGGCCGAGAACGGCGGCGCCTACCCCAAGGCCAAGAAGCCAGCCGCCGTCGCTGAGCCAAGTTCCACCCCGCCGTCGACGTCAAGCCACGCACCGTCGGTACCCCGCAAGCCCAAACCCACCAAGCCCTATCGACCCAGAATCAAGATCGGCAAGACCCCTCGGAACATCAAGATCTCCCAGTACCAAGGACCGAGTCCGACACCGACAATCGAAGCCGGAACCGACAATTTTGCCTACCCGGACACCGTGCGACAAGTATTCCTTCCCTCGGACGCCGAGCCCGGACCCGATGACCGCCAAGTTCGCCACGAGAACGACAAGTACTTCATCCTGAATGCCAAGACTGACCCGACACGAGGACACGACAAGGGCTTCACAACGACAAGCGCGACACCGACCCGGGCGAGACCGATGCGCCCCCGGCGCCGAACCAAGTCCTGCTTCCCGGATGCCGAGGTCACCGACACAGAACAACAAGATCTACCCCAGTAATCCGAGAACGATTCCGCCGAGTCCGAACCCGTCGAACCCTGGACCCTGAGACCGACCCCGAACCCCGGAACCCAAGATCGCCGAACCCTAAAGTGTGAACCCCTTCCCGAAACCCTATTTTTATAATATAATACAACTTGTCACATATTAAATATTCATCTTGCATGCATATTTGTGCGGTTGGGGGCCTTATGCCGATTCACCTAATAATTAAATATGGGGCCCATATGCGGTCAAATCTAGTCTCATATCGGCCTCATTTAAACTTGTGCATCGAACCGGTACCATATCTTGCCTTGATAAAACAACATTTAAATTGCGGGGTATCTAAATAACATGAACCACCTAACTAAATGTCGGGACCCTGGTTCCGCTTAATATGATCTAATTGCATCGCACCTTTGCTATGTCATGCATCATACATGCATCATGCCCGATCTTTTGCCGTAGTATTAAATATTGCATCCGGTGTTTCTCCTAGCGTTTTGCTTCTTCGCGGATAAGGCCGTTGAATTGATGCGAGTGTCGACCCGATCTTCGGTTGAACCTTCGACAATGTTTTCAGGCGAGCATCTCCCCCTTTCTACCTATCTTACTTTTCTAGTATTTATTCCCTCCTGTTGATCTTTTGCTATCTGTGTTGCGATGCTCTAGTTTCGTTCCTGGATATTCCTGCAGCCTCATATTGCCTTGGACACATCCTATTACCTGTTGTTTGGTAGATAGTTGGACTTGCGCGTCGTAGTCGCTTGCTCAAGTGCTGTTGCGTGTCGTCCAGTGCCACAGTTGTTGATGTATTGCCGCATGTTGTTGTTGGAGATGATCATAGTTTTACTTATCGTTCACTTTAATTCCTGTTTAACAACTAAAATTGAAGTAAGTAGAGGCATCGGTGGGTGATAGAAAATATTTGGTTTCCGAACGCCCACTTGTGTCCCGTAGGACCCCGAGTACTTGATACCTGTTCCTTGATTTATCGCACTATCCACATATGGGGAATTATGGGCCCCCTTAGCCAGAGCTTGATTCCGTCTTATTTCTTGGGGCCACAAACTAGTTTGAGGTTTTATTTACTATCCTGTACTTATGCCATGCTACTGCTTTATTTACGATTGTGCGAGGAGCACACTGTACTGTTTAGGTAAGCGGAATGTTTTCGCGGTATCGACAAGCCCAGTCACACTTTCGGGTTCCCAGTCGTTTACAGCCATTGACGCAAACCTTGAGTTCGTCTCGGAGCTTGCTTACTTCGTTGCGGGTCTACTCAATGGGGTGGCCCCCTGAAATATTTCTGAATCTTGTGATTGCTCTGTCGTGAAGACCTCGTTGGGTTTTGATTTGGTTTTTCCGAGGTTGATCGTGTGTGTGTTGCTATTTGTGCACCCCGGCCGGGTTAAAACTTTCTGAAAGCCGTGTCCGCGGTTATGGACGACTTGGAGCACAGTATCTCGACCATAGACAAGCATAACTAAAGTTTATTGCTATAAATTTGACTTTATAATGACTAGTAATCAGCTTCACTATAATGGAATGGCTAATTAATACTGCCCACAATTGCTTGTTTGGAGTGTCGCTTGCGACCATTGTACCTGACTAGTAAATATTACAACTACAACGGAATGGCTAAATAAAAGTATCAACAACTATTGGGTTTTGGATTAGCTCATGATAATTGTAACTGACTAGTAAGTGCCGCAACTACAACGGAATGGTTAACAAAAAGGGCCCACTGCTTATTTTATCAGGACGATTATCCATACCTGACTAGTAATTGCCGCAACGATAACTGAATAAATAAACTGCCAACTGTGTGAGTTCCTCGGTTGACTTCCTCGATCGGTGTCGAGGGGGGAAACGCCAGGATGGGTTTGATTGGTGGTAGCATCAGGTTGGTTCCGAATAGGTCTTTCTTACCCCTCTCTGATAGCCGCCAGATGTATCGAGTCTCTATAGGCTGTATAGTGCATGCTGCCGCTGCCGCTCAGTCCACCATACCTATGTAGGCGAGGACCGCCGAATTCTAGTCTCGCCGTGTACTGGCCTCAGTACTGACGCTCCTCTTTTTTCTTTGCCCTTTGCTGGCACCCCTTTTGTTTAAACAGGTTTGAGATCGACGTCGTTAGCAGGGTTACCCTTCCGTCTTGGCCTGGGCAGGGTTATGGACGCCATTGGTTATTCTTCAGGGCTCTTAGCCCCATTTGCATTTTGTCTGTAGTCGGACGCTCTATCATTTTCAAGGTGATTTGGATCTTTGTATTTTATATCTGTATTCTTGACTCTTTGAGTCGCTGTTGTATATATCTGTTCTGTGGGTCCCATCGAGGACTGTTGTGTAATGTTATTACTTCATTTTCCACCCGCACGAAAGTGCCTGGTGGGCACCTTTGAATCGTTTCTATGCGGGTTTGGCGGGAATCGCTGAAACCTGCATAGGTCCGATTCTGAGGGTGTTACACGCAGTCGGTCACACGTTCGGTACTCGATGAAGACCTTCCTCTCCCTTGTTCCAGCAGGCAGCGGAGGTTGTAGTACTCTCCTCGCGATTCCGGCAGCACAACGGCGTGGTACCGGAAGTAGAGGGGAGATCCCGCAGGGCTTCGCCTTAAGCCGGTGCGAGTATGGTGGAGTATGAGAGAGGCTATTAGTGGTCTAGTAATTAGACACACCAATTAGAAGGCTCTAAACCAATTAGAAGGCTCTAAACCGAAGGCTAAAGCAATTAGAAGCTCTAAACCAAAACGGCTCTAAACCGGAGGTAGAAGATAGGAACTTGTATGTTCTAGGAGGGGAGCCCTGCCCCTCCTTATATAGATGGGAGGGGCCGGCGGCCAGGGGAGGGGAGTCCCTCCCCAAGTCGGCTTGGTGGTGCGCCGGCCAAGGGAGGAACCCTCCCCCAATTCGGCCTCCACCAATCCTCCTTCTCCTCTTTCCGAAAACTGGCAGTTTGACTTTTCAAACTAGCCGTTTGACTTTTCAAACTAGGATTTGAATTAACCCTTTATTTCGGACAGCGATGACACTTAGTACATGATGCAATCATACCAACTTTGATATAACACATTCATGTACCCTCCCCTCCCGGAGTGCCGGACATTCCGGAACCTTCTAGAACATTCCCGATGAAAACACCGGAATCATTCCGCAACTCCGAAACGGGACTTTCCTTATATGAATCTTATTCTCCGGACCATTCCGGATCACCTCGTGATATCCCGGATCCCATCCGAGACTCCGAACAACATTCGGTCTCTTTCTCATAATACCATAACTACTCAAACAACGTCGAATCCTTAAGTGTGTCTCCCTACGGTTCGTGAATTATGCGGACATGATTGAGACACTTCTCCGAACAATAACCAATAGAGGAATCTGGAAATTCATATGGCTCCCACATATTTCTACGATTACTTGCGATCGAATGAACCACTTACATACGATACCAATTTCCCTTTGTCTCCCGATATGTTACTTATCCGAGGTTATGATCGTCGGTATCTCTGCATACCTAGTTCAACCTCGTTACCGATAAGTACTCTTTTCTCGTTCCCGTGATATGTGATCCCTTGTGACCAAGTCACATGCTTGCAAGCTAATTGGATGACATTCCACCGAGAGGGCCCAGAGTATATCTATCCGTCATATGGATGGACAAATCCCACTCTTGATCCATGTGTCTCAACCAAAACTTTCCGAACACTCAATGCCACCTTTATAACCACCCAGTTACGGTGTGGTGTTTGATGTCATCAAAGCATCCATCCGGTAAAGGTGATATGCATGATCTCATGGTCGAAGGAATTAGGTTACTATGTATCAGAAAGCATATAGCAATTGAACTATTGAAATGACTTGATCTTTTATGCTACGCTTATCTATAGGAGTATGTCCACCATATCATTCTCCTAACGATATGATCTTGTTGTTGATAACATCTCAATGTTCATGATAGGGAAACCAAAATCATTAATCAACCAACAAGCTAGTGAAGTATAGAGGCTATACTAGGGACTTCAAATTAAGTTTACAAATCACACAAGTATCAATGTTTCCTTGTTAATACTATTATAGCATGAATGTAAACATTTATCATAAACACAAAGATATAATAATAACTACATTTATTATTGCCTCTAGGGCATATCTCCAACAGTCTCCCACTTGCACTAGAGTCATCTAATCTAGATTACATGGTAATATACCGAACACCCATGGCAGTTTGGTGTTGGTCATGTTTTGCCCTCGGGAGAGGTTTAGTCAACGGATCCGCCACATTCAGATCTGTGTGTACTTTGCAAATCTTTATATCCCCATCCTGGATATGTTCTCGAATAGCGTGGAAACGTAGCTTGATGTGCTTCAGCTTCTTGTGTGACCTTGGTTCTTGCGCATTGTCTATGGCGCCCATGTTATCACAGTAGATAGACATTGGGTCCAGCGCACTAGGAACCACACCCAGCTCTGTAATGAACTCTTTCATCCATATCGCTTCTTGTGAAGCCTCCGAAGCAGCCATGTATTCCGATTCAGTTGAAGATCTCGCCACAACGCTTTGCTTTGCACTCCTCCAGCTAACTGCTGCACCATTCAAAATAAATACGTATCCGGATTGTGATTTAGAATCATCCGGATCGGTGTTACAACTAGCATCGGTGTAACCATTAACAACGAGTTGTTCATCACCTCCATAAGAAAGAACCATATCCTTAGTTCTTCTCAAGTACTTAAGGATGTTTTTGACCGCTGTCCACTGATCCACTCCTGGATCACTTTGATATCTGCTAGTTAAACTAACAGCATATGCAATGTCGGGTCTAGTACATAGAATGGCATACATTAGAGATCCTATGGCTGAGGCATAGGGAGTCTTACTCATCCTTTCTCTATCTTCTGCCGATGTCGGACTTTGAGTTTTACTCAAGGCCATATTGGGCAACATGGGCAAGAACCCTTTCTTGCTATCTTCCATTCCAAACCTCTTTAGAACTTTGTCCAAATATGTACTTTGTGACAATGATATTTGGTGTTTCGATCTATCTCTATAAATCTTTATGCCTAATATGTAAGCTGCTTCGCCAAGATCCTTCACTGAAAAACTATTATTCAAATATTCCTTGACACTATTAAGAAGGTCTACATCATTCCCAATCAACAATATGTCATCCACATATAGTATTAAGAATGCTACAGAGCTCCCACTCACTTTCTTGTAAATACAAGCTTCTCCATAAGTTTGTATAAAACCAAAACTTTTGATTACCTTATCAAAACGTTGATTCCAACTTCGGGATGCTTGCTTCAATCCATAGATGGACCGTTGAAGTTTGCATACCTTGTTAGCATCTTTAGGATCGACAAAACCTTTGGGTTGCATCATATACAACTCTTCATCAATGTCTCCATTGAGGAATGCTGTTTTGACATCCATCTGCCATATCTCATAATCATAATATGCAGCGATTGCTAACATAATCCTCACAGACTTTAGCTTCGCTACTGGTGAGAAAGTCTCATCGTAGTTAACTCCTTGAATTTGTCGAAACCCTTTTGCGACAAGTCGATCTTTATAGACAGTAACATTACCATCAGCATCTGTTTTCTTCTTGAAAATCCATTTGTTCTCGACAGCCTTTCGGCCATCCGGTAAGTCCACCAAAGTCCATACTTGGTTTTCGTACATGGATCCAATCTCGGATTTCATGGCTTCTTGCCATTTATTGGAATCTGGGCTCATCATCGCTTCCTCATATGTCTCGGGGTCATCGGTGTTATCCACCAACATGACATTCATAACGGGATCATACCAATCTGGAGTGGTACGAGTTCTCGTTGATCTTCCGAGGCTCTGTAGCAACTTCAACCGAAGTTTCATGATCATCATCATTAACTCCCTCTCTTATTGGTGCAGGCACCACATGAACTTCTTCCGGTGCTGCGCTACTCGCAATTTTGAGAGAAGGTTCGACAACCTCGTCGAGTTCTACTTTCCTTCCAGTCACTTCTTTCGAGAGAAATTCCTTCTCTAGAAAGGATCCATTCTTGGCAACGAAGATTTTGCCTTCGGATCTATGATAGAAGGTATACCCAATGGTTTCCTTCGGGTATCCTATGAAGACGCATTTTTCCGCTTTGGGTTCAAGCTTGTCCGGCTGTAACTTCTTTACATAGGCTTCGCATCCCCAAACTTTAAGGAACGACAATTTAGGTTTCTTCCCAAACCATAATTCATACGGTGTCGTTTCAACGGATTTAGATGGTGCCCTATTTAAAGTGAATGCGGCTGTTTCTAATGCATAACCCCAAAATGATAGCGGTAAATCTGTAAGTGACATCATAGAACGAACCATATCTAAGAGAGTTCGATTACGACGTTCGGACACACCATTACGCTGTGGTGTTCCCGGCGGTGTCAATTGTGAAAGTATTCCGCATTTCTTCAAATGCTCGCCAAACTCGTAACTTAGATATTCACCTCCACGATCAGAACGTAGAAATTTAATCTTCTTGTTACGTTGATTCTCTACCTCACTTTGAAACTCCTTAAACTTCTCGAAAGTTTCGGACTTATGTTTCATGAAATAGATATACCCATATCTACTCAAGTCATCCGTGAAGGTAAGAACATAACGATAACCACTGCGCGATGCTACACTCATTGGACCACACACATCGGTATGTATGATTTCCAATAAGTCCGTAGCTCGCTCCATCATACCAGAAAATGGAGTCTTAGTCATTTTTCCCATCAGACATGCTTCGCATCTTTCAAGTGATTCAAAATCAAGTGATTCAAGAAGTCCATCGGAATGGAGTTTCTTCATACGTTTCACTCCAATGTGACCAAGACGACAGTGCCACATATAGGTCGAATTATCGCTTGATTTCAAACGTTTAGCCTCAATGTTGTTGATATGTGTATTTCCACTATCGAGATGCAATAAGAATAGACCATCTATCAAAGGTGCATGTGCATAAAACATATTACTCATATAAATCGAACAACCATTATTCTCGGATTTAAACAAGTAACCGTCTCGCAATAAACAAGATCCCGATATAATGTTCATGCTCAATGCAGGCACCAAATAACAATTTTTTAAGTATAAAACTAATCCCGATGGTAGATGAAGGGGTAGCGTGCCGACCGCGATCACATCAACCTTTGATCCATTTGCCACGCGCATCGTCACCTCGTTCTTCGCTAGCTTCCGTTTATTCTGCAGCACCTGTTTCGAGTTACAAATATGAGCAACCGAACCAGTATCAAATACCCAGGCACTACTACGAGTACTAGTGAGATACACATCAATAACATGTATATCAGATATACCTTTCTTCTTGATGTTGCCGTTCTTCAAATCCGCCAAGTACTTTGGGCAATTCCGCTTCCAGTGACCTTCTCCCTTGCAGTAAAAGCACTCAGTATCAGGCTTGGGTCCAGCCTTGGTCTTCTTCGCCGGCGTAGTAACTTTCTTACCACCCTTCTTGAAGTGTCCCTTTGGCTTAGACTTGCCTTTCTTGAATTTGGTGGTCTTATTGACCAACAACACTTGGTGCTCTTTCTTGATCTCCACTTCTACAGATTTCAACATGGCAAAGAGTTCTGGCAACGTCTTGTTCATGTTCTGCATGTTGTAGTTCATCACAAAGTTCTTGTAACTTGGTGGTAGTGATTGGAGGACACGGTAAATCCCCAAAGCATTAGGAATCACTATACCCAAGCTTTGAAGTTTGTTTGCGTGCCCAGACATCTTAAGCACATGCTCACTGACGGAGCTGCCTTCTTCCATCTTGCAGTTAAAGAACTTTTCAGAAGCCTCATAGCTTTCAATTGCCGCATGAGTCTCAAAAATCAATTTGAGATCCTCGACAATATCATATGGGTCTGAATCCTCAAACCTTTTCTGAATCTCCGATTCCAAACCATACAAGATAGCACACTGAACTATGGAGTACTGATTCTTCCGAGCGAGGTAAACATTCTTTACTTCATCGGGAGCATTAGCTGCAGGTGGGTCACCCAGCGGTGCATCCAGCACATAGGTCAAATTACCAGCTGTGAGGACAATCCTCAAATTGCGGAACCAATCCGCGAAGTTGCTTCCATTGTTTTTCAACTTTTCTTTCTCTAGGAACGCATTAAAATTGATGGTAGGGGCTGCCATTGATCTACAACATATTTGCAATAGTTTAGACTAAGTTTATGACAAATTGAGTTCAAATTAATTAATGTAATTAAACTAGGTGAACTCCCACTCAAAACAATATCCCTCACATTGTTTTAGTGATCACACGAACCAAATCCACTACATCAACACCGATCATCACAAGAGTTGATATAGTTTCAATGGCGAACAATCATCATGTTCATCATATCTACTATATGATTCATGCTTTACCTTTCGGTGATCCATGTTCCGAGACCATGTCTGTACATGCTAGGCTCGTCAAGATCAAACCTTAGTTTTCGCATGAGCAAATCTGGCTTGCTCACGTTGTATACACTTGCGGAATCTAATACACCCGATCATCACGTGGTGCTTCGAAACAACAAGCTTTAGCAACGGTGCTAACTAAGGGTGAACACTTTATGACTTGAAATTCATGTGCATGAGGGATCATCTTATAATGCTACCGTCGTCTACTAAGCAATACAAGATGCATAAAGGATTAACATCACATGCAATTCAATATATATGTGATATGATATGGCCTTTCTTCTTTGTGCTTCCGATCTCCATCTTCAAGCACGAACATGATCTCCATCATCACCGGCATTGCATCAAGGTCAATGACACTACTCCATGGTTGTCGTCCACCGGCTTCAACTATTACAACTACTTTGAATAGACACGCGGGTCTTAACATATATTAAAGACAACCATATGGCTCCTGCCGGTTGCCGACTTACAATAAGGAACATTGCATACATCAAATATAATCACAATCATGGCCATATCACATCACTGCACACCCCTGCAAAACAAAGTTAGACGCCTCTACTTTCTTTGCATATTTTACGTGGTTTGGGGCTTTCAATAAGTGTCATTCTAACTTACGAACAAGAACCACAACATTGATACTAGTATTGTTAATCACCCGTTGTAAATTGGATCTTAACTATGCTAGGAGAAACAGGCACCCGCAAAGCCACTTATGCAATACAAGTTGCATGTCAAGCGTGGAGCAAGTCTCATGAACGATGTCATGTAAGGTTAGCCCGGGCCGCTTCATCCCAACATACCGCAAGATGCAAAGTACACAAGAAGCAATCGACAATAAAAGCATCAACGCCCACAATGACCATTGTGTTCTACTCGTGCAACAGATCTACATATAGACACGGCTCTGATACCACTGTAGGGGTTCGTAGCATGGAAAACAAAAAATTTCTATCGCATACAAACAAACAAGCCAAGATCTATCTACTAGATTGTAGCAACGAGTCGATGGAATAACTTACCCTCGAAGATTCCAAAGCGTTTAACGAGAGCGGATTCTCGTGGGTGATGTAGTCGTACTCTTTCCGATCTCAAGATCATGTAGACGATCCTTCCGGCGCTGCGTTCCGGCAGCGCTCCCGCAGTCGGTCACACGTTCGGTACTCGACGAAGACCTTCCTCTCCCTTGTTCCAGCAGGTAGCGGAGGTTGTAGTACTCTCCTCGCGATTCCGGCAGCACAACGGCGTGGTACCGGAAGTAGAGGGGAGATCCCGCAGGGCTTCGCCTTAAGCCGGTGCGAGTATGGTGGAGTATGAGAGAGGCTATTAGTGGTCTAGTAATTAGACACACCAATTAGAAGGCTCTAAACCAATTAGAAGGCTCTAAACCGAAGGCTAAAGCAATTAGAAGCTCTAAACCAAAACGGCTCTAAACCGGAGGTAGAAGATAGGAACTTGTGTGTTCTAGGAGGGGAGCCCTGCCCCTCCTTATATAGATGGGAGGGGCCGGCGGCCAGGGGAGGGGAGTCCCTCCCCAAGTCGGCTTGGTGGTGCGCCGGCCAAGGGAGGAACCCTCCCCCAATTCGGCCTCCACCAATCCTCCTTCTCCTCTTTCCGAAAACTGGCAGTTTGACTTTTCAAACTAGCCGTTTGACTTTTCAAACTAGGATTTGAATTAACCCTTTATTTCGGACAGCGATGACACTTAGTACATGATGCAATCATACCAACTTTGATATAACACATTCATGTACCCTCCCCCCCGGAGTGCCGGACATTCCGGAACCTTCTAGAACATTCCCGATGAAAACACCGGAATCATTCCGCAACTCCGAAACGGGACTTTCCTTATATGAATCTTATTCTCCGGACCATTCCGGATCACCTCGTGATATCCCGGATCCCATCCGAGACTCCGAACAACATTCGGTCTCTTTCTCATAATACCATAACTACTCAAACAACATCGAATCCTTAAGTGTGTCTCCCTACGGTTCGTGAATTATGCGGACATGATTGAGACATTTCTCCGAACAATAACCAATAGAGGAATCTGGAAATTCATATGGCTCCCACATATTTCTACGATTACTTGCGAACGAATGAACCACTTACATACGATACCAATTTCCCTTTGTCTCACGATATGTTACTTATCCGAGGTTATGATCGTCGGTATCTCTGCATACCTAGTTCAACCTCGTTACCGATAAGTACTCTTTTCTCGTTCCCGTGATATGTGATCCCTTGTGACCAAGTCACATGCTTGCAAGCTAATTGGATGACATTCCACCGAGAGGGCCCAGAGTATATCTATCCGTCATATGGATGGACAAATCCCACTCTTGATCCATGTGTCTCAACCAAAACTTTCCGAACACTCAATGCCACCTTTATAACCACCCAGTTACGGTGTGGTGTTTGATGTCATCAAAGCATCCATCCGGTAAAGGTGATATGCATGATCTCATGGTCGAAGGAATTAGGTTACTATGTATCAGAAAGCATATAGCAATTGAACTATTGAAATGACTTGATCTTTTATGCTACGCTTATCTATAGGAGTATGTCCACCATATCATTCTCCTAACGATATGATCTTGTTGTTGATAACATCTCAATGTTCATGATAGGGAAACCAAAATCATTAATCAACCAACAAGCTAGTGAAGTATAGAGGCTATACTAGGGACTTCAAATTAAGTTTACAAATCACACAAGTATCAATGTTTCCTTGTTAATACTATTATAGCATGAATGTAAACATTTATCATAAACACAAAGATATAATAATAACTACATATATTATTGCCTCTAGGGCATATCTCCAACAGTTTACTACTAGCTAGGCTAAGCATGGCATATATAGTAACTTAACTTAGAAATACCCTAGCATTTCTACAACTACTTAGGATTTCCCAACATGGCATATAGGCAAAAATAATAGCATGCAAGACTTAGCAAAAATATTTCTAATGCTTAGTATAAAATATAGGAATAGAATTATTCATGAAGTACCACTTTCCTTGGTAGTTGGGAGAGTAGCACTCTTCACAATCACAATCACTAGTACCGAAATCTACACATAGAATATAGCCACAATCACATACAAGACACATACAATCAAAAATATATATGCATGCATGCAAGATGCTAGGTGATGATTTTTAAAACCCAACCAAGCAAGTGCATAGTACTGAATCTTAAACAAGTCAAAAACTTGCCAAACCAAATTTATTTGACACTAAAAACAATTCCTAAACAATTCATATATTCAAATAAGCTCTACACATGTTTCTGCAAATAAAACCTTTTTAACAGAGACTAAACATTAAACACATTGCATAATCTGATAGATCTTGCTCTCCTGATTCCAAAGGTATACAATTTGCCAAAATCTAACGTGGGAATCAGAAGTTACAAACAAAACAAATTTGAACTAAAATCTGATTCAAAATCTGTTTTAAATCTAACTCACTGCCACGCGTCTGTTTCCTATTGGCCCGTACCAGTTCGGGCGGATCGATCTCTGCGAGCCGCAGGATTTAAGTCAGATCTAGTGGCTCAGATGCGCGCATACCCCTTCGTTTAAGTTCTAATTCTAGCCGTAAGATCTACATCTAACGCTCCTGATTGCTTTGACCAGAGATGGGCGGTGCTAGCGGCGGCGACTGGCGGCAGCGCCTCTGTCAGTGGCGGAGCAGGCATTCTAGGTCGCGTGGGAGAGGGAGAAGGGGTTTACCAGACTCGCAGGGAGCTGCTGATGCTCAAGGTGGCGATGGTTCGTCAAGGGGCGCGCGGACACGGCAGGGATTCCTCGTCGGATTAGGGGTAGACGTCGGGCAGGCCTTGGCGTCGATGGAGGCGAGGTTCTGGGGAGAGCTAAGACAAACCAACGGTGCTGTTAGATGTGCAAGATGTTGGGGATCTTAGGCATATCAAACAGAGGGCAAGGGGCGGCTGGTACTTACACGGAGAGGTCGCCGGAGTTGAGTGGCGGCTCGGTCGTTTGCGGGAGCGAACGGGGACGGCATCCTGGGTCACAAGAAGGCAAGCAAAGGGTATCAGAAGATGCACGAGGTCCTGCTGGACACACTCGTTTGAACTAGAGGCACAGGGGCGGTCGGGACTCACCGGAATTTGCTGCCGGAGATCGTCGGAGTTGTGGCGGTGTTTGGCGAGTTGCGAGCAGCCTGGTGGCGTGGAGAGAAAATTGAGTGAGGGGAATGGAGCGGAGTGGGGAGGGGTTTAAGTCGGCAGAGGCTCGACAAGAAACGCCTGGTGAATCAATGGCAATTACGTCGCGGAATCAACGCAGCAACGGCCAGCGGCGACGACGTCTGCGCGCGAGATTTGGGGAAGAAGGAGTTGACGTGGAGAGGGCCTAGTTGTGTGCGAGAGGAACAGAAGGGGTGTGGGGTCTTGGTGTCAGCGACTTGCTGGGTGTGTCTGCGCGTGAGAGAGAGAGGGAAAAACCCGGGTGGGCTAGCTGGGATGGTTTCGCTGTTGGGCCCAAAGTCTGGCGCCGGCCCTTTTCCTTTTCTTTAATCCTTTTCTATTTCTAATTTGATTTTCTGGAATGATTTTCAAATGAATTCAAACTCTATTTGAATTCAAATCTTTTCAGGATTTTTGTAGTGTGCAACAGTCACAAATTTGGTCATAAAACCAAGTGGTCTCTATGTTCAAGCTTGGTTCTTTTGAATAAACAAAATAAACAGTGCTATAGCACTTGATTTGCAAATGTTTTGAAAATGGTTTTGAAACCATATTTATTTTGTAATTTTTTTTTCAAACTCCACACTCAAACCAATCAACAAGGAAGCAAACAAACTTGGTTTAAAACACTTAAGATCTCAAATGGGGATGGTCATTTGATTTAAGTTTCCTCACATAAAATGATAGCACTATGTGCTTCTGTTTTCTTGAATTTGGTTTGAAATTGATCTCAAAACTATATGCATGCATGAATGATATGCAATCTTTGAAATCATGATTTTAGGGATGTTACAATGAATATATATTCCACCCTTGTTTTCTATTAGCTAAGCTAAGCATGATAGTAGTAGGAATCTTAACTTAGGGAATTTCTACTAAGGTTTCATCTACTAGGATTTCCCATGGCATAGTTTATACTTAGCAAAATTCCATGCAAGTCCTACTTAGAAATATCACTAATGCATAGTGAAAATAATGGGACAAAAGTATGAAGCATCAGTTGCCTTGTTGGTAGAGAATATAAGTTCACTCCTTGATCTTGAAATGATCACACTCTTCAAATCACTACAATTCAATCAAGCAAGGCACAAATTCAATCTACCATTCAAGCAAACATCACATAAAATAATAAAAACAAAGCAATGCATGCAAGCATGCCAAAGATTGTTTTATTTGGAGAAATGGTTTCTAATAGGCTACAAACATTTGAAAACACCTAATGGTCACTTTATAAAGTGGCAAAATCACTTGCAAAAGATTTATTCATAAACCATTTTTAAATCAAGTCATTATTTTATGTGGTTGAAAATGCCTTTAGCAAAGCAATAATTTTTATAGGGTTCACAAAATATGTTTTCAAAACATAAAACTTTGTGTTTGGGGTCAGAGAGTTTAAATCAAAACATTTCCCAAAAGTTTTCCTCCAAAAGCATCTTTAATAAATAAACATTATTTTTATTTGACTAGAAATTGTTTAAATCAAAAGTTTATTCTTTTGCTTCACCAAATATGTTTTTGAAACCACAAATTGATTTCTATGGTCAGTAGGTTAAAAAAAACCATTTTCCGAAGATTTCATCTCAAAATTCATTTTAGAACAAATTTTATATTCTAAACATGCATACACAAGTTTCTGCAAAAAACAATCAATTTAACAGAAGCAATTTACTACACAAAGTGCATGGTCAGAAAGTACTTGTCTTGCTGATTCCATTGATATAAAATTTGCAAAATTTGGACGTGTGGTTTGAAAGTTATGGATTTTTCAAATTGGAACATCAAATAGACAAGTTTCTGTTTTTAAAACGAACTCCAGGCCACGTGTCGTGTTTCTATTCGCTTGTACCGGTTCGCATGTATCAAGCACTGTGAGGCGTTGGATCTAAGTTAGATCGAGCGGTGCAGAGACACTCGTACCCTTTCGTTTAAGTTAACCTATCCTAACCGTGTGATCGAGATCTGACGGTGCTTAGCATGCTTGCCAGAGATGGGCGGCGCTGGCGGCGACAGGTGGCGGCGGAACGGTCAGACTGTGCCGGTGCTGGCGATGCAGGAAGCGAGAGAGAGATAGAGAGAGGGGGGGCTCACCGGATTCGCTGTACGATGCTGATGCTCAACGTGTTCTCGGGAAGGCAGGGGGCGCACGAGGTTGATCAGAATCGCTCACCGGAGTTCTTGCTGCCGTCGGGTGCGCACAGTCGTGGTCGAAGACGAGCGCCTGGGATGCAAGCAAGCGCGGAAAAGTATCAGGAGGATGCGCACGGTCTCGGGGGTTGTAGAGGTACTCACTAGAACACGAGGGGCGCACTGGTTTGGCGTCAGTAGCTCGCCGGAGAGGTAGCAGACGACGGCGGCGGGCAGTGATCATCCTTGCCGACGCTCTGAGGCGAGCGCGGTCGAGATGAGGCCACTGAGAGGTGCGCCAGGGTCCGTGGAGCACACGTGTGTGGTCGACGGGGCAAGGGGCGACGGGGAGCTGCCGGAATTTCTCGCGGAGCTCGCCAGAGCAGAGGGCGGTGTAGGGGGAATTGGGGACAACCTGGGGGCTCCGGTGGTGTGGCGTCTGGGGGGAAATGGAGAGGGGATGCTGGCGATTAAGAAGGCGTGGTTAGGGGGAGGATTAACTGCACCATTTACGCGAATTCATCCGAGCAAATCAATGGCAGAAACTGCCAGGCGTGTTCAACGCGAGGTGAAGAAGATGATGACCAGGCTGTGGGGTCCGTTGTCAGCGTGAGGGAGAGAGGGGGAGTGGAGTCCATCTGTCGGTGTCTCTGCGGTTGCAAGGTTGAGTGGAAAAACGATTCGGCTGATTGGGTGTAGGTGGGCTGCGAGTTGGGCTTAGTGGGCTGCCAGATGGGTTGGGTCTGTTTTATATTTTTTTGTTCCTTTTCTTTTTCTTTTTCCCATTTGATTTTTCTGTTTTGATTTTGTTTAGTCTATTCAAACATCTATTTGAATTCAAACTTCTCTCAAATTTTGTGTGTATCCAAACACTATTTAATATTACAATCTGATATCATTTTTAGAATAAATATCTTATTCTTTTAGTGTCTTTTAATTATTTAAAACAAGCATTTGCTTTAATTCAAATAAGATCAAATAAATTTTTAATCCTTATTTAAATTTCATTTTTCCATAAAACTTTTTTAGTAAGTTTTATTCATTTATTAGGGTGTCAACTAATTCACTTTGGATTATTTGGAAATTTTTTTTAATATGATTTATTAATCATTTAAAATTGGATTTGTCTTTATTCAAATGGAATTTGGTTTTAAGCCATTTTATTTTAGAGGATTCTTTATCCTTTTATTTTTTATTTGGATTTGGATTATAATCATTCCATTTGCTTATGGATTTGGCCAAGATTTGATTAGGTTTTTAAATAATCCTTATTTAAATTTCTTTCTTCATCTTATAAAATCCATATCTTTTATTTAAAGATACAAAAATAGTGATTCCAACTATTATAATTGTATTTATTATTTGTTTACCTTTTTAATTCCTTTAGGATTATTTGCTCACCATTTGGTATGGATTTCTAGATGGTTGCTTTATTAGCTTTGGGAAATCAATTTCCTTATCTTATTAAATTCATAAGATTTTATTCATGGTTCCAAAGTAAGTGAAACCAATTATATGGTTTTATAATATTTCTAATAATCATTCTTGATCATTTTGAAATGTTTGTTTGACAAATTTCTATATGGATCAAATCCATAGTCTTAGAGATAACTTGAAAATGATTTTCTTCCATTAGGGTTTTAGGGTTTGGTTTATTTCTCAAGTGTTTAAATTTCTAGATGTATTTATGAAGAATGCATTTCACTTGATTTGGATACTTTGTTGGATTCAAACATTAACCAAAGTTTGTTCAAGATGGGATTTTAAGTTTCCATTTAGAAACAAAAGTTTATTTTCACCTTAAAAATCAACAATAATTTATTTTGTTTATTTATTTTTCACATTACAAGATTTGGAAAATCTTGGGATGTGACATTGTTATAACCAACAAAAAAATTCCGCACTTTCGTCATGAGATGGTGGTTGTAATGATGGTAGGTCGGCATGGCTGGAGTTAGAACTATTCATGGATAGCGGTGAATGCCAAATATTATTTGCAAAATTTGTTTTATATACAAAATCATATATTATATATACATGTACATATATCATGGTAGCTATTTTATGGGCAAACATTAGCCATCAGATGGTTGAAAAATGCAGAATATTTGCCGCCTCTGGTGTCCGATCTATGTAGAAAAAATGTTTTGCATGTAAGATTTTTCCTATGTATATCACATTTTCGCATTTTTAGAAAATGTAATATCTTTTTGCAACATTTTCTTGTGAATCTATAGAAAATTTGTGACATGTAGAAAAAACATTTCAACATTCAGAGCATGCCAATGTAGTAAAAAATAGTTGTTGTTACCCATTTTGGTCCGGCTTTGGGCCAAGATGGTAAAGGTCTGTTTCGAGGATAGGCTTGACGACGTATTTGAACCTTGAGACCGGATCAAGATAGAGTCAAGGAACAAGTAAACCAGAATCAAGATAAGAAGCTAGAAGGATCCAGAAGGTGTTCCAGGAAACCCATCAAGGAATGGTAATTACTGTCATATATGGGCCAGATTGGTACCTTACCGGTTCAGATATGGAATCTAAGGTCCGAATCATGTATCAAACACTCAAGGTGGCCTAGTTAGTTGCGGTTTGTGCCTGCAATGCCATGAATCAACAACTAGGACGGCGCAAGGACCAACTGACACTTAGGTCCGGGTCCTATTTTAATTGACATAAACCATCCTAAATATCTTATCATCTCCTTAAAATAGAGAATTAGATGAGCGATTTAGTTGACTATGTAAGTTCGGGTGTCAGAGGTGATAGTTAGTACTCCCTCCATTCCAAAATATAAAATGTTTAAGTATTTGTGAAACGAATGTATCTAGACTTCTTTTAGTGTGTAAAGAGTCCAGATACATTAGTTTAATGAAAGTATTATGTATGAAATGGTGGGAGTACTATGTAATAAATGTAAGTGAGTGAAAATAGGTTATTGGTATTCACAAGGGAAATATGTTGACCCCATTGTTTGTGAGTTGGAACAAAAAAGAACAATTAAATGCAATTATTTTTGGAGTAAAAAATATGAATAAATGAACTTTGTATTTACATAATACATCTCAAAATCTAGATCCAGACACACTAATAGTACATATATGCCGACACAAAAGATGCTCATGATCACGAGGAAATTTAGCCCCATAATCAAAGAAAAAAAATGAACTCCTAAATAGCTGAATGCCAGACTAAATCCTTGTACGTGATGCATGAAGCTCACGGAAATTTCAAAGGAAACAATTCAAACTCTGCCACTATGTTCTTGATTTCGAGCGAGCCTGGGCGAGCCCGCGCAATGCCTGGTGTACTCTTTCTAATAGGATCAACACCCGACGCGGAAGAGACTTGGTGTGTGCGTGCTGGTGCTAGTGTCGGAGCCGGAGGACGAGATCACACTCGTGTGCTCGAGCATGCCCAAGCCGTTTTCCATATGTTCCTTTGTCTTCGATCTCCTTCAGTGTCTTCGACCCAATGTACCTCTTTGCCTCACCGATCCACATTGTGACACCAGCGGTGGAGCTTAGGACTTCTGATTATTCCTCGTGGCGCATGATATCCAATAGTACACACCTGATGCTTAAGATTTCCAAGATCTTCGCCGTTCCTACCATATCCCTACCCCTAGTACTTCTGGCAAAGGATTCACCGAGGATAACTTCACTGACATTAACTTGTCGCTTGACATCAGGATGCTGGTTGGCCGGATATTGGAACAATGGTATGACAAAGACGTGGATGAGGAAAAGAAGAATTAAGGTTGGCAACAACTCTTCCCTTCTCGAACTCCGATCCCATTGTTGTCTGCACTTAATGCTCTAGTGGTGATTAGACTAACTATTTGTATGTTCTTTTTCTACATCCTACATTTTCGTGTGTTTAGTGTTGCCATCATGTAATATGTCTACTATTGTGTTGTTTACCACCATGTAACACACACTTTGTGTTGCCATTATGTAATGTGATGGGTTTGTTGCACAGAAAAAAAAATTCCTACTGTTGCAACCACCAAGATCATATCTAGGAGATACTAGTAACGGATATTCCGTGGTTAAGATTGGCTTACCCTAGGAAACACAAAGCTTTGTCAACGGAAACAGTTATCTTGGGTGATGTAGAGGATCACTTGCCGACCTCAAGGTCATGATGAAGATGAGTGCTGCAAATGGGCAGAACCTCCATACTCGGTCACACGTACGGCTCGATGATGACCTTTGATCCCCCGTTCCAGCGGGGCAGCGGAAGTAGAGGATCAAATGGGAACTCCAACAACACAATAACTTGTTGGTGGCGGAGAGAATATTTCTACAGGGCTTCGCCTAAGCCACGCCTTTTTCTATGGAGCAGCAGAAAGAGGGAAGGGACAAGTGAATCAACCCCATAGAGAGGAGCTACACACCACAATATATAGGATAAAGGGGCAGCATCCCCTAGGGGGCGTGGTGATTCCTCTCTCCATAGTTTTGAAAACCGGACCGGTTCGGTGGTTTAACTAGAAAAAACTAAACTGATGGCCTCACCTGTTTTTTAAGAGCCACTGGCCCAAACAACAAAAAACAGGAAAAAAGATGTTGCGAGAGAAATTAAACTCACGATCCTATGCTAGCCAAAAATAGCACCACATAAAGCCCAATACCATTTGAATAAGCCATGTTTTGTGATTACTTATTAAAATATACACTTATGTATACCTTTTATGTTCATTTTATTTCATAATTTGTTTAAATTTCAATTAAAAAGAATTGTTTTTTATCACCATCGAATCAAATGAACTAGTGGCCCAACCAGTAAACCAGTGAACTAGTAGGCTTACCGGTTCACTCACCAGTCTGGTTTTTAAAACTATGCTCTTCTCTCCAATTTATGTGAGTGGTAACCCCCTTTAAACTCACTTGAAACTTTCTCTTAATTTGGTAGAAACTTCCACTCATAAATCCCAAGAGTTTTTCTCCTATAATTGAATAAAAAAATTATTTCTTTTATTTGAGATTTAATCTTTGTTGATTCTTTCAATCAAAAAACATTAACATTTACCCCCCTAAACTATTCAGATATCCCAAAACAATTTCGATGATGTCTAATATTTTCTCCGGCGTTCCATATCCTCTCAAAACACGTCGACTAACCTTAAGTGTGTCACCCTATTGTTCGTGAATAATATGGACATGATCGAGACACTCTCTGATCAATAATCATCAGCTTGATCTGGAGATTGATAATGCCTCCCACTTATTCAAAGATGAATCTAGTGATCGCGTGAACCATAAACGTCATAACCAATTCCTTTTGTCTCATGATATTTTACTTGTCTGAGATCCGAACATCGATATCAACCATACCTAGTTCAATCTCGTTATTGACAAGTATTCTTTACTCATTTCATGATATGACATCCATGTGCTTGCAAGTGATGTCGATGTAATATCACCAAGAGGGCCTAGAGTATACCTCTCCGTCATCTGGATGGACAAATCCCACTCTTGATCCATGAGCCTCAAGTAATACTTTCAGGGTACCCAATGACACATTTATAGTCACCCTGTTACGGTGTGACGTTTGATGGAATCAAAGAACCTTTCTCGTATCAATGGACATGATCTCATGGTCTAAGGATTAAAGTCACTTCGAAAGTTTGATAAAGCAATGTAAACTTGATGACATGATCGAATTGCTATACTTATTGTGGGTGTATGTTCATCACATCATTCTTCTAATGATATGATCTTGTTAATAACAACATCCAATGTTCATGATTAGAAAACCTTAATCATACGTTAATCAACAAGCTAGTATAATGAGAGGCATTAATAGGAACATTTTTCTTGTTTATTAAACACACATATATTAACGTTTCTAGCTAACACAAGTATAGCATGAGAAATAAACATCTATTAAAAACATGGAATAAGATAATAACCAATTTAGTATTGCCTCTTAGGCATATTCCCTTCATAGTGTTACTTATGTGATCCACCAGAGAGAAGCACCTTCCCCTTCTGTAAGCCATAGGGGGTTGATCCCTACTAGGCAAACCCTCATATGTGGCACATATCAGATGCGCCACTGATACGTCGCCACTAAACTAAACTTCTGTGGTGCATTTCTAAAAGCACCACAGAAGTCCTCAAACTTCTGTGGCGCATATTGCCAATATGCGCCACAGAACTGTCTTTTCGAATTTTAAAAAAAAGGCAGGCTAGATCCCGCTCAAAATTTCAAATCGCAAACTTCTGTGGCGCATATTACGATATGCTTGATGGGTTAGATAGAGCTCGTTGGGAACCCCAAGAGGAAGGTATGATGAGTACAGCAGCAAGTTTCCCTCAGTTATGAAACCAAGGTTATCGAACCAGTAGGAGTAAGGAAACAACTCCAAGGTGTTGCTAACAACTTGAAACCTACACAAAACAAACTCAATACTTTGCCGCAACTTACAGTGAGGTTGTCAATCTCACCAGTTTGCTGAAAACAAAGGATGAAACATATAGTGTGGAAGATAGTGATTTGCTTGTAGGTAATTGTAGAAAGTAAAGTAAACAGTGGGTGATATATCAATGATAAAGAATGGACTGGGGTTCATGGTTCACTAGAGGTGTTCTCATAAGATAGATAGCATGTTGGGTAAAACAATTATAGCGGGGCAATTGATAGATTGATAAACCATAACAATGCATATACTAGACATCATGACTCCTACGAGATTTGATTGGGCATTACAAAAATATACATAGACCATAATCCAAATGCATCTATGACTAATAATCCACCTTCAGGTTATCATCCGAACCCCTTCTAGTATTAAGTTGTAAGCAACAAATTATTGCATTATGCAAAGTGTGTAAAGTAAACAATACAATTGTTCCATGAATAAAGGATTGTTGTTTTCTCCCTAGTAGAAACAGCACATCTACAACCTTAGAGATTTCTGTCACTTCCCCAGATTACTAGAGGCATGAACGTACTATCAAGCATAAAAACTCCCTCTTGGAGTCACAAGCATCTACATGGCCAAGATAGCTACTAGCAACGGAGAGCATGCAAGATCACAAACAACACATACATGATATAATCAATAATCAATCTGACATGATAGAATCAATAATCAATCTGACATAGTATCTCAATATCCATCGGATCCCCACAAATACAACATGTATGATTATAAATAGATGATCTTGATCATGAACGGAGCTCACAAGATCTAAACATGATAGCACAAAGGAGGAGAAACAACCATGTAGCTACTATATGGACCCATAGTCCAAGGGTGAACTACTCACGCATCATACCGGAGGCTGGCATGGTGATGAAGATGGCCTTCGGGATGATCTCTCTCCTCCGGCAGGGTGCCGGGAAGAGCTTCAGATCCCCCCGATCTAGGGACAATGGTGGCGGTGGCTACGGACTATTTTGTGGAGATCTGATCGGATGCTTAGGGTTTCTGCATCTGGGTGACTTTATAGGTGAAGGGGTGAGGCAGGAGGCCGGATAGGGGGCCCACACCATAGGGCGGCAAGCCCTAGGGTAGACCCGCATGGCCCTAGGGTGTGGCCACCCTATGGGCCCCCATCGGCTGCCCTTCGGTCCCTATATTCTCTCCGGTAAAATATTTACTTTGGCTTTTGTCCCGTCCAATTCCGAGAATATTTCCTTACTAGATTTTCTAAAACCAAAAATAGCAGAAAATAGGCAACTGGCACTTCGACATCTTGTTAATAGGTTAGTCCCAGAAAATGTATAAAAATACCTCAAAGTGTATAAAAAGAATAGCAAAGTTGATACTAAACAAGCATGGAACATAAAAAATTATAGATACGTTTCTGACGGATCAAGCATCCCCAAGCCTAACTCCTGCTCGTCCTCGAGTAGGTAAGTGATAAAAAGAATAATTTTTAAGGTGACAGACACCATCAAAGTCTTGATCAAACCATTTGCAAAGCATTGAAATATGGCATCAAAATACTCTAAACATGAGCATGAAATATGTAGTTCTAACAATAGGACATAGTAACTATGCTGCAACATGAAAATATACAAACAAAGATCATAAGTAACAATGCATTGAAAGACGTTTGTTTGTTTCACATATAGAAAACATAGCATAGTGGTATTCAGCTTGTCCCTCATGGAGTAGCAAAACATAAATGCATAGGACACCTTCAAAGTTCATAAAGGTGACTAGATACAAATAGTTCAAGAACAAGTAATATCAACATTATGAATAAATCAATAAGTTTTGGGACAATGCACATAAAACTAAGAATGACAACTATGCTCTCTTAATTGGTGCATAAATATAGAAGGTGGAGACTCAATATAAAAGTAGGAAGAAAGGCCCTTCACAGGGAAGCAGGGATTTCAAGTTTCATAAAGAGCTTCCAAAAATTATGGTACTTATTAGCTTTCAGCTCCCATTGCCCCTATCATAAGCATCTTGAATTGATTAAGGTTAAAGTGGAACAAATATGGAGTATATGCTTCACAAATCATAAGTTGGCAATCTCATGTCCTTTGAGTACGAGGGTCGTTCCATATGCTACTCAACTTTAGTCACCGGTAAGTTCTTGTCATTATAAGTATACATGTATCATAGAGAACCGCCAACGGGGTACCCCTTGCCCCATGACACAGGAGCTATCCTATATCAAAATGACAAGGCAACAGACAATGAGCATCTCAGTGATCTTTTTATTTGCTATTTGCATAGGTTTTTATTGAGGATGCTTCACAGATTGCTCACTATGGTTATGCTGCAAGTTTCCACCATGATTAGGCATGGCTTAGGCTAGCCGCTCAGGCGTTTCTCTAACACATGTACATAACTCCATGGACTTACAAGCTCCCCTTTTATTTCACACCGCCGACATCCGCAAACAAAATATCATGATATCAACTGGGTAATATGTACAGGTGTTGAAAGCGTTCCCCATGACATCATGGTTCTGCTAATTCCCAACTTATAAGTGCAAGCATATACAACATAGATGACACAATGGTTCAAGTTTATTAGGGCAAGAAAAATAAAGTGTGCCATCAAGTTTGTGAGAGCTTTAATCACTAATTTTCACATAACAAAATGACTTTTTAATTGGAAGGTAGATAAAACAGGAATATACTTAGAATAGTGTAACACACCATGCATAGGAATTTATAGTGGACACTTTGGAATAAATTGGTTCCTTGGGAGTTGGATGCATGAGTAGAGCTTACTCAATACAAGTGGAGGCTAGCAAAAGACTGAGAGCGACCAACTAAGAGAGCAATAATGGCCATAATCATGCAGAGCGACAAAACATTACTAATCAAAGCATAAAGTGGTACCACAAGCCAAAAACTAAATGATCATAGAGGCTAAGGTGACTGGTTCATAGTCACAACATGGTGTGAGCATGTGCCAAGTCAACCCAAACAAAGCATCAAAGGAGAATACCATAATATTATGCTTTTGTATGCTAAACGCATGATTCTTTCAAGGAACATTAAGCAATCCCAATTGTTTGGAACAAGTCATGCTACAACAATAACCACTAAGCATAAGGTCAAAACTACATCGAACATGATATGATAAGGTCTAGGCCACAGTCAAAACAAACTCGTTTTGTACCACTTATAAATATGAAGCTTCCTACTCCTTCTCCAACATCAATCAACTTATTTGAAACAACACAACAAAAACGGGGGTCCAACCACTTTATTCAATAAAACTAAGCAAACAAAAACCAAAAACGAAAAATAAGACGCTCCAAGAACAACACAACAATGCATGAAACAATAAAAACAAAGTGTCTAGAAAGACCTGAGATTTTTATTGATGAAGAAGGGGATGCCTTGGGCATCCCCAAGCTTTGATGCTTGTACCTCTTGAATATTTCTTGAGGTGACATGGGGTGGAATCCCCAAGATTGAGCTTTTGTCCATTCTTCATCTATTACATTATTCTTTCCTTACACCTGAAAATTTTCCTTCATACAAAACTTCACACAATCTTCATTAGCAACATTAGTGCATTCAAAAGATAATAGACCTTTGGGTTTAGTTTAAAAACAGCAAAACTTTCACTAAAGACACAAGATACTGTAGCATTCACTAGAGGAAAAAGGGCCATCCGTTCGCGACCCCTGGGAGCATTAGTCCCGGTTGCGCCACCAACCGGGACTAATGCTAGCACGCGTCCCGGTTGGAGCGGGCACGGGGCCAGGGGGCATGCGTCCCGGTTGGAGCCACCAACCGGGACTAAAGGTTTGGCCACAGCCACGTGGCGTGGCACGCACCTTTAGTCCCGGTTGCTGGCTCCAACCGGGACTAAAGACCCCTTGCCCTCTATAAATGCAACGCCCCAGCCCCCTCTGCCTCCACTCTGTTTTTTCGAATGGTGTAAGGTGTGAGGGTGTGTGCTAGTTTTTTCTCATGCATGCATTGAAGGTGTTTGTTGAAATGTTTGAGTGAAAAATCCAGTTGAATTTCTCATAGAACAAAAATATAGAAGGTGTTCGAGACGCACTTGAGCTTTCTCCTCTTTATTTCCCTCGATCGAGGTTAGCAATCTTTGGAAAGGGTCCCGGCGGTCAATCAGTTCCGAACGACGTCGCTACAGGACACGCACCCATGTGGAAGAAGAAATCTATATTTTGGGAGCTGCCATATTGGAAAGTCCTGCGTGTCCGCTCTTCAATCGACGTGATGCACGTGACGAAGAATCTCTGCGTGAACCTGCTAGGATTCCTAGGCGTGTATGGTAAGACAAAAGATACACCTGAAGCACGGGAGGACCAACAAATTATGAAAGACCCAAAGAACATGCATACAGATAACAAGACGGATAAAGGGCGTCACTTAAGTCGTGCCAGCTATGCTCTTACCAAAGCAGAGAAGGAAATCTTTTTTGAAGTCCTTTACAGTATCAAGGTGCCGTCGGGCTTCTCATCTAATATAAAGGGGATAATAAATATGGCAGAGAAAAAGTTCCAAAACCTGAAGTCTCATGACTGTCACGTGATTATGACGCAGTTGCTTCCGATTGCATTGAGGGGGCTTCTACCGGAAAATGTTCGAGTACCCATTGTGAAGCTGTGTGCATTCCTCAATGCAATATCTCAGAAGGTAATCAATCCAGATATTCTGCCAAGGTTACAGAAGGATGTGGTACAATGTCTTGTTAGTTTTGAATTGGTGTTCCCACCATCCTTCTTCAATATTATGACGCATCTCCTGGTTCATCTAGTGGAAGAGATTGCCATTCTCGGTCCGGTATTTCTGCACAATATGTTCCCCTTTGAGAGGTTCATGGGAGTCTTAAAGAAATATGTTCATAACCGTGCTAGACCAGAAGGAAGCATCTCCAAGGGATATGGAACAGAGGAGGTCATTGAGTTTTGTGTTGACTTTATTCCTGACCTTAAGCCGATTGGTGTTTCTGACTCGCGGCATGAGGGAAGACTAAGTGGAAAAGGCACGCTGGGAAGAAAGCAATGATATGTAGGGACGGGGATTCTTTCACTAAAGCACACTACACAGTTCTACATAATTCCACCTTGGCAGCTCCGTATATCGAGGAACACAAGAATATTGTACGCTCCAAAAACCCGGGGAAGCCTGAATCATGGATTACAGATGAACACATGAAGTCTTTCGGTGGTTGGATGCGGACACATCTCTTGAATGACACCACTGTTGGAGATCAGCTATACTTGTTGGCCGCGTCACCATCTTCTACTGTATTGAATTTCCAAGGGTACGAAATAAATGGGAATACATTCTACACGATCGCCCAAGATAAAAAGAGCACCAACCAAAATAGTGGTGTCCGCTTTGATGCAATAGACAAGAATGGACAAAAGGACACATATTATGGTTACATAGAGGAGATATGGGAACTAGACTATGGAGTCTCTTTTAAGGTCCCTTTGTTTCGCTGCAAATGGGTCAACCTGAATGGGGAAGGGGTAAAGATAGACCAGTTGTACGGAATGACAACAGTGGATCTCAACAATCTTGGTTATAGAGATGAACCATTCGTCCTAGCCAATGATGTGTCTCAGGTTTTCTATGTGAAGGACATGTCCTCCAGACCGAAAAAAACAAAAAATATGCAAACGAATACATCATATGATGAGCCAAAGCGTCACATAGTTCTTTCAAGGAAAAGAAACATCGTGGGAATCGAGGACAAGACAGACATGTCAGAAGATTATAATAAGTTTGATGAAATTCCGCCCTTCACAGTGAAAACTGACCCAAGCATTCCGTTAAGTAAAGAAGATGCTCCATGGTTACGTCTGAAGCGGTCATAAGGAATGACATATGCCAAGAAGTTCATGCTCATATTATGTAACTCTAGTTCATGTCTTTCGCGGTTTGTGGCTTGACCGAAGGATATCTTTCGCGTTTTGTGGCCTTTAGTACCGGTTTTGTAGTCTCAGTTTTTAATATTAATAAATGTCTTGAGTGTTAGTCCCATTTTGTGGCTGGACCGGGAGTGCCTCTATGACCAGTTTCTTGGAGATGCCGGAGGACTGGGCTCCGTCGGCATCTCCCTGAAACTGGTCGTAGTGGTGGCCCTGCTTTCGAAAACCATCTTGCAGCTTGTAACTTCACTAACTAGATCAATACGCCTCGGAGCTAACTAATTTCACATATTAGGGAGTGCCTCTATGACCAGTTTCTCGGAGATGCCGAAGGACTGGGCTCCGTCGGCATCTCCCTGAAACTGGCCGTAGTGGTGTCCCTGCTCTCGAAAACCATCTTGCAGCTTGTAACTTCACTAACTAGATCAATACGCCTCGGAGCTAACTAATTTCACATATTAGGGAGTGCCTCTATGACCAGTTTCTCTGAGATGCCGGAGGACTGGGCTCCGTCGGCATCTCCGTGAAACTGGCCTCAGTGGTGTCCCTGCTCTCGAAAACAATCTTGCAGCTTGTAACTTCACTAACTAGATCAATACGCCTCGGAGCTAACTAATTTCACATATTAGGGAGTGCCTCTATGACCAGTTTCTCGGAGATGCCAGAGGACTGGGCTCCGTCGGCATCTCCCTGAAACTGGCCGTAGTGGTGTCCCTGCTCTCTAAAACCATCTTGGAGATGCCTCAAACTGGCTGGAGGACTGGACTCACAAGGATGCATATTTATAGTACAAGCAGCTCGGCATAATGTCGACACTCACGACATAATGTCGACACTCACCCCTATTATTAGTGCTGACTCATCTTTAGTCCCAGTTGGTGTCTCCAACCGGGACTAAAGGTTCATCTTTAGTCCCGGTTGGTGACACCATCCGGGACAAGGTACAAGCCGCACGACATAATGTCGACACTCACCCCTATTATTAGTGTTGTCTGGCCCACTCTGCCGCAATCCCTTTAGTCCCGGTTTGTGACTACATCCGGGACTAAATGTGTGCCGAACAATGATCATGTTTCGAAAAAACCTTCACAAAATGACCTATCATGTTCGAGGTTTCATGGCTTTCGGTCCAAATGACCGATGTTATGTGCTGAATCACGGCATAGTTTGTGATGTTGTGCCCATATTATGCATGTGTGTGGACATTGGTATGTAGAACAATGTTGCAGGAGGAAGTTTTCCTTTTTTTCGCACGGAAAATCCCTTTTCCATTTTCCGAGCGCAAAAAACGGGTCGTTTTGTGAAGTAACCACCAAAATGCCGTTTCAGAATGCTACCGTCCTATTTTCCTAAAATACTAGACCACCTTACATGGACTATATCCCAACCGGTACATCTCAAACCTTTTCGTCCATCCCGGGTAAAAAGGACAAATGTCTGCCGAATCGGTAGGAAGTGGGTCCGGTTTGTACTACAGGTACATGATCTATCGCCCGTGATTTTTTGAAAAAATCATTTATAGACTCGCAATATGTGGTTTCTTCAGAGATCCAATGCAATTTCTAACGATGCCCGTCCCCTATCTTCATGCACACCGGTTCGACCATAGTTAGAAATTTAGATAATTCAAAACGGGCATAATAAATTCAAAAAAAATCCGAACAATGAAAATCCTTCGCGTGCTGTCATATTATGTTACATAGTTGAAAGGAAAAATACCAGACTTGGTATATTGATCATGTTTCGAAAAAACCTTCACAAAATGACCTATCATGTTCGAGGTTTCATGGCTTTCGGTCCAAATGACCGATGTTATGTGCTGAATCACGGTATAGTTTGTGATGTTGTGCCCATATTATGCATGTGTGTGGACATTGGTATGTAGAACAATGTTGCAGGAGGAAGTTTTCCTTTTTGTCGCACGTAAAATCCCTTTTCCATTTTCCGAGCGCAAAAAACGGGTCGTTTTGTGAAGTAACCACCAAAATGCCGTTTCAGAATGCTACCGTCCTATTTTCCTAAAATACTAGACCACCTTACATGGACTATATCCCAACCGGTACATCTCAAACCTTTTCGTCCATCCCGGGTAAAAAGGACAAATGTCTGCCGAATCGGTAGGAAGTGGGTCCGGTTTGTACTACAGGTACATGATCTATCGCCCGTGATTTTTTGAAAAAATCATTTTTAGACTCGCAATATATGGTTTCTTCAGAGATCCAATGCAAGTTCTAACGATGCCCGTCCCCTATCTTCATGCACACCGGTTCGACCATAGTTAGAAATTCAGATAATTCAAAACGGGCATAATAAATTCAAAAGAAATCCGAACAATGAAAATCCTTCGCGTGGTGTCATATTATGTTACATAGTTGAAAGGAAAAATACCAGACTTGGTATATTGATCATGTTTCGAAAAAACCTTCACAAAATGACCTATCATGTTCGAGGTTTCATGGCTTTCGGTCCAAATGTCCGATGTTATGTGCTGAATCACGGCATAGTTTGTGATGTTGTGCCCATATTATGCATGTGTGTGGACATTGGTATGTAGAACAATGTTGCAGGAGGAAGTTTTCCTTTTTGTCGCACGGAAAATCCCTTTTCCATTTTCCGAGCGCAAAAAACGGGTCGTTTTGTGAAGTAACCACCAAAATGCCGTTTCAGAATGCTACCGTCCTATTTTCCTAAAATACTAGACCACCTTACATGGACTATATCCCAACCGGTACATCTCAAACCTTTTCGTCCATCCCGGGTAAAAAGGACAAATGTCTGCCGAATCGGTAGGAAGTGGGTCCGGTTTGTACTACAGGTACATTATCTATCGCCCGTGATTTTTTGAAAAAAAACATTTTTAGACTCGCAATATGTGGTTTCTTCAGAGATCCAATGCAAGTTCTAACGATGTCCGTCCCCTATCTTCATGCACACCGGTTCGACCATAGTTAGAAATTCAGATAATTCAAAACGGGCATAATAAATACAAAAAAAATCCGAACAATGAAATCCTTCGCGTGGTGTCATATTATGTTACATAGTTGAAAGGAAAAATACCAGACTTGGTATATTGATCATGTTTCAAAAAAACCTTCACAAAATGACCTATCATGTTCGAGGTTTCATGGCTTTCGGTCCAAATGACCGATGTTATGTGCTGAATCACGACATAGTTTGTGATGTTGTGCCCATATTATGCATGTGTGTGGAAATTGGTATGTAGAACAATGTTGCAGGAGGAAGTTTTCCTTTTTGTCGCACGGAAAATCCCTTTTCCATTTTCCAAGCGCAAAAAACGGGTCGTTTTGTGAAGTAACCACCAAAATGCCGTTTCAGAATGCTACCGTCCTATTTTCCTAAAATACTAGACCACCTTACATGGACTATATCCCAACCGGTATATCTCAAACCTTTTCGTCCATCCCGGGTAAAAAGGACAAATGTCTGCCGAATCGGTAGGAAGTGGGTCCGGTTTGTACTATAGGTACATGATCTATCGCCCGTGATTTTTTTGAAAAAATCATTTTTAGACTCGCAATATGTGGTTTCTTCAGAGATCCAATGCAAGTTCTAACGATGCCCGTCCCCTATCTTCATGCACACCGGTTCGACCATAGTTAGAAATTCAGATAATTCAAAACGGGCATAATAAATTCAAAAAAAATCCGAACAATGAAAATCCTTCGCGTGGTGTCATATTATGTTACATAGTTGAAAGGAAAAATACCAGACTTGGTATATTGATCATGTTTCGAAAAAACCTTCACAAAATGACCTATCATGTTCGAGGTTTCATGGCTTTCGGTCCAAATGACCGATGTTATGTGCTGAATCACGGCATAGTTTGTGATGTTGTGCCCATATTATGCATGTGTGTGGACATTGGTATGTAGAACAATGTTGCAGGAGGAAGTTTTCCTTTTTGTCGCACGGAAAATCCCTTTTCCATTTTCCGAGCGCAAAAAACGGGTCGTTTTGTGTAGTAACCACCAAAATGCCGTTTCAGAATGCTACCGTCCTATTTTCCTAAAATACTAGACCACCTTACATGGACTATATCCCAACCGGTACATCTCAAACCTTTTCGTCCATCCCGGGTAAAAAGGACAAATGTCTGCCGAATCGGTAGGAAGTGGGTCCGGTTTGTACTACAGGTACATGATCTATCGCCCGTGATTTTTTGAAAAAATCATTTTTAGACTCGCAATATGTGGTTTCTTCAGAGATCCAATGCAAGTTCTAACGATGCCCGTCCCCTATCTTCATGCACACCGGTTCGACCATAGTTAGAAATTCAGATAATTCAAAACGGGCATAATAAATTCAAAAAAAACGGGCATATAAGTTAAAAATCCAAACACTTTTTATGTTTAAAGTTTTTCTAAATTCCAAATTAATATTCAAAAATATAAGTTAATTCATTTTAAAAGGTTACATTAATTATTTTTTAAAAATAGAATATGTTTTTGAATTATTTATTCAAATCCATACACTTCTTATGTTTAAAGTTTTTCTAAATTCCAAATTGATATTAAAAAAATATAAGTTAATTCATTTTTAATTGTAAATGGTTCATATTTTAAATGGTTACATTAATTATTTTTTAAAACAGAAAATGTTTTTGAATTATTTATTTAAATCCAAACACTTTTTATGTTTAAATTTTTTCTAAATTCCAAATTAATATTAAAAAATATAAGTTAATTCATTTTAAAAGGTTACATTAATTATTTTTTAAAAATAGAATATGTTTTTGAATTATTTATTCAAATCCATACACTTCTTATGTTTAAAGTTTTTCTAAATTCCAAATTGATATTAAAAAAATATAAGTTAATTCATTTTTAATTGTAAATGGTTCATATTTTAAATGGTTACATTAATTATTTTTTTAAACAGAAAATGGTTTTGAATTATTTATTCAAATCCAAACACTTTTTATGTTTAAAGTTTTTCTAAATTCTAAATTAATATTCAAAAATATAAGTTAATTCATTTTAAAAGGTTACATTAATTATTTTTTAAAAATAGAATATGTTTTTGAATTATTTATTCAAATCCATACACTTCTTATGTTTAAAGTTTTTCTAAATTCCAAATTGATATTAAAAAAGTATAAGTTAATTCATTTTTAATTGTAAATGGTTCATATTTTAAATGGTTACATTAATTATTTTTTAAAACAGAAAATGGTTTTGAATTATTTATTCAAATCCAAACACTTTTTATGTTTTAAGTTTTTCTAAATTCCAAATTAATTATCATTTAAAAAACAATACAAATTTAAACCCCAAAATAAAAAATAAGGCGGGAACAGAAAGAAAATACCTGAAATTTTTTGAAAACAGGGGAATATGTCCCGGTTGGAGCCACCAACCGGGACTAAAGACCCACTGCGCGCCAACCCTTGGTCTGCTGAAAATTTTGGAGTATAGGTCCCGGTTGGTGGCTCCAACCGGGACATATGCACCTTTAGTCCCGGTTGGAGCCACGAACCGGGACTAAAGGCCCTTTAGTTATAACAGCGCGTGCCTCCTCTTCTTCTTCCCTTCCCCACTCACTTCTCTGCCTCTGCCTCTGCCCGCGCCCTCGCCGACGACGACGCCGCCAGGCTGCCCCCGCCACCGTCGCGCGCTCCCCGTAGCGGCTCCGTCGTCAACGCCTCCGCCTCCGGCCGCCACCCGCGTCTCTTCCCGCGCGCCGACGACCGCGCCGCCCGCGCGTCTCCTTCCCCCGACGACCGCCGGTCGCCCGCTTCTCTGCTTCCCGTCGATGACCGCGCCCTTCCCCCACCGCCACGCATCAGGTACGGCGCCGCCCCTCCCTGCCTCTCTGTCCTCCCCCTCCCTCTGCTGCTGGTGGTGGGCGCGGCGGCTTCGATCGGGTGGTGCATCGTCGCCGGCGCCGTTTCCTCCACCGCCGCGTCGTCCTTGTCCACGACGTCACGCTGACGTGGCCACGGGCCCGCTGACGTGGCCCACGGTGGCTTGCTGATGTGGCCTAGGGCCCAGCACTCAGTGACAGTGGCTAGGTTCTGTCTTGGTAAAAAAAAACCAACCCTTTGCTGATGTCATATTGACACAGTAATTCAATTTTAAATGATTTAATAATTCCAGAAATTGATATAAACTTGTAAATTCAATATCTTTTTAATTATAAGTCAGAAAAATACAAATAATATATCAAATTGTTCAGAAAAATGAAACCTATCTATTTAACCTATAATCATGCATTGTTCAACAATTTAAATGACAAGTATAATTAGAAGAACAAATGCACCCCTCTCATATGTTCCGGAGTTTCCCCGAGTTAGGGTTTTCACCCGTCGGAACCCCGATTAAATCGTCGAGCATGTCTTAGGGTTACATTCCAATGCAAATTAACTTGTCATATCATCATACTTGCTTGAGCATTGCATAGATGCCATGTGTTGATTGTTTCCCTTTCTTTTCGGTGTTTCGATTATTAGGTTTATTATTAGTTAGGTATTATTAGGTTTATTAATTAGTTTGGTATTATTGGTCTTCGACCCCACTGGTCAGTCAATGTGGGTAGCCCCAGACCCGATTCACATTGTCAATCACTGTGGTTAGATAAGGAATCATTAATACCCCTTAGGTGCATGTGGGTTCGACGATGTGCCTTCGCCAGGGCATTCTGAACCCTCTTAAATCGATTCCAATATGGTATTTTGTTAGTATCTAGTGTTACCTATCTGCTGGATAGTTTCCCTTTTGTAGCCTTATACTCATGTTCCCCTCTCATATGCATCGGAGGTTTCTCCGAACTAGGTTACACCCCTCGGAACTCCGGAATATTGATTTTAGTTGATTTTAGCTAGAGTTACCTATCTACTACACGGTTTCCTTTTTGTAGCTAGGTTTAGGGTTTCTCTTCATTTTTATTATTGTGTATGTATATATTAGGGTTTATCCTTAAATTTCTCCTTTAGCCGCTTTGACTTATTCGTTTTTCCACCTATGCAGAAAATATGGACCCACACGTCAGAGACGAAGAAAAGGAAGAGTTGATCCAAGGTGTGATCCGTGGGGAAGATAATTTAGACGTATCAACGTTTCTGAACAACTCCGGTGAGGGTGATCCTCTTTTTACCGGAGTAGACAACTTGTTTGAGGTTGAAGGTGTTGCCTTCCGCGAGGGAGAAGGCGATGCCTTGTGTAATCGAGAAGATGACCGCTCCGGCGAGGTGCATGTAATATAAATCAATTCATTAATTAATCATCTGCTATCTATATAGAAATAGTAACGACGATCTTTCTTCTTTTAGCCCTCCGGATCGAAGGAATCTACTGAAAAGAGCAGACGAGGCCCAACCAAAAAGTTGCAAGACCATGAGAGGTTTAGGATCGAAGATGTCGCTGAAGACGGCAGACTGACAGCTCCCAAAGTTGTCGCAACCAAATTTGTGGCACAATGCGGAGTAATCGTTAGGGACTTAATCCCGATCACCATTAGAAATTGGAATAGGCCTGCTAAAGCGGATGAAGAGGGAACATGTTTATTTGTCCCTAACCACGCCAAAGATTTACTGTGGAAGAGGCTCATGGTTAATTTCAAACTACCGAAGATAGAGATGGATCCAAATGCGGAGGATCCAGTTGAGGACGCCTTACAACATGGGAGAGCCATGGAGGCTAAGGTCAGGGAGTGGGCTTTGAAGAAGATGGCCCAGTGTTTCACCAACTGGAAGAAAAGATTGCACCTTGACTATGTCGTGAAAGAGAAGACTCCCGATTTCAAGAATATTCAGTTTGAGAAGATAAAACCATTCTGGGATGAGTTTGTGGAATACAAGAAATCAGAAAAAGCTAAGAAAATGTCTGAAACGAATAAGCTGAATGCTGCTAAGAAGAAGTATCACCATACTATGGGGCAAGGTGGCTACAAGGTTGGCATTCCTAAGTGGGAGAAACTTGAGCAGGAACTGCGTGATAAAAATATCACCCCAGAGACAGACGATTGACTAAAACGTGCAAGGAATTGGTTTTACGGGCATGGGGGCACGTTGGACTCGGAAGGGAGGTGCATATATAACATATGACATAAAGAAGACCCCTTGCCAATCGAGAGGATGAGAAAAGCAGTAAAGGCTGTTAAAGATGGGGACTTCATTCCCGATAGAGAGAATGATGAGCTCACACTCGCCCTTGGAAATAAGGAACATGATGGACAAACACGAGGCACAATAGGCTCCCAATCATGGAGGACTGGGTTTCCCGAAGAGAGGAAGAAATATCCTGATAGAAGCCGTCAGAGGAGTAAGGACAGGGCGGCAGTTGAAGCAGAAAGTCAGAAAGAGCGAATGCGTTTAATTGAAGAACGATTAAAGCAACAACAAGATGAAATTAACTCACTTAAAGAGCAAAGTACTACCGGCCCATCTCAGCAGCACACTGCATTCGATGCTACCGGCCTATCGAATAATCGAAAAAGCAGTGTGGCTTCCACCGAGGTCCCGGGTGATGACAATGGCGATGCCGATGATGCACCGACGATGGCTCCTGTTGGCTACCCAGTGGATGATATCACAGAGATGACACACTGCGAGCTACATGTCAAAGTTGTGAACATATCAATGAAGGTGGCGGTCGGCTATGCCTTACCAATTGGACCCACACCAACTTACCACAGTCGTCCGGTTCCAGAGGGCTACGCTGTTGTCGGCGTGGATGAAATCATGCCCACCTTTGAGGTTTTGGATCTTCACTACCCTGCTGGTGAAGGGGATGTGACTGTGCTGGGTGACGCAAAAAACGTCACCATTCTATGGCCGAAGGATTGTATCGTGCTTCGAAATCACACGCCAAGGCCATCTTCGCCGCCGCCTCACCCGTGTCCAGCGAGGTCGTCGCCGCCGCGGCAGCCGTCTTCGTCGCCTCACCCGGCTCCGTCGCCTCACCCGTCTCCGTCGCCTCACCAATCTCCGGTGCAGCCATCGCCGCGGGAGCCATCGCCGGCGCCTCAGGATAAAAAGCGTAAGCGTACCGCTACTATGCGTCGTAAGCGATCGCCGAAACGTAAACAAGAGCCTCTTCCAAAAGTACCAACGGTTCCTCCCAAGAGAGCTTATGACTGTACTGAAGAGGAGACTGCGGCGATCGTTGATGCGGAAACGACAGTGTTTTTCGCTAAGCTGAGGCGGCCGAAAGAGCTAGAGTTCCCCAGCACCAAAGAAGAAAAAGCCAATGTGTTGAAAATGCTAAAGACTCTTCATCAACCCGAGCCAAAGCTGTCATCAGACTATGAGCGTTCTATTCTCAAGTCACATGCAGCACAAAAAGCCTCGAAGAGCAGTACTGATGCAAGCGGGAAATCTGTTGCCCAGCTTGGAGAACAAGCAAAACAGACTTGCGCCCCTCTCAAGGTGATTTCTCAAACCAATGTGGGGTCGAGCAAATATGGGGCCGAAGAGCAGTATGATCCAGAGGTAGTTGCACAATACGGAGAAGCTGCCGCTGCTCAAGGTATGAGTATTGCCCAGTACTTATCCTAGTTAGAGTTCTTCCCCGTGAGTGAAGTAGCATACCAATACCAGTACGGAAAACCTCTCGTCAAACCTGAGGAGGTAAACAATCTTTCAACAAAAATGCGAAGATTGCATAACTGGTACATGCATGCCACAAGGGCCGGGGCTAACTGGATAGTGCTGAGGGTTACAAAAAAGCATCATGGGAAAGATAAGGATGACATGATATCCATTGAATTTGATGAACTATTTCAATTATTCAATCAAGACGCCTTGGACAAATCGATCATGAGTGTCTATTGTCTGTAAGTACTAATTCTGTAATTAATTTAGTCTCCATCTATATTATTTTGTTTATTGCATGTATATAATCATACTTTAATATGCAGAATGAAGATTCTCGAATGCAGCAGAGGACAAATCTATGACATTGGCTTCATTGACCCATATTGGGTTCATGAAGCTAATCTCAAAATAAGCCCCCAGGATACGGAGGATAATATAGTACACGTGTTAAGGTTTCAAGAAACCAAAAGGGAAATACTATTTCCTTACAACTTCTAGTGAGTGTTATTGTCGTGTATACACTTTCTATTTCGCTTACTCGATGTTAAGTATATAATTGATAAGTTCTGCATTCGCAGGTACCACTATATTTTGTTAATCATTCAACTTGACAAAGGGCGTGTACTAGTCATGGACTCGAAACATAAACCCCTTGAGACGTGGAAGGACATGCAGATACTTCTCCAGCGGTAATTCTAATCATTACGACACTATATCGGCAACGTTCATGAATTTTATGATATCAATTACTTAATAACTTATTTTATTCGTTTTCTACGCCGGGCAGCGCTTGGAAACGGTTCACCAAGAAGGCTAGGGGTGTTTGGAAAGAGGAGCTTACATTTCAACCACTAGATGTAAGCACCACTAGCTATATCCGCGCATCTCTTTGATTCTAGTTTTGATACAGTTATTATCATGCTTGATTATTATTTTGATTGAACTCTGTTGTCGTAAAGTGCCTGACGCAGGGACCAGGTAACAATCTATGTGGATACTATGTATGCGAGTTCATCCGGCAGACGTGCGATGAGAAGGGCAGAAATTTAGAGCAACTCCACGTACGTAAACAATTTCTATAGTTTTTAATTACAATCAAATTGTGTTTAGTTTCATATTCATATAGGCTGACTCCTTTTTTAAATCAGATCGAACGTCTACGGGACGGTCTTCTGCCAAAGGATCGCATACGAGCAATACAGGAGGAATTGGCGGGATTCTTGGATGCAGAAGTCCTAGACCCAAAAGGGGAATACTACTCGGCTGTGTATAGACAATAGGAATTGTAAAAATAGCAACTTTCAAGAAATTGGCCGGTAGCATCGAATAGCAACTTTTGTATGTAGTGCATGAACTCGATCCGTGTATTGAATGTAAAATGTTGTCATGATGATCTTGTGTAATATAAGGTTCCTTCATTGATAAGTGCAAAACACTAAATAAACAATAAAACAACCTAAATGAATTCTCTGCCCGGCACAAAAAGTGGCGAAAATGCTGCCGCGGCAACAAAATGTGCCAAAATGAATTCTCTGCCGCGGCAGAGAAATGGGCCAAATCTCTGCCGCGGCAGCAGGTTATTAGTCCCGGTTCGTGTTACGAACCGGGACTAAATCCCCCCCCCTCGCACGGAGCAGATGCCACGTGTGTGGACTTTTGTCCCGGTTGGTGGGGCAACCGGGACTAAAGGTTCGGGCTTTAGTCCCGATTGCCCCGTCCCGGTTGGGCAACCGAGACTAAAGCCCCTTACCAACCGGGACGCATGGCACGTTTTCTACCAGTGATTTCTCTCAAAAATCTCAATTTCCCAAAAAGAACCCAAAAAGGAATCAATAAGAAGCAAGTGCAAATAATGACAGAAATCTGTCAAAACAGACCAGCAGGTAGAAACCGATTTTTTCGAAGACATTCTGTTGCTTAAATCAAAAAGTGTTGAACTAACGTAAGTTAGCTAACAACCTGGGGGATTTATTCAAAAACTTACAGCTCAATCTGACTTATAGAGATTTTTCAAGAATTTTTACAGTGGAGCACAAAAATCTGTTTTAGGACAGCAACTCCCCAAATCTTACTTTCCCTCTCATTAGAGGTTATTCTTGGCACAAAAATCAAATAAAAAGGATAAGGAGAGGTTATTACAGAAGTAATAACTTCCAAGACTCAAAAAAATATTGGGTTATCTTCCAAGAAGTACTTTTCTTTAACGCCTTTAAGTTAGACACAAGAAGCAAGATTCAAGTATTTTCAAATAAAGAAGCATTAAGAGCAACTTTGTTTTAATTGGAGAGGCAAAAGGTATTCTATACCTTTCTTGAATGGGAATTGATATTTAATGGTGCCTTCTTTCAGTTGAAAAGCTTCCATGGGAAGATTTGTTTTGGTTTCATAGTCATGAACACAAGTGTTCATGGTCGACCCTCACTTGACCATTACTCATCTTTCCAATCACTTTCCTTTTTGAAAACATTTTTAGGTAACAAGTACAACTAATTTTTTTTGTAATTCGCAGTCCCTATCCATATTAAGATATATAACAACCTAAAACTGGAAGTAAAAACTACTTAGAGATAAAGCAAACAAGTGCACACAAGAATATTCACCCACACGCTATTGCTCCCCGACAACGGCGCTAGAAAAGGTCTTGATATTCCACAAGTATAGGGGATCGTGTGTAGCCTTTTCGATAACTAAGAGTGTCGAACCCAACGAGGAGATAGAGGTAGGATAAATGTTCTCTCAAGCTCTATCAACCACTGATACAACTCTACGCATACTATACGTTTGCATTATCTAGGAAATAAAACTAGAGCAACAGGACGAGTACTAGAGAAAGCTTTGCAAGATAATAAATAACAAAAAAGTAAAGTTAGTTGTTGCAGCAATAAAATACACTAAACTAGAAGAACCATGAGTGTGGAATAGTGGTCGTAATTGTGGTGGATTTCTCCAAGTTTAATTGGCGAATAAATCAGGTTCATTGTGTAGGGGTTCGTAGCATGGAAAACAAAAAATTTCTACCGCATACAAACAAACAAGCCAAGATCTATCTACTAGATTGTAGCAACGAGTCGATAGAATAACTCACCCTCGAAGATTCCATAGTGTTTAACGAGAGCGGATTCTCGTGGGTGATGTAGTCGTACTCTTCCCGATCTCAAGATCGTGTAGACGATCCTTCCGGCGCTGCGTTCCGGCAGCGCTTCCGCAGTCGGTCACACGTTCGGTACTCGACGAAGACCTTCCTCTCCCTTGTTCCAGTAGGCAGCGGAGGTTGTAGCACTCTCCTCGCGATTCCGGCAGCACGAGCGTGGTACCGGAAGTAGAGGGGAGATCTCGCAGGGCTCCGCCTTAAGCCGGAACGAGTATGGTGGACTATGAGAGAGCCTCGGTGATCTAGGGTTTAGACACACCAAGTAGAGGGAGCTAGGCCGGCGGCTAGGGCAACTAGAATCCCCAACTCGGCGGCTTGGGAGAAACCCTAGGGCGGCGGCGGCTATGGTGGGCGGCGGCAGCTAGGGTTAGGGTTTAGAGGGGCAAGGTGTAGGTCTAGGAGGGGCAGCCCTGCCCCTCCTTATATAGGTGGGAGGGCGCGGCCAAGGGGAGGGGAGTCCCTCCCCAACTCGGCCTCCTTGGCCGGCGGTGGAGGGAGAGGGACTTCCTCCCCAAGTAGGTTTTCTACTCTCCCTCCACCAAACAAAATAGCCGTTTGACTTTTCAAATTGGCGTTTGACTTTTCAAACTAGGATTTGATTTAACCCTTTATTTTGTCCAGCGATGACACCTAGTACATGATGCAACCATTCCAACTTGTTATGACACATTCATGTACCCTTCCCCTCCGGAGTGCTGGACATTCTGGAACCGACTAGAACATTCCCGATGAAAACACCGGAACCATTCTCCAACCCCGAAACAGGACTTTCCTTATATGAATCTTATTCTCCGGACCATTCCGGATCTCCTCGTGATATCCTGGATCCCATCTGAGACTTCGAACAACATTCGGTCTCTTACTCATCATTCCATAACTACTCAACAACATCGAATCCTTAAGTGTGTCTCCCTACGGTTCGTGAATTATGCGGACATGATCGAGACACTTCTCTGAACAATAACCAATAGAGGAATCTGGAAATTCATATGGCTCCCACATATTTCTACAATTACTTTGCGATCGAATGAACCACTTACATACGATACCAATTTCCCTTTGTCTCACGATAGTTTACTCATCCGAGGTTTTGATCGTCGGTATCTCTGCATACCTAGTTCAACCTCGTTACTGATAAGTACTCTTTTCTCGTTCCCGTGATATGTGATCCCTTGTGAGCCAGTCACATGCTTGCAAGCTAATTGGATGACATTCCACCGAGAGGGCCCAGAGTATATCTATCCGTCATATGGATGGACAAATCCCACTCTTGATCCATGTGTCTCAACCAATACTTTCCGAACACTCAATGCCACCTTTATAGCCACCCAGTTACGGTGTGGTGTTTGATGTCATCAAAGCATCCTTCCGGTGATGGTGATATGCATGATCTCATGGTCGAAGGAATTAGGTTACTATGTCTCAGAAAGCATATAGCAATTGAACTATTAAAATGACTTGATCTTTATGCTACGCTTATCTATAGGAGTATGTCCATCATATCATTCTCCTAACGATATGATCTTCTTGTTAATAACATCTCAATGTTCATGATAGGGAAACCACAATCATTTATTAACCAACAAGCTAGTATTATGAAGAGGCTTTACTAGGGACTTCAATTTAAGTTTACAAATCACACAAGTATTAATGTTTCCTTGTTAATACTATTATAGCATGAATGTAAACATTTATCATAAACACAAAGATATAATAATAACTTTATTTATTATTGCCTCTAGGGCATATCTCCAACACATTGTCTTCGATGCAGTTTTCTATGTGGGAGATGCTAAATATACATGTGCTTCACTACTTGGAAATACATATACTATATGATTGGATTGTTAGCAAACATCCATAACTACTGACAATGCATTAAGGTTTCCCCAACCATAGCCTTAAGTTAATGGTCCTCTTACTCTCATACGTGCAATGTTTCGGTTCAAGTCCTTAGGTTTCTATCACTCCGGCAGAACTTCCCCTTCCTCTTACACATACTACAAACCCTATGATGTTTAATCCATATGCGCACAAATATAATGAACACCAAAGGACTGTACCATATCAACATACAACTCTAATGAACCAAAGACGTTCAACCATTTAATCTAAGAACAAAGAAACTACACAAACATGACATAGATCATAGGATTATAACTTATAGCATCAAACACCATGTTTACATAGGACGGTACAGAGGTGTGTGGGAGGATGAACCACTGCATACTAGGAGGATTAGGTTATGAAGATGGCGGTGAAAATGGTGAAGAGGGTGGCGGAGGCGCGAGGGACTCCTTCCCCGCCACCGGTATCGTGGGGAGCACCTTCCCTTAGCCCCTTCCTTCATGGCTTATTGGGAGCCCTCCCCCATGGAGATGGGATCCATGGGGAGGCAAAAATGTGGCTTTGGTGGCTGCAAATTCGTGGGTGGAGGTGCCTCCCACGAAATAGGTTTCCTTCCTTTATATAGCTTCTTGGATTCCCGTTACCCCATCTTGGGCTGCAGTAAATGTGCCTAGCGGGCCCGTTCGTACTCGAAATCAGCTAAATTTTATGTCTAGAATGATTGTCGCAAAATTTTCTACAACTTTGTAGTCGAAGAGTTTTCCGTTTGACACCGTCTTCAACCCGAAACATGACCATATTCAAAAATAGGTCTGGGACAGATTTCTGGAAAATCCAATTTGACTCCAACAAGGATTCCACTTGTATTCTTGATAATTCATACACATCAAAGTGTAAAACAAGAACATTCTGCACTTTTGCAACTATTACTAAGTTAGTCCAAATAACTCATGGACTTTAAATAAAAAGAAGTTCCAAAATCATAATAATAGGAAAAAACCATAAAAAATTATAGATACGTTATGGACGTATCAAAACATTATGTATTTGTTTTGTTATTCGAGATTATTGCATTGAGGTAAATAGGAAAATTGTTGCGATCCTCAAGAAATACAAAAGAAGGAAAATGGAAATTCAAAAATGCAACCCCAAACTTTTTTAGTATATACTAGCATGGGCTGCGCGGCGCACGCCGCAGCCGAGGAAGCTGGGGAAGCTTTAATCACTAATTTTCTCATAACAAGTTTAATTTGGAAGATAGATATAGCAAGAATATACTTGGAATGGTGTAACACACCATACATAGGAATTTATAGTGGACTCTTTGGAATAACTTGGTTTCTTGGGAGTTGGATGCATGAGTAGAACTTACTCAATACAAGTGGAGGCTAGCAAAATATCGGGAGCGGCCAACTAAGAGAGCAATAATGGCCATAATCATGCAGAGCGGCAAAACATTATCAATTAAAGCATAAAGTGGTATCACAAATAAAAAACTAAATGATTATAGAGGCTAGGGTGACTGGTTCATAGTCATAACATGGTGTGAGCATGTGCCAAGTCAACCCAAACAAAGCATCAAAGGAGAATACCACAATATTATGCTTTTGTATGCTAAAACAACACATTATTCTTGCAAGGCACATTAAGCAATCTCAATTGTTTGGAAAAAGTAATGCTAAAGCAATAATCACTAATCACAAGGTCAAACAACATCTAGCATGCCATGATAAATTCTAAGTCACAGTCAAAATAAGCTTCCTTGTGTACCACTTAAGCATGAAACTTTCTACTCTTTTCCAACACCAATCAACTTATTTGAAACAAAAGAGCGAACACGGGGGTCCAACTACTTTATGCAAGCAAACTAAGCAAATTAAAAAAAAATGAAAACTAAGACGCTCCAAGAACAACACAACAATGCATGAAACAATAAAAACAAAGTGTCTAGAAAGACCTGAGATTTTTATTGATGAAGAAGGGGATGCCTTGGGCATCCCCAAGCTTTGACGCTTGTACCTCTTGAATATTTCTTGGGGTGACATGGGGTGACAACCCCAATCTTGACCTTTTGTCCATTCTTCATCTCATCACATCATTCTTTCCCTACACTTGAAAATTTTCCTTCATACAAGACTTCACACAGTCTTCATTAGCAACATTAGTGCATTCAAAATAATATACCTTGGGGTTTGGTTTCAACAAAAGTAAAACTTCCATTAGAACACAAGATACTATAGCAATTCCTTTAAAAAGCTCAAGTGATCAAGGAGAACTCAAAAACAAACCGATAAGAGGCAAATGCAAATAATGGCAGAAATATGTCAAAACAGACCAGTAGGTAAATACCGATTTTTTCGAAGACCTTCTGTTGCTCAAATCCAACAGTGTTGAACTAATAAACATTATATAACAACCTAGGGCATTTAATCAGAAACTTTATAGCTTAATTCGACATCCAGAGATTTTTCACGAATTTTTACAGTGACCCACAAAAATCTGTTTTGGGACAGCAACTTCCCCAAATCTTACTTCTCTTTCATTAGAGGTTATTCTTGGCACAAAAATCACACAAAAAGGGTAAGGACAGGTTATTACATAAGTAATAACTTCCAAGACTCAACAAAATAAAAACCTAACGAAATTTGGGTTATCTCCCAATTAGTACTTTTCTTTAACGCCTTTAAGTTAGGCATAAGAAGATGCTCACATAAGAAATATGAATTGAAGTAAAAGAGAGCATGAAGAACCATTTGAAGTAAAAGACAGAGAGATATACTCTGGGCCCTCTCGGTGATATCACATTAGTTATCTTGCAAGCAAGTGATTTGATCACTAGAATGTTATATCACATAACAAGAAAAGAGTGCATGTCAGTAACGAGATCAAACTAGGTATGGAGATACCGATGATCGAATCTCAGACATATAATATATCACGATACAAAGGGATTAGTTACATGCGTATAAGGTTCACACGATCACAGAAGTCATCGTTGAATATGTGGGAGTCAGTACGGATCTCCAGGTCCCGCTGCTGATTATTGATCAGAGAGGGGTCTCAATCATGTATGCATTATTCGCGAACCATAGGGTGACATAGTTAAGTGATACTGACACCATTCGGAGCAAATAATATGCCAGGGAAAGAATTACAAAGCGCAGGAATTTATTTCACTAGACACCAGAATCATTTCGGTTGAAACTGCTAAAACTGGTTCTGCATGTGAGATTGAAATGTTGTAAGGGGTTTTATGTGAATGTTTGTTAATTAGAGTAATTAAAAAAATTCTTAATAAATAAATAAAAGAGTTTTATTTACATGAGAGCTTGCACTAAATTTGGTGGAAATTTAATGCATGTGAGTGGAGGTTTTTCATTTTTGAGTGGGAGCTCCACCCACATGAATGTGGAAGAGGTGGGGGCAGCCACCATGGCTGGGAGCCATGCCCCTTAGGTTCCCCCTATCCCTATAAAAGTCCTCCCTCTCCTCCTCTCACACTACACCTCCTCGTGAAGGATCTCGTTCCCCCTTTAGAATTTCCCCATGGTCTCGGATCAGCGAGATACATGTTCCCGGTGGCTTTTTTTTGAAAGTATTTGTTGCTTCCGCTGCTTCACTAGAGCGAGGGCACGGAGGTTGTTGGGGTACCCGGACGTGTGTGCAATCACAGATGCACCACTGCTTTGCGGTGCTGGACTAGATGGTGCTGGACCTGCTGGACCGGATGGACTACTGCTCGATCTTGAGATCGGCAAGCGTTCGACTACATCATCCACGAGTACAACCTCGTTAACGCTATTTGGTCTTCGAGGGTATTTATTCTATGGATGTATATCCACCTGTTGCTTGTATCTAGTAGATAGATCTTGGTACTTAGTTGTTCCCATCGTAGGAATTTTTTTGTTTATATGCTGCGAACCCTTTAGTGGATCAGAGCCGGATCTATGCATAGATGCTTTGCACGGGTAGTACACATATGTATATGTGGACGATGATGATCATGTTATTTATTTTTAGTTGTACTTTGGATATTGGTGGCATAGTGGGATGAAGCGGCCCGGACAAAGTTTACATGTCCTCGCACATAAGACCTGTTCCACGCTTGACATGCAACTAGTTTTGCATAAGTCACGGTTCTATCTTCGAAAGCCCTAAGCCACGTAAAACTTGCAATGGATAAATTAGAAGCGTCTAGTTTAGATTGTTGCTGGGATAGTGTCATGATATGGTGATGTTGTAAGTAAAAGTATAAGTCGATACTCTTACAACACACATAACGTGTAAGTTCCATAGACCTTGGCCTTACACATAAAGGAATGATGGAGATCATACCACGATGCACATGATAATGATCAAGTGCAAGGACCATATCATTTCATTTTTCACATATGATGTTTGTTGCATCTTATATTGCTAGTTTGGAATTTTATTAGCATAATAAGATGATCCCTCATTTAGATATCAAGATAAAAATGCATTCTTCCTTAAGTATGCACCGAAAATGTTTTGCCGCTTCAAGATATCATGTGATGATCGGGTGTACTTGAATCCACGAGCATATATCGGGTGTAAGACAGTTTTACACACGCAAATACTAAGGTTCTTACTTGGCGAGCCTAGCATATGCATACATGGCCTCGGAACACGGACCGAAAGGTTAAGAATAAGTCATATGTTTGATATGATGACCATTTAGATGCTCGCCTTTGAAGCTACACCGACTCACGTGATGATCGGACTTAGTGTAGTGGATTTGGTTCATGTAATCAAAAAAGACACGAGGGATGTTGTTTTTGAGTGGGATTTCATTTCTAATTTGAATTAGTAGAACTCAATTTATCATAAATTAAATCAAAGTAAATTTGCATAATTTTGTGTAGTCATTGGAATTCGTTCACCACCTTATGCTTAGTTGTAATTGAGATAATAGAACTATAGAATTTTGTATATTTACTTTACGAACTGGTATCGTATTGTGTTGAGTGTCAATATAAAGTTTAAAGTCATATTGCAAACTTTTAGCAAGCTCTGTTTACTCCATGAAGTTTAATAATTGGTATTAAATTGAGAGTGAAAATTCTAGTGTTAGTATCTAAAGTAACATGTTTGCCTCCATGATTCTTGATTTAAATATCGAGATTATCTAGGAGATGAAAGAATTGTTTCACAAACCATAATGTGTGGAAGATATAACGATATCTAAAACAATGTGTTGGTTGCAATATGATAAAGTATAATATATGTTCTCATATTGGACTAGAATTTGCGAAGGTCGAGATGCTAAACATCCTAATCATACAAAAGGGTTTTGGAAAGTAATGTTATACTCACGATTCGCCTTTATAAGATACATTAGCTTGATCATGAAAGTCGTCATGATAAGGATGAATAGAAGGTGTATGTAAAGTATTTACTACACTAAAAGATTACTAAAGAATGGATTTTGAAAGAACGCCAATCATTTGATGATGGTGATCTACTTCAAAGTGCAATTCCAAAGGTATTAGTATTTAAATATACTTGCTTTGGACTATGTGTCATGTATATGGCGCCACTTTTGATGTTGATAGATTCTTTTAAAAGGAAAAGGAAATGCTGAAACAGAATCTATAAAATATATTTGGAAGAAAAGAAAAGATTGGAAATATCCATTTTAGGTATATAGATGATATACATGTTATGGTTGTATTCTTTGCTTGTTAAACAATGTGGTTCTTGGGTATTGAATACCGAACTGGTTGGTATGTATGCGCCCATGTGTGGTTTTGGTAATTAATGACAATCTCTATGGACTAATGTGTAAATTGAGTTTCACTTGTAGGTTTGTCCATTGGCATAGCTTGGGCCATGTGTTGGTCACAAGGTATGAAGAAATGTCCAAGGGCTTTGTGCCATTGGAATCATGAAGAAATAAGGAGCTTGAAGGGTGATCAACACAAGTGCAAGATTTGCATCAAGATGGATCAGCCTCAAGAAGGGATGAAGAAGAGAAAGCCCAAGATGCGCCATCTCTAGAAGATCTCATGCTTGAAGCTTTCCATCCTCATGATCATGGAGTGATGAATACGGGTTCAAAGAAGAGGTTTCCCCATGGAGTATGGGGGAGCAATTTGTGAGTCGTCATCTTCATCAAGCCAGAGCAAACAAGAAAGGTGTTCCCACTATAGAAGAACAAGACGGTCTACATCAAGTTCAAGTGGGATGCTCAAGGAAAAGGTATGATATTGATAGGGCTTCTCTTTTGCCGGTCTCGTGTTGTTAGTTGTGAGACCGGGTTTAGGATAGATAGCAGTTCTATCAAGAGGGGCTCTCAAGCGGGTGTCTCGTTTGCATCATTCGGAGAGAGCTCAAACCTTTCATTCATAGCATCATCTTTATTGGTTGTTATTTTGTCCATGAAAGGATCTAGAGCTTGTGGTCATCATCATAACAAGCTCTAGTTCATCAAATAAGGATTTCACTTGCATACCTTATTGCGGTTTTTGATCTTGCGAGTTTTCCGAATCCACACCTTGGGGGATACTTCACATATATATTCATGGTATTTTATCCCAAGGTGATACCAAATATTTCGCTGTTATCTTTCCAACAAAATTGGTTTCATCGTTATCTTTCCAACAAAATTGGTTTCATCCCGTTTGGAGTTCGGATGCAAAAGTTATTGCAATTCTGGTTTTCTGGTTTCTGGAATTTCCCTGACCGGAAGTTCCGGCTTCCCATCGGAAGTTCCGCTAGGGCATTTTTGCCACCAGAAGTTCTGATGGAAGTTCCGGTTCTTCTTCCACTCGCGTTCAGTATTCTCTCTATTTGGTTGTTGTATTTGACGGAAATTTAGTCGGAATTTGCACCGGTAGTTCTGCTCCCACCGGAAGTTCCGGCCAGGGACCGGAAGTTCCGCTCGGTCCTAGTTGCCGCCGAAAGTACCGATTTAAATTCCGGCTCTTGTTCCGCTCACGTTCAGTAACCTTCTGTTTTGGTTGTGACTATTTGACGGAACTTCTGTTGGAACTTCCGGTGGAAGTTCTGCTCCCACCGAAAGTTCCAGTGAACCGGCGGAAGTTCCAACCAGGACTCGCGTTTTCAGATTCTCGCTTCACAGTTTTTGACCGTTGGTTGTGTGCCACCGGAAGTTCTGTCCAGGGGTCGCGAATGCCCATAACAGGCAGATATGGGAGCCCTTTAAAAGGGGATCCTCTTCCCCTTCGTGGGTACTAGCTTTTCTTCTTGGTTCTTGTCTTTCTCTCTCTCTCCTCCATTGTTGACCTTGAAGAAGCTTTCCCTCTCCCCTTTCCCTTCCTATGATTCTTGCATATTTTTGAGGGATTTGAGAGAGGAGATCTAGATCTACAATCCCCCCAGCTAAATCCCTTCTTTGTGAAGGAATCATTGGGATCTAGATCTTGGAGAGTTTTGTATTCTCCTCTTGTGTTCTTCCTCCCTTATTCCCCCAATAGCTTTGGTAGCTTTGTTGGAATTTGGGAGAGAAGGACTTTCCCTTGCATTTGGTGCATAGGTTTGAGTTCTCCTCGGAGATTCGGCGAGTTCAAGCTTGTGGGCTTGTTTCTCTTGGGTTCCTTGGAACCCTAGACGGTTGTGTGGTTGGTTTGTTGACCTTTTGTGGTATTGTTGACCTTTTGTGGTCTTGTAGCCTTTTGTGGCATTGTTGGCCTGTTGTGGCATTGTAGCCTTTTGTGGCTTTGTTTTTGGGAGCCTCCAATTGAGTTGTGGAGTTAGCCCCAATCTTGTACGGGTTCGGTGACCGCCCTCAAGCATCCCATGGTGGAGCGAGTGCCCGCCTTTTGTGGTGCGCACTCGGGAGAATAGGGTGAAACTTTTGTGGCGTCGGTGAGTTGCGTGCTTCCGCATCCGGGGTGAGGCCTTGTGTGGCGTTGGGTGAGCATCGAGCCACCACACCTCGAGGTGAGCCATTTGTGACGTTCGGAGAGCATTGCGCCATCGCACCTCTCCAATAGACACGTAGCTTATTTGGAAATGAACTTCGGGAAACAAATCTTCGTCTCCACGTCCATCGGTTATCTCTCAACCGAACCCTTTATTTATGCACTTTACATTGTGATAGCCATTGTACTTAAAGTACTTATACCTTGCTATCACCTTGTTGCTTGTATTGCTTAGCATAGGTTGTTGGTGCACTTAGGTGAACTTAGTGGCTAGGTTTTGTGCTCAATAAATTAAACATTAATTTTATTCTGCATTTACTTGAGCCTAAACCGTAATATTTTTAAAAGCCTATTCACACACTCTAGGTGACGTCCTTTGCACTTTCACATGTTATGGTTGTATTCTTTGCTTGTTAAACAATGTGGTTCTTGGGTATTGAATACCGAATTGGTTGTTATGAAATTTCATACAGAACGACGCAATTCATGAACCAAAATGGCCTAAGTAACTAGCAAGAGAATATGTGATGATGTTCATCGAAAACAAACAAACCGTTGTTTGTATTTCTTGTTGACATCAAAGCTTGCCTTCAAGATTTGTTTTAATAATAGTTATTTAAATCAGGTATTATGAGAGCAAAGATTGTTCAAATAATTATTGTATTCCATATAAGATGGATGATTTACAAATCTAGTTGGAGAAATTACATCAATAAACAAATGCTAAAATTCCGCAAGACAAATGATGGGAAGATCACTTATGAAGTGAAATCGTCGTTTAAATTATATTGGAAAGAAAACATGAAGAAACTCCATTTTCATGGATTTTTGGAGTCTTTGATTTGATCAAATGACACTTTTGAGACTTTCCTCGGGATAATAAAAACTTCGTTCAAAGGCCAACGAAGAACGAACGACTAAAATATTGGAATTTATACATATTGATGTATGTAGTCCATTATGTATAGTCGTAAGCGATGGACTTCAACTTCATATGATTTCTCCGGAAATTTGAGTGAATATTCACTTAATGAGAAAGAAGTATGAAATATTTGAAAACGTTCAAAGACTTTCAAGATGAAGTGGAAAATCATTGTAACAAGAAAATAAATAATTTATGATTTTATCATAAAGGGATTTATTTGAGTTACAAGTTTAGCAAAACACCTAGATTTGCATCTCCCGAAACATCATAGGAATATGGAGTGTTTGTGATTTGTAATGAAACCTTGTTTGACATGGTTAGATCAAAGGTGTTATTTATAAAACCGCCATTATGTTTTAAAATATTAAAGGTTTAGAGACTACCGCTTTAATTTTACACTAAAAAGAGCTCCATCTTGATTCGTTGAAATGACACCATGTAAGTTATGGTTTAGGGTAAAACCCAAGTTGTCCTTTCTTAAATTTTGGTATGCTAAGCATAAGTAAGATGTTTACAACCAAAGTCAGATGAGCATGTATTTGTAGGTTATTTCGAATAATCGTTGGGTATTCCTCGATAACACCAAAGACAAAAGCGTTTGTCACTTAGAACGTCAAGTTTTTGAAAAAGGAATTTTTGGCAAAAGTTAAGTGGGAGGACAATAGAACTTTGATAAGGTTAACGAACCTTAGCTATATGTGATGAGTTGCGCAGCGCTGGAAAACATTCCGGAGGAAGCTACAATGCTCATGGCTCATGTGTCTCAAAGGTTATGGTCACGGAGGTCTAAGTTCCTATTGAACCAAGTAGGTCGGATAAACAATCAAATGCTAAGATTTGAGAGTAAATCATTGTTGTTTGACAATGATGAACCGACTACATGCAAACAAGTGATGATGGGCCCCATCAAATGGCTTGAAGCCATAAAATCCATGATAGTTCCATATACGAGAAATAAAGTTTTTTGAACTTGGAAGACCCTCTCAAAAGGTGTAAAAACCTATCGGTCGTATTTGGATCTATATAGAAACGGGCATGGATGTTTCACATCTATGAAATAGTCGACATATTGTAAATTATTTTCCGACAATGTTCAAGGAGTTGACTATGACAAGATTTGATCTCATAGCGATATTTAGTCTGGACGGATTAATGTAGCAACCACTACATAAAATTTGGTATATGGTAGTTGAACAAAGAAAACAAAGTTCTTCTAATAGAATGGTTACCTAGGACGTGTACATGACACGGTCCAAAGGGTTTTGTTAGATTCTAAGAATGCTAAAAAGGGCATGAAAACTTCAATGGTTGAAGTAAGCATCGCGGAATTGGAATCTTCACCGTGATAAAACTGTTGAAGGAGTTTTCATCAGGAGACGATGAAGATGCTTGCATTTGCAAGAAATTAAGTGGGAGCGCTAAGACATATTTCTAATACATTATGTGGAGGACATCTTGTTGATTGGAAATGATGTATCTTTTACTGACAAAGGTTAAGAATTTCATTTTGATGAAAGACTTAGGCAAAACCCGAATATTTAGCATGAATGTCTACATGGATAGACAGTGACGCTAATATGGTCGTGTCAAACATACATATATGATATATTGAAGGGGTTCAATATAGAAACGACGAGAAAAGGATCTTGTCGCATGGAAAAAAATTGAATCAAGATTCAAGTGTATCGAAACTTGATAAGTGAAACAAGATTCAAGTGCTTTGACACTTGATGAGTGAAATCACAAGAATGTTTTGATCAATCATACCATGATATGTACACATCCAGATATGTCCTATTCTCTAAGTGTTGTGAGCATATACCAGAATGAATCATAAAATGATTATTGGACGATAGTAAGGATATTCTTATAATCTTTTGGAAGAATTAATAATATATTCCATTTGTATAAGAGACAAATAGTTCATTGAAAAATGATACTAGTTTTTTCACAAGATACAAATTAAGTTTATCTCAATTTAAACTATTGGTGGCACAATGTAATAGAAAGGATAGTCCATGGTGGATTTGGATGAATTCCAAAGTTAAGACATTCTGACGGATACTACAACAAATGGCTAAGTATATAACTTCTATAGTAGCAGCAAAGGAGGGCATTTGTGTCAAGTAGTTTGTTATCAAACTAAGGTGTGGTTCGCAACGGGCTAACACTAAAGATATATTGTACGACAATATTATAGACATGATTTAACCACAAGGAACTAAAGGTCTCACCAAAAGATCAAATTTATACAATGCCATCTCATTGTAGAATGAGTGATGCGTGAAGACGCAAAGACATGCAAATACACACGGACCTGAAAGCGTCAGATCCATAGATTATGTTAAACACTTGCAATCGCATATATGGAACATCAGAAAGCCATAGGTGTTCAATACACAAAGTTTTTAAACTAGATTATTGTCTCTAGTGCAAGTGGGAGACTTAAGGGAATATGCCCGAGAGGCAATAATTAAGTGGTTATTGTCGTATTCCTTATTTGTGATAAATGTTTATTTTGCATGCTATAATTGTATTAATACGGAAACGTAAATACATGTGTGTTTAATGAACAAAAATAAAGTTCCTAGTTATGCCTCTCTTATAAACTAGATCGTTGATTAACAAGATGATCAAAGGTTTCCTGATCATGGACATTGGATGTTGTTAATAACGAGGTCACAACATTGTTGGAATGATGTGATGAACATTCATCCGAAGTATAGAATTACGATCAAGGTCATTGTGTTTATATTGCTATAACATCATACGACGTAATCTTAGTCCTTAGACCATGAGATCATGTCAATCACTAACACCGAAAGAGTATCTTGATAACATCAAACGTCACACTGTAACAGGGTGACTACAAAGATGGGTTCAGTGCTACAAAGGTGTTATGTTGAGGCTCATGGACTCAAGAGTGGAATTTTTCCATCCCGATGATGGAGAGATATACTTTGGGCCCTCTCGGTGATATCACATTAGTTAGCTTGCAAGAAAGTGATTTGATCACTAGAATGTTATATCTGTAGGGTTTCATAGCATGGAAAACAAAAAATTTCTACCGCATACAAACAAACAAGCCAATATCTATCTACTAGATTGTAGCAACGAGTCGATAGAATAACTCACCCTCGAAGATTCCAAAGTGTTTAACGAGAGCGGATTCTCGAGGGTGATGTAGTCGTACTCTTTCCGATCTCAAGATCGCGTAGACGATCCTTCCGGCGCTGCGTTCTGGCAGCGCTCCCGCAGTCGTTCACACGTTCGGTACTCGACGAAGACCTTCCTCTCCCTTGTTCCAGCAGGCAGCGGAGGTTGTATCACTCTCCTCACAATTCCGGCAGCACAACAGCGTGGTACCGGAAGTAGAGGGGAGATCTCGCAGGGCTTCGCCTTAAGCCGGAGCGAGTATGGTGGAGTATGAGAGAGTCCCTCGACGATCTAGGGTTTAGACACGCCGAGGTGGAGGCTAGGCCGGCGGCTAGGGTTGCTAGGCGGCGGCGACGGTTTGCCCTAGGGCGGCGGCGGCAGCAGGTGGAGGCATCGGCGGCTTAGGGTTTGGAGGAGAGGATCTTGTGTGTCTCTAGGAGGGAGCCCTGCCCCTCCTTATATAGGTGGAGGGGCCGACCGGCCAAGGGGAGGTAGAGCAGTCCCTCCCCAACTCGTCTTGGAGGGTGCGCCAGCGGTGGGGAGGAGGAACTCCTCCCCAACTCGGTTTCCCACTCCTCCTCCTCTTTCCAAAAATTGTTGTTTGACTTTCAAACTAGCCGTTTGACTTTTCAAACTAGGATTTGAATAAACCCACTATTTTGTTCAGCGATGACACCGAGTACATGATGCAATCATACCAACTTGATATAACACATTCATGTACCCTTCCCCCCGGAGTGCCGGACATTCCGGAACCTTCTAGAACATTCCCGATGAAAACACCGGAATCATTCTCCAACTCCGAAACGGGACTTTCCTTATATGAATCTTATTCTCCGGACCATTCCGGATCTCCTCGTGATATCCCGAATACCATTCGAGACTCCGAACAACATTCGGTCTCTTTCTCATCATTCCATAACTACTCAAACAACGTCGAATCCTTAAGTGTGTCTCCCTACGGTTCGTGAATTATGCGGACATGATCGAGACACTTCTTCGATCAATAACCAATAGAGGAATCTGGAAAATCATATGGCTCCCACATATTTCTACGATAACTTTGCGATCGAATGAACCACTTACATACGACACCAATTTCCCTTTGTCTCACGATAGTTTACTTATCCGAGGTTATGATCGTCGGTATCTCTGCATACCTAGTTCAACCTCGTTACCGATAAGTACTCTTTTCTCGTTCCCGTGATATGTGATCCCTTGTGAGCCAGTCACATGCTTGCAATCCAATTGGATGACATTTCATCGAGAGGGCCCAGAGTATATCTATCCGTCATATGGATGGACAAATCCCACTCTTGATCCATGTGGTTCAACCAATACTTTCCGAACACTCAATGCCACCTTTATAGCCACCCAGTTACGGTGTGGTGTTTGATGTCATCAAAGCATCCATCCGGTAAAGGTGATATGCATGATCTCATGGTCGAAGGAATTAGGTTACTATGTATCAGAAAGCATATAGCAATTGAACTATTAAAATGACTTGATCTTTATGCTATGCTTATCTATAGGAGTATGTCCGCCATATCATTCTCCTAACGATATGATCTTGTTGTTGATAACATCTCAATGTTCATGATAGGGAAACCACAATCATTTATCAACCAACAAGCTAGTGATGTATAGAGGCTATACTAGGGACTTCAATTTAAGTTTACAAATCACACAAGTATTAATGTTTCCTTGTTAATACTATTATAGCATGAATGTAAACATTTATCATAAACACAAAGATATAATAATAACTATATTTATTATTGCCTCTAGGGCATATCTCCAACAGTCTCCCACTTGCACTAGAGTCATCTAATCTAGATTACATGGTAATATACCGAACACCCATGGCAGTTTGGTGTTGGTCATGTTTTACCCTCGGGAGAGGTTTAGTCAACGGATCCGCCACATTCAGATCTGTGTGTACTTTGCGAATCTTTATATCCCCATCTTGGATATGTTCTCGAATAGCGTGAAAACGTAGCTTGATATGCTTCAGCTTCTTGTGTGACCTTGGTTCTTGAACATTGGCTATGGCGCCCATGTTATCATAGTAGATAGACATTGGGTCCAGCGCACTAGGAACCACACCCAGCTCTGTAATGAACTCTTTCATCCATATCGCTTCTTGTGAAGCCTCCGAAGCAGCCATGTATTCTGATTCAGTTGAAGATCTCGCCACAACTCTTTGCTTTGCACTCCTCCAGCTAACTGCTGCACCATTCAAAATAAATACGTATCCAGATTGTGATTTAGAATCATCCGGATCGGTGTTCCAACTAGCATCGGTGTAACCATTAACAACGAGTTGTTCATCACCTCCATAAGAAAGAACCATATCCTTAGTTCTTCTCAAGTACTTAAGGATGTTTTTGACCGCTGTCCAATGATCCACTCCTGGATCACTTTGATATCTGCTAGTTAAACTAACAGCATATGCAATGTCGGGTCTAGTACATAGCATGGCATACATTAGAGATCCTATGGCCGAGGCATAGGGAGTCTTACTCATCCTTTCTCTATCTTCTGCCGATGTCGGACTCTGAGTTTTACTCAAGGCCATATTGGGCAACATGGGCAAGAACCCTTTCTTGCTATCTTCCATTCCAAACCTCTTTAGAACTTTGTCCAAATATGTACTTTGTGACAATGATATTTGGTGTTTCGATCTATCTCTATAAATCTTTATGCCTAATATGTAAGCTGCTTCGCCAAGATCCTTCACTGAAAAACTATTATTCAAATATTCCTTGACACTATTAAGAAGGTCTACATCATTCCCAATCAACAATATGTCATCCACATATAGTATTAAGAATGCTACAGAGCTCCCACTCACTTTCTTGTAAATACAAGCTTCTCCATAAGTTTGTATAAAACCAAAACTTTTGATCACCTTATCAAAACGTTGATTCCAACTTCGGGATGCTTGCTTCAATCCATAGATGGACCGTTGAAGTTTGCATACCTTGTTAGCATCTTTAGGATCGACAAAACCTTTGGGTTGCATCATATACAACTCTTCATCAATGTCTCCATTGAGGAATGCTGTTTTGACATCCATCTGCCATATCTCATAATCATAATATGCAGCGATTGCTAACATAATCCTCACAGACTTTAGCTTCACTACTGGTGAGAAAGTCTCATCGTAGTCAACTCCTTGAATTTGTCGAAACCCTTTTGCGACAAGTCGAGCTTTATAGACAGTAACATTACCATCAGCATATGTTTTCTTCTTGAAAATCCATTTGTTCTCGACAGCCTTCCGGCCATCTGGTAAGTCCACCAAAGTCCATACTTGGTTTTCGTACATGGATCCAATCTCGGATTTCATGGCTTCTTGCCATTTATTGGAATCTGGGCTCATCATCGCTTCCTCATATGTCTCAGGGTCATCGGTGTTGTCCACCAACATGACACTCATAACGGGATCATACCAATCTGGAGTGGTACAAGTTCTCGTTGACCTGTGAGGCTCTGTAGCAACTTCAACCGAAGTTTCATGATCATCATCATTAGCTTCCTCTCTTATTGGTGCAGGCACCACAGGAACTTCTTCCGGTGCTGCGCTACTCGCAATTTCGAGAGAAGGTTCGACAACCTCGTCGAGTTCTACTTTCCTTCAGGTCACTTCTTTCGAGAGAAATTCCTTCTCTAGAAAGGATCCATTCTTGGCAACGAAGATTTTGCCTTCGGATCTATGATAGAAGGTATACCCAATAGTTTCCTTCGGGTATCCTATGAAGACACATTTTTCCGCTTTGGGTTCAAGCTTGTCCGGCTGTAACTTCTTTATATAGGCTTCGCAACCCCAAACTTTAAGGAACGACAATCTAGGTTTCTTCCCAAACCATAATTCATACGGTGTCGTTTCAATGGATTTAGATGGTGCCCTATTTAAAGTGAATGCGGCTGTTTCTAATGCATAACCCCAAAATGATAGCGGTAAATCTGTAAGTGACATCATAGAACAAACCATATCTAAGAGAGTTCGATTACGACGTTCGGACACACCATTACGCTGTGGTGTTCCCGGCGGTGTCAACTGTGAAAGTATTCCGCATTTCTTCAAATGCTCGCCAAACTCGTAACTTAGATATTCACCTCCACGATCAGAACGTAGAATTTTAATCTTCTTGTTACGTTGATTCTCAACCTCACTTTGAAATTCCTTAAACTTCTCGAAAGTTTCGGACTTATGTTTCATGAAATAGATATACCCATATCTACTCAAGTCATCCGTGAAGGTAAGAACATAACGATAACCACCGCACGATGCTACACTCATTGGACCACACACATCGGTATGTATGATTTCCAATAAGTCCGTAGCTCGCTCCATCATACCAGAAAATGGAGTCTTAGTCATTTTACCCATCAGACATGCTTCGCATCTATCAAGTGATTCGAAATCAAGTGATTCAAGAAGTCCATCGGAATGGAGTTTCTTCATACGCTTCACTCCAATGTGACCAAGACGACAGTGCCACATATAGGTCAAGTTATCGCTCGATTTCAAACGTTTAGCCTCAATGTTATTAATATGTGTATTTCCACTATCGAGATTCAATAAGAATAGACCATCTATCAAAGGTGCATGTGCATAAAACATATTACTCATATAAATCGAACAACCATTATTCTCGGACTTAAACAAGTAACCGTCTCGCAATAAACAAGATCCCGATATAATGTTCATGCTTAACGCAGGCACCAAATAACAATTATTTAAGTATAAAACTAATCCCGATGGTAGATGAAGGGGTAGCATGCCGACCGCGATCACATCAACCTTTGATCCGCTTCCCACGCGCATCGTCACCTCGTTCTTCGCTAGCTTCCGTTTATTCTGCAGCACCTGTTTCGAGTTACAAATATGAGCAACCGAACCAGTATAAAATACCCAGGCACTACTACGAGTACTAGTGATATACACATCAATAACATGTATATCAGATATACCTTTCTTCTTGATGTTGCCGTTCTTCAAATCCGCCAAGTACTTTGGGCAATTCCGCTTCCAGTGACCTTCTCCCTTGCAGTAAAAGCACTCAGTATCAGGCTTAGGTCCAGCCTTGGTCTTCTTCGTCGGCGTGGTAACTTTCTTACCACCCTTCTTGAAGTGTCCCTTCTGCTTAGACTTGCCTTTCTTGAATTTGGTGGTCTTATTGACCAACAACACTTGGTGCTCTTTCTTGATCTCCACTTCTGCAGATTTCAACATGGCAAAGAGTTCTGGCAACGTCTTTTTCATGTTTTGCATGTTGTAGTTCATCACAAAGTTCTTGTAACTTGGTGGTAGTGATTGGAGGACGCGGTAAATCCCCAAAGCATTAGGAATCACTATACCCAAGCTTTGAAGTTTGTTTGCGTGCCTAGACATCTTAAGCACATGCTCACTGACGGAGCTGCCCTCTTCCATCTTGCAGTTAAAGAACTTTTCAGAAGCCTCATAGCTTTCAATTGCCGCATGAGTTTCAAAGATCAATTTGAGATCCTCGACAATATCATATGGGTCTGAATTCTCAAACCTTTTCTGAAGCTCCGATTCTAAACCATACAAGATAGCACACTGAACTATGGAGTACTGAGTCTTCCGAGTGAGGTAAACATTCTTTACTTCATCGGAAGCATCAGCTGCAGGTGGGTCACCCAGCGGTGCATCCAGCACATAGGTCAAATTACCAGCTGTGAGGACAATCCTCAAATTGCGGAACCAATCCGCGAAGTTGCTTCCATTGTTTTTCAACTTTTCTTTCTCTAGGAACGCATTAAAATTGATGGTAGGGGCTGCCATTGATCTACAACATATTTGCAATAGTTTAGACTAAGTTTATGACAAATTGAGTTCAAATTAATAATAAAATGAATCTAGGTGAACTCCCACTCAAAACAATATCCCTCACATTGTTTTAGTGATCACACGAACCAAATCCACCACATCAACACCGATCATCACGAGAGTTGATATAGTTTCAATGGCGAACAATCGACATGTTCATCATATCTACTATATGATTCATGCTTTACCTTTCGGTGACCCGTGTTCCGAGACCATGTCTGTACATGCTAGGCCCGTCAAGATCAAACCTTAGTTTCCGCATGAGCAAATCTGGCTTGCTCACGTTGTATACACTTGCGGAATCTAACACACCCGATCATCACGTGGTGCTTCGAAACAACAAGCTTTAGCAACGGTGCTAACTAAGGGTGAACACTTTATGACTTGAAATTCATGTGCATGAGGGATCATCTTATAATGCTACCATCGTCTACTAAGCAATACAAGATGCATAAAGGATTAACATCACATGCAATTCATAATATGTGATATGATATGGCCTTTCTTCTTTGTGCTTCCGATCTCCATCTTCTAGCACGAACATGATCTCCATCATCACCGGCATTGCATCAAGGTCAATGATGCTTCTCCATGGTTGTCATCCACCGGCTTCAACTATTACAACTACTTTGAATAGACACGCGGGTCTTAACATAAATTAAAGACAACCATACGGCTCCTGCCGGTTGCCAACTTACAATAAGGAACATTGCATACATCAAATATAATCACAATCATGGCCATATCACATCAAAGCACACCCCTGCAAAACAAAGTTAGACGCCTCTACTTTATTTGCATGTTTTACGTGGTTTGGGGCTTTCAATAAGTGTCGTTCTAACTTACGAACAAGAACCACAACATTGATACTAGTATTGTTAATCACCCGTTGTAAATTGGATCTTAACTATGCTAGGAGAAACAGGCACCCGCAAAGCCACTTATGAAATACAAGTTGCATGTCAAGCGTGGAGCAAGTCTCATGAACGATGTCATGTAAGGTTAGCCCGGGCCGCTTCATCCCAACATACCGCAAGATGCAAAGTACACAAGAAGCAATCGACAATAAAAGCATCAACGCCCACAATGACCATTGTGTTCTACTCGTGCAACATATCTACATATAGACACGGCTCTGATACCACTGTAGGGTTTCGTAGCATGGAAAACAAAAAAATTCTACCGCATACAAACAAACAAGCCAAGATCTATCTACTATATTGTAGCAACGAGTCGATAGAATAACTCACCCTCGAAGATTCCAAAGTGTTTAACGAGAGCGGATTCTCGTGGGTGATGTAGTCGTACTCTTCCCGATCTCAAGATCGCGTAGACGATCCTTCCGGCGCTACGTTCCGGCAGCACTCCTGCAGTCGGTCACACGTTCGGTACTCGATGAAGACCTTCCTCTCCCTTGTTCTAGCAGGCAGCGGAGGTTGTAGCACTCTCCTCGCAATTCCGGCAGCACAACGGTGTGGTACCGGAAGTATAGGGGAGATCTCGCAGGGCTTCGCCTTAAGCCGGAGCGAGTATGGTGGAGTATGAGAGAGTCCCTCGACGATCTAGGGTTTAGACACGCCGAGGAGGAGGCTAGGCCGGCGGCTAGGGTTGCTAGGCGGCGGTGGCAGTTTTCCCTAGGGCGGCGGCGGCGACAGCAGGTGGAGGTGCCGGCGGCTTAGGGTTTGGAGGAGAGGATCTTGTGTGTCTCTAGGAGGGAGCCCTGCCCCTCCTTATATAGGTGGAGGGGCCGGCCGGCCAAGGGGAGGGAGAGGAGTCCCTCCCCAACTCGGCTTGGAGGGTGCGCCGGTGGTGGGGAGGAGGAACTCCTCCCCAACTCGGTTTCCCACTCCTCCTCCTCTTTCCAAAAATTGCCGTTTGACTTTCAAACTAGCCGTTTGACTTTTCAAACTAGGATTTGAATAAACCCACTATTTTGTTCAGCGATGACACCGAGTACATGATGCAATCATACCAACTTGATATAACACATTCATGTACCCTTCCCCCCCGGAGTGTCGAACATTCCGGAACCTTCTAGAACATTCCCGATGAAAACACCGGAATCATTCTCCAACTCCGAAACGGGACTTTCCTTATATGAATCTTATTCTCCGGACCATTCCGGATCTCCTCGGGATATCCCGAATACCATTCGAGACTCCGAACAACATTCGATCTCTTTCTCATCATTCCATAACTACTCAAACAACGTCGAATCCTTAAGTGTGTCTCCCTACGGTTCGTGAATTATGCGGACATGATCGAGACACTTCTCCGATCAATAACCAATAGAGGAATCTGGAAATTCATATGGCTCCCATATATTTCTACGATTACTTTGCGATCGAATGAACCACTTACATACGACACCAATTTCCCTTTGTCTCACGATAGTTTACTTATCCGAGGTTATGATCGTCGGTATCTCTGCATACCTAGTTCAACCTCGTTACCGATAAGTACTCTTTTCTCGTTCCCGTGATATGTGATCCCTTGTGAGCCAGTCACATGCTTGCAATCCAATTGGATGACATTTCACCGAGAGGGCCCAGAGTATATCTATCCGTCATATGGATGGACAAATCCCACTCTTGATCCATGTGTTTCAACCAATACTTTCCGAACACTCAATGCCACCTTTATAGCCACCCAGTTACGGTGTGGTGTTTGATGTCATCAAAGCATCCATCCGGTAAAGGTGATATGCATGATCTCATGGTCGAAGGAATTAGGTTACTATGTATCAGAAAGCATATAGCAATTGAACTATTAAAATGACTTGATCTTTATGCTATGCTTATCTATAGGAGTATGTCCGCCATATCATTATCCTAACGAGATCAAGCTAGGTATGGAGATACCGATGATCGAATATCGGACATGTAATATATCGTGAGACAAAGGGATTGAGTTACATGCGTATAAGGTTCACACGATCACAGAAGTCATCGTTGAATATGTGGGAGTCGGTACGGATCTCCAAGTCCTGCTGCTGATTATTGATCAGAGAGGGGTCCCGATCATGTCTGCATTATTCACGAACTGTATGGTGACACACTTAAGGGATACCGACACCATTCATAGCAAATAATATGCCAGAGAAAGAATTACAAAGCACGGGAATTTATTCCACTAGACACCGGAATCGTTTCGGTTGAAATTGTGGAAACTGGTTCTGCATGTGAAATTGAAATGTTGTAAGGGGTTTTATGAATGTTTGTTAATTAGAGTAATTAAAAAAATTCTTAATAAATAAATAAAAGAGTTTTATTTAAATGAGAGCTTGCATTAAATTTGGAGGAAATTTAATGCATGGGAGTGGAGGCATGTTTATGTCAGTGGAGGCTTTTCATTTTTGAGTGGGAGCTCCACCCACATGAATGTGGAAGAGATGGGGGCCGCCACCATGGCTGGGCGCCATGCCCCTTGGGTGCCCTCCTCTCCCTATAAAAGGCCTGCCTCTCCTACTCTTACACTACAACTCCTCGTGAAGGATCTCTCTCCCCCTTTAAAATTTCCCCATGGTCTTGGATCAGCGAGATACATGTTCCCGGTGGATATTTCAAGAAGGATTTGTTGCTTCCTCTGCTTCGCTGGAGCGAGGGCGCGAAGGTTGTCGAGGTACCCGGACGTGTGTGCGATCATAGATGCACCACTGCTTTGCGGTGTTGGACTAGATGGTGCTGGACCTGCGGGACCGGATGGACTTCTTATCGATCTTGAGGTCGGCAAGCGTTCGACTACATAATCCATGAGTACAACCTCGTTAACGCTATTCGGTCTTCGAGGGTATGTATTATATGGATACATATCCACCCGTGGCTTGTATCTAGTAGATAGATCTTGGTACTTAGTAATTCCCATCGTATGAATTTTTTTGTTTGATATGCTGCGAACCCTTCAGGTGTCACATCCTAAATTTTAGATTTGGTACTGCATATCATACATGTCATTGCATCATGAGCATCATTACAAAAATTTCAGTCTCAAAAGCCTTTGACAAGAAACATCACTTGCTTTTGTCTATTGTCACCTACACTTGAGTGCTCGGTTTTTACCTTGCACCTACTAGAAACTTTTAGTTTAGTATTTTGGTTAGCACAGATGCGTAGAGGGTTCCGTAACGAACCCGTAACACTTTTAATCGCCTCAATCGGAGGTCCGGATGAAAAGTTATGCCCTGCTGAATTTCTGTCAAAATTCAGGTTCAGTTTAGACAGAAAAATTCAGTTAAGTAAATCACCAGGAAAAAGAAAAAGAAATAGAAAAAAAGAGACAACAGCACGCGCAGCTGGCTGGCCCGCAAGCCGCGGCCTATCCGGGGCCTGCCAGCGCAGTGCAGCAGCAGCCGCAGAGCAGCGCTCACGCGAGCAGCAGATAGCAGCCGCAGCCATAACCGGCCCAACCTCCCAGTGCCGCTGCCAGGCAGGGCCCACCTGCCAGCGTGGCGCCGCTGCTGCCGCGACTGGCACGGACATCGAGGCGGACTCGGCGCAGAATCGGACGCCTCTCCGAGCGCCGCTTGCACCGCCATAAAGCCCTCGAGCTCCTCTACGTGGACCTCCTGCAACCCTAGCTCTACATGCTGCCAAACCCCGGCAATTGCTCGCCGGAATACGACACCACCGCTGCCATTGCTCTCGGTAGGGATCGAATCGGAGCACCCCTCGCCCTGTTTTTCCCCTGGGATTCACCGGCACCCTCGACTGATTCTTCCTGTGCCTTCATCCGTGCCTCGCAGGGACAGCTGGCGCTGCCATCGACTTCGCTGGAGCACGCCACCGGCGCCCACGCTCCAGCTCGCCACTGCCGTCGCCCACGGACACGATAGGAACCGCCGACACCGCCTCGAGCTTCACCATCGCCTCCCGCACGCCATACACCACCCCCCGCCGACGACAACCACTGGAGGAGCCTCGCCGCCGACGCTGCCCAGTGAGCACCCCGTTGCAACCACCCCCTGCCCTCGGATCGGCCGTGAACGGTCCAGATGGGCCGTCGAGCAGCGTTTGACCACGGACTGGTCAGCGCGTGCCACGTCAGCGCGGTCAAGTCTGCTGATTTTGACTGTTGGTTTAATTTGATTTTAAATTGGCAGGAAATAGCTAAACCTTGTAAAATTCGTATAAATTAATCTACGAGGCCAAAAAATGCAAATCATATACCAATGGATTCAGGTTTTCACGTAGAATATTGATGTACAGTTATTTTAGACATTTGCAGCAAGGTTTTGCCGTGAATAATTAAATAGTTTAATGTCCTATTTAGAGTAATAAATTCATAGGAAAATTTCTACAACTCCAAAAATTGCAAATGAGGTGTCCCTGGAATCAGTAGAACAAGAGGAACCTGTTAGTGCATTAAAAGGGTAGCCTTACAGTACTGGAAGTTGCAGAATCTATTAAAATTATTTCTGGAGTATTTTATTTATTCGGAAAGTTCTATAAATCTTTTTTGAGTGATTCTAGTTGGTACTAGTTCTATTTTAGGTTGCCTACACAGTAGCTATTTTTCCAAGATTTTCCAAACTGTTCAATAGCAGTGGCTTAATAATTGGGTTATAGCTCAATTGTTTGGCCATTTAAATTGCATGCTTTGTTTCCAATGTTTTTAAAATGTTTTCCATGCATGCATATAGTAGGTATACTGAACAAAAGTTGTAGAATACTACTGAATCAACTTGTCATACATGCATCTTGCATTGTTATGTTTGTATATGTTTGTGTTTGGTTTGTTTATGTGTTGCAATTGTATCGTGTAGATTGTAACGAGTGCAACGCTTGCTCGTGTGAGGATTGTTCGTTCGACCACTACAGCCAAGGAAAGTAGATGCTACTTTGTTCATAAAATTTTCCTACTATTTTCAATGCATTGTCGTGTATTTTGTAGATGCATGTGTAGGAAAGTACTATCACTATGTTATGTCCTATTATGTGGTAGGGATTTCCTGTAGATGAGCCACCGTTGGTAGATGTGCTTAGCCATGCTATGATGAACGAGGGCTGAGTTACATCACTGAAAGTTGTTTCTAAATGTGTTGGTTTGTGAAAACTAAAAACAACTTAATCAATGAATCTCCTAGGTGTGATGGGATTGATATTTTTTTGTGGTATTATTGCGGAAAGGCACCCAGGTATTAAGATAAAATGATTGGCTTATTTATTTTGTGGCTTACGTGTACAACCATGTGCCAATAATGAAATGGGCGGTTGGTTGGACTTAGTTGGTTGTGGTAACTCGAACCCACGTATCCAAAGATATAGAATTTTGGTAGGTTGGTACGGTGTGTGTCGGGTTTGTGGAGCTACTTCCCGAAAGGTCCCTTCTTGGACTTCTCCCTATTATCACCCAATATGAGAGTGGTGGTACGAGCTGGGCTGGCCAAGTCACATGGGTAAAGGGTATTAACCCCTGCAGGGTGTATAATCTAATCGATTAGCCGTGTCCCTGGTTATGGATATCTGAGTTGCTTGATATTGAGTTCATGACATGTTTCTCGCTCATTCCAATTTATTAATTGCTTTAATGCTGATGGGTTAACCTAATTGGGATCTTTTCAAAGAAAGACAAAACCGTTTATGAAAGTAGGACAAAGGTATTTGCAAATGCAAGCTAGCCACAGCTCCACTTGCCAAATATGCATGTAGATGTTAGATCTATTGTCTCCTTTAAATAGCTCTACTTTCCATACATTCCATGTATTAACCCTTCGGGGCTGCTACGTTTCATGTTGAAGGATATTCGGATTCTGAGTGATCGATTAGGTCGCGGTACTCCACTCGGCACTTGTTCACTTGTGGGCAATTTGAAGAATGGAGGAGTTATTTTATTTATGTTGCTACTTGAATAAGTTGAGCTAGCCTAAAGCTAAGCCTTACTGTAATAATGTTACTCTGGATCTTTCGTTATTTATGATACACATATATTTTCTATGTTATTCATCTTTATTCTATTGTGGTCCAATGAACTGATCAGGGGATTGGCATGTCACATAGAAGCTATGGTCTTTTTAGAATCGTGGTGTTACAAGATGGTATCAGAGCCCGTGTGTCGCATGTAGGATCATGACCTAGGTTGGATTAGGAAGCCATAGAATTACTAAAGCTTATATTAACTCTGTCTTTCATCTTATGCCTTTCACTCTCGTAAATCTTTACAATTTGCTATTTTCACACTTTCCTCTTTTAATTGATAGATGGGAGAAGTCAGGACTGAGTATGCTGGGATCGAGTCGCCAAGGCCATTTGCAAGACAGTTGGGGCACCTCTCACAGTCATTGGGCTTGCCGCTGCCCATGTTCAAGGGAAGAAGGCTATACACCTATGGATATGGCGAGGACACCTGGGAGATCACCACTATCATCTTCAGGGATATTTCCTTGCCAAACCATGTGCATCTGGTCTACACCAAGAGGTATTGCAACTGGGAGCTTGGAATAAACTTGGCCCTGCATGAAGCCCTATCACCTGCTGCCAGAAGACTCACATTACCGTGACTACAGAAGGCGTGATGAGAATGGGAATGTTGTGGTTACCCCAGGTAATAGGAACAACATGCCGCTACGTCGGAGGCACATAGAGGATATGGAGGTGGAGAATGGAGTCCTAGCTGAGAAAGTGATGATGGTAAAGGAGATAGCTGATTTTGCCAGGAACTGTCTAGTGGTCCAAGGACAGGAGATTGATACCTTACACGACGATGTGGATGTTTTGGAGCATGCACTTATTGGAAGGGACGCGACCATAGCACAGCTGAATGGAGCCGCCCAAGAGAAGGATGAGACCATAGCACAGCTGAATGGGGCCGTCCAGGAGAATAATCAAGCCATTGAGCAGCTGCAAGGGACCGTCCAGGAAAGGGACCAGACTATTGTTGATATGGCAGCCCAGATTGACGCTCTCCAAGCACAGTTGAATCCACCCCCTGATGACAACAAAGGAGCTGATGGGAACGATGATGATGAAGATGGAGGGAACAATGATGATGAGGATGAATATGATGATGATGATGGGGATGGAAACGACAATGGTGGAGGAGATGAAGCCGTTGCTGCAGCAGCAGAGGATGACGAAGAAGAGGAGGATACAGAAGAGGTGGATTTTGAGGTCTCAAGTGAGGATTCAGGAGAAGTGTATACACCACCGCCATGGATGGTCCGTGGACAGAAGCGCCAACGCATGAACACAAGGACCTACTGCAACCTTGTGGCATCCCGCAAAACCACTACTAGAAAATCGCGTTGTTTTTGTGCATTGCATCGTCATCATCATGCATTGTTTGCATAAAACTATTTTTTTCGCAAAGTCCTATTTGTTTTCCAAACGCCCCTCTTTATTCAAACGCAAAACCCCGGGTGCTGCCGGATATTTTGTTGTCTAAAAACTACTTGCAAAAGTTCATCGCAATTAAATAAAATTATTAAATTATTTTAGTGGTGGCAGTCGAACGGGCCGACCCGACCCGAACGACCACCCCCAGACTAAATCGGTCCAACCAACCAGTCCCACCCATAATCCTAAACCACCTAAAACTCTACCCATACCCTCCCTCCACCTCACCCCACCCTATAGCAGTTTGCCACCTCACCTCCTCCCTCTCCCTCACCCACTCGCACGCCGCCACATCACCCCTGGCCTCTCCTCTCTCTCCCTCTCAGCTCACACACACCACACACAACCGCATGCCAGCCCACTCCCTCCACTCACCTATCTGGCCCCACCCCTGACCCCTGGACCCGGTCCACTCTGCCTGCCAGCCTGGCCCGCCCTGCCTTGGCCCCACCACGACCGGCCCCTGGCTCTCTTCCTTCTCTCCCCGCGTCTGAGCCACCAACCCCGCGACCCAGCTCCGGCCCCGACGCCCCCGTCTTCTCCCTCCACCGCGCGCAGCCTCCCTCTCCTCCTCCACCGCCTGCCTCCTCCCCCTCGCCGGAGCTTCCTCCGCCGCCCTTCCCCGCCTCCCCGTCTCGGAGCCGCGCCGCCAGGACCCGACCTCGCCGTGGCCGCGAGCTCCGGCCGGCCCGCCCCCTCCCCGAGCTCGCCCGCCGCGGTCGCCCTCCGCCTCCACCTTGTCTCCTGCCGGCTCCGCCCTTCCCCGGGAGCGCCGCCGGACCGTCTCCCGTCGACCCCGTCGCCTCCCCTGGCCCTGCTCCGGCCGCCCTCGCCCCGAGGCAGAGACCGCGCCGCGCTGCCTCCGGTTCCCCGCCTCGCCACCGGTCCTCCTCCGCCCCTCCGCGTCGTCTCGCCGAGCTCGACCCGGCCGCCGCCAACCTCCATCGTCCGCCCGAGCCCGCCGCCTCGTCCAGGGCCCCACCAACGTCTCCCCACCGCGTCAGCGCGCCCTCCCCGCTCGGCCTTCTTTCGTCTGCCAGTACAAGTGCAGCCACACGCCTTCCAACACGCTTGTCCAAGGACCTAGACCGACAGCTGAACCCGAGAACTCGAAGTGTGTCGGTGCTCGAATCAAGTCTGCCATCCTCCCTGGAGGTGGATTTTCAAGGACTTCGTCATGGATGCGACAAGAGCTCGACAAGATCCCCTTCTTGGACCGATCCTCGAGACCCGGAGACCATATCGGGATGGAGACACTCGAAGAACCTCCGACAAGATCTACACCTCGGAATCCAAAGACCGATCCCGGGGCGCCCGAACCCCGTCAAGACCCCGAACCCTCTCGGATCCGAGGACCGAAGACGGCCGGAACGCCAAGACCGACCCGGTACACGGGCCCAACAAGACCCTCGCAACGGCAAGCTCGACCCTGTGGGACCCGACAAGATCTGCACGACGACAAGAACGACACCGACCCGGAAGATCCGATGCGCCCCGACACCGAACCAAGTCCGGCTTCCCGGAACGCCAAGATCTACCTCAGAAACCCGAGAACGCTTCCGCCGAGACCGTTTCCGTCGAACCCTGAACCCTGAGACCGACCCCGTACCCCGGAAACCAAGATCTGCCGAACCCTAATTGTGTGAACCTTTTTCCCGAACCCTATTTTATAAATGCCATCTATATGAATTGTTGCATATTAAATTGTCATACTCGCATGCATATTTGTGTGGTTTGGGGGCCTTATGCCGATTCACCTAATAATTAAATATGGGGCCCATATGTGGGCAAATCTAGTCTCATATCGGCCTCATTTAAATTTGTGTAGCGAACCGGTGCTATCTTTTGCCATGCTAAAACCACATTTAAATTGCGGGGGTTCTAAACAACATGAACCGTCTTATTAATTGTCGGGACCCCGGTTCCACTTAATATGACCTAATCGCATCGCACCCTTGCCATGTCATGCATCATACATGCATCATGCCGATCTTCTGCCGATGTACTAAATATTGCATCCGGTGCTTCTTCTAGTGTTTTGCTTCTTCGCGGATAAGACCGTTGAGTTGATGTGAGCTTCGCCCCGATCTTCGGTTAAACCTTCGGCAATGTTTTCCAGGCGAGCATCTCCCCCTTTCTACCTATCTTACTTTTATAGTATTTATTCCCTCCTGTTGATCTATTGCTACCTGTGTTGCGATGCTCTAGTTTCCGTACCCGTGATATCCCCTGGTAGCCATATATTGCCTTGGACACATCCTATTACCTGTTGTTTGGTAGATAGTTGGACTTGCGCGTCGTAGTCGCTTGCTCAAGTGCTGTTGCGTGTCGTCAAGTGCCATAGTTGTTGATGTATTGCCGCATGTTGTTGTTGGAGATGATCATAGTTTTACTTATTGTTCACTTTAATTCCTGTTTAACAACTAAAATTGAAGTAAGCAGAGGCATCGGTGGGTGATAGATAACATTTGGTTTCCGAACGCCCACTTGTGTCCCGTAGGACCCCGAGTGCTTGATACCTGTTCCTTGATTTATCGCGCTATCCACATATGGGGAGTATGGGCCCCCCTTAGCCAGAGCTTGATTCCGTCTTATTTCTTGGGGCCACAACTAGTTTGAGGTTTTATTTACGATCCTGTACTTATGCCATGCTACTGCTTTATTTAAATTGTGCGACAGATAGCACACTGTACTGTTTAGGTAAGCGGAGTGATTACGCGGTATCGACACCCCGAGTTTTCGGGTTCCCAGTCGCTTACAGCCATTGGCGCTAACCTTGAGTCCGTCTCGGAGCTTGCTTACTTCGTTGCGGGTCTACTCAATGGGGTGGCCCCCTGAAATATTTCTGAATCTTGTGATTGCTCTGTCGTGAAGACCTCGTTGGGTTTTGATTTGGTTTTTCCGAGGTTGATCGTGTGTGTGTTGCTATTTGTGCACCCCGGCCGGGTTAAAACTTTTTGAAAGCCGTGTCCGCGGATATGGACGACTTGGAGCACAGTATCTCGACCATAGACAAGCATAACTAAAGTTTATTGCTGTAAAATTGACTTTATAATGACTAGTAATCAGCCTCACTATAATGGAATGGCTAAATAATACTGCCCACAATTGCTTGTTTGGGTCGACGCCAACGACCATTGTAACTGACTAGTAAGTATTGCAACTACAACGGAATGGCTAAATAAAAGTACCAACAACTGCTGGGTTTTGGGATATCTCATGTTATTTGTATCTGATTAGTAAGTGTTGCAACTATAACGGAATGGTTAACTAAAAGTGCCCACTGCTTATTTTATCAGGACGACTATATTTAACCTGACTAGTAATTGCTGCAACGATAACCGAATAAATAAAACTGCCCACTGTGTGAGTTCCTCGGTTGACTTCCTCGATCGGTGTCGAGGGGGGAAACGCCAGGATGGGTTTGATTGGAGTTAGCTTCAGGTTGGATCCGGATAGGTCATTCTTACCCCTCTCTGATAACCGCCAGTTGTATCGAGTCTCTATAGGGTGTTCAATGCATGCTGCCGCTGCCGCTCAGTCCACCATACCTATGTAGGCGAGGACCGCCGAACTCTAGCCTCGCCGTGTACTGGCCTCAGTACTGACGCTCCTCTTTTTCCTTTGCCCTTTGTCGGCACCCCTTTTGTTTAAGCAGGTTTTGAGATGCGACGCCGTTAGCAGGGTTACCCTTCCGGCTTGGCCTGGGCAGGGTTATGGACGCCATTGGTTATTCTTCAGGGCTCTTAGCCCCATTTGCATCTTGTCCGTAGCTGGACGCTCTATCGTTTTCAAGGTGATTTGGATCTTTGTATATTATATCTGTATTCTTGACTCTTGAGTCGCTGTTATATATATCTGTTCTGTGGGTCCCATCGAGGACTGTTGTGTAATGTTATTACTTCGTTTTCCACCTGCACGAAAGTGCCTGGTGGGCACCTTTGAATCGTTTCTATGCGGGTTTGGCGAATTTTGCTCAAACTTGCATAGGTCCGATTCTGAGGGTGTTACAGAGTGGTATCAGAGCTCAGCAGTTGCGATACCCCACAAGTCCAGCCTGTAGGATAACCTAGCTAACGGCCGAAGTAGAGTGTCAAAACTATTTTGAAAAATCGGTTGGCTAGTTCTGATTAGGTCTGATTTTACTCCTTACCCCTCTGTTGTTCTCCTCTTACCTCTACGTGTTTTGAATCCGCTCTCTTCTCTCTCTTCGAGTCCAGGATTTCTCGTGGTTGGGTTTCCGTCGTACCTTCAGGGTTTCGTTTTCTCCCTTTTGTAACGGAGGTGCTACGATCATCAATCTGCAACTTGTCAGTTGTACCTTCCTCCAATCTTTTGTTCTTGAGCTCTATATCCATGTGTGTTCCTTGCCGGATATCCGTGTCGTTGAAAAACATATGAGAAGGACGAGCATTGGTGAAGTTGGAGTATACCTTGAGCATGTGTTGTTCATGCCCATGGAACCATCGCGGAACCTAATCATTGTGTCTTTCATACGATTCTGCTGGTATCATCCCTTTGTTCCGGATACCGCCTACGAAGATCTTCAGTCTAAATCTCGAGAGTTGAGTTGCCTGATTCTCCTACTCATGTATAGATTTGATAGTGTGGGTACGGGATGGACTGATCACCCTGCCCGACTCTTATTGTTCGCTCTGTACATCGAACTGGTGGACCAATGTAACTTTTCCCTCTTCTAATGGAAGTTAGAGGTGGCCTTATCGCTTGATACCTCTACCTTCGTCCTTTGTTTCTCCGGAGTGTTCTCTCGACGATCAGGAGCAACGACCCTTTGTTGGTGGTGTCGCCGATTCCCAGATGAAGAAGGAACCCTCGTTAGTGGTGTCGCGAGGATCTACACGAAGCGAGAAGACGCAGAACGCCGACCTTTCTTCCGGGACCATGAGGCGGATCTCGAGGGCGAGATCCATTGTTAGTGGTGTCGAATTGTGGCATCCCGCAAAACCACTACTAGAAAATCGCGTTGTTTTTGTGCATTGCATCGTCATCATCATGCATTGTTTGCATAAAACTATTTTTTTCGCAAAGTCCTATTTGTTTTCCAAACGCCCCTCTTTATTCAAACGCAAAACCCCGGGTGCTGCTGGATATTTTGTTGTCTAAAAACTACTTGCAAAAGTTCATCGCAATTAAATAAAATTATTAAATTATTTTAGTGGTGGCAGTCGAACGGGCCGACCCGACCCGAACGACCACCCCCAGACTAAATCGGTCCAACCAACCAGTCCCACCCATAATCCTAAACCACCTAAAACTCTACCCATACCCTCCCTCCACCTCACCCCACCCTATAGCAGTTTGCCACCTCACCTCCTCCCTCTCCCTCACCCACTCGCACGCCGCCACATCACCCCTGGCCTCTCCTATCTCTCCCTCTCAGCTCACACACACCACACACAACCGCATGCCAGCCCACTCCCTCCACTCACCTATCTGGCCCCACCCCTGACCCCTGGACCCGGTCCACTCTGCCTGCCAGCCTGGCCCGCCCTGCCTTGGCCCCACCACGACCGGCCCCTGCCTCTCTTCCTTCTCTCCCCGCGTCTGAGCCACCAACCCCGTGACCCAGCTCCGGCCCCGACGCCCCCGTCTTCTCCCTCCACCGCGCGCAGCCTCCCTCTCCTCCTCCACCGCCTGCCTCCTCCCCTTCGCCGGAGGTTCCTCCGCCGCCCTTCCCCACCTCCCCGTCTCGGAGCCGCGCCGCCAGGACCCGACCTCGCCGTGGCCGCGAGCTCCGGCCGGCCCGCCCCCTCCCCGAGCTCGCCCGCCGCGGTCGCCCTCCGCCTCCACCTTGTCTCCGGCCGGCTCCGCCCTTCCCCGGGAGCGCCGCCAGACCGTCTCCCGTCGACCCCGTCGCCTCCCCTGGCCCTGCTCTGGCCGCCCTCGCCCCGAGGCAGAGACCGTGCCGCGCTGCCTCCGGTTCCCCGCCTCGCCACCGGTCCTCCTCCGCCCCTCCGCGTCGTCTCGCCGAGCTCGACCCGGCCGCCGCCAACCTCCATCGTCCGCCCGAGCCCGCCGCCTCGTCCAGGGCCCCACCAACGTCTCCCCACCGCATCAGCGCGCCCTCCCCGCTCGGCCTTCTTTCGTCTGCCAGTACAAGTGCAGCCACACGCCTTCCAACACGCTTGTCCAAGGACCTAGACCGACAGCTGAACCCGAGAACTCGAAGTGTGTCGGTGCTCGAATCAAGTCTGCCATCCTCCCTGGAGGTGGATTTTCAAGGCCTTCGTCATGGATGCGACAAGAGCTCGACAAGATCCCCTTCTTGGACCGATCCTCGAGACCCGGAGACCATATCGGGATGGAGACACTCGAAGAACCTCCGACAAGATCTACACCTCGGAATCCAAAGACCGATCCCGGGGCGCCCGAACCCCGTCAAGACCCCGAACCCTCTCGGATCCGAGGACCGAAGACGGCCGGAACGCCAAGACCGACCCGGTACACGGGCCCAACAAGACCCTCGCAACGGCAAGCTCGACCCTGTGGGACCCGACAAGATCTGCACGACGACAAGAACGACACCGACCCGGAAGATCCGATGCGCCCCGACACCGAACCAAGTCCGGCTTCCCGGAACGCCAAGATCTACCCCAGAAACCCGAGAACGCTTCCGCCGAGACCGTTTCCGTCGAACCCTGAACCCTGAGACCGACCCCGTACTCCGGAAACCAAGATCTGCCGAACTCTAATTGTGTGAACCTTTTTCCCGAACCCTATTTTATAAATGCCATCTATATGAATTGTTGCATATCAAATTGTCATACTCGCATGCATATTTGTGTGGTTTGGGGGCCTTATGCCGATTCACCTAATAATTAAATATGGGGCCCATATGCGGGCAAATCTAGTCTCATATCGGCCTCATTTAAATTTGTGTAGCGAACCGGTGCTATCTTTTGCCATGCTAAAACCACATTTAAATTGCGGGGGTTCTAAACAACATGAACCGTCTTATTAATTGTCGGGACCCCGGTTCCACTTAATATGACCTAATCGCATCGCACCCTTGCCATGTCATGCATCATACATGCATCATGCCGATCTTCTGCCGATGTACTAAATATTGCATCCGGTGCTTCTTCTAGTGTTTTGCTTCTTCGCGGATAAGACCGTTGAGTTGATGTGAGCTTCGCCCCGATCTTCGGTTAAACCTTCGGCAATGTTTTCCAGGCGAGCATCTCCCCCTTTCTACCTATCTTACTTTTATAGTATTTATTCCCTCCTGTTGATCTATTGCTACCTGTGTTGCGATGCTCTAGTTTCCGTACCCGTGATATCCCCTGGTAGCCATATATTGCCTTGGACACATCCTATTACCTGTTGTTTGGTAGATAGTTGGACTTGCGCGTCGTAGTCGCTTGCTCAAGTGCTGTTGCGTGTCGTCAAGTGCCATAGTTGTTGATGTATTGCCGCATGTTGTTGTTGGAGATGATCATAGTTTTACTTATTGTTCACTTTAATTCCTGTTTAACAACTAAAATTGAAGTAAGCAGAGGCATCGGTGGGTGATAGATAACATTTGGTTTCCGAACGCCCACTTGTGTCCCGTAGGACCCCGAGTACTTGATACTTGTTCCTTGATTTATCGCGCTATCCACATATGGGGAGTATGGGCCCCCCTTAGCCAGAGCTTGATTCCGTCTTATTTCTTGGGGCCACAACTAGTTTGAGGTTTTATTTACGATCCTGTACTTATGCCATGCTACTGCTTTATTTAAATTGTGCGACAGATAGCACACTGTACTGTTTAGGTAAGCGGAGTGATTACGCGGTATCGACACCCCGAGTTTTCGGGTTCCCAGTCGCTTACAGCCATTGGCGCTAACCTTGAGTCCGTCTCGGAGCTTTCTTACTTCGTTGCGGGTCTACTCAATGGGGTGGCCCCCTGAAATATTTCTGAATCTTGTGATTGCTCTGTCGTGAAGACCTCGTTGGGTTTTGATTTGGTTTTTCCGAGGTTGATCGTGTGTGTGTTGCTATTTGTGCACCCCGGCCGGGTTAAAACTTTCTGAAAGCCGTGTCCGCGGATATGGACGACTTGGAGCACAGTATCTCGACCATAGACAAGCATAACTAAAGTTTATTGCTGTAAAATTGACTTTATAATGACTAGTAATCAGCCTCACTATAATGGAATGGCTAAATAATACTGCCCACAATTGCTTGTTTGGGTCGACGCCAACGACCATTGTAACTGACTAGTAAGTATTGCAACTACAACGCAATGGCTAAATAAAAGTACCAACAACTGCTGGGTTTTGGGATATCTCATGTTATTTGTATCTGATTAGTAAGTGTTGCAACTATAACGGAATGGTTAACTAAAAGTGCCCACTGCTTATTTTATCAGGACGACTATCTTTAACCTGACTAGTAATTGCTGCAACGATAACCGAATAAATAAAACTGCCCACTGTGTGAGTTCCTCGGTTGACTTCCTCGATCGGTGTCGAGGGGGGAAACGCCAGGATGGGTTTGATTGGAGTTAGCTTCAGGTTGGATCCGGATAGGTCATTCTTACCCCTCTCTGATAACCGCCAGTTGTATCGAGTCTCTATAGGGTGTTCAATGCATGCTGCCGCTGCCGCTCAGTCCACCATACCTATGTAGGCGAGGACCGCCGAACTCTAGCCTCGCCGTGTACTGGCCTCAGTACTGACGCTCCTCTTTTTCCTTTGCCCTTTGTCGGCACCCCTTTTGTTTAAGCAGGTTTTGAGATGCGACGCCGTTAGCAGGGTTACCCTTCCGGCTTGGCCTGGGCAGGGTTATGGACGCCATTGGTTATTCTTCAGGGCTCTTAGCCCCATTTGCATCTTGTCCGTAGCTGGACGCTCTATCGTTTTCAAGGTGATTTGGATCTTTGTATATTATATCTGTATTCTTGACTCTTGAGTCGCTGTTATATATATATCTGTTCTGTGGGTCCCATCGAGGACTGTTGTGTAATGTTATTACTTCGTTTTCCACCCGCACGAAAGTGCCTGGTGGGCACCTTTGAATCGTTTCTATGCGGGTTTGGCGAATTTTGCTCAAACTTGCATAGGTCCGATTCTGAGGGTGTTACAAACCTCTTCATGTAGTTAGATGGCCACCAATTAGTCTTCGTTAGGATACATCGTTAGTTTTAAGGCCTCGATCAATGTAAAACTTCGTTGATGTTAGTTTAAAGTATTTAGTTGCTCCTATGTGTACTCTAAAGTTCCAGGATTATTTGTGCGAATTTTATAAATGAGTTATGGCAAAGTTTTGGTTGATATTCGTGTTTCTCCTAATGCAGTTTTCTGCTGACCTACGATTTTTTCATATTTTTTGATAACTGGGAAAAATCTGAAAAACTAGGGTCTGGTTCGAAACTCTCTGTCCTATATGCATAAAAATCAGCAAAAATTCCTGACGAGTTTAAGTCAGGTAGAAAAATTCGTGAATACTGCTGGACTATTCTGGCAGATTCATGTTTTATTGCTTTTGTTGGCATGTTTATGTTTTTAACTGTTGCCAACACTTCTAAAACTATTTCAGTAGCTATATACTGCTAGGATAACTCCTGGAACATTGCTTGATCATTTGTTTGCTGATGTGTTGCTTGCTCATGATTGTCTGTGATTGCTTTGTTGTTGTTTGATCATAATACATGGGTAAAATCCTATTTTCGTAATTGATTCTTTCTAAGCTTACCTGTGCTGAACCGCAGATACCTCCCCGCCGTCAATCTACTGAGATAGATTAGCTTATGGCATCTCAAGCACAGCTAGCCCAAGTGATGACCCAGTTCATGAAAGCTCAGAACAACAATAACAACAACAATGGGAACAATCAGCCCCAGGGAGATGCACTTACAAGGTTCCTGAGGCTAAGGCTAGCGAAGTTCTCTACTGCAAATGAGCCTATGGTTGCTCTCGACTGGCTGCGTTCAGTGAACAAGGATATGGTAACTGTTGGATGCGCATATGCTGAAAAGGTGAGGTTTGCTGCTCACCTACTGGAGGGACCAGCTGCTTCGTGGTGGGACACTTTCCAGATCACCCACCCGCTGGACACTGTAACCTGGGCCATGTTTGAGGAAGGTTTCAGGACCAACCATGTCTCTTCAGGAGTTCTGAGTCTGAAGAGAAAGGAGTTTCGCAACTTGCGCCAAACCAACCGCACCGTGGCTGAATATATAGAGGAGTTCAACAACCTGTCGCGTTATGCCCCTGAGGATGTTGACACTGATGCCAAGAGGAGAGAGAGGTTCCTGGATGGCCTCAATGATGAGCTCTCGGTACAGCTACTAGTGGTTTATTGCCCCACTTTCCAGGAACTTATGGACAAGGCCAGAATCTTGGAGGGAAAGCACAAACAGGTGGAGAAGCGCAAGAGAAAGAATAACAATCACCACTCTGGCTCTCACCACAAGTCTCGCACTTCTTATGATGGATACTTCAAGCATGGAGGAAGTGACTATGGGCGCCATGGAAGACATGACTGCCACAGCCATGGAAGCAATGGACATCGCCATGAGAGACACAAGAGCAGCCGCCACAGCCACAAGGGAGGACACACTCACCATTCTGGAGGACACAATGGACATGACCGCAACCGTGATCGCAACTTTGTGAAGGACCTGAGTGAGGTGACATGCTTCAAGTGCAACCAGAAAGGGAATTATGCAGACAACTGTCCGAAGAAGAAGGGACTGAAGCCAGGCAACAACCAGAAGGCCACAGTGAACCCCATGAATGTGGAGGAGATCCCAGATGAGCCTGAGCTTGTGGTTGGTAAGTTTCCAATCAACACTCACCCTGCACTTATTCTTTTCGATACTGGTGCATCGCATTCATTCATATCAAGGGCATTTGTGGATAAGTATAAGCTACCTATGGAGTCTCTAAAAGGGTCTATTAGAGTAAGCTCACCTGGAGGGGAAATGATAGCTAGCGCAGGATGCCGCGACTTAACTGTGAGAATTGGAGCACACAATTTTATTGCACATCTGGTAATATTGGAGTCGCAAGGTTTAGATGTAATACTAGGCATGGATTGGATGTTTATGCATGAGGGACACATAGATTGTGCACAGTGAGCGGTTTCGCTCAAGACCCCGGATGGTAAGAGAATTAGGTTCAAGTCGTTGGTGCGACTGGGAAGGTGTAAGCTGAATTCTCTTAAGGGGGTTAGCATGGATACAGTGCCTGTAATAAGCGAGTACCCCGTCGTGTTTCTGGAGGAGCTCCCAGGGATGCCACCTGACAGGGATGTGGAGTTTCTCATCGATATGATGCCGGGAACATGACCTATAGCAAAGAGGCCATACAAGATGGATGTGGATGAGCTGAAGGAATTAAAGAAACAACTAAGGGAGCAATTGGATACGGGATTTATTCAGCCCAGTTCGTCGGCATGGGGTGCACCTGTTCTGTTTGTGGAGAATAAGGACAGTAGCAAGAGGTTAGTGGTGGACTATCGCTCGCTGAATGACGTGACCATCAAGAAAAAATATCCCCTGCCAAACATAAATAATTTGTTTGATCAACTGGAAGGAGCAAAGGTGTTTAGCAAAATTGATCTGCGATCGGGCTATTTCCAATTGAAGATTCGGGAGGAGTACATTCTCAAGACTGCTTTTACCACTAGGTATGGTTTATATGAGTATACGGTTATGTATTTTAGACTAACAAATGCCCTGGCATATTTCATGACCATGATGAACAAGGTGTTTATGGAGTACTTGGACAAGTTCGTGGTTGTGTTCATCGATGACATACTGATATATTCCAAGGATGATGCTGAACATGGGAGACATCTGTGACTGATTATGAAGAAGCTGAGGGAACATAAGTTGTATGCCAAATTCAGCAAGTGTGAATTTTGGCTTAACACTGTTGGATTTCTTGGACACGTGGTGTCAGGAGAAGGAGTCGTTGTTGATCCAAGCAAAGTGACGGCAGTTACTGAATGGGAAGCGTGTTGTGGATATACCAAATGGGTATACCTATGGCATAGTCTCATACCGGCAAGCCCGGGTGGTCCACAGTTGGTGGTTAGGCCTATGGCATAACCGGGCGGCCCAGTTGCTGATAGACAAGACGGAGGTCCAGCAGGAATAAAGGAAGGTGACGTGCCACCGCCTTAGATGGAATTCGGAGCCTTGGAGAACAAGAAGACTAGTTAGTGTTAGTCTAGGACGGTAACCGTATCCGGCTGGGACTCTAAATGTAACCCTAGGTCCTGGCGCTCTTATAAGCCGGCCTACGGGAGCCTTTAGGGCACAACACACAATATAAAGTGCATAGCACTACTCGCACACAGCGAACCCCCAAATCCTGTAACTCGGCGTATTGTCATTATAGTGATTTATAGTAGGAGTAGGATCTCGCCACCATCGCGAGATCTGAACCTGGGTAAACTGTGTCAAGCTGACCCGGACGCTCTCCGTCTTCTCCCTACGTCTCTAAACTCGCCGTTGGGATACCCCTCTGGCGTACGTGTCGACAAAACCACGACAGTTGGCGCCCACCGTGGGGCAAGAGGCGCTTACAGCACGGATCCGGGCGGGATCCCTTGCCATCTTCAAAGACGACAAATCGTATCTCCAATGACGCGCCGACTTCGACATTGCTCTTTCTAGCATATGGTCGAGTTGGCAGCATACTAGAGATCTAGATCTACGTCACCTTTGGAGGTGTCGGAATCTCCATCGGCAAGCAATGGTCCTGCTTGGTTTTTCCTCGTCGGAAGGCTGATGGAACCGGCAGTATTCTATGTCTACTTCAACCTGCACGGAGGCTTGGACATTATGCCCGCGTTGTAACCGCGCACGCGGCAGATTGGATCGAAATTGTCGGTGGCGTTCGGCGTCTAGCCCTGATGGTGCCTTGACTTCTCGACTCCATGACGATTAGAAGCTTCCCGTTGCGCAGCACGTCCACTAAAGAAGCAGCGAGGTGACCTTGCTAGCGCATAGCCGGCTAACTGGTCGAGTTCGTTTTGGCCTAGTGTTCACATGCAGACCAAAACAAATCGTACCGCATCAGAGCCCAGATCATTAGCTACAGGCATACAATTTTTGCTCGTCCATGCATGGATACGTGGCAAAGACATGATGGCATGCATGCTACGTTTGAGGCCTACGAGTATTTCCTTCACGAGCTCAAATATTGAGTTTGGGAAAAGTCGTGTTTCTTTGGTTGCTCCATCACGAAAAGGAAATAAAGATTAATTTCTTGTTCCCGTGTTGCTATGAGCACGCAAGGAGATAGATTTCTCAATGGAAAACGGAAGTTTTAAGGTGAAGACAGATCACGTGGTCCACAATGCCGGCTCAGGCTCGATTCGAACAACTGCGGCATGGTGACCAGTGGTTGTGTTCCGATAAGAAAAGGGGGCTAGCCAGTTCTAGAAATCCGTCTATCGTATTTTTTTATCAAATCTGCCCAAATCTGCAAAGTTCAACCAAATCTAATAATTTCTCGAAACTAATTCGAAATCTGACCCTAGGGTCGGCGCCATTTAAAATGGCGCCGAAGTTGTACAGGTCGGCGCCAAGATGAAGCAGCTGGGAGACAAACTAGTGAGGTCGGCGCCATTTTAAACGGGGCCGTCGTCGGCGCCATTTTAAACGGAGACGACCTCCTTCGGTTCGGTTTTCTGATGTGTGTGCGCCGACATGTACAACTTCGGCGCCATTTTAAACGGCGCCGACCCCAGTGGTCAGATTCCAAATTAGTTTCGAGAGGAGGTCAGATTCGGTTAAACTTTTTAGATTTGGATAGATTTGGCAAAAAATACCCGTCTATCCCACCAGCTTGTGCCGTTAGCTGGGAAACCGATTTTGATGTGCCATGGATTTTCCGGCTAAATTTGGCTTCGATCCGAACGGATTCGTCTTCGCCACGAATAACACCGACTTCGCTCAAACAGCTAAGTATCCTATTTATATTTATTATTTTAATTATTTATGATCATAAGATTAAGATTGGTTCACTTATATTCTGAGTCTTTTACCGCTTTCGTTTTTGGTCATACCTTTTTCCACGATTTGCCTTGCGCTTGTAAGTATAAACTTTCACTAGTTTTGACCGTTTAAGGCCCTAGTGTTATACAAAAATCCGCGTTCAGGTGTTAGCTTAAGTTTTCTGAATACACGTTTTTTGTCGTTTTAATATGGATTCCGGAGTAGTGACTTTTCAACACTCAAAGCCGGCATTTTGGCCTTGGGTTCTGGACGGGACCATTAGGCATCGTCACCTAAGGACATGGTTCTGTGCTGCGAGTCTTCCGTCTCACGAAAGGTCAAGCATAAAAACCAGAATAATAGATAAGACAGCACTTTCTTAAACAAAATTTTACATAAACTGTTTAAATTAGTTGAGTTTTTCCTCCTAGATAGCTTTATGTTGTCTAGCTGCTGCATAGTTTCAGCTTTAAAGCATTTGTTTAAAGGCCATCTTTGTTCCGCCTTACATTTCTTTGTTGGACACGATTAAAGGAACAATTTAATACATTTGTATTTTTATGTTTATATTTCAGGTACGTAACGCTTGGACATTGCCACGTTTCTTGGATTAAGGTGTTTTAAGCCGGATTTTCACGAGGCTTGACACATCTGGGGCTGCGATTGCAATTGTTGACCAAGACTTGAGGCGCCTTTTGTTGGAGATATGCCCTATAGGCAATAATAAATGAAGTTATTATTATATCTTTGTGTTTATGATAAATGTTTACATTCATGCTATAATAGTATTAACAAGGAAACATTAATACTTGTGTGATTTGTAAACTTAAATTGAAGTCCCTAGTAAAGCCTCTTCATAATACTAGCTTGTTGGTTAATAAATGATCGATTGTGGTTTCCCTATCATGAACATTGAGATGTTATTAACAACAAGATCATATCGTTAGGAGAATGATATGATGGACATACTCCTATAGATAAGCGTAGCATAAAGATCAAGTCATTTTAATAGTTCAATTGTTATATGCTTTCTGATACATAGTAACCTAATTCCTTCGACCATGAGATCATGCATATCACCATCACCGGAAGGATGCTTTGATGACATCAAACACCACACCGTAACTGGGTGGCTATAAAGGTGGCATTGAGTGTTCGGAAAGTATTGGTTGAGACACATGGATCAAGAGTGGGATTTGTCCATCCATATGACGGATAGATATACTCTGGGCCCTCTCGGTGGAATGTCATCCAATTAGCTTGCAAGCATGTGACTGGCTCACAAGGGATCACATATCACGGGAACGAGAAAAGAATACTTATCAGTAACGAGGTTGAACTAGGTATGCAGAGATACCGACGATCAAAACCTCGGATGAGTAAACTATCGTGAGACAAAGGGAAATTGGTATCGTATGTAAGTGGTTCATTCGATCGCAAAGTAATAATAGAAATATGTGGGAGCCATATGAATTTCCAAATTCCTCTATTGGTTATTGTTCGGAGAAGTGTCTCGATCATGTCCGCATAATTCACGAACCGTAGGGAGACACACTTAAGGATTCGACGTTGTTGAGTAGTTATGGAATGATGAGTAAGAGACCGAATGTTGTTCGGAGTCTCGGATGGGATCCATGATATCACGAGGAGATCCGGAATGGTCCGGAGAATAAGATTCATATAAGGAAAGTCCTGTTTCGGGGTCGGAGAATGGTTCCGGTGTTTTCATCGGGAATGTTCTAGAAGGTTCCGGAATGTCCGGCACTCCGGAGGGGAAGGGTACATGAATGTGTCATAACAAGTTGGAATGGTTGCATCATGTCCTAGGTGTCATCGCTGAACAAAATAAAGGGTTAAATCAAATCCTAGTTTGAAAAGTCAAACGCCAATTTGAAAAGTCAAACGGCCATTTTGTTTGGTGGAGGGAGAGTAGGAAACCTACTTGGGGAGGAAGTCCGTCTCCCTCAACCGCCGGCCAAGGAGGCCGAGTTGGGGAGGGACTCCCCTCCCCTTGGCCGCGCCCTCCCACCTATATAAGGAGGGGCAGGGCTGCCCCTCCTAGACCTACACCTTGCCCCTCTAAACCCTAACCCTAGCCGCCGCCCTAGGGTTTGTCCCAAGCCGCCGAGTTGGGGCTTCTAGTTGCCCTAGCCGCCGGCCTAGCCACCTCTACTTGGTGTGTCTTAACCCTAGATCACCGAGGCTCTCTCATAGTCCACCATACTCGCTCCGGCTTAAGGCGAAGCCCTGCGAGATCTCCCCTCTACTTCCGGTACCACGCCGTCGTGCTGTCGGAATCGCGAGGAGAGTGCTACAACCTCCGCTGCCTGCTGGAACCAGGGAGAGGAAGGTCTTCGTCGAGTACCGAACGTGTTACCGACTGCGGAAGCGCTACCGGAACGCAGCGCCGGAAGGATCGTCTACACGATCTTGAGATCGGGAAGAGTACGACTACATCACCCACGAGAATCTGCTCTCGTTAAACACTTTGGAATCTTCAAAGGTGAGTTATTCTATCGACTCGTTGCTACAATCTAGTAGATAGATCTTGGCTTGTTTGTTTGTAAGCGGTAGAAATTTTTTGTTTTCCATGCTACGAACCCCTGCACCTTTGAGGATGTCGGATCGATGCTCGGGGGCTTGACATCTCTAATTTAAGAGTTTTATCCCGCCTTGCGTCCAGCCAGAATAAACCTCGGGGGCTACACCGATGTTGAATTTTTGTGAAGTTCTCACTGGAGCACCAAGCCGAAATTATTTCTGACTAGGCGCTCGGGGGCTACAATCGTTTGATGTAAAATTATGCATGTTCTTTTAAGAATCAATCCGCCTTCGACGAAGCCGACTCAATTCTTGGGGGCTACATATGGTTATATCAACAAAACTTTCAAGACGGTGAAAAATTCGGCTAGCGAAACCCGGGGGCTCGACATCAACTTTGCCTTCACGGAAGTTTCACTGGGTCACACGGCTCGATGGCCTAAACTTCCGTGATATGAGAGGCTCTAAAACCTTAATTCGGCAAGCTCTTATGTATGTGACTTTGCTGGCTCTAAGTCGGCAGTTTGGCAGCCTTTACGATCGTGGCCCGGTAGCCGTGATTTTTTCCGGCTTACCTATCGTCCTGCATGGATGATGATATTGAAGACGTTCCTAGAGCTTGGAAGAATCACTAACGATTTGTTAGAGATTTCTCCGCCTTGGACTCATTCGTAGAAGCATACAAGCAACTCTCTGGCTAGGCTTAGTCGGATGAGAATATGTTATGGGAGCTCTCCAAGATTCTTTGCGAAGCACGCCTACAAATTGAAGACGACGTGATACTTACGCTCAAATCTAGACGGAGGAACACGAGGATCTTGAAGAACTCCAGGGGATACTGTTGTGGATATACCAAATGGGTATACCTACGGCATAGTCTCATACCGGCAAGCCCGGATGGCCCACAGTTGGTGGTTAGGCCTATGGCATAACTGGGCAGCCCAGTTGCTGATAGATAAGACGGAGGTCCAGCAGGAATAAAGGAAGGCGACGTGCCACCGCCTTAGATGGAAGCCGGAGCCTTAGAGGACAAGAAGACTAGTTAGTGTTGGTCTAGGACTCTGTAACCGTATCCGGCTAGGACTCTCCATGTAACCCTAGGTCCTGACGCTCTTATAAGCTGGCCTACGGGAGCCTTTAGGGCACAACACACAATATAACAAGTGCATAGCACTACTCGCACACAGCGAACCCCCAATCCTGTAACTCGGCGTATTGCCATTATAGTGATTTATAGCAGGAGTAGGATCTCGTCACCGTCGTGAGATCTGAACCTGGGTAAACTGTGTCAAGCCGACCCGGACGCTCTCTGTCTTCCGCCCACGTCTCTAAACTCGTCGTTGGGATACCCCTCTGGCGTACGTGTCGACAAAACCACGACAAAGCGCCCAAGAATGTGGGCAATATTCGGAGCTTTCTGGATATTACAGGAGGTTCATAGAGAATTTCTCCAAGATCGCTAAGCCAATGACGGAACTACTAAAGAAGGAGAAGAAGTTTGAGTGTACAGATGTGTGTGAAGCTAGCTTTCAGGAACTGAAGCATCGCCTAGTGACCGCACCTTTTATGTGTTTACCTGGTCTTCAGAAGGATTTCCAAGTGTACTGTGATGCATATCGACAGGGACTTGGAAGTGTGCTTATGCAGGATGGGAGAGTGATGTCATATGCCTCGCGGCAACTTAAACACCATGAGAGGAACTACCCCACACACGACTTGGAATTAGCATCGGTTGTACATGCGCTCAAGGTATGGAGGCACTACCTAATGGGAAAACACTGCGATGTGTACACCGACCACAAGAGCCTGAAGTACATATTTACAAAGAAGGAGTTGAACATGAGGCCAAGGAGATGGTTGGAACTTATCAAGGATTATGATATGAATCTGCAATACCACCCAGGGAAAGCCAATGTAGTAGCGGATGCTCTAAGCCAGAAGGTCTATGCTAATGGATTGACTGTTGGGGAATTGCCCGAGGATTTGTGCAAGAAATTCAAGGAGCTTAGAGTGGAGGTAGTGTCAGAGGGATATTTGGCAGCAATGGAAGTCCAACCAACGCTACAGGACATGATCAGGAAGGCTCAAGTAGGAGATGAGGAGATAGAGGTAGTAAAGGAAAAGATGAAGGAGGATTGAGAAAAATAATTCCGTGAGGATGAGCAAGGAACCTTGTGGTATGGAGATCGTTTATGCGTGCCCAACGATCCGGAGATAAGGAAGCTAATTCTGTAGGAAGCTCATGACTCGCCGTATTCCATACATCCAGGCAATACAAAGATGTATATGGATCTAAGGGACAGATTTTTGTGGAACAACATGAAGGGAGACATCGCCGAGCATATTGCCATATGTGATGTATGCAGCCGATTGAAGGCGGAACACCAGAAGCCAGCAGGATTACTACGACCATTACCCGTGCCGGATTGGAAGTGGGATAGAGTGGGAATGGATTTTATCACAGGCTTGCCCAGGACCAGGTCTGGATACGACTCTATTTGGGTAGTGGTCGACCATTTTACCAAGGTAGCCCACTTTATACCAGTGAAGACAACCTACACGAGTGCAAGGTTAGCCAAGATTTATATGGACAGGATTGTGTGCCTACATGGGGTCCCCAAGAGCATTGTATCAGATAGAGGCACTCAATTTACATCGCACTTTTGGCGCTAGCTGCACGAGTCATTGGGAACTAGGTTGGAGTTTAGCACAGCATTCCACCCTCAGACAGGTGGACAGACAGAGAGAGTGAATAAGATTTTAGAGGATATGCTGAGAGCTTGCACTTTGGCTCATGGCTCTAGTTGGGATGAGAATTTGTCGTATGCCGAGTTTTCCTACAACAACAACAGCTACCAAACCAACATCAAGACGTCGCTGTTTGATGTGTTATATGGGAAAAGGTGTCGGACACCATTGTTATGGGATGGAGTAGGAGAGCGTCAGCTATTTGGACCTGATTTGATCAAGGATGCCGAGGAGAAGGTCACTTTGATTAGGGACAGGCTAAAGGTAGCACAATCGAGACAGAAGATCTACGCTAACGCCAAGCGCAAGGAAGTGGTGTATGAGATCGGTGATAGAGCGTACCTCAGAGTATCGCCACTGCATGGGATTAAGAGATTTTGAATCAAGGGTAAGCTGACACCTTGGTTTATAGGACCATACCGAGTCTTAGCACGCAAGGGAGTAGTTGCATATAAGTTGGAGATGCCAGAGGCTCTGTCCGCTGTTCATGACGTGTTTCATGTGTCCCAGCTGAAGAAGTGCCATCCGGAGATGGTGGATACACCGTTGAGAGACACCGTGCCACTGGAGGAGATTCAGCTGGAGAGTGACTTGACCTATGAGGAGAAGCCGGTCAAGATTTTGGATACGGCGGAGAGGTTTACCCGTAGAAAGACGGTCAGATTTTGCAAGGTGCAATGGGAGTGTGAGGATGACCTCCGAGAGGACCACCCACACCTATTTGCTAGCCACGCCGAATCTCGGGGACGAGATTCATCTTAAGGGGGTTAGTCTTATCACATCCCAAATTTTAGATTTGGTACGGCATATCATACATGTCATTGCATCATGAGCATCATTACAAAAATTTCAGTCTCAAAAGCCTTTGTCAAGAAACAACACTTGCTTTTGCCTATTGTCACCTACACTTGAGTGCTCGGTTTTTACCTTGCACCTTCTAGAAACATTTATTTTAGTCTTTTGGTTAGCACAGATGCGTAGAGGGTTCCGTCAGAAACCCGTAGCACTTTGAATAGCCTCAATCGGAGGTCCGAATCAGAAGTTATGCCCTGCTGAATTTCTGTCAAAATTCAGGTTCAGTTCAGACAGAAAAATTCAGTTAAGTAAATCTCCAGGAAAAAGAAAAAAGCAGCACGCGCCACCGCAGCTGGCTGGCCCACCAGCCGCGGTCCACTCGGGCTTTCCAGCGCAATGCAGCAGCAGCCACAGAGAAGTGCTCGCGCGAGCAGCAGATAGCAGCCGCCGCCACAGCTGGCCCAACCTCCCCGTGCCGCTGCCAGGCAGGGCCCACTTGCCAGCGTGGTGCCGCCGCTGCCACGACTGGCACGGACATCGAGGCGGACTCGGCGTAGAATCGGACGCCTCTCCAAGCGCCGCTTGCACCGCCATAAAGCCCTCAAGCTCCTCTACGCGGACCCCCTGTAACCCTAGCTCTACGCGCCGCCAAACCCCAGCAATTGCTCGCTAGAATACGATGCCACCGCTGCCACCATTGCTCTCGGTAGGGCTCGAATCGGAGCGCCCCTCGCCCGATTTTTCCCCTGGGATTCACCGCCACCTTCGACTGATTCTTCCCGTGCCTTCATATGTGCCTCGCAGGGACAGCCGACGCCGCCATCGACTTTGACGGAGCACGCCAACGCCGCCCGCGCTCCAGCTCGCCACCGCTGTTGCCCGCGGACACGATAGGAACCGCCGATGCCGCCTTGAGCTTCACCCTCACCTCCCACACGCTGTATGCCACCCCGCCGCCGCCGACCACCGGAGGAGCCTTGCCGCCACGCCGCCCGGAGCACCCCGTCGCGACCACCCCCTGCCCTTGGATTGGCCGTGAACGGTCCAGATGGGCCGTAGACCAGCGTTTGACCGCTAACTGGTCAGCGCGTGCCACGTCAGCGCGGTCAAGTCTGCTGACTTTGACTATTGGTTTAATTTGATTTTAAATTGGCAGGAAATAGCTAAACCTTCTAAAATTCGTATAAATTAATCTACTAGGCCAAAAATTGCAAATAATATTTTGATGGATTCAGGTTTCACGTAGAATATTGACGTACATTTGCAGCAAGGTTTTACCGTGAATAATTAAATAGTTTAATGTCCTATTTAGAGTAATAAATTCATAGGAAAAGTTATGCAACTCCAAAAATTGCAAATGAGGTGTCCCTGGAATCAGTAGAACAAGTGAAACCTGTTAGTGAATTAAAAGGGTAGCCTTACGGTACTAGAACCAGAATCTATTAAATGGCTTTCTGGAGTATTTTGTTTATTCAGAAAGTTATATAAATCATTTTTGAGTGATTCCAGTTGGCACTGTTTCTATTTTAGGTTACCTACACAGTAGATATTTTTCCAAGATTTTACAAACTGTTCAATAGCAGTGGCTTAATAATTGGGTTATAGCCCAATTGTTTGACAATTTAAAATTGCATGCTTTGTTTCCAATGTTTTTAAAATGTTTTCCATGCATGCATACAGTAGGTATACTGAACAAAAGTTATAGAATACTACTGAAGCTTTGTTCAACTTGTCATGCATGCATCTTGCATTGTTATGTTTGTATATGTTTGTGTTTGGTTTGTTTATGTGTTGTAATTGTATCGTGTAGATTGTGATGAGTGCAACGCTTGCTCGTGTGAGGATTGTTCGTTCGACCGCTATAGCCATGGCAAGTAGATGCTACTTTGTTTATGAAATTGTCCTACTATTTTCAATGCATTGTCGTGTATTTTGTAGATGCATGTGTAGGAAAGTACTATCGCTATGCTATGTCCTATTATGTGGTAGGGATTTCCTGTAGATGAGCCACCGTTGGTAGATGTGCTTAGCCATGCTATGATGAACGAGGGTTGGGTTATATCACTAAAAGTTGTTTCTAAATATGTTGGTTTGCGAAAACTAAAAACAACTTAATCAATGAATCTCCTGGGTGTGATGGGATTGATATTTTTTGGTGGTATTATTGCGGAAAGGCACCCAGGTATGAAGATAAAATGATTGGCTTCTTTATTTTGTGACTTACGTGTACAACCATGTGCCAATAATGAAATGGGTGGTTAGTTGGACTTAGTAGGTTGTGGTAACTCAAACCCACGTATCCAAAGATGTAGAATTTTGGTAGGTTGGTACGGTGTGTGTCAGGTTTGGGGAGCTACTTCCCGAAAGGTCCCTTCTTGGAATTCTCCCTATCATCACCCAATATGAGAGTGGTGGTACGAGCTGGGCTGGCAAAGTCACATGGGTAAAGTGTACTAACTCGTGCAGGGTGTATAATCTAATCGATTAGCCGTGTCCCCGGTTATGGACATCTGAGTTGCTTGATATTGAGTTCATGACATGTTTCTTTCTCATTCCAATTTATTAATTGCTTTAATGTTGATGGGTTAACCTAATTGGGATCTTTTCAAAGAAAGACAAAACTGTTTATGAAAGTAGGACAAAGGTATTTGCAAATGCAAGCTAGCCACAGCTCCACTTGCCAAATATGCATGTAGATGTTAGATCTATTGTCTCCTTTAAATAGCTCTACTTGCCATACATTTCATGTATTGACCCTTCGGGGATGCAACTTTTCATGTTGCAGGATATTCAAATTCTGAGTGATCGATTATGTCACGGTACTCCACTCGGCACTTGTTCACTTGTGGGTAATTTGAAGAATGGAGGAGTTATTTTATTTATGTTGCTACTTGAATAAGTTGAGCTAGCCTAGAGCTAAGCCTTACTGTAATAATGTTACTCTGGATCTTTCGTTATTTATGATACACTGATATTTGCTATGTTATTCATCTTTATTCTATTGTGGGCCAATGAACTGATCCGGGGATTGGCATGTCACATAGAAGCTATGGTCTTTCAGAATCGTAGTGTTACATCAGGTAACATCATCATTATACTCACATTGAAAAGGGAGGTGTTTATACCTCCTACAACAACAAGATTTATCAAAGCAATAAGTAACATTATAAGTAGAACACACGTTTCTAGAAATGGTATGCAATTTATCAATTTGTTCCCATAAGTGTTTTTTGTGACAAGCGGTGTTCCTTATAATAATATTTTTGTTCTTCCTTGAACCCACCTTTCTAATAAGAACTATTTTAAAGAAATCAACCATTGATAGAAAGCATGACAAAGCAAGGCAATCACAGACCAACACCTATAATAGGAACTAATATTTTTGTGTTTTTTTAAAGCAAACCAAATGAAACTATTTTTTGTATTTTTGAAAGAAAGAAACAAGCAAAACAAAGCAAAAGAAACTAAGCAAAACAAAAACAAAGTAAATAGAGTGGTTGTGAGAGTCTCCCCTTGTAAATCTGTCCTTAACTCCTCGGCGATGGTGCCAGAAAATCTTGATGGGGCTTAGATCACTTTAGAGCCTCGTTGGGAAACCCCAAGAGCAAGGTGTGATGAACACAACAGCAAGTTTTCCCTCAGTTATGAAACCAAGGTTATCGAATCAGTAGGAGCAAGGAAACAACTCCAAGGTGTTGCTACAACTTAGAATCCTGCACAACACAAACTCAAGACTTTGCCCCAACATACAATGAGGTTGTCAATCTCACTGTTTGCTGAAAACAAAGGATTAAACGTACAGTGTGGAAGGTAATGGTTGCTTGTAGAAAGTAAATGGTAATAGTAGATGGTGTATGTATGGTAAAGATTGGACCGGGGTCAATAGAGGTGTTCTCCTTAAGATAAATAACATGTTGGGTGAACAAATTACAGCGGGGCAATTGATAGTTGAGCAAGCATAACAATGCATACTAGACATCATGACTCCTATGATATTTGATTGGGCATTGCAACAATATACATAGACCGTAATCCAACTGCATCTATGACTAATAATCCACCTTCAGGATATCCTCCGAACACCTTCCAGTATTAAGTTACAAGCAACGGATAATTGCATTAAGCAATGTGTGTAAAGTAAACAATACAATTGTTCCATGGAAAAAAGATTGTTGTTTTATCCCTAATAGCAACAACACATCTACAACCTTAGAGATATCTATCACTTCCCCAGATTATAAGAGGCATAAACCTACTATCGAGCATAAATACTCCCTCTTGGAGTTACACGCATCTACTTGGCCAAGATAGCTACTAGCAACGGAGAGCATGCAAGATCACAAACAACACAGACATGATAGAATCAATAATCAATCTGACATTATAGAATCAATAATCAATCTGATATAGTATCTCAATATCCATCGGATCCCAGCAAACACAACATGTATGATTACAAATAGATGATCTTGATCATGAACGGAGCTCACAAGATCTAAACATGATAGCACAAAGGAGGAGAAACAACCATCTATCTACTGTATGGACCCATAGTCCAAGGGTGAACTACTCATGCATCATATCGGATGTTGGCATGCTGATGAAGAAGGCCTCTGGGATGATCTCTCTACCCTGGCAGGGTGCTGGGAAGAGCTTCAGATCCCCCCTGATATAGGGACAATGGTGGCGACGGCTACAGACTGTTTCGTGGAGATCTGATCAGGTGCTTAGGGTTTCTGCATCGGGATGACTTTATAGGCGAAGGGGCGAGGCAGGAGGCCGGCTAGGGGGCCCACACCATAGGGCGGCAAGCCCTAGGGTGGACCCGCGTGGCCCTAGGGTGTGGCCACCCCTGTTGCCCCCCCCCTTCGGCTGCCCTTCGGTCTCTATGTTCTCTCTGGTAAAATATTGACTTTGACTTTTGTCCCGTCCAATTCCGAGAATATTTCCTTACTAGCTTTTCTGAAACAAAAAATAGCAGAAAACAAGCAACCGGCACTGCAGCATCTTGTTAATAGGTTAGTCTCAGAAAATATATAAAAATACCTCAAAGTGTAGACAAAGCATAGCAAAGTTGATACTAACGAGCATGCAACATCAAAAATTATAGATACGTTTACGACGTGTCAACAGGCATCACACACTTACTCATGACTCGGATCCTTTGAACAAGGAAGACTAAAATTCTTGATGACTTCTTCAATAATTATTGGGGAAGGATGACCCAAACGATGGTGCCAACGAGTAGAGGTGGGCTTGGTGTAGCATCCCATTTGTCTAACAACTGTAATGCTACTTGGTTTATCTATATAATGCTACTTCCTACATATGATTAATGCATCATCACTATATCATGCTCATGTCACCATGCCACCTTGCATTTGAGCATCATATAAAACCCTTTTCATTTGGTTCTTCTCTCATATGCAATTGTCTTACTAATTGTATTTGCCTCTTGATACATTGTAGTTGGTTCTTGATACATTGTTTAATGTCCAAGTTGATATTGGGGCATATCTCTTTCAACTCCACCACCTTTCTTTGGCTTTATCTAAATTACACCAACCTAATTATATATGAGCCATTGCATTTCTTTTGGTATTTAAATCTAGCTCGTGTGAGGATGGATCCACTTCTATTTCTACATGCTCCCATATGTGATATATGTTGTTTTCACAATATTACATATGTGGTGCTACATGGCCACCTTTGCATGCTATGTGAGTAGAATTCCTTCCCAAGCTTCCATATGGTTTGAATTGGAATGAATGACCATGTTTGAATATATTGTGGATATATGGTTATTAGTGGATCACACACACAAGCTTGGCCACCTTATATTCATATATGTTCTTTTATTTAGTCCATATGGGAAGGCCAGAATCATCTTCCTTTGCAAGGCATTTATTCAAATTTGGATGCATGTTGGAATATATGACCTTATGGAATTATAGTTGTTGTTAAAACTAGATGGGACATCTATTACACATGCATTGCCATGCCAAGTTAGTGCCATCTCCTCCTATTTAGCGTTGTTTTGAATTTGGGAGAAGCTTCCTATGGTTTTAAATTCATGCAAGTGATCAAATTCAAATTAAACCCTAATAAATCATCTACATGCCCCCTCGTGGTTGGTTCTGGCCTTTTTCAAACATTGAAAATAGCAGCTGTCTATTTTTTTTAAAGAAACAAAAGAAAACAGAAAACAGAAAAGAATAAGAAATATATAGAGAGAGGAGAGAAACCCCAGCTAGCCTAGTAGCCCACTAGCCGTAGCTGCCCAGAAGGCAGCATCAATCGCTGGCTTCGGGCTTTGGCGCTAGCAGCATAGTGGCCGGCCCAGCGCCAGAAGCAGCCCATCTAGGGTCGTGACCGTTCTGCCAGCGGCCAGAACCCACTCTCGTTCCGAGTGGCGGATCTAGAAATTCACTATGCCCCACCTTCAGTAATTTTAGCTACAATGCCTTCTAAAACTTTGCTATAGTGCATCATCAAGCCTGAGCATCGTCGCCGCGCCCCGGGCCGTGGCCCTGGTTGCCAGGGGCCTGGATCCGCCCCTGCTCGTTCCTCTTCTTCGTTCACTGTACTGAGCAGAGGAGGCCACGACCGACCGAGCGCAGCTACTCGTGTTGCTACTTTACTCCGACAGGAGCGCTTACGACCGCAGCTATTCGAGCCGCCCGTGCCATTTTATCCTCCTCATGAGACCGCAGGAACCCTAGCTCTCCCTTCCTTTTGCCCCTATGTCTCGTCATCGCCGCCACCATGGCCACAGGAGTGCGCGCCTTTCCTCCTCCTTCCTACTCGCTCTGTTTCAAAATATAAGATGTTTTAGATTTGTAAAGTGTATATAGGTTCACTCAACTTAAGGGGTGAATCTACACACTAAAAGAAGTCTAGATTTTTTTTATAAACTTAAAACATCTTATATTTTGAAACGGAGGGAGTAGATGCCGTCCACAGTACACGTGGGGATTATTAGGAGCTTCTCCGTCGAGTTCCACATCGAAAGGGTACCGCTGGAGGAGCCGGTCGAGGCGAAGCCGCCTACCCACCGTTAGCGGCGTTGGAGCCGAGAAGAACCGCCGCCGCCTCGTCATCTCCGATTGCGAGTCGTCCCTGTCAGGAACACCCGGTGAGCCCTGCCGTTTCGTTCCCTCCCTGGCTTGCTTAGGTGCTCGCGGCCGGCGCAGCTAGACCTCTCCCTGTCCGCAAGATCGCCAGCCTTGCACCTAGCCCTCCCTCCTAGTCGTAGTGTGCATCCACTAGCCGTGCATGTCGCGCTCACGGCTCACCTAGCAGCGCGCGCAAACGCAAGCAGCAGTAGCAGCACGCGCCGACACGCTCGCAAGCAGGGACGGAGACAAGGGGGGACGAGCAGGGGCGACGCCCCCCCTATGCTCATGGTTTTCTTAAGAATGGTAGCCATGACAGGTTGTTCTTTGTGCTAGTTTAGCAAGCTCAGCCCCCCTCAAACAAATAGCATGCACACTTTGCCCCCCTTAAGCTCACACCCTGGCTCCGCCCCTGCTCGCAAGCCCCGGTCGCCGCGCGCGTCGCGCCCAGCGCATGCACGGCGTGCTCGCCATAGCATGCATGCACCACGTCGCTATCAGTAGCCGCAACGCCTAGTTCCCCTCTCTGTTCATTGAGGAAGCCCGACCGCTGCATCCCTCCTTCGCGGTTACTCTCTGAATGAAGATTGTAGACCGATGTCCCCTATCCTCTAGCCCCACCCGTCAGTGGCAGTGGGTAGGTTCCCTCTGAGTAGCAAAAGTTCCTGTCAGATTTCTAAATTCAAAAATAAAACCAAAATATGAATATATATTAAATATATTTATAACTTTCAAATGGTTTTGAATTTGAATATGAACTTAATATGAAATATAAAAGGTTTTTGAATGTGAATTAAAATAAATTTTGAGTCAAATCTATCTAGTCAAACCTTTGACTTTGACCCTAATTTGAATTGTTTTGATTTAAATATTGTTTTAAATCGATAGATTCAAATAATACAAATGATATATGTATTCTAATCAAAAAATGCAGGAATATGAATATGCTATTTAAAATAAATTCTAGGCATTTAAAATTTTCGAATTAATAAATACCATTAATATGCCTTTATCTTGTTTAAATCATAATTTTAATTACGTAACTCCGAATTGGACAAATGATATGTCTAAATCGATAAGCGCGATGGCACCTTTCTAACTATGCATTCCATGATATGAATTAAAGCATGCATCATATAAATATTAAATATGCAGCAAGGTTTATGAGAGCAAAATATGCCTAAATAATTAATAAAAATGATTTATTCTTGTTCTCACACCTCACCATGCCATGCTATGTCATACCATGCAATTGTGCATCATTCCATCATGACATAGTTTGTTTGGCTTGTTGCATATGATTTATATGATTGCGCATTGTATTTATTATGGCCCTTATGTGTTTAGTTTTTATTCGAATAGACGCCGAGCAAGAGAACTATCAAGAGACTCACGAGTATTATCCAGATCTCACTTATTCTTCAACTGAGCTACCAGGCAAGCAATTCCACATGCTTGCATTACTATCATATAGTACGTATTGCATCTATATTATTTTTGTATCATAAATCATGTTCTGAATTAAATTGCGATCCAAAGTACTGCATACCCTTTACTTTTAAACCCCATAAAAGCTTGTACCTCAATCCTATCAACCATTACTACAAGAGTTATTTGAGCCATGCAAGTCATAGAACTGTATGTGTAGGGTTTGTGGGAGTCTTTGAATAACGAGGTACCTAAACAACTGAATTGTATAGTAATGGGATAACTAAAGAAAGAGGCATCGGTGGGCAATATCTGCTATTTGGTTCTTTAATGCTTACTTGTGTCCCGTAGGACCCAAGTACTTGATTCTTGTTCCTTGACTATCGCACTATCCTCATGTGGGACCATGAATCCCCTTAGTCCAATCTTGATTCACATCTTATTTTTTGGGCCCACCATTAGTTTGGAGCGTTATTACTATCCTATATTTATGTAAGACCCCACCATTTAAGGTAAAGGCCCCTGTGATTGCAATGCTAGTCCCTGGATCGAATTCCTAGCATCCACAGTGTAAGATGAAGTACACAGATACAAAGGTCATTATTACATCGTCATTCCAGAGATAACATAGTCTTTACAACTCATTAGCCCAAGGCTAATACATAGAGTTCACAACATAAAGTAAATAAATAAAAGTCTTCATCTTCATGTGCCACAGGCAAACATGTTGAGTGTAGACTCATAACCCTAGTCTTCATCAGAGTAACCTGCAACATCATAAGTTACAGCCATAGAGGGTTAACACATTTGGAATTGTATTGGCAAGTGATACCATAGTAGAATAGTAACATGTAATAACTATATGAATTTGGCTAAGTGTAGTTCAGGTTGGCTTTGCTCAAAATAAAGTTTTCTTATTAGTTGAAAACTCTAAGTTTTTGTTTGACAAAAACACCCAAGGAACCACCAATAGACATTGGTGAACCTTTATCCTTGTTCAACCATAAGTTTTAACTTAGTAAAATTGGGATGAGGAGATTCCTGATCACTTCAATGTCTTTGATGCTTAGATTGTCCATTGCCGGGGACACGGCTAAGTACTTAGGTTTTACCCTCTCGAGAGGTGGTGCACTTTCCCCACAAGACTCGACATGCATCCATACGAGACTTTTTAGAAGCATTCCCTTAGACCACCATGGACGCGTTCCATCCTATGAACCCTACCACCAACTGTCCATCTGTCTAAGTTCTTGCAACCTAGTTGGTCAAGGCAGAGCCCATATGCCATGTGGTTGCATTAGAAGCTTCTCAACACTAAACATCTCAAATCTCTTTGTTCCTAGGTGTCCATCCACAAGTGTGATACACAAGCTAAACCATATACATGGGCCTTGTGTAACCACTCAACACAAACCAATCTTTCCATTCCACCTAGGTGATTCATTCACATGTTGTTTTATTAATCAAAAACATAGTCATAGACTTTGCAAAATATCATAACATGAATATTCCACCCTTATTTTCGACTAGCTAGGCTAAGAATGCTAACATAACAAGTCTTCTAACTTAGGATAATTATACCAAGACAACATATATAGGGTTTCCCATGGCATAATATATACTGAGAAAAATCTCCATGCAAATCCTACTCAAAGTATTGCTAGTGCATAGACAAAATAGTAGGACATAATATGAAGCATCACTTGCCTTGGTAGTTGGGGGAATAAGAACAATCCTCACAATCACAATCACCACAATCACCAAAATCTACACATAAAATTATAACACCAAATTCACATTCAATATACAACAAAAATATATATGAATGCATGCAAATGCAATGGAATGTTTTTTCCACACTAAAAAAGTCAAACTAACAGTACTGAACTCAAAGTAAACTTTCTAAGATCTAAATAAACCAAAAATCACTTTAAAATAATTTTCTAAACATTTTATGGTCAAATTAAGCCTACAAATGTTTCTGTACAAAATCCTAATTTTACATAAGCAAATGGTCAAACCAAGGCCATAGATGTGTAGGGCTCATTTTTATGAATCCACTGATATATAATTTGCAATTTTTGGACAAACAGATCAAAAGTTATGAATTTTACAAGTTTAAACATCTAAAAACCTGCGGTGACCCAGCATACCACTGCATGTGTAGTACACTATAGTTGTTGACATGACATCGACAGAACACCGTTCCATAAATATCACATCCCTCAGAGTGGTACAACAGAAACATTGTGGGTCCATATTACAAACATACACATATTATTATTATTACAATACCGAAAGTACAAGACTTCCAAAAGATTCAACTTACAAACCAAAATATAAGTGTTTCAGTGAAGGTTTTAAATTTAAAACTTAAACTCCAAATTGAGCTCAGCAACTTATTGCTATATATTGTTCATGATGCTCGGCTCAAGTGGTTAATAGAACTATAGTAATTATTCGGACTCCTAGAACTCTCCTCCGTAGACGATGTCGTAGTCCTCCCCTTCTACGGCTCCATACAAGTTGGGCTCTTCATAGAAGACTTCCTCTTGACTCTCGTATGCATACATTGGAGTATCTTCGGGATTCTCAGAGTCTAAGCAAGGATTCAAAGGAAAGGATGAGTAATAGCGTTACTCAGCAAATTCATTATATGCAGGGTAGGGAGTTTGATGCTCTATCTACCACCTCGGACTATCAGTCATTGTTATTATGCAATTTTGTAAATCTTTCTTCAAAGGTTCATTTTATTATGAAAATCTATGACCACCAGCCTTCACAGGTTGACCAGAACTTTCATGGAGTTCCTTTCCTGCCGCGTTCGTAGCTCCTTCCCGAAACAGGGAGTAACAAGTTACAATTCTTACACTCTGCAGAGGTGCGTTACTTTTCCCATGAGATATCAACTCCTTGTTGCACAACCGGGCGTACTTTCCTCTCCATAATTCCATGATGTGGGGCCTAGTAGTTGGTCCAAGCCAATCACCGCCCTCTCCGCGACCTCATATGTCTGTATGATCCTTCGGGCTTGCTCACCTTTGTTAAGCCCCCTTTCGGGCAGGCTAAAACCCTGATGAGTTCCCGAAGACTCTATGACCTAGTGATGCCCGGATTAGTACCATTACATGGACTATCTCCCTAAAAACCATTCATAGATAATCTAGACACCAAAAGTGTGGGGCGTAAGGGTGCCCACCCATATGTTGGATCCGCACAAAGAATCACAACGTCACGTTAAGGTCGTCTTGCCTCCATACAAGAGGAAAAGGATACAGCTGACTTCTCCGTCCTATTCCAAATCTCATGGTTAACGCGTAATATACGGCGCTAGAATCACTGATGTCATGGGTTATTAATTCCTAATTGTTCATCATTAGTGCAAGTAGAACTCTAAGTTCTATTGCTCCAATACATCATCACTTAGGATGATATCTAAGATTTAGTATCTTGGGAAAATAGTGTTTTCTTTTTCTATAGTATAGATGATAACACACAATTTGCAAATACTTTGATAAAGACTCTTCAAAGGACATGAGCAAGTGATGAACTTGCCTTGTGATGGCAAGGTAGTGAAGTTTGATGCTTGCACTGGACCTTGAGCTTCTATGTCTACAAAAAACATCATTATTGCCCGGTAAAGACAATATTTAAAGAAGCAAAATGATTATGCAAAGTAATGTAATGCATCATTTAACTTGATATGATTTCTACTCATTATTAATAAAATTCTTTTTAATAATAAAGGATTTAGAAATATTAATTTTTAATATTTATATTAGAATATTGTATTCCTTTATTTTATTTAACTTTTATTGATTTAATAATTCTTTTATGAATTATCACTTAAATATCAAAAATTGTTATTAAATATTTGTTTAGTATTTTTCTAAAATACTACAATATTAATATATAATGAAAGTGATTTTTATTTATTTTTATCGTATTTCAATAATTTTGTAAAATTCCATAAGGAATATATAAATTACAAAATTCGTAATAAAATTTATATGTCTAAAATTTTATATCTTAATTTATTTGGATAGTTTGGATTATTGTGAATCCAAAAATATTTTATTTATAGTTTTTGGACTTTTATTTTATTTTCTAGAATTTAATTAAGTTTAGGGGCATTTTGGTCTTTTCCTATTTATTAAAACAGATTCTAAATGAATTGGGCTAGCCCTTTGGGTCTATTGGGCCCTTGTGGCCCAATAGGGATTTTCGGCCCACCCAGCCCACTCATTCGTTGTGTCCTCTCTCGAGCTCACCCCTCTCCTTCTCCTTCCCCGACCCCGTGGTCAGTGGTGTCGCCGCCGGCGATTCCCGCCATCGTGGACCGCCCTGGCCGCCGCCATGGTGCAGGAAGAGGTTGTCGACTCTGCTCTTCCCTGCTGTCCAACTGGATTTGGACATGGAGATCTCCTACGACAGATCGATGTTGTCCCGAACCCTAGGGTTTGGGGTTGGTGTGGATCCTGGCGCCGCCGCTGCTGTCGTGCGCCGTGGTGACGCTCCTCGCCTCCAAACGTGGCTATGGTCGCCGCCGTGGTGCTTGTATGGGTTGTAGCGCCCCCTGGGGGTGCTCCCCGTGTCGCCATGGTCGTCGGCCACCTCTGCTTCCTCTTCTAGTCTCCAGCGAGGACCTTTGGTGAGTTATTCCTCTCCCCTCGTGCTCTCTGTACTAAGCCAATCTATGCTAGATGTTGGTGGTGACCTCCTGGTTACTGTCCTATCCTGATTAGGGTTCTTGGTTCTACTTATGGTTTATACCCTGTTATGGTTTAGATACTGATGAATTGGATCATGTGTTGATTGTCCCTAAGCATGCTAAATGATTGTTAGTTGTGATTTGCTGCTTAAAATGAACTGTGGTGGTGCTAGTGGCTTATCAGATGATTCTATTGATTAAATTTTTATGTGATCAGATGATCAAGTTGCTTTAGAAGAATACATGGGAATCTTGTGGTTTACTGTTTCGCCATTGTCATTACTTGGTTAATGACAGCGAGTGTTGTGTGATGAAATCACTGTATTAACACCTATTGGCTTAAGAATTCAGATGTAGTTTGAGATCAAATGGTTTCAAACAGTGAAGATATACATAGGTGAATATCTTGTTTATGATTCCTGTGTTTAAGAACAGGAAAATGATTTATAGTGGGTTGGTTGAATCTGTGAAGATTGAATGCTTAACCTGATTAATATATAATTGTTCTTGTGACACCATCTTTGGATGGCACACAAGTTAGATTCTATTTCATTGTTTGGGTTGGTGCAAGCTTAAGATGAGTTTGGCATTAAAGATAAATATAAATGTTCCTTTCTTAAATCCCTAAGACCAATGATGTTGGTCTGAGGTTTAGGGATTTAAGCTTTGTCTAGATGATTCATATGGATGGTTCTGGTAGTTGTACCATCTACTATTTCTTGAATCAAAGCTTGGAAAAAATGATTGTAAGCTTGATAACTTGTATAGATCCATAGGATTAAATTGTAAGGTGCTACTCTTATCCTAGAGATGTTCCTAGAAGTTAAACCTTAGCTATATTCATTCTTGAATTGAAATATAGCTTGATAGCTAAATCAATGATGTTGTTCTGAGATTTAGTTGGATCCTTGTACTTTGTTGTTTGCTTTTAAAGTTTAAAAACCTCAATGATGGATTCACCCCACTTGGGTGCTTTCTGTGAGTTTAAATAAGAGACAGATCATGTATTCTTGTCTACTCTTAGTCAGATAGATCATTTGATGGTCTATTTACTCACCACTGTCACTTGATGTTGTGGTTGCTAGTGGTTGCCCTTGTGGTAGCTTGATCTGGTGATTCTCTGGTGTTTCCAGTTCCTGGCTTGTTCTTGATCTAGCCCATCATCTTCTGATCCTGATGGCTTGACCTTGGTCTTGCTATCCACCTGATCTTCCCCCTCCTTATTTCACCATCCTGGTGATGTGATCCTAGGCTTTGGTTGATTTGATCTAGCTTAGCTTTGGCTTGGTGTAGCTGTTGGCTGCTGTGCTTGGTTTAGCTGCTGGCTGCTGTGCTTGGTGTGTAAGAGCAAAGGAATGATGAATGTGGGGATTGGTTTCCCACGGCTGTGTTGACAGTTTTGTTTGGTTGTGTTGCTGTTGTGGTGTTGGCAGCACACACCATGCAGTTTGGTGTGTGTGCTGCTTGTGTGCCTGCCGCACAGATGTGGATATGTTCAGAATTTTGAAAGTTACTTTCATCTGGTTACTTCTACTTGGCTGGTGAAACTTGCCCCTCCTTGTTGTGATTTGACTTTTGACTTAAAATTATGAAAGATAATTCTTTCATATTGGTGAAACTTGCCCCTTTTTATAAGATTACTCAATGATTAATCTTGATCAGTGCACTTCACTGACAAGTCTGAGAGTAATACAATATAACCTTAACTTTCTTTATTTTTGTTTGTGTTTGTTTTGCAGGTACCAGACTTGGGAATTCAAGATTTTAGTTTAGGTTTTCTTCTTTATTTATAGAATAATCCTATGTAATCTTCTTTATTCTTTTGTAATTTCAGTTCTATTCTTTTCTAATCTTTATTTTATTATTTTGTAATAAAGATTATACTATGCAGTAAAGAAATATTATTCTTTATTTATTTATTATTGTAAGAATTGTGAATGATTTCCATAAGTTACATTTTTTGTAACTTATTTATTGAATGAAAATATAAAATGGAGATTCTTAATCTTAATTACTTTGTTTATATAATGTTTGAGTTATTATTGGTTAACTCTTAATTGGATCAAATATTCAAACATTATTCAAAATTCTTTTTTACTATAACTCAAACACTCAAGTTTTAAATTCAAATTTCATTTCCCAAAACACATGAATCCACAAAGATCATATCAAAATCTATAGCAATCCTCCTTCAAGACTAAACCTATTCACAAAGCATGAAAGAAACCTTGATCACTTTAGGGTTTTTATTTGGCAAAAAATTTACCCACATTTTCACAGATGAATGCATGCAACATTTCAAATACCTAAATCTGCCCTTCGTTAGTTACTAAATGCTGGGATGTTACAGACTTCCCCCCTTAAATTAAACTTCGTCCCGAAGTTTGTTGAGGTGTACCTGAATAGTTCTGGATAGGTTTTTCTTAAATCCTCTTCTTTCTCCCACATGGCTTCCCTTTCAGGGTGATGTTCCCACTGTACTTTGCAGTATTTGATTGCTCTATTCCTCAATCTTTTCCAGTTCTCTTCCAAAATTTTACAGGGCTTTTCAACATAGGTCAAGTCTGCTTGTAGTTCTATCTCCTGATGTGTGATTGCATCATCCGGAACTTTCAAACATTTACGAAGTTGTGACACATGGAAAACATTATGCACTTGATCCAATCTTGATGGTAACTCTAAAGCATAAGCTATAATTCTATTCTGACTCAATATCTTGAATTGTCCGATGTATCTTGGACTCAATTTTCCTTTAACTCCAAACCTTTTCACTCCTTTCATTGGACTTACTTTCAAGTATACCATGTCTCCCACTTCTGGATGCCAAGATCTTCGACTTTGATCAGCATAAATTTTCTGCCTACTTTGGGCTATTTTCTGTCTATCCCTGATCTTATTAATGATATCTTGTCTTTCCTTTATATAGTCTGGCGCAAATTCTTTGCTGCTTCCAGGCTCATATCAACATATTGGTGATCTACACTTCCTTCCATACAGAACTTGGTATGGTGCTGCCTTCAGACTACTCTGATAGCTATTATTGTAGGAAAATTATGCCAATGGTAGATGATCTTCCCATGTACCTCCAAAATCTAATGCACAAGCTCTTAACATGTCTTCTAGTATCTGATTTGTTCTTTCTGTTTGACCTCCTGTCTCAGGATGATAGGCTGTGCTGAAATCTAACTTTGAACCAAGTGCTTCATGCAATTTCTTCCAAAATGCTGAAGTAAACACTGACCCCCTATCAGTTACGATCTTTTTGGGTACTCCATGCTTACTTACTATCTCTTTGACGTAAACTTTTACTAACTTTTCGGCATTATATTTTCGATTTACCGGAATAAAATGTGCACCTTAGTGAATCTGTCCACAATTACCCATATCATATCCTTCCGTTTAGGTGTCATGGGAAATCCTGTGATGAAGTCCATACCTATTTCTTCCCACTTCCATTCGGGAATTTCCAAAGGTTGTAATGGTCCTGCTGGACTTTGATGTTCAGCCTTCACCCTTTGGCAAGTACGGCATTCTGATACATATCTAGCAATGTCCCTTTTCATATTATTCCACCAGAATAGTTCTTTTAAATCCATATACATCTTAGTACGATGTTGCATGTGCTTCTCTGAGTATGACATCACGAATCTCAGTCACATCTGGAACACATAGACGGTCTTGAAACCATAAAGACTCATATTCTCCAAGGCGAAAAACTGATTTTTGCCCTTGAGATATCCTCCGAATTTCCTCAGCAATAAAAGGATCTTTCGCTTGATGTTTGAAAATTTCGTGCTTAAGATCACTGTCATGCTCTGCAACTACCTGTATAGTAGCTAATCCTCCAAGAACCTCTGTTCTAATGAATTGAAGTTCTAATCTTTCCAAATCCATTTGTAACTCTTTGGTAGCTCTCGATTTCTAGGCTGAATATATGCACTCTTTCGGCTTAAAGCATCAGCTACAACATTTGCTTTCCCTGGAGTATAGTTGATTGTTAAATCATAATCTTTGATTAGTTCCAACCAACGCTTCTGTCTCATATTCAATTCCTTTTGAGTGAAGAAATATTTGAGACTTTTATGATCAGTGTATAACTCACATATGTCTCCATAAAGAAAATGCCTCCATCCTTTTAGCGCAAAAACTACTACTGCTAACTCTAAATCATGAGTTGGATAGTTGACTTCATGTGGTTTCAGTTGTCTTGAACCATAAGTTATCACTTTCCGATCTTGCATTAACACACAACCTAGACCTTCTTTAGATGCCTCACGGTATACTGTAAAGTCTTTCCCTGTTTCTAGAACTACTAAAATTGGAGATGTGGTTAACCTGGTCTTCAACTCCTAAAAACTTGCTTCACACTTCTCATCCCAATTGAATGGTGTATTCTTTCTTAGCAATTTGGTCATTGGTCCGGCTATTTTGGAGAATCCTTCAATGAATCTCCGGTAATAACCAACCATTCCTAAGAAACCTCAAATTTGTTTTACATTGGTCGGTGTCGTCCACTCTAGTACTGACTGAACCTTAGATGGATTTACAGCAATTCCATCTTTACTGATCACATGGCCGAGGAATTCTACCTCATCTAGCCAAAATTCACACTCACTAAACTTAGCATAAAGTTTATGTTCTCTTAGTGTCTGCAATGCTATTCTCAAATGATCAGCATGCTCTTCCTTATCCTTGGAATATATCAGAATATCATCAATAAAAACTATGACGAACTTATCCAGATATGGCATGAAGATTTTGTTCATCAAATTCATGAATATTGCAGGTGCATTGGTCAAACCAAATGGTACTACCAGATACTCATGGTGTCCATATCTTGAGACAAATGTTGTTTTTGGAACATCTTCCGGTTTGATTTTTATTTGATGGTATCCACATCTTAGATCGATCTTTGAAAATACTCCAGCTCCTTTCACTTGATCAAACAAATCTTGGATCCTTGGTAAAGAATACTTATTCTTGATAGTGACGTTGTTCAGATTTCTATAATCTCCACACATCCTTCTTCCAGCATCTCTCTTATCCACAAAGATTACTGGTGTTCCCCAAGGAGATACACTTTCCTGAATAAATCCTTTTCTGGCTAACTCATCAATTTGCTCTTTGAGTTCTTTTAACTCTTTGGGTCCCATCTTGTATGGTGATTGAGCTATTGGTGTTGTACCAGGAATTAGGTCAATTGTGAATTCTATCTCCCGGTCTGGTGGCATTCCCGGTAGCTATGCTGGAAAAACATCTTGAAATTCATTTACTATAGGAATATCTTCCAATTTGACCTCTTTCATTGAGTTCAACTGCAGATCCATCATGATATGACTATGCTTATCTGCTTGGTAAACTATCCTTGCTCCACCTGGAGTTTTGATTGAGACAGTTTTCTCCTCACAATTTATCTGAGCTCCGTGTTCCATCATCCAATCCATCCCCAGCACTACTGCAATTCCCTTCAAAGGAATCACATAAAGTTCTGCGAAGTATGTACAACCACAGATCGAGATAACATGATCTTGTTTGATGTGGCGTACAATCATATTTCCCCCTGCCATAACTACGGTCATAGGGTTTTCTTACGTTGCCCTTCTAATCCCGAACTTATCACAGAATTCTTCAGAAATGAATGAAGTAGTTGCACCAGTATCAAATAGAACTTTGCCGGGATTGGTAAGGATATTGAGCGAACATATCACTGCATGCTCCAAATTATCCACCTCCTCGAGGGTTGCACAGTTCAGCTTCCCGGTAGGTCTGTTCCTCTTGCCATTGTTGTTCTTGCCATTATTTCCTCCTTTATTGGGTTGTCCATTTCCTCCACTGGCTTGCCTTCCATCACGGGCCGGCCAACCACCTTGTGGTTTTCTTGGACAATTGGGCTTGATGTGACCTCTTTGACCACAAGCGTGACATACAATTACAGGTTTCGGGCAATCCCTGCTTATATGCCCTGGGAGTTTATAATTGTGGCATATAATATTCTTTGCATTTGTATTTGCCCTCCGATTGGAATTGTTGTTGTTATAGGACTTATTCCTTGGTTTGAATTCCAGATTGGGTTTGGGCTTGCTTGCTTGTATCCTCTTGGTTTCCTTCTTAGCTCTCTTCCTTCTATCCTCTTGGACATTCTTGTAGTCATCTTCAAAAGTAATAGCTGCATCTAGCAATTGCTGATAAGTTTGCTTATTAGCCAACCTCAACTGCATCCTCACAAATGGATTCAATCCACGCAGGAAACGCTTCTTCCTCTTTTCCTCTGTGTTAACCTCTTCCTCGGCATAAAGAGATAGTTGAATAAACTCCCGGATATATTTCATAACACTAGTATATCCCTGCTGCAGCTCTTAAAATTCTCTTCGCTTCAATTCCATAACCCTCTCCAGAACATGATATTCACGGAATCTCTGTTTAAACTCTTCCCAGGTATACTCCCTTCCTGGTTGTTGCATGGCCAACTGATTTTCCCACCAAGATGTCGTAGGTCCAGTCAGAAGATGAGTTGCATACCTCAATTTCGCCTCATCATTGCAACCTACAGTCTTTAGTTTTCTCTCTGTATCTGCTAGCCAATCCTCTGCATCCATCGGTTCAGGAGCTGATGCAAAAGGTAACGGCCTTGCATTCTGAAAATCAGATAGACTCACTCCTCCACCTTCAGGTGCCCTCTGATTTCCTCGTCCCAGCAATTCCTCCATGAACTTATTCTGGGTCTGTTGCATCATTTGCATGCACTGCATAAAATTCTGCTCCATTAACGGCCTCATTGGTGGTGGTGGTAATGCCCCTGATTTGCTGCATCTGCATCGGCCTTCTCCTTGGCCTCTCGCTCCATCCGCTGCTTCTCAGTTTCGATTTCTACACCCGTATCCATGACCCTCTAGTCCTGCAACATAAAGTGAATACTCATAATTACATCATGCACATGTGTTCTGAGCTCGACTTTACGCACAGTACTAGTCACACAATGAAGATCCAAAGAAAATCCAAATATGCATTTCACATATTATACATAATATCATAATAATACAAAGTCATTACAACATATACCATATAGGTATAATCAAAAAACTACCTTATTCATCTATCTATATTATTTCGTAGAGTACAATACACGATACTTGATACCTCTACATAGTTTCCTACTTCTAGTAGTAACTACGCTCATCATACATGCCTGATGTCCAACCGTGATGATGTGTTGTTCGTCGCACAGTTAGTGGAACAAATGGCCTTCCAGACGGAACATACTCAGTATCTGAAGTGTCAGGACTTGAGTTATTACCCAATCTGAGCGCATTGAGTCCCTCCAGCTCAGCTGAAAAGTCTTCAGAAACATATTCAACATTATCTCCCGCTTGCATCTCCTGAGCTTCATTCCTTGGGTTGTCAACAGGATACACAGATCATGCTGCTTCCCAGGTGCTCCTTTGGGCAAGATAGTTAAACACTGGATAATGTATATTCCCTGGGTTATGAGAAGATGTTGATGATTCAAACACTCTCTCCTCAGGATCTTCTTCTTCATCCTGATTATCTATTGACATGGCATTTCTACTACTGTTACTAGGGTTAATCCTTGCACCCATCCAGCTAGATTGACCAACATTTCTGTCAGAACCATCTGTGGACATCTGATGTTCACAAGATCCTTCATATGATCCCCTTCTCCAACCATCAGAATTCTCAATAGGAAGTTCTGAGTCAGAACCATCCTCTGAACCCTGTGGTACTACATACCTCATATCCATAGTAGGATCATGTATAGGTTCAGGACTTGGTGAATAAGGATATGTTATAAAAGATTCAGGATCTATAGGTATATCCTTAAAGATAGGTGTTACACTACTACCTGCTTCCTTCTCTAACTGGAATGCTAACTGCTTCCTCCTTTCCGAATCAGTTAGATCCTCCAACATGTCATTTTTATCTTCAACAATCACTTGATGTGTCTTGTAAAAAGAACGAGTGTTCGATATCTATACATAAACTTGGAAGCTAAATTTGGATGCTTCTTAACCAAATTAAGATGATCCGGTATAGGCTTTGAGTCTATAGAATCATGGGGTATCACAAAAAATGTGCTACCTTCTAACTTCTTGGCTTTATGCTCCCGGATATTAGCTATCGCCTCCACAATAGCAACATGATATGCTGCTAAGTGACTCCTACCTTCACCTATAGGTAGATCGTGATATAATCCAAGCTCCTCTAGAAGTTGGATACTCACACGATACTTGGATAACATCCGGCCATCAAGGTAAGTTATAGTATTCACTGGAATTCTAGTTGGACAACTGAAGATCTTTAAAAGTTGACGAAGTTGGTCTGTGAATGATCCTTGATAATCATCAAGAGTCTCCTCTTTCCTTATCAAAGTCTGTTTTGGAAACTTTGGTGCCATAGCTCTGTATAACAGAAAAATAATTTTGATTAGTAACCAATAATATATTGCATCATAACAAAGAATTATTGCACTAAAACATATAACGGATTATTCTCATTTGCATACCCATTATATTACTTTTAGAGAATTCTTTATCGTTGCTACACTCTCCTACAGGTAATACCCTTTACTAGGTTTCCAACCTAAGTTCAAAGCAATTTGCTCTGATACCAACTGCGGTGACCCAGCATACCACTGCATGTGTAGTACACTATAGTCGTTGACATGACATCGACAGAACACCATTCCGTAAATATCACATCCCTCAGAGTGGTACAACAGAAACATTGCGGGTCCATATTACAAACATACACACATTATTATTATTACAATACCGAAAGTACAAGACTTCCAAAAGATTCAACTTACAGACCAAAATATAAGTGTTTCAGCGGAAGTTTTAAATTTAAAACTTAAACTCCAAATTGAGCTCAGCAACTTATTGCTATATATTGTTCATGATGCTCGGCTCAAGTGGTTACTAGAACTATAGTAATTATTCGGACTCCTGGAACTCTCCTCCGTAGACGATGTCGTAGTCCTCCCCTTCTACGACTCCATACAAGTTGGGTTCTTCATAGAAGACTTCCTCTTGACTCTCGGATGCATACATTGGAGTATCTTCGGGATTCTCAGAGTCTAAGCAAGGATTCAAAGGAAAGGATGAGTAACAGCGTTACTCAGCAAATTCATTATATGCAGGGTAGGGAGTTTGATGCTCTATCTACCACCTCGGACTATCAGTCATTGTTATTATGCAATTTTCTAAATCTTTCTTCAAAGGTTGATTTTATTATGAAAATCTATGACCGCCAACCTTCACAGGTTGACCAGAACTTTCATGGTGTTCCTTTCCTGCAGTGTTCATAGCTCCTTCCCGAAACATGGAGTAACAAGTTACAATTCTTACACTCTGCAGAGGTGGGTTACTTTTCCCATGAGAGATCAACTCCTTTTGCACAACCGGGCGTACTTTCCTGTCCACAATTCCATGATGTGGGGCCCAGTAGTTGGTCCAAGCCAATCATTGCCCTCTCCGCGACCTCATATGTCTGCATGATCCTTCGGTCTAGCTCACCTTTGTTAAGCCCCCTTTCGGGCAGGCTAAAACCCTGATGAGTTCCCGAAGACTCTATGACCTAGTGATGCCCGGATTAGTACCATTACATGGACTATCTCCCTAACCACCATTCATAGATAATATAGACACCAAAAGTGTGGGGCGTAAGGGTGCCCACCCATATGTTGGATCCGCACAAGGAATCACAACGTCACGTTAAGGTCGTCTTGCCTCCATACAAGAGGAAAAGGATACAACTGACTTCTCCGTCCCATTCCAAATCTCATGGTTAACGCAAAATATACGGCGCTAGAATCACTGATGTCATGGGTTATTAATTCCTAATTGTTCATCATTAGTGCAAGTAGAACTCTAAGTTCTATTTCTCCAATACATCATCACTTAGGATGATATCTAAGATTTAGTATCTTGAGAAAATAGTGTTTTCTTTTTCTATAGTATAGATGAAAACACACAATTTGCAAATACTTTGATAAAGACTCTTCAAAGGACATGAGCAAGTGATGAACTTGCCCTTGTGATGGCAAGGTAGTGAAGTCTGATGCTTGCACTGGACCTTGAGCTTCTATGTCTACAAAAACATCATTATTGCCCGGTAAGGACAATATTTAAAGAAGCAAAACGATTATGCAAAGTAATGTAATGCATCATTTAACTTGATATGCTTTCTACCCATTATTAATAAAAGTCTTTTTAATAATAAAGGATTTAGAAATATTAATTTTTAATATTTATATTAGAATATTGTATTCCTTTATTTTATTTTCCTTTTATTTAACTGATGAATTGGATCATGTGTTGATTGTCCCTAAGCATTCTAAATGATTGTTAGTTGTGATTTGCTGCTTAAAATGAACTGTGGTGGTGCTAGTGGCTTATCAGATGATTCTATTGATTAAATTTTTATGTGATCAGATGATCAAGTTGCTTTAGAAGCAATACTTGGGAATCTTGTGGTTTACTGTTTCACAATTGTCATTACTTGGTTAATGACAGTGAGTGTTGTGTGATGAAATCACTGTATTAACACATGTTGGCTTAAGAATTCAGATGTAGTTTGAGATCAAATGGTTTCAAACAGTGAAGATATACATAGGTGAATATCTTGTTTATGATTCCTATGTTCAAGAACAGGAAAATGATTTACAGTGGGTTGGTTGAATCTGTGAAGATTGAATGCTTAACCTGATTAATATAGAATTGTTCTTGTGACACCATCTTTGGATGGCACACAAGTTAGATTCTATTTCATTGTTTGGGTTGGTGCAAGCTTTAAGATGAGTTTGGCATTAAAGATAAATAGAAATGTTCCTTTCTTAAATCCCTAAGACCAATGATGTTGGTCTGAGGTTTAGGGATTTAAGCTTTATCTAGATGATTCATATGGATGGTTCTGGTAGTGGTACCAGCTACTGTTTCTTGAATCAAAGCTTGGAAAAAATGATTGTAAGCTTGATAACTTGTATAGATCCATAGGATTAAATTCTAAGGTGCTACTCTTATCCTAGAGATGTTCCTAGAAGTTAAACCTTAGCTATATTCATTCTTGAATTGAAATATAGCTTGATAGTTAAATAAATGATGTTGTTCTGAGATTTAGTTGGATCCTTGTACTTTTTTGTTTGCTTTTAAAGTTTAAAAACCTCAATGATGGATTCACCCCACTTGGGTGCTTTCTGAGAGTTTAAATAAGAGATAGATCATGTATGCTTGTCTACTCTTAGTCAGATAGATCATTTGATGGTCTATTTACTCACCACTGTCACTTGATGTTGTGGTTGCTAGTGGTTGCCCTTGTAGTAGCTTGATCTGGTGATCCCCTGGTGTTGACACACGACGGCGTGGTTCAAAGGTGGAGAGTCTCTGCGGCAGGGCTTCGCCTACGCGCAGTCAAGAGAGAGAGAGAGAGAGAGAGAGAGAGAGAGAGAGAGAGAGAGAGAGGAGGGCAGCAGGTAGGCAGCTAGGGTTGGAGGAGGTGTGGGGGGAGGGTGCGCTCCTGCCCTCTTTATATAGAGGGCTGGCCGTCTTCCCTTTCCCCTCCTCCAAGCCCTAGGGCCGGCGGCCACATGGGGTGGAGTGGGGGGAAAGTTTCCCCCCTTCTAGAAGCTCTCCCTAGGGTTTCCCTTAGGGCTTGGCCGGCTGGGCCTATGGGGCCTTGTGCCCCTGGCCCAATGCGGCCAGGGCACTCCCTCGTAGGCCCACGCCCCCTCCCGACAAGTGGGTCCATGTTGGTCCCACTCCTGAAGCTTCCAGAACCTTCCGGTACAATACCGAACATTCCGAAACAATTCCGAAATCCAAAAACTACTTTCCTTTATATGAATCTTATTCTCCGGACCATTCTGGAACCTCTCGTGATGTCCTGGATCTCATCCGAGACTCCGAACAAAAACTCATAAACCAATTATCCATTCTATCCTAGCGTCGAGACACGTTAAGTGTGTGACCTTACGGGTTCGAGAATATGCGGACATGATCTTCTATCAATAAACAACAGTGGGGTCTGGAAACCCATATTGACTCCCACATATTCATCGATGATCATATCGGATGTACCACGATGCCAGGATTCAATTAATCCCATATATATATTCCCTTCGTCACGCGATATTTTACTTGCCCGAGATTCGATCGTTGGCATCGGAATACCTAGTTCAATCTCGTTCACAGCAAGTACTTTACTCGTTCCGTAATCCGCTATCACTTTGTGATTAACTCCTTAACCACTTGCTTGCAAGCGGTGTTGATATCGATTACCGAGTGGGCCCAAAGTATATCTCTCCGACTCCGAGATGACAAGTACTTTCCGATCTCGATACATACAACCCAACAAGTACTTTCCGATCACCTGAGAGACACCTTTATGATCACCCTCTCATAGGATGACGTTTGATGACCTCAAAGCTTTCTTCCGATACCAGGGAGTTGCATTATCTCATGGTCTAAGGAATACAATATTTGACATAAGAAAAAGCTTCGCAAAGATGAACACTATGACACGATCTAATTGCTCTGCTTGATTTGGGTCGGTCCATCATATCATTCTCCCAATGACATGATCTCATTATTAATTGACAACTCATGTCTATGGTTAGGAAACCTTAACCATCATTAATCAATGAGCTAGTCCATAGAGGCATACTAGGGACACGGTGTTGTTCATAAACCACACAAGTATCAAAGTTTCCGCTTAATACAATTCTAGCATGGAATATAAACTTTATCATGAACAAGAATTATAATAATAACTTCTTTATTATTGCCTCTAGGGAATAATTCCAACAGTCTCCCACTTGCACTAGAGTCAATAATCTAGTTTACATCTGGCAACAATCTAACACCCATGGCACTAAGGTGTTGATCATGTTTTGCTCGTGGAAGAGGTTTAGTCAACGGATCTGCGACATTCAGATCCGTATGTACTTTGCTAATCTTCAGATCTCCATCTATTATATAATCTCGAATTATATGAAACTTGCGGTTGATATGCTTGGTCTTTGGATGATATCTTGGTTCCTTAGCCAGTGCTATGACGCCAGTGTTTTCACACAATATCTCCAGTGGTTCCAAGGCACTTGGAACCACACCAAGCTCAGTGATGAAGTTCCTGATCCAAACTCCCTCACTTGACGCTTCTGCAGCAGCCATGTTTTCCGCTTCTACTGTAGATCCCGCGATCACGCTTTTCTTGCAGCTTCTCCAGCTCACAGCTGGTCCGTTCAAAATATAAACGTATCCTGTCTGAGATTTAGAATCATCCTTATCGGTGTCGAAACTAGCATCGACGTAACCTTTTACTGCGAGTTGTTCATCACCTCCATAGACTAAGAACATTTCTTTAGTCCTATTTAAATACTTTAGGATGTTCTTCACGGCTGTCCAGTGTTCTACTCCTGGATCACTTTGGTATCTGCTCGTCAAAATAAGAGCATTGGACACATCTGGTGTAGTACACAGCATGGCATACATGATAGAACCTATGGCCGAGGCATAAGGCACTTTGCTCATAGCTTCTCTATCGTTTTCCATAGCTGGACAATGAGCCTTGCTCAATATCTTACCTGACAACAGAGGCACTGAACCTTTCTTTGCCTTATCCATTCTGAACCTTTTGAGAACTTTGTCTAGGTATGTACTTTGGCTTAAAGCTATCAGGCGTCTTTGTCTATCTCTATAGATTTTGATGCCCAATATATAAGCATCTTCCCCTAGGTATTTCATTGAAAAACATTTGTTCAAATAACTCTTCACATCGTTAAGCATATCAATGTCATTTCCAATAATCAATATGTCATCCACATATAGTACTAAAAATGTCACTGAGCTCCCACTCACTTTCTTGTAGATACAAGCTTCGTAGCAATTTGGAACAAATCCAAAGCTCTTGATCACTTGATCAAAACGAAGGTTCCAACTCCGAGATGCTTGCTTCAGTCCACAAATGGAACGCTGAAGTTTGCACACCTTATCAGCATCCTTAGGATCGACAAAACCTTCGGGTTGCATCATATACAACTCTTCATCAATGTTGCCATTGAGGAACGTAGTCTTGACATCCATCTGCCATATTTCATAATCATGAAACGCATCAATTGCTAATAAAATCCGAATGGACTTAAACATCCCTACGGGAGAGAAAGTCTCATCGTAGTCAACACCTTGAACTTGTCGAAAACCTTTCACGACAAGCCATGCTTTATAGACAGTAACATTACCATCCGCGTCCGTTTTCTTCTTGAAAATCCATTTGCACTCAACGGACTTTCGGTCGCTAGGAGGGTCCACAAAAGTCCATACTTGGTTTTCGCTCATGGATCCTAATTCGGATTTCATGGCCTCTAGCCATTTCTCAGAGTCTGGGCTCATCATTGCTTCCTCATAGTTCGCAGGTTCACTGTTGTCTACTAAAAAGACAGTTAAGACAGGGTTGCCGTACCACTCAGGAGGGGCACGTGACCTTGTCGACCTGCGACGTTCAGTAGTAGCACCGTTCGAAGCTTCATGATCCTTGTCATTAGATTCCTCTATTGTTGGTGCAGACGGCACTGGAACAATTTCAGGTGCTGCGCTACTCTCCAACTCAAGAGAAGGTTCAATAACCTCTTATAGCTCCACTTTCCTCCCACTCACTTCTTTCGAGAGAAACTCCTTCTCAAGAAAGGATCTGTTCTTTGCGACAAACACTTTTCCTTCGGATCTGTGATAGAAGGTATACCCAATAGTTTCCTTAGGGTATCCTATGAAGACGCATTTATTCGCTTTGGGTTCGAGCTTGTCCGGCATCAACTTCTTGACGTAAGCCTCGCATCCCCAAACTTTAAGAAATGACAACTTAGGTTTAGCACCAAACCACAGTTCATACGGTGTCGTCTCAACGGATTTAGATGGTGCCCTATTTAAAGTGAATGTAGCGGTTTCTAATGCATAACCCCAAAATAATAACGGCAAATCTATAAGAGACATCATTGATCGCACCATATCTAATAGAGTTCGATTCCGGCGTTCAGACAAACCATTGCGTTGTGGTGTTCCAGGTGGCGTGAGTTGCGAAACGATTCCGCTTGCTTTAAGATGCGTGAAAAAATCATAACTCAAATACTCACCTCCACGATCGGATCGTAGAAATTTAATTTTCTTGTTACGATGGTTTTCCACTTCGTTCTGAAATTCTTTGAACTTTTCAAATGTTTCAGATTTATGTTTCATTAAATAGATATACCCATATCTACTTAAGTCATCAGTAAAAGTGAGAAAATAGCGATAACCACCGCGCGTCGAAACACTCATTGGTCCGCATACATCGGTATGTATGATTTCCAACAAGTCCGTTGCTCGCTAAATTATTCCGGAGAACGGGGTTTTGATCATCTTTCCCATGAGGCATGGCTCGCACGTGTCAAATGATTCAAAATCAAGAGACTCCAAAAGTCCATCAGAATGGAGTTTCTTCATGCGTTTTACACCAATATGACCTAGACGGCAGTGCCACAAATAAGTCGTATTATCACTATCTACCTTGCATCTCTTAGCCTCAATGTTATGGATGTGTGTTTCATTGCTTTCAAGATTCAGAAGAAATAAACCATTCATAGCAGGTGCATGACCATAAAAGATGTTACTCATATAAATAGAACAACCATTATTCTCCAATTTAAATGAATAACCGTCTTGCAATAAACACGATCCAGTTATGATGTTCATGCTCAACGCAGGCACATAATAACATTTATTAAGGTTTAAAACTAATCCCGAAGGTAAAACTAAGGAGAGCGTGCTGACGGATATCACATCAACTCTTGATCTGTTGCCAACGCGCATCGTCACCTCATCCCTTGCTAGCCGCCGTCTATTCCATAGCTCCTGTTTTGAGTTACAAATATTAGCAACTGAACCAGTATCAAATACCCAGGCACTACAACGAGCGCTAGTAAGGTAAACATCAATAACATGTATATCAAATATACCTTTGATGGTGCCAGCCTTCTTGTCCGCTAAGTACTTCGGACAGTTGCGCTTCTAGTGACCCTTGTCCTTGCAATAGAAGCACTCAGTGTCCGGCTTAGGTCTAGACTTGAGCTTCTTCTCAGCAGGGGAAACGTGCTTGCCGCTGCCTTTCTTGAAGGACTTCTTTGCACCCTTACCTTTCTTAAAGTTGGGGGGCTTGTTGACCATCAACACATGATTATCTTTCTTGATGTCCACCTCCGCAGCTTTCAGCTTAGCGAAGAGCTCAGTGATCGTATCAGTGGAACCAATCTGATTATGAGTAACTACAAAACCTTTGTAGCTAGGAGGGAGTGATTGCAGAACTCTGTCAATCTTGAGCTTCTCTGGAATCTTGTAGTCCAGTTGCTCAAGGCGTTGAGTGTAGCCCGGCATCTTAATGGCGTGCTCACTAACGGAACTCCCTTCCTCCATCTTGCAGTTAAAGAATTTCTCGGAGATCTCATATCTCTCAGAACGGGCCTGAGTCTGAAACATGGTTTTCAGTTCCTCAAGAATCTCAAAGGGCCCGACGAACTCCTCAAAACGATTTTGAAGGTCCGATTCCATAGCAAACTACATGGTGCTCTTAATCACACCATAATCATCTTTGCGCGACTGATAAACAGATTTTTCATCAGCCGGCGCATCTACAGCAGGGGCGTCACCTAGCGCTTTCTCAAGGACATAGTACTTTTGTCCGCCAGCGAGAATGATTCTCATATTGCGGAACCAGTTGGTGAAGTAAGACCCATTGTTCTTAAGCTTTTCTTTCTCAGCAAAAACGTTGAAGTTGAAGTTGGACTTAGCCATTTGATCTACAAAATTTGCAAGTACAATTTAGACTATGTTCATGATAACTAGTTCAAATTAATCAAATTACTAGATGAACTCCCACTAAATTCAACATCCCTCAAGTTGTTTAGTGAACATGATCCAAATTCACCACACCTAATCTGATCTTCACGAGAAGAGATGTGGTTTCAATGGTGGACAACGAAGTGTCGATCATATCATTCATATGACTCATGCTTAACCTTTCGGTTCGTGTGTTCCGAGGCCATGTCTGTACATGCTAGGCTCGTCAAGTCAAACCCAAGTATTCCCGCATGTGCAAAACTGGCTTGCACCCGTTGTATGTGAACGTAGAGTTTATAGCACCCGATCATCACGTGGTGCTTGAACACGATGAACTTTCGCAACGGTGCATACATGGGGAGAACACCGTTTATCTTGATCTTTAAGTGAGGAATCATCTTATAATGCTACCGTCGCGATCTAAGCATAATAAGATACATAAAAGGAAAAACATCACATGCATATAATTTTATGTGACATGGTATAGCCAATCTCCGCGCAATGATCTCCATCTTGTGCGTGCCAGCATGATCTCCATCACTCCACCATGATTGCCTCCACCACGAATAGCAACTAAAACTATTGCTAACTACTTAGGTATAAAGTAAAGCTATTACATGGCATATAAGAAGTTGACACACAGGTCATACACAATTATAAAGACAACCATATGGCTCCTGCCGGTTGTGTACTCATCGACATGCAAGTCATGAAATATTACAAAACATGATCATTGCATACAACATACACATCTTGGGCCATACCATATCACAGAAACACTCCTGCAAAAACAAGTTAGACGCCTCTACTTTGTTGTTGCATGTTTTACGTGGCTTATGGGAGTAGCAAGCTAAGAACGATTCTTACCTACGGAAAGCCACAATGGTGATATTATGGTTGCCAACATCCGGTGTAAATCCCATGACAACTATAGTGAGAGAAACTGGCATCCACCAGCCGCATGTGTGGAACAAGCCACACGTCAAGTGCGGAGCAGGTCTCGCGAACGAGGTCGCGTAAAGTTGGCCTGGACCGCTTCGATCTCACTATCCCGTGTCATAAGAAGTACACAACAAGAGGCTTGCAATAGAAAACATCAACGCCCGCAACAAGCATGTTGCGTTCTACTCGTGAAACACATCTACGCATAGATCTAGCTTTGATACCACTTAAGGGTTTCGCATCATAGTAAATCAAAATTTTCTACGGATGCGAACGGAAAGCCAAGATCAAATCTAGGAGATGCAAACAACGAGGGGGGATAGATGAGATCTTCATACCCTTGAAGAAATCGCACAGCGGAACGTTCAACGGAACGTGGTTGATGTAGTCGTACTAGCCTTCTCCTCCTCGCGATCTGATCCGATCCAACGCCGCAAGTGGCGACGCCTCCGAGAGATGCACACGTACGGCACCTCGACGTCTCCTCCTTCCTCGGTCCAGCAAGTGGGGTGGAGAGATAGATTGGATCTACAACACGACGGCGTGGTTCAAAGGTGGAGAGTCTCTGCGGCAGGGCTTCGCCTACGCGCAGTCGGGAGAGAGAGAGAGAGAGAGAGAGAGAGAGAGAGAGAGAGGAGGGCAGCAGGTAGGCAGCTAGGGTTGGAGGAGGTGTGGGGGGAGGGTGCGCCCCTTCCCTCTTTATATAGAGGGCTGGCCGGCTGCCCTTGCCCCTCCTCCAAGCCCTAGGTCCGGCGGCCACATGGGGTGGAGTGGGGGGCAAGTCCCCCCCCCTTCTAGAAGCTCTCCCTAGGGTTTCCTCTAGGGCTTGGCCGGCTGGGCCTATGGGGCCTTGTGCCCCTGGCCCAATGCGGCCAGGGCACTCCCTCGTAGGCCAACGCCCCCTCCCGACAAGTGGGGCCACGTTGGTCCCACTCCGGAAGCTTCTAGAACCTTCCGGTACAATACCGAACATTCTGAAACAATTCCGAAATCCAAAAATTGCTTTCCCTTATATGAATCTTATTCTCCGGACCATTCTGGAACCTCTCGTGATGTCCTGGATCTCATCCGAGACTCCGAACAAAAACTCATAAACCAATTATCCATTCTATCCTAGCGTCGAGACACGTTAAGTGTGTGACTCTACGGGTTCGAGAATATGCAAACATGATCTTCTATCAATAATCAACAGCGGGGTTTGGGAACCCATATTGACTCCCACATATTCATCGACGATCATATCGGATGAACCACGATGCCAGGATTCAATTAATCCCATATATATATTCCCTTCGTCACGTGATATTTTACTTGCCCGAGATTCGATCGTTGGCATCAGAATACTTAGTTCAATCTCGTTCACAGGAAGTACTTTACTCGTTCCATAATCCGATATCACTTTGTGATTAACTCCTTAACCACTTGCTTGCAAGAGGTGTTGATAACAATTACCGAGTGGGCCCGAATTATATCTCTCCGACTTGGGAGGGACAAACCACATCTCAATACATACAACCCAACAAGTACTTTCAGATCACCTGAGAGACACCTTTATGATCACCCTCTCATAGGATGACGTTTGATGACCTCAAAACTTTCTTCCGATACCAGGGAGTTGCATTATCTCATGGTCTAAGGAATACAATATTTGACATAAGAAAAAGCTTCGCAAAGATGAACACTAAGAAACGATCTAATTGCTCTGCTTGATTTGGGTATGTCCATAATATCATTCTCCCAATGACATGATCTCATTATTAATTGACAACTCATGTCTATGGTTAGGAAACCTTAACCTGTAGGGGTTCGTAGCATGGAAAACAAAAAAATTCTACCGCATACAAACAAACAAGCCAAGATCTATCTACTAGATTGTAGAAACGAGTCGATGGAATAACTCACCCTCGAAGATTCCAAAGTGTTTAACGAGAGCGGATTCTCGTGGGTGATGTAGTCGTACTCTTGCCGATCTCAAGATCGTGTAGACGATCCTTCCGGCGCTGCGTTCCGGCAGCGCTTCCATAGTCGGTCACACGTTCGGTATCTATGAATACCTTCCTCTCCCTTGTTCCAGCAGGCAGCGGAGCTTGTAGCACTCTCCTCGCGATTCCGGCAGCACGATGGCGTGGTACCGGAAGTAGAGGGGAGATCTCGCAGGTCTTCGCCTTAAGCCGGAGCGAGTATGGTGGACTATGAGAGAGGCCTTGGCGATCTAGGGTAGAGGCACCAAGGAGAGAGGGCTAGACCGGCGGCTAGGGCAATGGGAATGCCCCAAGTCGACGGCTAGGGTTTGCCCCTAGGGCGGCGACGGCTGCAGGAGGGCCGACGGCTAGGGCTAGGGTTTTGGGTGGTGGAGGTGTGTATCTAGAGGGGCAGCCCTGCCCCTCCTTTTATAGGTGGGAGGACGCCGGCCAGGGGAGGATAGTCCTCCCCCAAGTCGGCCTCCAAGGCCGGCGGGTGGAGGGAGAGGAACTCCTCCCCAAGTAGGTTTCCTACTCTCCCTCCACCAAGCAAACTTACCATTTGACTCTTCAAATTGGCGTTTGACTTTTCAAACTAGGATTTGATTTATCCCTTTATTTTGCTCAGCGATGACACCTAGTACATGATGCAACCATTCCAACTTGTTATGACACATTCATGTACCCTTCCCCTCCGGAGTGCTGGACCTTCCAGAACCTTCTAGAATATTCCCGATGAAAACACTGAAACCATTCTCCAACCCCGAAACATGACTTTCCTTATATGAATCTTATTCTCCGGACCATTCCGGATCTCCTCGTGATATCCCGGATCCCATCCGAGACTCCGAACAACATTCGGTCTCTTACTCATCATTCCATAACTACTCAACAACATCGAATCCTTAAGTGTGTCTCCCTACGGTTCGTGAATTATGCGGACATGATCGAGACACTTATCCGAACAATAACCAATAGAGGAATCTGGAAATTCATATGGCTCCCACATCTTTATACGATTACTTTGCGATCAAATGAACCACTTATATACGATACCAATTTCCCTTTGTCTCACGATAGTTTACTTATCTGAGGTTTTGATCGTTGGTATCTCTGCATACCTAGTTCAACCTCGTTACTGATAAGTAATCTTTTCTCGTTCCCGTGATATGTGATCCCTTGTGAGCCAGTCACATGCTTGCAAGCCAATTGGATGACATTCCACCGAGAGGGCCCAGAGTATATCTATCTGTCATATGGATGGACAAATCCCACTCTTGATCCATGTGTCTCAACCAACACTTTTCGAACACTCAATGCCACCTTTATAACCACCCAGTTACGGTGTGGTGTTTGATGTCATCAAAGCATCCTTCCGGTGATGGTGATATGCATGATCTCATGGTCGAAGGAATTAGGTTACTATGTATCAGAAAGCATATAGCAATTGAACTATTAAAATGACTTGATCTTTATGCTACGCTTACCTATAGGAGTATGTCCATCATACCATTATCCTAACGATATGATCTTGTTGTTAATAACATCTCAATGTTCATGAAAGGGAAACCACAATCATTTATTAACCAACAAGCTAGTATTACAAAGAGGCTTTTACTAGGGACTCTAAATTAGTTTACAAATCACACAAGTATTAATGTTTCCTTGTTAATACCGTTATAGCATGAATGTAAACATTTATCATAAACACAAAGATATAATAATAATTACATTTATTATTGCCTCTAGGGCATATCTCCAACAGTCTCCCACTTGCACTAGAGTCAACTAATCTAGATTACATGGTAATATAACGAACACCCATGGCAGTTTGGTGTTGGTCATGTTTTGCCCTCGGGAGAGGTTTAGTCAACGGATCCGCCACATTCAGATATGTGTGTACTTTGCAAATCTTTATGTCACCATCTTGGACATGTTCTCGAATAGCGTGAAAATGTAGCTTGACGTGCTTCAGCTTCTTGTGTGACCTTGGTTCTTACGCATTGGCTATGGCGTGCATGTTATCACAGTAGATAGACATTGGGTCCAGCGCACTTGGAACCACACCTAGCTCTGTAATGAACTCCTTCATCCATATCGCTTCTTGTGAAGCCTCCGAAGCAGTTATGTATTCTGATTCAGTTGAAGATCTCGCCACAACGCTTTGCTTTGCACTCCTCTAGCTAACTGATGCACCATTCAAAGTAAATACGTATCTAGATTGAGATTTAGAATCATTCGGATCGGTGTTCCAACTAGCATCGGTGTAACCATTAACAATGAGTTGTTCATCACCTCCATAAGAAAGAACCATATCCTTAGTTCTTCTCAAGTACTTAAGGATGTTTTTGACCGCTGTCCAATGATCCACTCCTGGATCACTTTGATATCTGCTAGTCAAACTAACAGCATATGCAATGTCGGGTCTAGTACATAGCATGGCATACATTAGAGATCCTATGGCTGAGGCATAGGGAGTCTTACTCATCCTTTCTCTATCTTCTGCCGTTGCTGGACTTTGAGCTTTACTCAAGGTCATATTGGGCAACATGGGCAAGAACCCTTTCTTGCTATCTTCCATTCCAAACCTCTTTAGAACTTTGTCCAAATATGTACTTTGTGACAATGATATTAGGCGTCTCAATCTATCTCTATAAATCTTTATGCCCAATATATAAGCTGCTTCGCCAAGATCTTTCATTGAAAAACTATTATTCAAATATTCCTTGACACTATTAAGAAGGTCTACATCATTCCCAATCAACAATATGTCATCTACATATAGTATTAAGAATGCTACAGAGCTCCCACTCACTTTCTTGTAAATACAAGCTTCTCCATAAGTTTGTATAAAACCAAAACTTTTGATTACCTTATCAAAACGTTGATTCCAACTTCGGGATGATTGCTTCAATCCATATATGGACCGTTGAAGTTTGCATACCTTGTTAGCATCTTTAGGATCGACAAAACCTTTGGGTTGCATCATATACAATTCTTCATCAATGTCTCCATTCAGGAATCTGTTTTGACATCCATCTGCCATATCTCATAATCATAATATGCAGCGATTGCTAACAAAATCCTCACAGACTTTAGCTTCACTATTGGTGAGAAAGTCTCATCGTAGTCAACTCCTTGAATTTGTCGAAACCCTTTTGCGACAAGTCGAGCTTTATTGATAGTAACATTACCATTAGCATCTGTTTTCTTCTTGAAAATCCATTTGTTCTCGACAGCCTTCCGGCCATCAGGTAAGTCCACCAAAGTCCATACTTTGTTTTCGTACATGGATCCAATCTCGGATTTCATGGCTTCTTGCCATTTATTGGAATCTGGGCTCATCATCGCTTACTCATATGTCGCAGGGTCATCAGTGTTGTCTACCAACATGACACTCATAACGGGATCATACCAATCAGGAGTGGTACGAGTTCTCGTTGACCTGCGAGGTTCTGTAGCAACTACAACCGAAGTTTCATGATCATCATCATTAGCTTCCTCTCTTATTGGTGCAGGCACCACAGGAACTTCTTTCGGTGTTGCGCTACTCGCAAGTTCAAGATAAGATTCGACAACCTCATCGAGTTCTACTTTCCTTCCAGTCACTTCTTCCGAGAGAAATTCCTTCTCTAGAAAGGATCCATTCTTGGCAACGAAGATTTTGCCTTCGGATCTATGATAGAAGGTATACCCAATAGTTTCCTTTGGGTATCCTATGAAGACGTATTTTTCCTCTTTGGGTTCAAGCTTGTCCGGCTGTAACTTCTTTACGTAGGCTTCGCAACCCCAAACTTTAAGGAACGACAATTTAGGTTTCTTCCCAAACCATAATTCATACGGTGTCGTTTCAACGGATTTAGATGGTGTCCTATTTAAAGTGAATGCGGCTGTTTCTAATGCATAACCCAAAATGATAGCGGTAAATCTGTAAGTGACATCATAGAACGAACCATATCTAAGAGAGTTCGATTACGACGTTCAGACACACCATTACGTTGTGGTGTTCCCGGTGGTGTCAATTGTGAAAGTATTCCGCATTTCTTCAAATGCTCGCCAAACTCGTAACTTAGATATTCACCTCCATGATCAGAACGTAGAAATTTAATATTCTTGTTACGTTGATTCTCCAACTCACTTTGAAATTCCGTAAACTTCTTGAAAGTTTCGGACTTATGTTTCATGAAATAGATATACCCATATCTACTCAAGTCATCCATGAAGGTAAGAACATAACGATAACCACCGCGTGATGCTACATTCATCGGACCACACACATCGGTATGTATGATTTCCAATAAGTCCGTAGCTCACTCCATCATACTAGAAAATGGAGTCTTAGTCATTTTACCCATCAGACATGCTTCGCATCTTTCAAGTGATTCGAAATAAAGTGATTCAAGAAGTCCATCGGAATGGAGTTTCTTCATACGCTTCACTCCAATGTGACCAAGACGACAGTTCCACATATAGGTCGAGTTATCGCTCAATTTCAAACGTTTAGCTTCAATGTTATTAATATGTGTATTTCCACTATCGAGATTCAATAAGAATAGACCATCTATCAAAGGTGCATGTGCATAAAATATATTACTCATATAAATCGAATAACCATTATTCTCAGACTTAAACAAGTAACTGTCTCGCAATAAACAAGATCCCGATATAATGTTCATGCTTAACGTAGGCACCAAATAACAATTATTTAAGTATAAAACTAATCCCGATGGTAGATGAAGAGGTAGCGTGCCTACCGCGATCACATCAACCTTTGATCCATTTCCTACGCGCATCGTCACCTCGTTCTTCGCTAGCTTCCGTTTATTCTGCAGCACCTGTTTCGAGTTAGAAATATGAGCAACCGAACCAGTATCAAATACCCAGGCACTACTACGAGTACTAGTGAGATACACATCAATAACATGTATATCGGATATACCTTTCTTCTTGATGTTGTCGTTCTTCAAATCCGCCAAGTACTTTGGGCAATTTCGCTTCTAGTGACCTTCTCCCTTGCAGTAAAAGCACTCAGTATCAGGCTTAGGTCCAGCCTTGGTCTTCTTCGTCGGTGCGATAACTTTCTTACCACCTTTCTTGAAGTGTCCCTTTTGCTTAGACTTGCCTTTCTTGAATTTGTGGTCTTATTGACCATCAATACTTGGTGCTCTTTCTTGATCTCCACTTCTATAGATTTTAACATGGAGAAGAGTTCTGGCAACTGCTTGTTCATGCTTTGCATATTGTAGTTCATCACAAAGTTCTTGTAACTTGGTGGTAGTGATTGGAGGACACGGTAAATCCCCAAAGCATTAGGAATCACTATACCCAAGCTTTGGAGTTTGTTTGTGTGCCCAGACATCTTAAGCACATGCTCACTAACGGATCTGCCCTCTTCCATCTTGCAGTTAAAGAACTTTTAAGAAGCCTCATAGCTCTCAACTGTCGCGTGAGTCTCAAATATCATGTGGGTCTGAATTCTCAAACCTTTTCTGAAGCTCCGATTCTAAAGCATACAAGATAGCACACTGAACTGTGGAGTACTGAGTCTTCCGAGCGAGGTAAACATTCTTTACTTCATCGGTAGCAGTAGCTGCAGGCGGGTCACCCAGCGATGCATCCAGCACATAGGTCAAATTACCAGCATTGAGGACAATCCTCAAATTGCGGAACCAATCCGCGAAGTTGCTTCGATTGTTTTTCAACTTTTCTTTCTCTAGGAACGCATTAAAATTGATGGTAGGGGCCGCCATTTATCTACAACATATTTGCAATAGTTTAGACTAAGTTTATGACAAATTGAGTTCTAATTAATAGTTAAATTAATCTAGGTGAACTCCCACTCAAAACAATATCCCTCACATTGTTTTAGTGATCACACGGACCAAATCCACCACATCAAAACCGATCATCACAAGAGTTGATGTAACTTCAATGGTGAACAATCGACATGTTCATCATATCTACTATATGATTCATGCTTTACCTTTCGGTGATCCGTGTTCCGAGACCATGTATGTACATGCTAGGCTCGTCAAGATCAAACCTTAGCTTCCGCATGAGCAAATCTGGCTTGCTCACGTTGTATACACTTGCAGAATCTAACATCGAAACAACAAGCTTTAGAACTTGAAATTCATGTGCATGAGGGATCATTTTATAATGCTACCGTCGTTAACTAAGCAATACAAGATGCATAAAGGATTAACATCACATGCAATTCATAATATGTGATATGATATGGCCTTTCTTCTTTGTGCTTCCGATCTCCATCTTCAAGCACGAACATGATCTCCATCATCACCGGAATTGCATCAAGGTCAATGACGCTGCTCCATGGTTGTCGTCCACCAGATTCAACTATTACAACTACTTTGAATAGACACGCGGGTCTTAATAGAAATAAAAGACAACCATATGGATCCTGCCGGTTGCCAACTTACAATAAGGAACATTGCATACATCAAATATAATCACAATCATGGCCATATCACATCACATCACACCCCTGCAAAACAAAGTTAGATGCCTCTAATTTCTTTGCATATTTTACGTGGTTTAGGGCTTTCAATAAGTGTCGATCTAACTTACGAACAAGAACCATAACGTTGATGTTTGAACTATCAAGTGCCCGTTGTAAATTGGATCTATACTATAATGGGAGAGACAGACACCCGCAAAGCCACTTATGCAATACAAGTTGCATGTTGAGCGTGGAGCAAGTCTCATGAACGATGTCATGTAAGGTTAGCCCAGGCTGCTTCATCCCATCATACCGCAAGATGCAAAGTACACAAGAATCAATTGATAATAAAAGCACCACCGCCCACAATGACCATTGTGTTCTACTCGTGCAACAGATCTACATATAGACACGGCTCTGATACCACTGTAGGGGTTCGTAGCATGGAAAACAAAAAATTTCTACCGCATACAAACAAACAAGCCAAGATCTATCTACTATATTGTAGCAACGAGTCGATGGAATAACTCACCCTCGAAGATTCCAAAGTGTTTAACAAGAGCGGATTCTCGTGGGTGATGTAGTCGTACTCTTGCCGATCTCAAGATCGTGTAGACGATCCTTCCGGAGCTGCGTTCCGGCAGCGCTTCCGCAGTCGGTCACATGTTCGGTATCGATGAAGACCTTCCTCTCCCTTATTCCATCAGGCAGCGGAGGTTTTAGCACTCTCCTCGCGATTCTGGCAGCACGACGGCGTGGTACCGGAAGTAGAGAGGAGATCTTCCAGGGCTTCGCCTTAAGCCGGAGCGAGTATGGTGAACTATGTGAGAGGCCTTGGCGATCTAGGGTTTAGAGGCACCAAGGAGAGAGGGCTAGACCGTCGGCTAGGGCAAGGGGAATGCCCCAAGTCGGCGGCTAGGGTTTTCCCCTAGGGCGGCGGCGGCTGTAGGAGGGCCGGCGGCTAGGGCTAGGGTTTTGAGTGGTGGAGGTATGTACCTAGAGGGGCAGCCCTGCCCCTCCTTTTATAGGTGGGAGGGCGTCGGCCAGGGGAGGAGAGTCCTCCCCCCAAGTCGGCCTCCAAGGCCGGCGGGTGGAGGGAGAGGAACTCCTCCCCAAGTAGGTTTCCTACTCTCCCTCCACCAAGCAAACTTGTCGTTTGACTTTTCAAATTGGCGTTTGACTTTTCATACTAGGATTTGATTTATCCCTTTATTTTGCTCAGCGATGACACCTAGTACATGATGCAACCATTCCAACTTGTTATGAAACATTCATGTACCCTTCCCCTCCAGAGTGTCGGACCTTCCGGAACCTTCTAAAACATTCCCGATGAAAACACTAAAACCATTCTCCAACCCCGAAACAGGACTTTCCTTATATGAATCTTATTCTCCAGACCATTCCGGATCTCCTCATGATATCCCGGATCCCATCCGAGACTCCGAAGAAAATTCGGTCTCTTACTCATCATTCCATAACTACTCAACAACATCGAATCCTTAAGTGTGTCTCCCTACGGTTCGTGAATTATGCGGACATGATCGAGACACTTCTCCGAACAATAACCAATAGAGGAATCTAGAAATTCATATGGCTCCCACATATTTCTACGATTACTTTGCGATCGAATGAACCACTTACATACGATACCAATTTCCCTTTGTCTCATGATAGTTTACTTATCCGAGGTTTTGATCGTCGGTATCTCTGCATACCTAGTTCAACCTCGTTACTGATAAGTACTCTTTTCTCGTTCCCGTGATATGTGATCCTTTGTGAGCCAGTCACATGCTTGCAAGCCAATTGGATGACATTCCACCGAGAGGGCCCAGAGTATATCTATCTGTCATATGGATGGACAAATCCCACTCTTGATCCATGTGTCTCAACCAACACTTTTCGAACACTCAATGCCACCTTTATAACCACCCAGTTACGGTGTGGTGTTTGATGTCATCAAAGCATCCTTCCGGTGATGGTGATATGCATGAGCTCATGGTCGAAGGAATTAGGTTACTATGTATCAGAAAGCATATAGCAATTGAACTATTAAAATGACTTGATCTTTATGCTACGCTTATCTATAGGAGTATGTCCATCATACCATTCTCCTAACGATATGATATTGTTGTTAATAACATCTCAATGTTCATGATAGGGAAACCACAGTCATTTATTAACCAACAAGCTAGTATTACGAAGAGGCTTTTACTCGGGACTCTAAATTAGTTCACAAATCACACAAGTATTAATGTTTCCTTGTTAATACCGTTATAGCATGAATGTAAACATTTATCATAAACACAAAGATATAATAATAACTACATTTATTATTGCCTCTAGGGCATATCTCCAACATAACCATCATTAATCAATGAGCTAGTCCATAGAGGCATACTAGGGACACGGTGTTGTTCATAAACCACACAGGTATCAAAGTTTCCGCTTAATATAATTCTAGCATGGAATATAAACTTTATCATGAACAAGAATTATAATAATAACATCTTTATTATTGCCTCTAGGGCATAATTCCAACATGAATAACTTCTTCTTCACTTGAGTTGAGGTATATGTTGTCTTCCTTGTCTTCATTGAAAAGCTTTAGCTGAGCATGATAAGTCCTGGAGCATAAATTGTTGTAGACATCGTTTTAATGGCTTCAGAATCTAGCAGGGGTTAAGAAGATACTTTGAGTACGAGCGTACTCAGCAAATTCACTAGAAAAGGAGTGTTTGATGCACTATAACTACAGCCACAGACCGTAGGTCGTAGGCAATGCAAGTTTTTATAATCATTTCTCCAAAGGTTTCTTTTATTCTGAAAATATATGTCTGTCAGCCTTCACGGGTTTACCAGAACTTTCATTGAGTTCCTTTCCCGCCGCGTTCGCAGCTCCTTCCCGGAACAGGGAGTAACAAGTTACAGTTCTCACACTCTGCAGAGGTGCGTTTCTTTACCCATGAGAGATCAACTCTTTGTTGCACAGCCGGGCAGCTTATTCCCATCCACAATTCCATGATGTGGGGCCTAGAAGATGATCCAAGCCAATCACTGCCCCCTTCGCGACCTCGCATGCCTCCTTGGTGTACACCATGCCCACATAAAGAATTACGACAATGGTTTGTACAAACCGTTAGATGTCAGAACTATCGTGGGACGTTGAGGGTTCCCACCCATATGTTGCATATCCTCTACGAATTACCAATTAATATGCACACTTCAAGGATAACAGCCACGACCTGCACATCCGGCTTCATGCGAGAGGAAGAAGATACAGCTGACTTCTCCGTCCCATTCCAAATCTCATGGTCAACGCGTAATATACGGCGCAAGAATCACTGGCGACATTGGTTGTTAACTCCTAGGTGATATAGTTCTTAACAGTGGTATTCCAACTGTCAGATTTAATAGATTAGCTGATCACCCTGGATCAGTAACAAATAGTTCATATTATTATCGAAAATAGTGTTTTAGACCTTTTTCAAATGCAGGTGATAACAACACTGGATTTGTAAAATACTTTACAGAAAATAAACAAAGGACATGAGCTAGTGTGAACTTGCCTTTTGTGATTGCAAGATTATGCACTCATGGTCTTCGAGTCAGTATAAGATCCAAAATCTGAAATCAGCATCATTGGTCTGGTAAGGACTAATTTTTAAAGAAGCAATATGCTTTTATGCATAAGTAATGTGATGCACGTTCTAAGCGCAAATCTCGGGGATAACGTTGTCCTAGGGTTTGGATTTCGAAAATGATTACTTTGAAATGTGTGGTCTTTTTAGATAAGTTTCATAGTTGTACTTTTATTAGAGCTTAGGAGTGTGTGTGAGCAACACATATTTATGTAGCAATAAACTATACATCTATGAAATGCTAGTCAAGATTGCTTATATAAGAGTTCTTGTTTGAAGTGGCAAAAAGAATAACCTTCGAAGAAAAGGTTTCTCTTCTAAGGTCTAAACAAGCTTTGTGGTTAGTTAGTGGTGGTTGATGTTATTGGTTCGCTTAAATGGTTTGGCTTGATTTTCTTTAGAGCTTAACTACTTTAGACCAAAGTTAACTATAAAACATATAATAATGTGTATTGTATTATATTTAGATTCTTGGAGACTAAAGATAACTTTAAAATATAGATAACTACTTATAACATTTGTATCTTGTGTATCTGAAATGTTTCCTTTAGGTTATTTAAGGATGGTCATTCTTTTGACTAGGGTAATGGTTTCTTGATTCTATAATAGAGTAATATCATTTAACTTTTATAGATAAGTGAGTATAGTTTATGAACCAAGGTATATTATTACTTAACTACTATTGAACTTTCTATAGTGTTGTGGTAGTTTTTGTAATTTGATGGTTATATAAATAGAAAAGGTTTGGTGGATTCATCATTTGTTCGGTTTTATTATAAATGGGAATCTTTTTAGAATAAAATCTTCATTTAAGGTTGAAGATAATTTAAATAAAAGGTATTTATAAAACCCTGAACCCTAAACCCCAAACCCTATATATTCTATTGTAATAAACAAAGAGGTATTTATAATGTTTAAAATCTTCATCTAACGGTTTGTACAAACCAAGGTATTTATAAATGAAGATAAAATCATTTCATTAATATTTAAGATTAATACTATTCATTAAACTTAATTTACTTATTTTAGGAATATTAATATGTTTTATTTATCCTTATATGAATTATTAATGAAGTAAATAAGTTTAAATTTGAATTATTAAAATATTTGAATTTTTATTTAACTCAAACGGATATTATTAGATTTTTAACATGTAAATATTATTTTGTGATCCTTTAGGTATATTATATTTATTTTTGTGATTTATAAATAATAAGATATGATTTTTATAATTCTTGTTACTTTATAATAATTTAATAAATAATAAATATTTACTTAAGTGAAATAATAATACATAATTATAGTTTTTAAATTATAATTTTTATTTTTCTAAGATTTTTTATATTTTATTTATATTTTTAATATTTACCATTATTAAAATATGAATTATCAAAGCTTTATTACTTATTAAACCTTTATTAAATAATATTTATTTAAGTTATCATAATAATAATATTTGATAATAAGTTTAAGTTGTAGATTTTATTTTCCTACATTTTTCATATATTATACATATTTTTCTAAATTGTAAATCAAAAGTTATTAATTAAATAAGATTTAATCATTTATTTGATTTTTGAAATATTAATAATTGAGTTATAACATTTTATTTAACTCTCAACAGAAAATACTTTTAACACCGTACCAAGAGCTAACCCCAGTCACTAACTAGTGGGCCAGTGACCACCTCAGCACGCTGTGTGAAGAAAATCCAATTATTACTGACCCTTTCTTGACCCCCAGTCAATGACATATGGGCCCAAGGCCATGTAATCAACCACACGGACAGAGACTGGTCAAACGAGTTGACGTGGCTCGATCATGACGCAACGATGGCGTCAGCACCACCACCGCCGCCAGAGGTTGGTCGCCGCGACGATCTACTGTGCCCTAGCAAGCGAGATAAGCCTAGTTCGAATAAGCGCAACCTAATGAACCTAAGAGTGGCAGCGCCGCTCAGAAATAGTCATTGAAGCTTTAGCTCCGACGAGCTCCGACGGTGACCGATGGTGGTACAAGGTGAATCGGCGATTTACAACAAGATCCGGCGATTGAATGTTGCTGGAAGGTTCAGGAACTCACCCTGATGCTGATAGAGCGGTCGAGGAGGCTTGGGGAGGCGTGACGACGGCGAATCGACGGTAATGGCCATGGTGGCCGAGGAAAGGGAACGCTTGATTTCACATGATTCTCGGCGAGCGGGACTCCGTGCTTGGTCCTAGATGGTTCAGTCCACGACGGCGTGTCTAATGGTGGCTATCACGAGGCAAGGGGTGGTCGGAGTTGGGCGGGATGATGAACTCCGACGAGCTAGGTTTTCGGGTGCAGGAAGGAAGTGAGTCTGGGGAGCGAGATTGTGGATGAGGACGAGCAGGGTTGCCGCGGTGGCCTTCTTATCCTCTCCTGGCAACGGCGGCGTTGATCTTGGCGCAACAACGTTGATGACGGCATCGGGCGGCGGCGAGCTCCGCCAGCGAGCTGTCTATGTGCGTGACGATGACGACGATGACTGTTTTGCGGATAACCCACTGGCTATTCTTTCGGCTCAACCCGCGGTCCTCTCCTGACCCCACTTGTCAGTCACAGATAGAAAAGAACTGGGCTGGTTACTGGGCTGTTATGGGCTGCACTGGGGCGTCAGATAGGTGTAGGGGTGTTGGGCCACGGCCAGGTATTGTTTTTATCTGTTTTATCCTTTTTCTATTTTTTGTTTTCTTATTCAGATTTGAATTTGATTTATATTTTGAACTTTTCTTTGTATGATTTATTTTCTGGATATTTGCAACAATACTAAGACATATTTGGTATCCTTTGTGAACTTTTATCATTTCATCTTTTTGTATTTCTTTTATTTACTCAATATGAATCCCCTTTTTAATAGTTTGTAGGAACTTTTCTTATTATGTTTTCTGTCCTATTTAGGTCAGGGATTTCTTGAATGATATATTATTATTTGTTTATAAACTTATCTCTAGTTGGCTCATAGTTTGAATAGAAACTTTTATATGTGTAATGGTCCTATACCATTATTTGATGCATGAAATATAAAAGACCTTGATATAGTTATTACTACTCCCATTGATTTGGAAAATGATAATGTATATATTCTATTGTAATAAACAAAGAGGTTTAAGGTTTTGTATTATGCATATCTACCATAAGGTTTAGGGTCTTTAATACCTTTAGACTCCTTTATGGATGTAGTTAAAGATTCAATAGCTAAACATATTGTTTTCTGTTTGGGAAATTTTATAGGATCACCTTTAGTACCAGAAAGTTATATCTAGAATGTTTTATGGAAAAGAATTGATGAAGATACTCCTGAGCACAGATAATTATGATAATTGGAATAAACAGAGATGTGCTTATGGGATTTGTTTTATGGAATGTGCCTATCAAGTGATATAGTTATAAGATGGGAAATTCTTAATATGAAATGGATATTATACTTGGTTTTAAGATTTGGAGTTGATTGTTTACCAAGAATTATTATCTCCCATAATTCCTAACTCTAGACTTCTTATTAAGGAATTCCTTTCCTAGATATACTACTTCTTCATAACCATCATCATGTTTAGTATGATGAGCTTACTTATTAAAATCTTCTTATTCATATATCATTCTTCTAAACTCATGGATAAATCCAATGAGTTTGATAGAAAGGCATTTTATAATTTGTTCATATCCTTGCTTGGTTGTATTTACTATTCTACTATTGATAATCTTCCATCCAACCAGTAGTTCCTTCAAACTCTTCTTACAATCTTCCTTAATCCTCCATCACTAATCTTTCTCTAAAGTTGACTATCCTTAAAGATGAATAACACCACTTCTATGACTCTATGCTATACTAGCTTCAGTTGAATAATATCCTCTTATATTCACTTTACTCTAATAATTCACACTTCAATCCCTAAATTATATTTATGTGGTTTGCAATGACTACTCTATGATCATTAGAATCCTTTGATCATTATGGCTTAGGTTTACAGTTGGCTAATCAAGACCATTATCAATACAACCTTGTAGTTGTATTGAAATTATCTTCTGTTTAGCTCTATTGGATTAAGATATATAATTAATTAACTATACCTACTTGATCCAATAGGACTACTCCTAGTAACTATCTCCAGACTTCATCCTTGTAATCTTCTTTTCTATCAAGGAAGGATTTAGCTCCATCAACTATCTTGTTGATTAGATTCTTTTTAATCATTCTTATCAAATAAATGACATCTGAAACTAGCATCACTATTCACCTCTTCTCAGTTGTTTCTTTGTAGACACTTATTTGAAGGTTGTGTTAAGATCAAATACTTGATAAGTTGAGAATGGATGAATAAATAGTTGATTTCTCAACATTGATGAATAACAGACATGGAAATATAACTCAACAGAGATGATAAGAATTGATATGGAAAGAAAGATATAGGTTGAATGATCTAAACTCAGTTTCTCTCCTACCCAATCTTAGTTCAGAAGTAAGGTTAGATATTACCATGATACTCAGTGTACATGTAGATGAGATTAAGATATAGTGGTTAAATTCATATTTGGTGTTATATCCTCTAACTTGGTATTCATGGGTGATTGTAATTAACACTATAACATAATCGACTAATGATCAAGTATAATTCACAATGTATTAAGGTTTAATCTTTTAGTACATTTGATCTACCCTTAGATCAAATCTACCTTACCCAAAATAAGGTTTTAACAGAGGTCTTATTGAAACTTATTGCAGTCAACTTGATGATCTACTTCAATTCCATCAAGCTAAGAGAAGCTTCAATCACTTTGACAAGTTTTGTTTAAAAGCGCGAAATTTATTCAGATTTTCTATGCATGAATGCAATGCACACATTTGGATTCAGCTTATTTCTATGCTCTAATGCTGGGTTGTTACAGCATTCAAAAACTATTTGGAGGTCATAAAATAAAATAAAAACCAAGCCCCATATGTATATAATAAAAGGGTATAAATATGGCTCAAATAGGGTTTTTGTTTTGAATTTTTTGTGCAAGATCAATATTCCATGATGAATTGAATGCAATAACATGACTTTGCATTTGATGAAATTTGGGATGTTACAATTTATGCCATGTTTTACTACTTTATTTATTACTGTTGCTCGTGGAGATCATTTATTACTATACTATTTAGGAATATAGAATGTTTACGCGGTATCGACAAGTCCAGTCACATTTTTAGGTTCCTAGTCATATACAACATTAGCACAAACCCTTGGTCCATCGCGGAGCCCGACCGACTTCGTAGAGGGTAGCTTAGTCGGGTGGCCCCTCGAAATCATTTTTGAATCTTGGGAATACTTTGTTATGATGCCTCATTGCTTTTTATTTGGTTGTTTCTAGGGTTGATCGTGCGTGTATTGCTATTTGTGCCCCCTACAGGATAAATCTTTCTGAAAGCCGTCTTCGCAGTTATGGACTACTTGGAGCACAGTTTCTCTATCATAGACAACTATAACTAAAGTACCGTATTTAACTTGACTAAACATGACTAGTAATTAGTGAAATATTCATGAAATGGATAATAAAACTGCCAACGGGTAGGATGTCCTTCCTCCTTCTCGTTCGGTAAGCGAGAAGGAGGACAGGCGATGTTTACTTATGTTGATATATAATTGTTGGATATTTAATTGTTGCTCAATTAACGAGTGTCCGTCCATATCTGGTTGGGCAGATGTTGAGCGTGTCTCTATAGAACTGTTAGGCTTTATGTTACGCTGCAATTGCGTCACCCTTAGGTTAATCCCTTTAGATGCATAAAGATTCGTTGAGTCCCCTAGGGTCTCACACGATAAATATTGTTCAGATGGACAGGTATATCCACAACAAGGTTAGTGGGCCGAGGAGACTGAGGATGGTAGAAACGACCCTCATGTGTAGAGATTCCGGGAATGGAGATCTTTGAGATCTGTGGACGGGATTGTGCTTATTTTTGGGCATCTTATGCTAGTTTGCTTCTTATCCATACTCGGACCTTGTCTTCCTCTTCTGTTTGATACTATGTTGATTGATGTATGAGGTTGTACTCTAAACTATTATCTCTATCTACGATATTTGGATCTTCTCATATGGCGTTGTAACATTTCTATTTCTTTTAGATGGTGTAGCTCTGATGTACTCTTATAAGTCGTTGGCATACATACTCATTTGTGTATGTTTAACTCACCGGCCGGCTACGTCTCTCGCACATGAAGCTATAACCATGGTAACTGGGTAGGATGGTTGGTCGGTACCGTGCCCTGCTCCGCTAAATGGGCCTACACGTGGGTGGACTTTGGCCTCCGTAGTAGCATAACTTATCCGTTTTTGGGTTAAACCGGCTTATGTTTAGAGCGTAGGGTCCAGGGGATCACACTTGGCGACATGGAAAATCTGCTTGCGAGGATGTGTTGGTTGGCGATAGAGGCTTCCTTGGCATCTACCACAATGAAGAATTTTATTCGACGCCCGATCCTTAATTAGAGGAAAATGAGGGTGAATTTCAACAATCACATCATTATAACATGTAAGTTTATGTGTTAAAATCAAAATTTCGAAACTTGAGGAATATGGAGGAAATATTTTAGACGAAAACTACCAAGAGGGGTATGATACACAAATTGACTAGTATGACTGATGTTCATACATATGCCACTTGCAGTGTGTTCCTGCTCGTGGCCATTGTACCTCTCCCTCACCGAGAGCTTCTCCAGATCCAATGTGATGTGGTCAGGGGCGCCAAAGTTGATGTAACAATTTGTAACGACTCCATATGAAATTGAAGTTGATCCAATCACCTTCTCCCTACCATTGTAGTCGCGGTTGAACCGCTCCCAGGACCTGAGAACCTCATCCTGTTCTTGCCACAGAGTTGGTAACACAGACGATGGCGGTCATTGTTGTTGTTGTTGTTGTTGTTTTTGAGGGGCTTATAGCTCACATGCGATGTCTTTACGAGGAATTGGAAGGAACGCGACATCGTTGCAAAGAATAGCTCGCACGCGACACTTCTGAAGTGGAAAATAGCTCCTGTGCAACACTTCCACTTAACCCCACGAGACCGTCAACGAATTCGAATCAGCTGAGCACAGTAGGATCCATAGCCTCTCCACGTCACGGCGGAACTCACCTGATGTCCACCTCATATCATGGGACCCACGCTGTGGTTTAAGAGAGCCGTTGGCCCCAATCCGTCCCCGCACCCGAGCACTCCCGCCACCATTCCAGCATCACATCCCCTTCCGTTTTCTTCTCTGGCGAGCAAGTGCGGCAACGCCGGCGAGGGATGTCGAGCTCTGCTTCAGCCTCCCACCACTCATGGCCTCGGTATGGTGCGGTGCCGATGAGGAGGTGCCCCGATTGCCCTCGTACCGCGCCCCTGAAGCGGATTGTCACATCCACCGACAAGAACGGCACCATTGGCCGGGAATTTGTGAAGTGTGAGAGCACGCCCAAGCCGGGAAAGGTGAGATATGAGTGTTCCGAGCGCCAATTTCTCGCTTTTCTTTCGAAATTTCATGCATTTCATCGAATTTGGGATTTAGGGTTCATCTCTGCGATATCAGGAACTGCCAAAATGCGGGCATTTTTAGAGGCTTGATGAGTACATCGAGCGAATTGGGATGGAGGTAGCATCCCGGGATCTCGAAAACCCATCCGTGGTTGAGAAATTGGGACGTGGCAACCCCATTTCCGCTAGTATTACGGTGGATGCGGAAGTGAAGGCCGACCTGAAGAAGATGAACAAGCAGCTAAGGCAAATCATCCAATTGAAGAAGCAGGACAATATGATGGCCGGTTTATTTATTTTTGTGTAATTTCTCTCGGATTAGTTTATCTTCTGATCATTAGTCATTAGATAGCGCAATCAGTGTTCGAGTGATTCTTTGTAATGGATGTAATGGTCTATGTCTTTGGCTTGAATAAAATGTAACACAAATTCGGGCTAATTTTGAGCTGCTCTATTTTCGAAATCAGTGTTCCTTCAGTTTCGTCAGTGTTCCTTCAGTTTTATCAGTGTGTAGGGGGTGCCTGTGTGCAGGGGAGGGGGAGGGGTTGAAAAGTTAAAAAAAACAATTGACGAGGAGTGATTGAAAAAGGTCAGGCCCAAATAGAACTTAGCCAGGCCAAAATGGTCGTATCCAGGCCCAATAGTAACTACTATAGATTGGGCAAAAAATGGTACTCACGTTACAATCTAAATAGGACGTGTGGGTCTGCATATACTCGTTCTTAGGTCGCAATATTTTATTTTTTAAGAAAATAAATATATAAATAAAGTCTAAGGGCATCCATTTAACTAACATAACTTGGGCGCCCCTTTAACTTATGGAAATATGTAAATGTCTTGTTTGAAAATGAACCATGTGTTGTTTGAAAATAATCAACCATCATAACGTTAACTTATTCTTCCTTTTGAGTTTTTCTAATTTCACTCATTTTATAAATATTGCACGAGTATTATATGAGAACTTGTTTTTGTGTCTTTTGTCTTATGCACTTGTTGTTTTGGGTGTTTTGACAAATGACAATACAATAAAACATAAGTCGAGTGATAACAGATTATAAATATTGTGGGCACGAGTAAAACACGGGATAAATAATATATTAGATAACATTTATATTAGATAGCCCGATAACATTACAATAAAAAGAAAAGGGGTACAATATAGAAGGGAAGGGCAACTAGGCGCCTAAACCCTGGGCTAAACCCTAACCCTAGCTACTACGGGGGTTTAGCCCGGATGCCGGTCAACCTCGCCACCCTACTCCATCGGCGGTGGAGGCGGTGCCGGTGTCGCCGCCCTCCAAGCCTTCACCGCAGCATTCCAAGCTGCCACCCTCTCCCGATGCTCCCGCCGCCGCTGCTCCTCCTGGAAGGCCCAACGATTGGCCTCCCCTCGGTCCTTATCCTCCCGTTTGTGCCTTTTCTTCAAGGCGCGTGTGGCCTGCTTCTCCTCCCACTTGGCGTAAGCAGCCAGCTCCGCCTCCTCCTCCTTCTCCGCCGCCTTCCAGTACTCTTCGGAGGGGCCGTCGTCGGGAAGGTTGCCGCCGGGAAGGGGGTTGTGAACGATGTGGCCCTGGGTCCAGGGGCAGGGCGGGGCTTTGCGTCGTCCCCCCTTTTTGCCCCGCCTCGGGCGCGGGGGCGCCTCCTGCTCCCAGACCTGCTTGTGGTCCAGGTGGTTGTCCTCGTTGCTTACTTAGGATTCCGAAGGGAAGCGGGGGGAGGTCGCCATGGTCGCCGGGAGTGTTTTTTGGGGTTTGGGGGGCTGGGAGGAGGCAAAGGGACGGGCTCGAGGTTGAATATGAGGGGCAAGATGAGATGAGGAGGCAAAGGCGTTTTGCCTATTTATTGAGGGCGGGACGTGAAGGGCGGGGCGTGAAGGGCGGCGTGGGAATCCAGCGTTGGCGCAGCCGCGTGCGCTGCGTTGCGTGTAGGCAGCGGGCGTAGCTGCGTGCGTGATCAATGAGGTCACTGCAAAATAATTGCTAGGATGCGACGTGATCCCTACACTGTCGCCCCCGCCCCTGCATGCATGCATTAATGCGAAAGAGAGAAAAAACGTCCAAGATAGTTGTTCATTGGCAGTAAAAAATAAAAGAGAAAATAGAATTTGGCCTTGATTTACTCGGTAATAAATGCAGGAATCTAGGACCAAGGTACTCGTTCGTTTTTACACACCGCATGCAACAAACTCGTTCGTTTTTACACACGCAAGAAAAATCGGTGGGAGTAATCAGAGGGATGTCAATTGGAGGGAATAGAGGGAGTATGAAACTAATTTTATAATATCAATTTTATATAATATAAAAGTATCTGTGATGGTGAATCTAATTATATTTATTACATATTTTAGATTTTGATATTTTTTCTTATATACATAGTCAAAGTTGATATTTTAGATTTATAAATATTGATTTTTTTCTATGGTGCATAAACCGGAGGGGAGTAAGTTTGACTGGAGAAAGTTGTTAGACATACACTTATTTAATGCGACGGAGGGAGTAAATACGTTGCAGCGCTGTTGAGCGCAAAATAGCTATACTGCGACGCGAGAGGCAGCTGCATAGCATGCATGCATGATGCAGCCCGCCCCGTCTAGCGCCCTCGCATGCCACGCTCGGTTCAACGGTCAATGGAGTATGTCACGCTGTACCTTATATTTATTACATATTTTAGATTTTGATATTTTTTCTTAGGATGGTCATAGTGACATGCATATGTTGGAGTAACTTAGATTAGTAACATGCATATGTTACTAGTCTAAGTTACTACTCCATAGTGCAAAATAACATAGATGTGGTATCATGCAAAGGCTCATTTATTACAATGTAGACTTATTTTGTCTTAAAATTTGTGATGCTATGGTAACATTGCTAGTTATAACAAACCTCTCTCTCATCATTTAATTGCATGCCATGTCATCTAAATGCTTAGATGATAATACATGTAGGACTATGTTACTATCCAAGTTACTCCCACTATGACTATCCTTATATACATAGTCAAAGTTTATAAATATTGAATTTTTTTATGGCACATGAACCTAGGGGGAGTAAGTTTGACTGAAAAAAGTTGTTAGACGTACACTTATTAATGCGACGGAGGGAGTAAATACGCTGCAGCGCTGTTGCACGCAAAATAGCTAGACTGCGACGCTAGAGGCAGCTGCATGCATGGTGCAGCCCGCCCCGCCCAGCGCCCTCGCATGCCACGCTCGGTCCAATGGTCAATGTAGTGTGCCATGCTGTACCTTATCTGTTCATGGAAAAACGATAAAGCCAATCGGATTCCAGAATCATCCATCCCACGGATCGCCAAGAGCTAGCCGCGAAATCCTTCTAAGAGACGCCAACCAATCAGGTTGCAGAACAAACCCTTCCATGGATCGTCTAGAGCCACCCGCGGAATTCTTCTAGAAGACGCGATCGGACGGCCATAGTGTCGCGCTATGGTTAGATCTATGTTCATCATTCGGCCTTAGGGTTAGCTGGGTTTAGCATGCAGTCAATAGGGTTTCACAAGTTTGACCGGACATTCAAATGTGCATAACTAATTCAAAAAAAATCAAAAAAATACAAAACCTTCGCATGGTGTCATGTTATGGAGCCCATTTCTACCACATTTTGGGTGAGGGTGAGTTGTACTTCACAAAAGGGATCAGGGTGAGGATGAGTTGTATTGTACATATGAGAAAAACGTTGGAAGATCATACAAACATAGAAAAGTACACATAGCTACATTTGTTGAAATTCAAATTTACCATCATATTTGAATTTTGTCCAAATTATCAACAAGTGCCAAATTATTATAATAACAAATGTTTACAACAACAACAACAACAACTGCCAAATTATTACAATAACAAATGTTTACAACAACAAGTGCCAAATTCAAAGTCTATTTCTTTTGGCTCTTCTTACCCCTCGTTTTCTTCTCCTTCACAAGTTTCACACCACACAACAGGTTTATGCTCTTATTTTTCTTACCATTACCATTTGGCCTCCCCACAGCACGTCCAAGAGTCTCCTTCACCTCCTGCACCTCCTCAACAACACAATCTGGCACCAGAGCCTCATCAACATGGTCACTTTGCACCAGAGCCTCGTCAACATGGTCAGTTTGCACCAGAGCCTCAACAACAGGCTCATTTTGCACCAGAGCCTCAACAACGGGCTCATTTTGCACTAGAGCCTCAACAACATGCTCATTTTTCCCCTCATTTTGCACCAGAGCTTCCAAATCATAAACGGTGTGCCCTAAAGCCTCAAAAGTTTGCACATCATACTCCAAAACAAGTTCAGATTGCACCTCAGCAGCACCAAACATGATATGGTTAGTTCTCTTCTTTCTTTGGCCATTGATTCTTGCCCTTTTCACTGGCCAGCATTAGTCAACAACAAGAGGTGGGACTTTTTCTCCATGCTTCCTCCTGAAAACAAGCAAGTTAGCTGGGGGAGAAAAATCATCAACAAGAAATGGGATAGATTTTGGATGAACATACTTTGGCTTTTCAGCAGTGTATCTGCACTTGGTAGATCCAGCTCGGTGTCCAAGTTCTTCACAGAGTTTGCATCTATTCTTGTTACCTTTTTGGGCCCTTTTTGGCTTGGCATCTTTCTTTCCCTTCTTGCTACTCCCACCTTTCTCAAACCAAGCCTTGAATCTACTCTGCTTGGGCATGCCGGCCTTTCTTTTCATCAAAGGAGGACACAAGGAGAACTGAATGTCCACTTCAGGCCACTGAGACTGATCTATAAGTGCTGGAATTGGTGTTCCATATGCAGTCTTGAATTTTGCTACAAAATAATACTCATGCAAATATGGGTGCATATTTAGCTTGTGTTTGGAGGCCAAGAAAAGTATGGCATGCTCACAAGGCTTCCCAGTGTATTGCCACTCAAGGCATGTGCATTCATGCAATTGAGTGTCAACAACATGCCTCCTGCCAGTCTTTGTATCTCTGACTTCAGCACCCCACAATGAGGATTTCTCAACACGCAAATGTGCAAGATTTCTGCTCCTGTTGACCACCTGCTGCACAACATCAGGAAGCTTATCTCCTTGAAGAACATCACCAAGCCTTCTTCTCAATTCCCACAACCTCATGATCATGATCCTGATCTGGTCAACCATGTCATGGACAGGCAAGTCTTTTAACTCCTTCACTTTGTTGTTGAAACTTTCTGCCAAATTATTGTTGATATGATCACATTTGATGGCAGTGTTAAAACCAGACCTGTACCATAAAAGATAATGGTAGGTTTCCAACCATGTACAAAACTTGACCCTATCCTCCTCAGAGCATGCCGCCTTAATCTTCTCAAGGTGATATGAATGTGTATGTCTGGTGTAAGATCTTGCTGCTGGCCACATGCGTCCAAAATCAGATCCTCTGAATTTTTTGATCAAATTCATCCACATATGGCCGAAGCACTCTCTCTGCTCAGCATGAGGGAAAACAATCTTCACTGCATTTTCTAAACCATTACATGCATCTGTGTGCACTGCCAATGGAGAGACTGGCCCTATGCATCTTTTCAAATGCATCATGAACCATGTCCATGATGCCTCTGTCTCAGGCTGAAACATGCCAATAGCTACAGGGAACATCCAATTGTGTCCATCTAAAGCATTGCATGCTGCTAGTTGATCATTCCACTTTCCAATCAAGAAAGATGAGTCTATACTCAAATATGGACGGCACCCTGCTTTGAAGCCATCGATGCAAGGCTTTAAAGCCATGAAGAATTTAAAGAAGAAGACTTTCCCATCAGCTGTTACCTCAGTATCTATCTCCACAACACTGCCAGGTGACCTCTTCTCTACTTCTGCTTTGAAGTTATAAAGCATTCGAAAGGTATTTGCCCAATCACCATATAGATCTTTCATTGTCCTTTTCTTGGCCTTCCACACTTTAGTATAATTCAGCTTAATGGGGTACTGCTTTTCCAAGTCTATTTTCAGTCTCTTTGCAGTGTTGTTTGGTGTTGTGGCTAAAATGGGCTTGATCTTTTCTACAACCCATAATTGTGATGTCATCTTTGTAACTGTTTGAGAACTTGTAATGCAAGTATGAGGTTTTGGAATTTGATTCACTCTTATTGTCCTTCCATCAGGTTGGCGTCCAGCAGATATATACCACTTGCAAGGCTTGGCACCACCATCATAACCTAAGCATTTTGCGTAGAACTTCTTTTTATCAGTCCACATAGTCTTGGTAGCAAACTCATGTTTGACTGCATATGTCCTGAAAAACATCCTGAATTCATCCATGCTTGGAAACAATCTTCCAACTTCAATAACTGGGTCCTCTTTGTCATAAACTGTTACTAGCTCATCATCATGTGCATCATCTATATGAACTGCAGCATTTTCCAACAACTCTAGATCTATATCTGCCTCTTCATCTCTTAAATGGTTGTCACCATCATTTGCAGCTTCATCCCTCTTCTTCTCCTTGTCTCTTTCATCTATAGGAATGCCAAAAAGCTTTGCCATTTCAATGTCATATATTGGTGCAATGACCAAATCAGTCCGGTCATGTATCTCAACTGAATTCCAGTCAACAGTTACAATCCTTTGTGCATTAGCATCTACAGCATCCCCTTGTGCATTAGCATCATCCTCCACTGTTAACACTTCAAACTCAGTAAGTATAGGCATTACTTGCCTTTGTGCAGCCCAATCATCCTCGACCATCTGAGCAGCTAGCTTCGAGGCCACATATCCAACCCTCGAATCAGGTTTCAGATCAATGAGCTCTGCTAAAAACAGAAAAGTTTTGCTTGTCCAACCATTTTGCTCATCGATTTCATCAACTATATGTTCTCCTGTCTCAACCCTAACATAGTCACATTTGCAATCATCAAATCATAACAAAGAAACTTCTTGCCCTGTCCCCCAAACCACACTATCCCCAATTTTTTCCACCATTTTCCTCACCGCCTCCTCTCCCATGTTTATTAGCTCTTGGGGATCAACATGTTCTAATTCCACCTCCCATTTAACAACTGTGTCTCTCTCAATGAGCTGCGTGCTGCCATCAACTAAAACAGCCATAGAGGAAAAGAAATCGATGCGAAATTCGAAGGTTTTGCGCGCAACATCGTCTCCCCTGTTTTTGGCAGGCACTGTGAGCTAGTGGAAGCGAACAAAGAGCTCAACCTTAGAGAAATTAAGTGCAGAGATACGGGATATACCGATTAGAAGTCCCCTCTCCATGCTCCATCTCGTTCCCCCTCGCCCCGTTCAGCACACCCTCGCCTCCACAAGCTAGCATCAATGGGCACGCTCAGATCTCGAATTGAGAAGAATGGGAGAGGAATTAGCTTTCAAATGACACTCGCCACCTTCGCCATCGAACGAAAGCGCCGCCGCCTAAATTAATTGCCGTGCCGGCGCCGGCACCGGCGCCGAGAACGATGGGTGAGGTCCGCCGCCGCCATCGGGGAAGCTACAGTCAGTGTGACACGCGCTCTCGGTCGGAAGCAGTTGGTTTGACTGGCTTGACTGGCTGTCCCAACCGACCGGTTTGGCTTAACTCTAATCTTGGAACAAAGTTAAATGTGTCCTTAACGACCATTTTAGCCCTGGGATATTAGCTGCCTCACAACCGTCGCATGCGAGCTATTCCTTTCAACCGTTCCTTCCAATTTCACGTAAAGACGTCGCATGAGAGCTATAAGCCCGTTTTTGAGCTGGCCACCCCCACAAGTGCGATCTCCACGGTTGTAGTCACGGCCACCGCCGCAACCTCCTCCATGATGTCCGCCACGCTGGGCAGAATTAATGGAGGACTGGAAGGATGCAGCACAGCCGCCTCCTCCTCCCTAGATCTTGAGCCTCGTCTAAAAGCTCACGAGGTGAGCGTATAACTCGCTCCACCAGCTCCGTCCTTGTAGTCATGGCGGAGACTAGAGGGTTCCACTCCATGTCGAGGCCGAAGAGGATGTGGGTGGCGAGGTCGTCGTCTACTTTCTGGCCTGCCGATACCATGCTCTCGGCCACGTTATTTATCTTGGCAACATAGTCTGTGATGGAGAGTTCCTTCTTCTGTGTTCCTGCCAACTGCATGCGAAGCTGCATGATATGAGCACGGTACAGCGATGCGTACTAGTGATGGAGCTCCAGACTTCAGCAGAAGTCTGGATGCCCGAGAACTCGGTGACATTTACTTGTGACAGCGGAACTACAAACATACTCCCTTCATTTAGAAATATAAAATATGTGTAGAAAAATTAAACATGCATCTAGCATAATGAATGAGACGTTTGCCTCGACAGATATAGAAAAATTAAACATACCTCTAGCACAATGAATCGGAAGTTTGCCCGATAAATTCCTCAATTCCAACCAGCAATTCAACTGCATAATTGCCAGTGCAAGGCACTGTGGAGATTTCAGTGCCTATGTGAAATGTCTATCTAGCATGCACCGGACATACCATGCACGTCTATTTCACTTGGATTGCTTTGTGACTCGTGTTGCACGGTTTCAATCGATTACTTCAAGTTTCAGAAGTTCACAAAAAAAAAGTTTCAGAAATTTAAATCAAGCTGGCATGCAAAAAAGAAAACACAACGAAAATGTACACGCTATTTCCCATGCACGCTAGAAAAGCCACTCTCAGTAGCGTATGGCATACGGGGTGAGGCGCTTATGCCCTCCACCTCGCTTAGGGTGGTCAGGTTTGCCAGTTCAATAAAATGTTAGTGCCTTAAGTTTAATGAGAATTATATTATGTTGATCGAAAATCTTAGAGAAGTGATTTTTTTTAACGGGATATGTTTAAAGGATTCAGTTATCTATGAATTAGTCAATTCGAAAAAATGGTAGCCACGGAATAATTTTTACAGATCCATTTACAACACATATATACAATCATAATTCTACACTATGTATACGGTCTCACCACATAAATAAAAACATATACAGTCAGGCATCAAAATAAAAAGAATATGTATAATATAAGCTACTTGCGTATGTACATATATACACATGAATCGGGGTGGACAGCCTAGGGCTTGGTGTAGACGGTGACGTTGGTCCAACGCGATTCCATGCAGGGTGACCAGTCGTGGTGCTGCATGTAGACGCCGAACTTGAAGTAGTATGACCGGCTAGGGGTCACAGAGGTGGCAAACCTCTTCTGCCCGTCGATGTAAACTGACACGGTAGACCGGTCGATATCATGCACCACGTTAAGTCGGAACCAGCGGTCATAGATATTTCCCTCCACGGCCTGCCCGCTGTAGAAGCGAAGAACGCCGTCATAGACATGTAGCATCAGTACCGTCGAGTGCTCTGCGCCTTCCTCATTGTGGATCTGCATTACCGACACACCGGATGTGCCTGACGGCACGTACCCGTAACCCTGGAACTGCCACACTCCCGACGAGTAGTCATGACCCTGCATTCATCGCATATTTGTTAGATATATATTTTCTTTCCCTGATTAATTCCAGATTTTGAATGCAAATAGGCTGACGCAATTAGCTTACCCGGAGCCTGACTTCAGTGCGTGGGTTGGTGTGTGTGGCGGTGTTGAAGGGTTTGTCGGTGTCGTGTACCCAGAACTGGCGGACACCGTGGCTGTACCGGAACCGTTGGCTCTCTGGCACATTGTAGGGGCTCTGCACCTGGAAGTTGCCATCGGTTAGATCCACCTTCACAAACCCGGCCGTGGGGTTCATGCCGAAGGCTGATGCATGGACGCAGTGCGCGATGATCGCCACGAGCAGGAGAAGCATCGGTTTGGGGAAAGTAGAAATCATCTTTAATCCTTGTCTAGATGGAGTTTTTTCTTTGACGTGTGGGTCTAGATTGAGCTTAAGCTAAGTGAGAAGGCTGACCGAGTTTAGGATGCATGTTTAAAGCTAAGAAGCGCAACGGTTATATAGTACTACTCCCGAGCTTAAGCTAGGAGACTAGGAGAACTACCGAGCCTGCCAAATGATAATTTAGTATGCTACGTCGGCTGTGAAATGTTGTCGAGTAAACAATAAGATAGGCCGTGCGGCGTGTGTGAAATAATAAATAGACCGATCATGGAAGAACACGTACGTTCTCCGTGAGTGGTGTTTCCTTTGTTTTTGTTTTTATTACAGACGAGCAAGATTGGAGTCATATGAATTTGTACGAGTTAACAATAATAAGTGAACCGATCAGCCCATACATTACGTACGAACAGGTAGTGGTCTTTTTCAGACCTACGAAGTGGGTTCGTGTTGACAGCGGCGGATAAATATAAAGAATGTGTACGATAGACTATGAAACATCGTATGTGTGCTGACCATACAAGCTGTGCGTGCTGGAACGGACCACTAATTCATTACACATTAATTATGACCTTTTTATTTGCAGGAGATGACACAATGGACCACTAAAGTTGCACTATAATTAACTCAAACGTGCATGTTTAGGCTGCATGAATAGGTGCAACTTTAGTTGACTAATTTAAGGCAGCAGAGAATTTGTATTCCCGCAATTCAAAGAAAACAAGAAAGAAGCATCTTGAGAGTCCGGCATGAGTCTCTATGGACCCCGGATGCCCTTAGGACGTCGGACAAAAATGGCCATGGTGCAGTTAAGTGTTTTTTTTCTTTCCGTGTCCCCAAAACGTCTCTGGGACACCGTTTTGGAGAGGCTACTGCATATACCATCCATCTAGCCCATAGCTTTTAGTTTCAAAGTTGTCTGAGAATTCGAAGGTGGAAGCACAATTTTTTTTTTTTTGAGAGCAAACACGCTGCGAATATATTAATCACACAAAGCATCCATTACAAGAGATCTACCAAGACTAGCCGGAGGAGACCCCAGCCAAACCCTACAAGTTTTATTGTCACAGTCTTCCTTTGCAAGGAGATGTGCAGCACCATTCGCTGTTCGCCGAACTGCACCTAACATCACTTCATCGAAGTCTTTCATGAGCTCTTTAATTTCTTCCACCAACGACCCATAAATTGACCTATCTCGATCTTCCCTGCTCAGTTTCGCCACAGCTGTCGCGCGGTCTGTTTCCAGCCACACCTTACGAACCTGGCATTCCTTCACAAGAAGCAAGCCCCGACGACACGCAAGGAGCTCAGCGCCTTCAGCATCAGCAACGTGGTTAAAAAATGGAAGGCCCCTGATAATAACCTCCAATGGTGGTCTCTGATAACCACACCTCCCCTGCTGCTGCTATCCTCCTGGCGAAAAGTGTCGTCCGTGTTAACCTTACTCCATGGCTGCTCTGGCGGGATCCACCTTTCATTGTCCAGCACCCTCGAACTAGGGACTGACGCATGGACATTGCTCCATTCCTCAACCGCAGCACAGGTTTTCATGGCTACATCCTTCGGTGCTTGCAGATTTTTAGTCTCTCTGGCATCGTTTCTTGCCTACCATAGATTATACAACATGGTACACATCCAGGCCAGCTGATCTGACTTGGCTTTTCCAAGCCACTCAAGCAACCAACCTTTGAGCTCCATATGACATGATATTCTCCTCGGTGGCCATCAACACCCGAATTTTTAATCCCAGATGCATGTTATGCTATACATAGCAATCCCAGGATTACCATTTTTGCGAGACATAACAGATTGGATATCACAGTACATCATCCATTACAAACCGTACATAAGGTCTTACACAAATAAGGATTTCATGATCTAGTCTTAATACAATTCAAGCAACGGAAATAACGTAATAATAACGATAGCGTAGGCGAGCCTCCATCTTCATGGTCACAGGCAATGCTGACGATGAGAGATGATCCTAGTTGTCGTAACCTTCATGTTGTCCGTCTTCCTGATACTCCTCTTCATAGTCTGGCCACGGGAATAGCCAGGGATAAAGCCATGAGTACTCTTTAATTACTCGCAAACTAATACTAACGAGTGAAGTGGTTTTGGAATAGGAAGTACTAAGCTCTAGGTTGTTTTGCAAAAAGCCAGATTTATCTCTACTGAGTTCAGAAGCAAAGAAGCTAGTTGAAAGTTTTACAACACCTAAGTGGGAACTTGAATTTCATATCACAACCCCGTTGTGGTCAAGTCAAAGTCATGAATCATTACACAAGTCATTTTGAAAACATCTGACGACGGAACAGTATGGCCACTCCAACTGTCCAGAACCGCGGACGCGGCTATTCGAATAGTTTGACACTCTGCAGAGATTGTACACTTTCACTACAACATTCGATACATCCGTCAAGAACAATCCTGAATTCACCATACTCAGTATGCGGATAATCAATCCTAATCTTTCAATTACACGCCCTAGTATAGGCACCTCTCCTGTGAGTTTGGCCTCCCAACCATGACCAACTGTCATCTTGGGAACTACACAGGTGGACAATCTTCACAAGGTACCCTCAGCTCAGACCTTGGCCACGAGGGAACTCATACTAAGGTATATAAATTTCTAGTCAAGCCCTACCCAACTTTTGAATATTGTGGTTGTACGTTAAAATTGGAATGGTATCGCATCCAGACAACCATCAGTTTTATAAAGGGCTAAGGCTCATGCCTTAAGATTTTCATCATCAAAATCATCTGGTGTTTAAGAACACATGGCAAAATATTTCAATAGAATGACTCATCATTCTAAGATTTTCATAACCATTTTCACCAAGTATTCCCATCCAAAGTTGATCAAGTTTTATGCTTAGCACTAGCATCTACAGGTGGGGGTAAATACTAATGAGGGGTGATAAGCAATTGGATCTTATCTAAGTTCAATCTCATGCCTCGGGATGACATCAAGATTTATCTAACTTAGGCCAAGTTTTATGCTCTTTATGTTACCTTTAAATATCTTTCTGAAATCTACAAGTCACTAAGTAACTCTAAGAGAAAGCTTTAATAAAGAAATAAAGTATTAAGCTTGCAAGTAAAACTAGGATGGGGTATCATCAAATGTATCTAACCAAGCATGCTCAATGCATGGCATAGATGATCTAACTTTCATAGTTGCAAGGGTTAGCTTGCAAAGTCAATAGCTTGCTAATTCAACTAGTAGTATTAGGCTTGCATAATTGCAAGTATAAGCTTGCCTTGTGCAGAGTAGTGGTTGAAGTTCTCCTCGGCTTCTTTCTCGTAGTATCATCCTTCCTCCTCGTATCCTTGGTCGGTACTAGCGTCTATAAATAAACACGAGGTACACAATCACCACATAATTCTTAACTACTCTATTTAGCACGCAAAGGTTCACACTAGATGATCTAACATCATCACTATTATCACCAAGATTAAAGCACTTGTCTTATTTATTTTATTTTAGAAAAGTAATTTCTACTCATTGAAAAACTATTAAGAGTTAATATTCTCCAACTCAAACATGGGATCATATTGAAACATGTCATCACCACATATTTCAGTACTTGGGAATGTGATTTAAAGTGGTGTCACATTTTAATAAGGTTTAACCTTTTTATTTTAATTAAATAAAATGACTAGAATGGCCTATGAGGCATTCTTTTATTACTTGATCATTATTTCTGTAATTAAACCTATATATTTTTATATATTCTGAAAGGTCTTGTTAATTATGATTTTTGAGAGTTGGAATCAACTCAAAAGCTTTTATGGTTGAATTTTGAAAAATGTTTGAATGCAGAAATGCTTCTGCCTTGTTAATTTTTACCATGAGTGATCTACAACTCCAATTGGTTTGAATCCAACGAGCTTGGATTAAGCACTCCAGTACCTTTCTAACAAAATTGGTTTCATGCATTTTGGTTTAGTGAATCAAGCTGGGTTGATTTTTGAATCTAGGTACAGAACTGATTTTGAAACTAAATGAATAAACCTAAGTTTGAATTGCTGGGTCGCGCGGGAGGTTTAACTGGGCCGACCCACTACGCACAGCGCACGCGGGCTGGTTAAGTGAACGACCCCACTCGTCAGTGAGACAGCGAGTGGCGAAGGGGTATGGGGTGATCTAGGCCGTGCGATCTAGTTCTAATCCTACAGCTATGGTTTATCGTCCACGCCTGAATAGGACGCGGCGAGGATGAACCCTAGCGCGGCCAGTGGGGGTCAGTGGGGGCTAACCGTGGCTCCGGCGATGGTCGGCGATGGGGGCGAACGACGAAGTCGACGACGGCGATCCTCCTGGTACCGGCAGCTCCTCCTGGGGCGGCTCCAATCGATGGCGCCTCCCCTCCTCTACAACAGCGAACTCCGGTGCAATTCTGGCCACCTGGTGCTCGTCTTGCTCCAGGGGTGCGTGTGTGTAATCAGTGAGATGGTGTGCTCAAATCGAACGGGGGTGGCCTCCTTTTATAGTGGTTGAAGGAGACCGACAGGCACGGGGGGAGCTCGTCGTGGTCGTTGGCATAACGTGCTAATGGCATGGGCGATGATAGGGGCGGTGCGTTGCCTCCTGGCGAAGCTCAACGGCTTGATGGCGCGGCGTGGGGCGGTGAGGAACGGTCGGAACGTCGTGGCGCTCTAGGCGGGTCCGATGGCAAGTTTAATGGTGCACAGCGTCCATGGTCTGCGCGGCGGCGAACGGGGCTGTCTGCGGGGTTGCAGGGGTGCTGGCGCTCACTTATGCAAGCGATAAGGACGGCACGCGGTCTGTGGGCTAGTGTCGCGTGCGGCGCTCTGGCGCGTTCTCGGCTTGCATGCAGAGAGACTTGGCATGATCTTGTCGTGTGGTCCAGGGGCTGGCAAGGCTCAGGGCTTGGACAGGGGGTGGCGGTGGATGGTGCTGCGTGTCCTAGACAAGGTTGGCGAGGCTAGTGCTTCCTCTAGCTTGTTGGCGACATGGGGGTGGCAATGGTGCTCTCGGAATGGTCACCATTGATGGCTATGCTTGCTCACAGTGGTGCTAAGGCTAGTTAGATTAGTTTGATCATCTACTAAGAGTGTAGAGTGAGCTAGAGAGGGGACAAGGTTGGCCAAAATTACTGCTACTAATAGTGTTTGATGTTTTGTTGTTTGCTGATCACAAGGTGTTTGATGAAATGGCCGAAAGAAATTCAAATTTGAATTTTGGATTCAAACTTGGTGGGTTTGCTAGGTACATACTAGGAAGTCTCTGGCTAGTTGTATTGGTCAAGGGGCACTGGTTTAGTTGGGTTTTGAACATGTGGGATCTTCACATATGTTATAGATTCAATTTTCAATTGTCCTTTGAATCAAGTTGCCAAATTATTCTGTAAGTTGGAAAGGTGGGATTTGATTCACTTTTACTTGGTCTTGCAAGGGGTGAAAAGAAATGGAAAAGTTTATGTTTGAAATCTTGGACTAGAAACACTCAAAGTGGCCTAGTGAGTAAGATTGGCAAAAATGACCATTTGCTTTATTTGTTTTGTTTTTTAATTTCTCTTGATTTGTTTCTGCTTGGACATGTTTTAGATGATGTTATTTTCATCTTTAAACCATTCCTTTCTATTTAGGTTAATCACACAAGTCCATTTATGCATTCATTCAATCATCACATACACACATGCATTCATTTGGTTTTTATTTAATCCAAGTTTTTTGTTAACCCTAATTTTAGTGATTAGAGGTTGATAAGCATGACCAATATTTTTGGGATGTTATAAACCTTCCCTCCTTAAACAAAATCTCGTCCTGAGATTTGAAAAAGAAGAAAAAAGATTACCTAGGATTTAAAGAGATCGGGAAAACTCCGTCCTGATGTGATCTTCTCGCTCCCAGGTAGCTTCTTCTTTAGTGTGGTTGCTCCACTGAATCTTGAGAAACTTGATGCTTCGGGTTCTGGTGGTCCTGAAAGCTTCCTCCAAAATACGGATGGGTACTTCGGGATATGTTAGGTCATTGTTGATCTCTATGGTGCGGTGATCAATGTTTTTGAAAACTTCAGTGTTCTCCGGAACTGCAAGGCATTTGCGAAGTAACGATATATGGAACACATTGTGCACGACTGACATTTCCTCTGGCAGTTCCAATTGATATGATACTTCTCCTCGACGATTCAGAATCTTGAAGGGTCTGATATATCTGGGGGCTAACTTTCCTTTGAGCTGGAAACGCTGCATTCCTTTCAAAGGCGACACTTTGAGATACACACTCCGATATTGAAAGCGAGGTCTCGACGTCTCTTGTCGGCGTAACTCTTCTATCTTGACTGGGCAGTCTTGAGGTGCTCATGAATCTTGTGAAATTTCTCTTCTGCTTCCTGTAGGATGTCAGGTCTGAAAATCTGACTCTCTCCTACTTCCGACCAATTCAAAGGGGTATGACACTTCCTTCCATACATGAACTCAAATGGGGCCATTTGCAAACTAGCTTGATAACTGTTGTTGTAAGAAAATTATGTGAACGGTAGACAGTCTTTCCATTTAGATCCATACTCTAGCACACATGCTCTCAACATATCTTCAAGTATTTGATTTACTCGCTCCGTTTGTCCATCGGTCTGAAGGTGATAAGCTGTGCTGAAATCTAGTCGGGTTCCTAAACCTTCTTGGACTTTCTTCCAGAATCTCGAGGTAAACTGAGTTCCTAGATCCGACACAATGTTCTTGGGGACTCCGTGCAAACTGACGATTCTAGCGATGTATAACTCTGCGAGCTTCGAACTCTGGTATGTGGTCTTGACTGGTAAGAAATGGGCTACCTTGGACAATCTGTCAACTATGACCCAAATAGAGTCATTTCCCCTATTAGAGGTAGGCAATCCGGTGATAAAGTCCATTCCAACTGAATCCCATTTCCATTTCGGAATCTGCAATGGTTGCAATAGTCATGCGGGTCTCTGATGTCCCGCCTTGACTCTCTGACAAATATCACACTTGGCGATGTAGCTTCCGATTTCTCTCTTCATCTTATGCCACCAAAATTGCTCCTTCAAATCCTAATACATCTTTGTTCCTCCGGGGTGGATACAATAAAGAGTATCATGGGCCTCTTCACTTACTAATTCCACTCTAAAGTGGGTTGAAGTTCTATGCTAGCCAAAAATCCTTCACTTACTAATTCCATTCTAAAATCTTCCATCTCTTTGTGCAAACTTGGTTGCTCCTTCAAAATCATGGAGTTCAAGCGGCACGACAATCTGCTAAGGGCATCTGCTACCACATTGGCTTTATCGGGGTGATAGTGAATGTCTAGATCATAGTCCTTGATTAGCTCAATCCATCTTCTCTGCCTCATATTCAGCTCCTTCTGAGTGAATATATACTTTAGGCTCTTGTGATCTGAATAAATCTCACAACGGTTTCCCATCAGATAATGTCTCCATGTCTTCAGGGCTAGAACTACGACTGCTAGTTCAAGGTCATGGGTAGGATAGTTCTGTTCATGTTGCTTCAGCTGTCGGGATAGATAAGATATAACTTTTCCTTCTTGCATCAACACACATTCGAGACCGATCTTAGATGCGTCACAATACACATCAAAGGGCTTCGTGATATCCGGAGTTCCTGAAAACTCGATTCACATTTGTCTATCCATTCAAACTTCTTGTCCTTCTTCAGCAATTGGGTCATAGGTCTTGCGATACTCGAGAATCCTTCTACGAACTTGTGGTAGTATCCCGCTAATCCGAGAAATGCACGAACTTGGGTTTGAGTGGTTGGGCTTGCCAATATTCAACATCCTTCACCTTCGCAGGGTCATCGGCAATTCCTCCAGCTGATACAATATGTCCGAGGAATCCTACCTCATGTAACCAGAATTCACATTTGATAAACTTGGCATACAGTTTATGCTCTCTAAGGGTTCCAAGGATGGTCCTTAGGTGTATCTCATGTTCTTCTTCTGATTTGGAATAAATCAGAATGTCTTCGATGAAAACAATGACAAACTTATCTAGGAAGTCCATAAAAATCTTATTCATGAGGTTCATGAAATAAGCGGGGGCATTGGTTAATCCAAAAGACATGACAGTATACTCATATAATCCATATCTGGTGGTAAAGGCAGTCTTTGGAATATCCTCTGTGTGAATCTTGAGTTGATGATAGCCAGTTCTAAGATCAATCTTAGAAAACACTTTGGCACCAGTCAACTGGTCAAACAGGTCTTCTATCTTTGGAAATGGGTACTTGTTCTTGATGGTGACATCATTCAACTTCCGATAATCTGTACATAAACGGTTACCTCCATCTTTCTTGTCCACAAACAAAACAGGTGATCTCCATGGTGACGCACTTGGTTGAATCAATCCTATTTCCAACATGGCATCCTGTTGGGTCTTCAGTTCCACTAGTTCCGATGGGTTAATACTATATGGTCTCTGGGCTATGGGTCCGGTTCCAGGGATTAGTTCAATGATAAACTCGATATCCCGATCTGGGGGCATACCGGTCAAAACATCTGGAAATACATCGGAGTATTCACAGACTATCCGGACTTGGTCAATGGTTGGCTGGGCTATACTCTTGTTGCACTTGAATTGACGGGGCAAGGTTTCAGATACATGCTCATCTGATATTCCGGCTGTACTGGTCATCGTTATGGCTTTCTTGGCACAGTCAATTAATCCTTTATGTTTGGACATCCAATCCATTCCTAGTACTACTTCCAAACCTTTAGTTCCGAGTACTATTAGATTAGCATAAAAATCTATGCCATTGATTCGGATAGGCACGGCCTTGAAAATTTGTCTAGCTTTGGTGGTTGAACCAGGTATTTGAACTATCATAAGATGCTTCAATTTGGTGGGTTGAATCTTACTAGTGCATGCAAATTCTTCAGTAACAAACGAGTGCGATGCTCCAGAATCAAACAACACTCTTGCAAGTACTGAGTTAACAGAAAACATACCCAGCATGACATCTGGCACTTCTTGGGCTTCTTCAGCATGCATGAGAAAGATACAGTCGTTGCGGTTGAGTGAATTCCCTAGGCCAAACCTTCTTCCAGGCTATACACAACGATGTTGCTGAGCTAGGGCATTGGCATTGGGGGTTGCGGAAATCTTCTTGGGACACTCATTGGAATAGTGACCCTTGGTTCCACATTCATAACAAGTCACTTGGGACTTGTCCTTTGCTACAACAGGCATAGCATTGCTTCCAGTCCTTGGGCAAGTGTTGGTGTTGGTGGCGGCATTGTTGTTGTTGAACTTAGGTGAGGCACGGTTGAAATTGCTGGGGTTGCCGAGGTTGTTGTGGTTTCCTTCGGGCCTTGGGTTTCCACGGTTGGGATAGGTCGGACGGTTCATCGGGGGTCTGTTGGTTCTTGGGGAAAATCCTGGAGATGGGTTGGGGCGATACTTTGGTGTATGGTGGGTTCCTGGTTGATGCACATGCGACGCTTGCGGTTCTCATTAGCTTGGTTGATCTTTCCTTCCATCTGAATGGCGGAATCCACTAAGTCTTCAATATCAGCAAAGGGGATATTGACCAACACTGTCTGCATTTCATCGTGCAGACTATTCAGGAATCTCTCCTTCTTCTTGGCTTCAGTGTCTATCTCATCCGGTGCATACCTAGCCAATGAAAATAATTTGTCACGGTGTTCCACTACGGTCATCCTCCCTTGCTTCAGTTCCCTGAATTCATCTCTCATCCTCTTAATCAAACCCGGTGGCACATGGGTTCTGCTGAACTTGACTTTGAACTCTTCCCAAGTCATCATCTGACCTCCTGTCATCGCGTGAACGTTGTTCCACCATGCTCTTGCATCTCCGTCCAGGTAGTGGGTAGCAAACAACACTTTCTCATTAGCTTCCACTGCTGCAACTTCCAGGTTGTTCTCCATGGTTTGCAACCAATCATCTGCATCTAGGGGCTCTTCTGACTTAGTGAAAACGGGTGGATTGGTGTTCTGGAAATTCTTGAGCTCAGATCCGTGGTTGTCCTGATTTCCATGGCCTTGATTGTTGGTGGCCATCTGAGCTATCTGTTGAAGGGTGGCTAAGTTGGCTTGACGTTCGGCTCTTTCGGCTTCGCGGTTAGAAACCAACATTTGCAAGATTTGTAACATTGGGTCCGGGGATGAAGTGCTTCCTCCGCGAGGCATCTGAAGATTGAGATAGATCATGAGAAAAGAGGAAAATTTCTAAGGTTCGGGGTTTTGTAAAGTTTTTGAAGTTTGACTCATATTTTTCTAGCAACTTGCTTTTTATTCATTCATTCATAGCACACGATACAAACACACACCACAACAAAGGAAACAGATGGTTTTAAGAACCATTCTGTGAAACTACGATACAGTGGGACCGAATACAACTCACTAACGCTAGTGCTCAAGTTCTACTACTCCTCGGAGTCAGTGTCCTCATCATCATCATCATCAATGAAGGCAAAGTCATCCTCATCGGTGAAGAAGTCCATGGCCTGATCCTCCAGAAAGTCATCATCATCGCTGAGATAGGAGTAGGGGTCTCCACGAAGGTCTTCCCCTGAATTCTCTCTCTCCTCCAACTGCATATCTCTCTCGTGGATGGTCTCCTCCAAATCCGTTATCCGGTGGCGAAGACGGGCAATGATGCGCTCCTTCTTGTCGAGATGACGGCGACGAGACTGGCGATCCTTCACTAGCATGGCAATGGTCTGATCCTTCTTGGAGGTGATGGCGTACTTGTGGTGGGCATAGGAGCGGGCATTGTCCAACTCCTTCTGACGGTCATACATCATGAAGCTGAGGTGGTCCAGTTGACTCTTCAGCTCGTGGTGATATGGGGCCTCCAGTGGTTGTCCCATAACATCACGCCTTGGGTAGAACTCAAAACGGGTACCCTTGATCTGATTGATACTCTGCCCACACATACGGGCAAGAGCTTCCTGCATGGCTCTGGCAAGTCCATCGAGCCAGTTGTTCTCTCTCAAGGTGAACTGAATTCCCTCTGAGGTGGGGGCTTCAACCCTTCCGCGGAGACTTGCAACAACTATCCACTGCAATTTGTTTCCTTCCTGATCATTGAGCTGAGCTCCGAAGAACTCGGGGTGCGGACACTCTAGCATCTCTGAAAGCTGGTCCAAGTCACGCTCAAAGATGAGGTCTCCTCCATTCCCCAACTGATAAAACTTGTTATAATTCACATCCATCTATAAGAATATAGGATGAGTAAGTTAGTAGAGTGATAAAGTGTGTCAAATTTTATGTAATTTTGCAAGAATTTTTGAGAAACATGAATTTTCATGAAAGAGTCTAAGTGATAAGAATGAGAATAAGTTTTCATAAATACTCACTTCCTTGGTTTTGAAACTAAGTTTTTGATTCAAACAACCATTCTAAACTAGGGTCTCCTATGGTCAGGATGGCTCTGATAACAACTTGTCAACACCCGGATTTTTAATCCCAGATGCCTGTTATACCATACACCGCAATCCCAGGATTAACATTTTTGCGAGACATAACAGATTGGATATCACAGTACATCATCTATTACAAACCATACATAAGGTCTTACACAAATAAGGATCTCATGATACAGTCTTAATACAATTCAAGCAGCATAAATAACGTAATAATAACGATAGAGTAGGCGAGGCTCCATCTTCATGGTCACAGGCAATGCTGACGATGGGAGTGTAGGGGTTCGTAGCATGGAAAACAAAAAAAAATCTACCGCATGCACACAAACAAGCCAAGATCTATCTACTAGATTGTAACAACAAGTCGATTAAAGTTATCACCCTTGAAGATTCCAAAGCGGTTAACGAGAGCATATTCTCGTGGGTGATGTAGTCGTACACTTGTCGATCTCAAGATCGCGTAGACGATCCTTCCGGCGCTGCGTTCCGGCAGCGCTTCGGCAGTCGGTCACACGTTCGGTACTCGATGAAGACCTTCCTCTCCCTTGTTCCAGCAAGAAACGAAGGTTGGAGTTATCCCCTCGCGATTCTGGCAGCACGAAGGCGTGGTGTCAGAAGTAGAGGGAAGATCCCGCAGGGCTTCGCCTAAGCCGGTGCAAGTTATGGTGGATCTAGGGTTTTCGGTGATCTAGGTTTAGAAGGCTGGAGAGGAGGAGGTGGTGTCGGCGGTGGCTAGGGAGACGACGATGGGCCGGCGGCGCGGCAGCGCTGGGCGTGCGGCGGCGGCGACGGCTTGGCGGCGGCGCGTGCGACACAGGTGGGGAGGGTTGGTTATGTGTTCTTTGGGGCAGCCCTCCCCCTCTATTTATGAGAGGGAGGGAGGTTTGGGAGAGGGGAGTTTGAATCCATACCCAAACCCAAGTTGGATAGAAGGAAGGACTCTTTCCTTTTTCCACTAGGAAACCATTATTCCAGTTTGACTTTTCAAAACTCCCTTTGACTTTTAATTTATTTCTCTCTCATAAATGCCCAACCAAAGTGACTTAGGACATGATCCAATCATTCCACTTACCCATGACACATTCATGGATCATTCCCCTTCCGGTCCGGTGAACCTTCTAGACCCTTCTAGAACCTCTCCGATGAAAACATCGAAATCATTCCTGAACTCTGGAATCAGACTTTCCTTATATGAATCTTATTCTCTGGACTATTCCGGATCTCCTCATGATATCCCGGATCCCATCCGAGACTCCGAACAACATTCGGTTTCCCTACTTACATTCCATATCTACTAAAAACCATCGAATCCTTAACTGTGTCTCCCTACGGTTCGTGAATTATGCGGACATGACCGAGACACTTCTCCGATCAATAACCAATAGAGGAATCTGGAAATTCATATGGCTCCCACATATTTCTACGATTACTTTGCGATTGAATGAACCACTTACATACGATACCAATTTCCCTATGTCTCACGATAGTTTACTTATCCGAGGTTTGATCGTCGGTATCTCTGCATACCTAGTTCAACCTCGTTACCGATAAGTACTCTTTTCTTGTTCCCGTGATATGTCATCCCTTGTGATCCAGTCACATGCTTGCAAGCCAATTGGATGACATTCCACCGAGAGGGCCCAGAGTATATCTATCCGTCATATGGATGGACAAATCCCACTCTTGATCCATGTGACTCAACACATACTTTCCGAACACTCAATGCCACCTTTATAGCCACCCAGTTACGGTGTGGTGTTTGATGTCATCAAAGAATCCTTTCGGTGATGGTGATTAGCATGATCTCATGGTCGAAGGAATTAGGTTACTATGTATCAGAAAGATCATAGCAAATGAACTATTGAAATGACTTGATCTTTATGCTACGCTTAACTATAGGAGTATGTCCATCACATCATTCTCCTAATGATATGACCCTGCTGTTAATAACATCTCTATGTTCATGATCAGGAAACCATGATCATATATTAACCAACAAGCTAGTTTAACAAGAGGCTTTACTTGGGACTCTTTTATGCTTACAAATCACACAAGTATTAATGTTTCCAGTTAATACAATTATAGCATGATATGTAAACATTTATCATAAGCATGAAGATATCATAATAACCACTTTATTATTGCCTCTTGGGCATATCTCCAACAGTCTTCCACTTGCACTAGAGTCAATAATCTAGTATCAAACCTTTGTGAATTCAACACCTATGGCTTTCAAGTGTTGTATTTACACGATTGCTAGTGGTCAACTGATCTCTGGATCCGACACTTTCAGGTCCGTGGGTAATTGCATGTCTTTGCGTCTCTGCGCATCACTCATTCTCTAATGATATGGCTTTGTATAAATTTGGTCCTTTGGTGAGACCTTTGGTTCCTTGGGGTTAAAACATGTTGATAATACTGTCATACAATATATCTTCATGGTACTATCCTCCTGTGAACCACACCTAGTTTGATGACAAACTACTTAACACAAATGCCCTCTTTTGATGCTATAATAGTAGTCATATACTTAGACTTTTGTTGTAGTATTTGTCACAATGTCTAAACTTTGGAACTCGTCCAAATACATTATGGAACTTACTTTCCATTATATTGTGCCACCCTTAGTTTAGATTGAGATAAACTTAATTTGTACTTTGTGACAAAACTAGTATCAATGTAGTACTTTTACAATGAACTAATCATCTATTTGTCATCTTTACAAAACTAATATATTCTTATTTCTTCAAAAATATCATAAGAATATCCTTACTATCGTCCAATGATCATCTTATGAATCATTCTAGTTTATGCTCATAACATTTAAAGCATAGGACATGTCTGGATTTGTACATATCACAATATGATTGATATAAATACTCTTTGTGATTTCATACATCAAGTATCAATCTATACTTGAATCTTTGTTTCACTTACCAAGTGCCAATACACTTGAATTTCGATTCAATCCTTTATGTGCGACAAGAACCTTTCTTGTCACTTCCATATTGAACTCATTCAATATCTCATCTATGTACATTTGACACAACCATATTAGCGTCTCAATCTATCTATATAGATATTGATGCCAAATACTCGGGTTTTTCCTAAGTATTTCATCGAGATGAAATTCTTAACATGTGTTAAAAAATACATCATTTCCCATCAACAATATGACTTCCACATAATGTATTAGAAACATGTCTTAGCGCTCCCACTTAATTTCTTGCAAATTCAAGCATCTTCATCGTCTCCGATGAAATTAAACTATTTTAACAGTTTCATCATAGTGAAGATTCCAACTCCGCGATGCTTACTTCAACCATTGAAGTTTGCATATGCTTTTAGCATCCTTTGAATTAACAAAACCCTTTGGACCGTGTCATGCACACGTCCTAGGTAACCATTCTATTAGAAGAACTTGTTTTGTTTATTCAACTACCACATAACAAAATTATATGTAGTGGTTGCTACATTAATCCATCTAGACTAAATATCGCTTAATGAAAGATTGGATCTTGTCATAGTCAACTATTTGAATATTTTCATGAACTCTTTCCCGACATGTTGATAATTTCATAGATGTGAAACATCCATGTCTATTTCTTCATAGATCCAAATACAACTGTAGGGTCTTGCACCTTTTCAGAGGGTCTTTCAAGTTCAAATCTTGATCTCTCATATATGTAACTATCATGGATTTTATGGCTTCAAACCATTTGACGGAGTCAGGGCCCATCATCGCTTGTTTGCATGTAGTCGGATCATTATTGTCAAATAATGATTTAACTCTCAAATCTTGGTATTTGATTGTTTATCCGACCTACTTGGGTCAATAGGAACTTAGACCTCCGTGACCACAACCTTTGAGGCACGTGAGCCATGAGCATTTTTGCTGCCTCCGGAACACTTTTCGGCGTTGTGCAACTTTGCACATATAGCTAAGGTTCTTTTAACCTTATCAAATTTCTATTGTCCTCCCACTTAACTTTTCACGGAAAATTCCTTTCTCAAAGAAACTTGACGTTCTAAGCGACAAACATTTTTTTTATTTGGTGTTATGGAGGAATACTCAACTATTATTCAAAATAACATACAAAGATATGTTCATCCGATTTTGGTTGCAAACATCTTTCTTATGCATAGCATACCAATGTTCAAGAAAGGACAACTTGGGTTTTATCCCAAACCATAACTTTATATGGTGTCATTTCAATGGATTATGATGGAGCTCTTTTCAGTGGAAACGGTAGTCTCTAAAGCTTTTAATCTTTGAAATATAATGGCAGTTTTATAAATGACACCTTTGATCTTACCATGTCAAACAAGGTTTTATTACATATCTCGATCACTCCATACTCTTATGGTGTTTCGGGAAATGCAAATCCCCGGAACGATTCGTCAAATCTTAGGTGTTGTGCTAAACTTGTAACTCAAAAATCTTCCTTTATGATCCTATCATAAATTCTTTATTTTCTTATTACATTGATTTTGCACTTCATCTTGAAAGTCTTTGAACTTTTCAAATGTTTCACATTTCATCCTTATTAAGTAAATATTCATATATTCACTCAAATTTTTGGAGAAAGCATATGAAGTTCAAATCCATCGCTCTTGACTACATAATGGACTTCATACAACAATATATACAAGTTTCAATAAGCTAGTCATCCGTTCCCTTTGGCCTATGAACGGAGTTTTAATTATATCTAGGAAAGTTTCACAAGAATCATTTGATCAAAAATCAAAAGACTCCAAAATTCCATCGACATGGAGTTTCTTCATGTTTTCTTTCCAATATAATTTAAACGACGATGTTACTTCCTAAGTGATCTTTCAATCACTTGTCTTTCGACATTTTTAGCATTTGTTTTATGGATGTAATTTATCCATCGAGATTTGTAAATCATCCATCTTTTATGGATTACGGCAATTATTTGAACAACCCTTTTGTTCTCAAAATACCTTATAAAACAAATCTTGAAGGCAAGATTTGATGTTAACGAGCAACACAACAACCCTTTATTTTGTTCTCGATGAACATCATCACATATTATTTTGCTAGTTACTTAGGCCATTGTAGTTCATGAATTGTGTTGTTCTGTATGACGATTCACACCAACAAATTCAGTATCCAATACTTAAGAACCACATTGTTTAATAAGCAAAAATATAGCCATAACATGTATATCCTTTATATACCTAAGCTGAACAATTCTAGTCTTTTCTTTTCTGCCATATATTTCTGAGATTCCCTTTTAGTATTTCCTTTTCCGTTTGAAAGAATATATCAACATCAATAGTGGAGCCATACAGATGACACATAGTCCAAAGCATGTATAGTTAAATACCATTGTCTTTGGACTTGCACTTTGAAGTAGATCACCATCATCAAATATTTGGTGTTCTTTCAAATTCCATTCTTTAGTAATCTTTTAGTGTATTAAACATTTTGCCTACATCAAATATTCATCCTTATCATGGAACTATTCATGATCAAGCTACTTTAGCTTATAAGGGTGAATTGTGAGTATAATGTTAGTCTCCAAAACCTTTTGGAGGATTAGGATGACCACCGTCTCCAACCTTTTGCAAATTCTCATCAAATATGAGAACATAAACTTTGCCATATTATACTCTATCATGTTTTAAACAAAACATTGTTTCAGATATCGCAATATGATGGTTTCTGAAACAATTCTTTCAACTCCTAGATAACCTTGATATTAAAACAATCTTTTGAATATCAAGAATCATGGAGATAAACATTATACTTATATACTAACATTGGAATTGTTACTCTTGATTTAATACCAATTATTAAACTTCACGGAGTAACCGAAACTTACTGAAAGTTTGCAATAGGACTTTTAAACTTTAGATTAACACTTCAAAACAATATGATACCAGTTCGTAAAGTAAGTAACCAGAATTCTATAATTCTATTATCTCAATTATAACTAAGCGCAAGGTGGTAAACGGATGCCAATTACTACAACAACTATGCAAATTCACTTTGATTTAATTTATGATAAATAGTGTTCAACTTTTAATCATATTATTGTTGAAATCCCACTCAAAACAACATCCCTCACATTGTTTTAGTGATCACACGAACCAAATTCACTACACCAAGTCCGATCATCATGTGACATGATATAGTTTCAAAGGCGAACAATTATCATGTTCATCATATCATCTATATGACTCATGCTTTACCTTTCGGTATTCCGTGTTTCGAGACCATGTCTTTACATGCTAGGATCGTCAAGATCAAACCTTAGCTTCCGCATGCGCAAATCTGGCTTGCTCCCATTGTATACACACGCAGAATCTAACACACCCGATCATCACGTGGTGCTTCGAAACAACGAGCTTTAGCAACGGTGCTTACTAAGGATGAACACTTTAGAACTTGAAATTTTTGTGCTAGAGCGATCATCTTATAATGCTACCGTCGTGAACTAAGCGATACAAGATGCATAAAAGGATTAACATCACATGCAATTCATACTATGTGATATGATATGGCCTTTCTTCTTGTGCTTCTGATCTCCATCTTCAAGCACGAACATGATCTCCATCATCACCGGCATGGCGTCAAGATCAATGGCGCCGCTTCATGGTTGTCTTCCACCAGCATCAACTATTGCAACTACTTTGAATAATAGACACGCAGGTCTTAATGGAATTAAAAGACAACCATATGGCTCCTGCCGGTTGCCGACTTACAATAAGGAACATTGCATACATCATATATAATCACAATCATGGCCATATCACATCACAGCACACCCCTGCAAAACAAAGTTAGATGCCTTTAATTTTCTTTGCATGTTTTACGTGGTTTGGGGCTTTCAATAAGGGTTGTTCTAACTTACGAACAAGAACCACAACATCGATACTAGTATTGTCAATCATCCGTTGTAAATTGAATCTTAACTATGTTGGGAGAAACAGGCACCCGCAAAGCCACTTATGCAATACAAGTTGCATGTCAAGCGTGGAGCAAGTCTCATGAACGATGTCATGTAAGGTTAGCCCGGACCGCTTCATCCCACCATCCCGTAAGATGCAAAGTACACAAGAAGCAATCGACAACAAAAATCATCAACGCCCACAATGACCATCGTGTTCTACTCGTGCAACAGATCTACATATAAACACAGCTCTGATACCACTGTAGGGGTTCGTAGCATGGAAAACAAAAAAATTCTACCGCATGCACACAAACAAGCGAAGATCTATCTACTAGATTGTAGCAACGATTCAATAGAGTACTCACCCTCGAAGATTCCAAAGCGGTTAACGAGAGCAGATTCTCGTGGGTGATGTAGTCGTACACTTGCCGATCTCAAGATCGCATAGACGATCCATCTGGCGCTGCGTTCCGGCAGCGCTTCCGCAGTCGGTCACACGTTCGGTACTCGATGAAGACCTTCCTCTCCCTTGTTCCAGCAGGCAGCAGAGGTTGTAGTTCTCCCCTCGCGATTCCGGCAGCATGACGGCGTGGTGTCGGAAGTAGAGGGAAGATCCCGCAGGGCTTCGCCTAAGCCGGTGTGACTTATGGTGGATCTAGGGTTTTCGGCGATCTGGGTTTAGAAGGCCGGATAGGAGGAGGTTGTGTCGGCGGATGCTAGAGCGACGGTGACGGGCCGGCGATGGCGCGAGGCGGCGGCGGCGCGGCGGCGCTGGGTGACGGTGTGCGGTGGCGGCGCGTGCGGCACGGGTGGAGAGGGCTGGTTATGTGTCCTTTGGGCCAGCCCTCCCCCTCTATTTATGAGAGGGAGGGAGGCTTGGGAGAGGGGAGTTTGAATCCATACCCAAACCCAAGTTAGATAGAAGGAAGGACTCTTTCCTTTTTCCACTAGGAAACCATTATTCCAGTTTGACTTTTCAAACCTCCCATTTGACTTTCAATTTAGAGATTTATTTCTCTCTCGCAAATGCCCAAAAAAGGTTACTTAGGACATGATCCAATCATTCCACTTACCCATGACACATTCATGGACCATTCCCCTTCCGGTCCGGTGAACCTTCTAGACCCTTCTAGAACCTCTCCAATGAAAACATTGAAATCATTCCCGAACTCCGGAATCGGAATTTCCTTATATAAATATTATTCTCCGGACTATTCTGGATCTCCTCGTGATATCTCGGATCCCATCCGAGACTCCGAACAATATTTGGTTTCCCTACTTACATTCCATATCTACTAAACAACATCGAATCCTTAAGTGTGTCTCCCTACGGTTCGTGAATTATGCGGACATGACCGAGACACTTCTTCGATCAATAACCAATAGAGGAATATGGAAATTCATATGGCTCCCACATATTTCTACGATTATTATGCGATCAAATGAACCACTTACATACGATACCAATTTCCCTATGTCTCGCGATAGTTTACTTATCCGAGGTTTGATCGTCGGTATCTCTGCATACCTAGTTCAACCTCGTTACCGATAAGTACTCTTTTCTTGCTCCCGTGATATGTGATCTAGTCACATGCTTTCAAGCCAATTGGATGACATTCCAACAAGAGGGCCCAGAGTATATCTATCCGTCATATGGATGGACAAATCCCACTCTTGATCCATGTGCCTCAACACATACTTTCCGAACACTCAATGCCACCTTTATAGCCACCCAGTTACGGTGTGGTGTTTGATGTCATCAAAGCATCCTTCTGGTGATGGTGATTAGCATGATCTCATGGTCGAAGGAATTAGGTTACTATGTATCAAAAAGCTTATAGCAAATGAACTATTGAAATGACTTGATAGTTATGCTACGCTTAACTATAGGAGTATGTCCATCACATCATTCTCCTAATGATATGACCCTGCTGTTAATAACATCTCTATGTTCATGATCAGGAAACCATGATCATATATTAACCAACAAGCTAGTTTAACAAGAGGCTTTACTAGGGACTCTTTTATGTTTACAAATCACATAAGTATTAATGTTTCTGGTTAATACAATTATAGCATGATATGTAAACATTTATCATAAGCATAAAGATATGATAATAACCACTTTATTATTGCCTCTTGGGCATATCTCCAATAGGGAGATGATCCTAGTTGTCGTAACCTTCCTGCTATCCGTCTTCCTGATACTCCTCTTCATATTCTGGCCACGGGAATAGCCAGGGACAAAGCCATGAGTACTCTTTAAGTACTCGCAAACTAATACTAACAAGTGAAGTTGTTTGGGAATAGGAAGTACTAAGCTCTAGGTTGTTTTGCAAAAAGACAGATTTATCTCTACTGAGTTCAGAAGCAAAGAAGCTAGTTGAAAGTTTTATAACACCTAAGTGGGAACTTGAATTTCATATCACGGCCCTATTGTGGTCAAGTCAAAGTCATGAATCATTTCACAAGTCATTTTGAGAACATCTGACGACGGAACAGTATGGCCACTCCAACTTTCCATAACCGCGGACGTGGCTATTCGAACATTTTGACACTCTGCAGAGATTGTACACTTTCACCACAACATTCGATACATCCGTCAGGAACAATCCTGAATTCACAATACTAAGTATGCGGATAATCAATCCTAACCTTTCAATTACACGCCCTAGTATAGGCACCTCTCCTGTGAGTTTGGCCTCCCAACCATGACCAACTGTCATCTTGGGAACTTCACAGGTGGACAATCTTCACAAGGTAGCCTTAGCTTAGACCTTGGCCACGAGGGAACCCATACTAAGGTATATAAATTTCCAGTCAATCCCTATCCAATTTTCGGGTATTGTGGTTGTACGGTAAAATTGGAATGGTATCGCATCCATACAACCATCAGTTTTATAAAGGGCTAAGGCTCATGCCTTAACATTTTCATCATCAAAATCATCTGGTGTTCAAGAACACATGGCAAAATATTTCAATAGAATGACTCACCATTCTAAGGTTTTGATAACCATTTTCACCAAGTATTCCCATCCAAAGTTGATCAAGTTTTATGCTTAGCACTAGCATCTACAGGTGGGGGTAAATACTAATGAGGGGTGATAAGCAATTGGATCTTATCTAAGTTTAATCTCATGCCTCAGGATGACATCAAGATTTATCTAACTTAGGCCAAGTTTTATGCTCTTTATGCTACCTTTAAATATCTTTCTGAAATCTACAAGTCACTAAGTAACTCTAAGAGAAAGCTTCAATAAAGAAATAAAGTATTAAGCTTGCAAGTAAAACTAGGATGGGGTATCATCAAATGTATCTAACCAAGCATGCTCAATGCATGGCATAGATTATCTAACTTTCATAGTTGCAAGGGTTAGCTTGCAAAGTCAATAGCTTGCTAATTCAACTAGTAGTATTAGGCTTGCATAATTGCAAGTATAAGCTTGCCTTGTGCAGAGTAGTGGTTGAAGTTCTCCTCGGCTTCTTTCTCGTAGTATCATCCTTCCTCCTTGTATCCTTGGTCGATACTAGCGTCTATAAATAAACACGAGGTACACAATCACCACACAATTCTTAACTACTCTATTTAGCACGCAAAGGTTCACACTAGATGATCTAACATCATCACTATTATCACCAAGATTAAAGCACCTGTCTTATTTATTTTATTTTAGAAAAGTAATTTCTACTCATTGAAAAACTATTAAGAGTTAATATTCTCCAACTCAAACATGGGATCATATTGAAACATGTCATCACCACATATTTCAGTACTTGGGAATGTGATTTAAAGTGGTGTCACATTTTAATAAGGTTTAACCTTTTTATTTAGTTAAATAAAATGACTAGAATGGCCTATAAGGCATTCTTTTATTACTTGATCGTTATTTCTGTAATTAAACCTATATATTTTTATATATTCTGAAAGGCCTTGTTAATTATGATTTTTGAGAGTTGGAATCAACTCAAAAGCTTTTATGGTTGAATTTTGAAAAATGTTTGAATGGAGAAAAGCTTCTGCCTTGTTATTTTTACCATGGGTGATCTACAAATCCAATTGGTTTGAATCCAATGGGCTTGTATTAAGCACTCCAGTACCTTCCTAACAAAATTGGTTTCATGCATTTTGGTCCAGTGAATCGAGCTGGGTTGATTTTTGAATCTAGGTATAGAACTGATTTTGAAACTAAATGAATAAACCTAAGTATGAATTGCTGGGTCGCGCGGGAGGTTTAACTGGGCCGGCCCACTATGCATAGCGCGCGTGCGGGCTGGTTAGGTGAACGACCCCACTCGTTAGTGAGACAGCGAGTGGCAAAGGGGTACGGTGCGATCTAGGCCATGCGATCTAGTTCTAATCGTACGGCCGTGGTTCATCGTCCACGCCTGAACAGGACACGGCAAGGCTGAACCCTAGCGCGGCCAGTGGGGGCTCACCGCAGCTCCGGTGATGATCGGTGATGCGGGCGAACGACGAAGTCGATGACAGTGATCCTCCTGGTACCGGCAGCTCCTCCTGGGGCGCCTCCACTCGACGGCGCCTCTCCTCCTCTGTAGCGGCGAACTCCGGTGCAATTCCAACCACCTGGTGCTCGCCTTGCTCCGGGGGTGAGTGTGTGTAATCAGTGAGAGGTGGGGAGTGAGATGGTGTGCTCAAATCGAATGGGGGTGGCCTCCTTTTATAGTGGTTGAAGGAGACCGACGGGCGCGGGTGGAGCTCGTCGTGGTCGTTGGCATAACGTGCTAATGGCATGGGCGATGATAGGGGCGGTGCGTTGCCTCCTGGAGAAGCTCAACGGCTTGATGGCGCGGCGTGGGGAAGTGAGGAACGGTCGGAACGTCGTGGCACTCTGGGCGGGTCCGATGGCAAGTTTAATGGTGCACAGCGTCCATGGTCCGCGCGGCGGCGAACGGGGCTGTCTGCGGGGTTGCTGGGGTGCTGGCGCTCACTTATGCAAGCGATGAGGACGGCACGCGGTCTGTGGGCTAGTGTCGCATGCGGCGCTCTGGCGCATTCTCGGCTCGCACGCAGAGAGACTGGGCATGAGCTTGCCATGTGGTCTAGGGGCTGGCAAGGCTCGGGGCTTGGACAGGGGGTGGCGGTGGATGGTGCTGCGTGTCCCAAACAAGTTTGGCGAGGCTAGTGCTTCCTCTAGCTTGCTGGCGACATGGGGGTGCCAATGGTGCTCTCGGCATGGTCACCATTGATGGCTATGCTTGCTCACAGTGGTGCTAAGGCTAGTTAGATTAGTTTGATCATCTACTGAGAGTGTAGAGTGAGCTAGAGAGGGGACAAGGTTGGCCAAAATTACTGCTACTAATAGTGTTTGATGTTTTGTTGTTTGCTTATCGCAAGGTGTTTGATGAAATGGCTGAAAGAAATTCAAAGTGGGTTTGCGAGGTACATACTAGGGAGTCTCTGGTTAGTTGGATTGGTCAAGGGGCACTGGTTTAGTTGGGTTTTGAACATGTGGGATCTTCACATATGTTATAGATTCAATTTTCAATTGTCCTTTGAATCAAGTTGCCAAATGTTTCTGTAAGTTGGAAAGATGGGCTTTGATTCACTTTTACTTGGTCTTGCAAGGGGTTAAAAGAAATGGAAAAGTTTCTGTTTGAAATCTTGGACTAGAAACACTCAAAGTGGCCTAGTGAGCAAGATTGGAAAAAATGACCATTTGCTTTATTTGTTTTGTTTTTTATTTTCTCTTGATTTGTTTCTACTTGGACATGTTTTAGATGATGTTATTTTCATCTTTAAACCATTCCTTGCTATTTAGGTTAATCACACAAGTCCATTGATGCATTCATTCAATCATCACATACTGAAAGAACATGTGGGCCCCCATGCGCGGTTTTGGTAATTAATGACAATCTTTATGGACTAATGTGTGTATTAAGTTGTACTTGTAGGAATTGTCCATTGGCATTGCTTGGATCATGTGTTGTCTTCAAGATAGATGAAATGAGAAGATGTGTTGTGCAAGCTCAAAATGCACCATCTATAGAAGATCTCATTTTTGATGCTTGCCATCCTCGGTGATCATGGATCGATGATGAGAAATTAAGAAAGGCATTCCATCTTGAGAAGGTCAAGTTCGTCTACATCGAGCTCAAGTGGAATGCTCAAGGCAAAGGTATAATCTTGATAGGTTTTTCCTTTTGCCGGTCTCATGTTGTTAGTGGGATACCGGGTTTAGGATAGATAGCCGTGCTATCAAGAGGGGCTCTCGAATGAGTAACTCGATCATATCGTTTGGAGAGAGCTCAAACCTTTGCATACTTGCATCATCATATTTGGTTGTTATTTGGTCTTATCCATGTGAGGATTTAGAGCTTGTGGTAATCTCCAAAACAAGCTCTTGGTCATCAAAATCGGATCTTCCATTTGTATCTTATCGCGATTTTGATCTTGGCGGTTTTCCGGTTTCTCACCAAGTGAGGTATCTCACATTATTATACTTGATACTTTCTCACCAGTTTCTCACCAAGTGAGGTATCTCATATTATTATACCAATACTTTCTCGTCCTCTTTCCAACGCAATTAGAATCGGGTCGATCGAAGTTACCAATCAAAAGTTATAGCCGTTCCGTTTGATTATCTACCTATTTGATTTATAAAAGAAAAAGTAAAAAAAATATTTTCTGGACCGTTCGGTACTACCGGGCCCAGTACTGATCGCGTCTGGCGCGCGCAGCCCACTTCTGTCTTGCCCGGTTGTACATTCTGGTTGTACCGGACCGGCCCGGTAGTACCGGGCGGGTGGGCCGGTACTACCGGCCGGTCCATCCTGACCTACTCTGCACTGCCGCTCGCCCTAGATGGGCCCAGCCTTGGCCGCTGCTGTCGCGCACCCGCTTGCCTCGCGCAAGCTGCCGCCAGCGTGGCCCGCTCGCCTCGCGTGCTGCTGGGTTGACCAAGCACGCGCGCACTGCCGCCGCATCCCGCTCCTGCGCGCTGCTACAGCTTCTCGTGCTCGCGCGCTGGCCCCATGGCACGCGCGCTGCTGGGCCCAGCCTCTTGCCTACGTTGCTGTGCGCTGCGCTCGCTGCTTGGCCCCTGTGGCGCTGGCAGCCCAGCCCTGCTGCCACGCATGCTCCCGCGCGCGTCGCCCGCCGCGCTCGCGTTGGCTGATGCTGTGTGGGCTGGCCGGTACTACCGGTCCAGGCCATTTATTTGCCTCAACGGACAGAAAACTGGGGCATCTATTTAACCCCTTTGCTCGTTTTCAGTTCGGGTGGCTTCTTCCTTCTCTATTAGTCTAAGCTTTGTCCATACTTGCTCTTACTCTCTAGCTTGATTAATCTCTTCCCCTCCGATGATCCGTGCCCATATTTGAGTGGAAGAGAGAGGAGATCTAGACCCATGTTTTGACCTAACTGTTTCATCTCTTTGTGAGTGTATCTTTGGGGATCTAGACTTTGGGGGATTTTGTGTTATCTTTGTTTTCTTCCTCTCTTGTTCCACCAATAGCTTTAGTAGCTTTGTTGGAACTTGAGAGTGAGGAATTTGAGCATCTTTGTGGTGTTCTTGCCATTTGTATTAGGTGCATCGGTTTGAGTTCTCCTCGGAGGATTTGGTTCGTGATATTCGTTGGAGCTTGTCCCCCTTGGGTTCTTGGAACCCTAGACGGTTTTGTGGCCTTGGTGTCCTTGGTGGCGTTTGTTGGGAGCCTCCAATTAAGTTGTGGAGAAGTGCCCCAACCTTGTGAGAGGTTTAGGTTGCCACCGACAAGTCCACCGATAGTGGAAGCGTGGATCGATCCCATTGGAGTGAGATCCATCGGAGAATAAGGGAGGCCTTTTGTGGCGTAGGTGGTTAGATACCACCCCCTCTCCAAACGAAACATACTCCATGTTGGGAGGAACTCGATAAAATATCGTCGTCCCCGCGTGCCTCGGTTATCACTATACCCGATCTCTTACTTATGCACTTTACTTTATGATAGCCTTTGTGCTTGAAGTATATATCTTGCTATCACATAGTTGTTTGTCTTGCTTAGCATAAGTTGTTGGTGCACATAGGTGAACCCTAGATTGTTCTAGGTTTTGTGCTTAACAAAGTAAACGTTAGTTTTATTCTGCCTTTGTTGAGCCCCTCTCGGAAAAGTTTTAATCGCCTATTCACCCCCCCTCTAGGCGACATTTGTATCCTTTTACATACACACGTGCATTTATTTGGTTTTTATTTAATCCAAGTTTTTTGTTAACCCTAATTTTAGTGATTAGAAGTTGATAAGCATGATCAATATTTTTGGGATGTTACAGTGGCCCATCCCACTTCACACCAGTTTGCTATGCAAGAAAGGACCACGCTGAAACTGAACGAGGACAGGTCCAAAACCGGTGTACCCAACTCTCTGTTCTGCCGCACACTAGACAAACAACATTGTCTTTAGTCTTCCTATGGTTGAGTTAGGTACCCACAACTAAGCCATTCTCTATCAGCCTCCACACATGAACCTTTGTCTTGTCAGGGATTTGAGCCGCCCAAAGCGCAAGCCACCCTTTATGATCAGCACAAGAATTAGAAGTTTCCTCCATACCTCCCCTCATCCTCTTGCGCTGAGTAGAGGGATGATACGCCGATTTCATAGAAAAAACACCATTCTTAGTGAAGTTCTAAGCTTGAAAATCCTCAGTTCCCGACCGGCCAACCAGAGTACATGGGATATCGGCAACATCGATCTCATAGAAAAATCATGCAGCTTTTCTACATCCCACGCACCCCCCCTCGGGTACAATAAAATCCCTGACCAACTCCGGGCAATAATCATGTTTACATCCCAGTGGACGTTGTGCTCCCGCACGCGGTATCCAGTTATCGCTTGTTACCTTGATTGATCGTCCGTCTCCAACCCGACATACAAGCCCCGCTTTGAAGAGCTCTCTACCATGCATAATCCCCTTCCACGTGAAAGAAGCCTTGCTAGGACAACTTGCTGTCAGGAAATCCCCCTCCTTGTAATATCTAGCTTTCAGTACCTTAGCGCATATGGAGTTTGGATCAGTAATAAGCCTCCACCCTTGTTTGGCCGAAAAAGCCTGGTTGAAGAATTCATAGTCTCTGAACCCAAGCCCCCCCCCCCCCTTTCTTACTCTTACACATTCTCTCCCAGCTGATCCAGTGAACTTTCCGCTGGCCTTCCTTGTCCCCCCACCAGAAGTCCGAAGCGATTGAGCTTAGCTGTTTACACATTTTCTTTGTAAGCTGAAAGCAGCTCATCGCGTACGATGGGACAGCCTGAAGAATCGACTTGACTAGAATACTTTTTCCTTCCTTTGACATACCTTGTTGAAAGGATACGGATGTCACCTAGAGGGGGGGTGAATAGGTGATTAAAACTTTTCCTAGAGTGGCTCAACAAAGGCGGAATAAAACTAGTGTTTACTTTGTTAAGCACAACCTAGAAACAACTAAGGTTCACATATGTGCACCAACAACTTATGCTAAGCAATACAAGCAACAAAGTGATAGCAAGATATATATTACTTTAAGCACGAAGGCTATCACAATGTAAAGTGCATAAGTAAAGAGCTCGGGTATAGAGATAACCGAGGCACGCGGGGACACCGATATTTTACCGAGTTCCTCCCAACATGGAGTACGTCTCGTTTGGAGAGGGAGTGGTATCAAACCACCAACGCCACAAAAGGCCTCCTTATTCTCCGGTGCATCTCACCCCAATGGGATCGATCCACGCTTCCACTATCGGTGCACTTGTCGGTGGCAACCGGAACCTCACAAGGTTGGGGCACAACTCCACAACTTAATTGGAGGCTCCCAACAAACGCCACAAAAGGCCTCAACAAATGCCACCAAGGCCACAATGCCACCAAGGCCACAAAACCGTCTAGGGTTCCAAGAACCCAAGAGGGACAAGCTCCAATGAGCAATTCAAACCAAATCCTCCAAAGAGAACTCAAACCGATGCAACAAATGCAAATGGCAAGAACACCACAAAGATGCCCAAATCCCTCACTCTCAAGTTCCAACAAAGCTACTAAAGCTATTGGGGGAACAAGAGAGAAGGAATCAAAGAGAGACACAAAATCCCCCAAAATCTAGATCCCCAAAGATGCACTCACAAAGAGATGAATCGGTTAGGTCAAAACGTGGGGCTAGATCTCCTCTCTTTTCCACTCAAATATGGGCAAGAATCATCGGAGGGAAAAGATTAGGTAAGCTTCAAGATCTAGAGCAAGTGTGGACAAAGTTTAGCTTAATAGATAATAGAGAAGCTAACTAAACTGAAAACGGGCAAAGCTTAAATAGAGGGTCCAGAAAATCTGACCGTTGGGCGTTTTTTCTGTCTGAACCGGTACTACCGGATTTTACCGGTAGTACCGCATATGTCCCAGACAGAGCAAAGAAACAAGGCAAGAAATTAGGGAAAATCAACACATGTATGAGAGAGAGAAGCAGCAGCTAGCGCAGCGGCTCGCATGCATGCATGCATGCGCAGCAGCAAGGCAGCATGCAGCGCGCCAGCCAGCAAGGTAGAGCGCGCAGCAGTGCGCGGCAGCAGCAGAGCATGCGCAGCGCACGCGAGCAAGCAGCTGGACCCAGCGGGATGATGCGGCGGCAGCAGATGCGCAAGCGGAGCGGGGCAAGCGCGAGCGGAGCCGGTCAACGCAGGCGGGGCACGCGGGATCGAGCAGCGGGGCGGCGCGCGCTGGAGCAGCAAGGGCCAACGCGGCCCGCGAGCGAGCGCCAGGTCAACGCGCGGGCAGGCTAGCGACGCGAGCGATGCAGGGATTAGGGAGCTGGGCTGGAGATTTCTGGGCAAATAAACTGGGCCGGCCGGTAGTACCGGCCCACCCGGGCGGTACTACCGGGCCGGTCCGGTAGGACCGGAAATTGGTACCGGGCCAGATCGAAGTGGGCTATGCGCGTCAGGCCCGAGCGGTATTCTTTTTCTTTTTTATTTAAAACGGCAAATATTCAAACGGTCATAACTTTTAAACGGTAGCTCCGATTGACCCGATTCCAATTGCGTTGGATAGAGGACAACAAGGGCTTCCCAATAAAAAGTGAAAATATTGATTATCACCAAGTGAGAAAGTATCAAGTAGAATAATGTGATATACCTCACTTGGTGAGAAACCGAAAAGCCGCATAAATCAAAATCGCAACAAGATACAAATAGGAGATCCGATTTTGATGAACAAGAGCTTGTTATGGAGATTACCACAAGCTCTATATCCTCACATGAATAAGACCAAATAACAACCAAATACGATGATGCAAGTATGCAAAGGTTTGAGCTCTCTCCGAACGATGTGACCGAATTACTCATACGAGAGCCCCTCTTGATTGTACGGTTATCTATCCTAAACCCGGTCTCCTACACACAACAAGAGACCGGCAAAAGGGAAAAACCTATCAAGATTATACCTTTGCCTTGAGCATTCCACTTGAGCTCGATGTAGACGGTCTTGCCCTTCTCAAGATGGAACGCCTTTCTTAATTCCTCATCATCGACCTCGCATATTGAGCTTGCCCAACAAAATCTTCTTTGCATTTCATCAACCTTGAAGCCAACACATGCTCCAAGCGATGCCAATGGATAAATCCTATAAGTATAACTTAATACACACATTAGTCCATAAAGATTGTCATTAATTACCAAAACCACACATGGGGGCCCAACATGTTCTTTCAATCTCCCCCATTTTGGTAATTGATGACAATCCCTTTAAGAGGTTTTATATAAGGAATATTAATGAATGAAAATGGTAATAAAAATATAAAATACTACAAAAGTATGTGATATTGGTACCACCACCATATATAGAGCAAACTCCCCCACAATCTATGCATGTGTGATGAACTTGAATTTCATTGCATATTGCCAATCATTATCATTGGTGGAGTTTCCTCTATATATACCACATGCTTAAGCAACAACAAAGATGCAAGAGCATGAGAAGAAGATGCAAGAGAACAAACTCAATGCATAAACCAACTTCCCTTAAACCCTCTAAAACTTCTCCCCCATTGGCATCGATTGCCGAAATGGGTGACAAGTTCTAGAAGGCAAATATAGTAATAATTCCTCCAAAGGTGTGCCTTCGCACATATCCAATGATGAATACTTGGGAGGGAGTAGAAATATATCGAGGATCCGGAGATTGCCAAAATAAAGTCAAATGATGCAAGCAATTTACAAGATCCGACAAACCAATTTTAAAACAACAAATGAGTCCAACTAGAAACTACAAGATATTATGATATGAGCAAAAGAGTGTTTTAAATAACAAATAGAGAAGCTCCCCAAGATTTGTGCACGATTTAAAATAAATGCATTGGAATACATAATGCACAAATATGGAATCCTTGCTCCCCCATAAGCATTTAAAACCCAACAAATGAGAAAGAAGACAAATGAGCATTATTAAATGAATTAGATGAGCTCCCCAAAAATAATGCACCAATTATGATAATTATATTTGGGAACAAGGTGCATAACCATGGAATCCTCACTCATCCAAGTTCACTTAACAATACAAGGCATGAGAGAACAAGTATGAGTGCCCAAAGATGCAAACAAGAGGAACAGGCACTCATAGGCAAATAAATTTGGAAGCCACCGAAAAATTAAAAGGAATAAAAGGTGGTATCCAAGGAATAAAATAAAACTAAAATTATCTTCTCATATGTGCATATGTCTCTACTTGGAAAACATCACAAAGACATATGCCAACGAAGAAATATGCACACATAAAGAAGATTATACAAGAAAGCACATGAAAGGCAAAAATGAAGTCATAACATATATCAATAAGATTTTAGCTTCAAAGTATGGCCAAAGGCTCACATATATCTTATTGTATATTAATGAGCTTCAAACACTAACACACTACATATATTACAACTATCACCAAGGGAAAAGGAGAAAGTTGGAATATATGGAGAAAGGCAACAAGTATCATAAGAGAAAATGGACTAGCAAAATCTCACTATTGCACATGAGAGAAGTTGAGGAAATGATAGGCAATAAAATTGCTAGATTGACATATTTGGGATTGGAGGATCATATGCATGATTTTGTATAGTCCTAATTATATGCACTCATCTCAACTTATAGACATATACAATAGAGAGTCCTCTTAATAGCATGGCTAGAGATACAACAATAAATACAAAATCAAAGAAACCATGCCAAGATGCAACTTACAAAAGGTTGGAAGCAATATAAATAAGCATGATCAAGAGATACTTGTTACCGAGATATAATTGGTAGGATGTAGAGGATATGAATTCATTGATCATCCTATAGCTTGCCTCCAATTGTCATTAATGCACCACTTCTTCAAGATTGAGAGACAAGCATCCAATCTATATCCAATGTACATAAAACACATTTAAGTACAAAATGGTCTCCAAACTTATTGGGTCCAATGTAGTTAGTGCAACTACAATACATAGGAGAGACTCCACATAAATATGTGCATATTGATATGAAATTGAATTTCATGCACAACTTAGCAGATGGGATTTGGTGGAGTTTCCCTTATATATTGGATCAAAGAAAGCAAGCATGCCAAAATATAGATATGTAGTAAATATGCATGCACAAGGCTTTCAAGAACCAAAAATGAGATACAATTTGAGCAAAAACACCAAGTAAACCAAGATGACAAACACAAGAGTGTGACAAGACAAGCGGTGTCCAAATTGTATCAAAGACCCAATTCAACACATGAAAGATCACAAGTTCAACAAAAGAACTAGGCAAAGGCCAAAAGAGCAAAAATAGATAGAAATAAAAATGCTCAAGGATTTATCTCATTCTAAAATGGTCAAATCAAGAAGCAAGGAATGAGACAACCAACTCTAAAAAAGAGCAAGGTTCCAACAAGAAACCAAACTCCCCAAACTTCTCATGATGGCACAAATACCAAAACGAAAAGATTGAGGTTCCAAGCACATAAACCCGATATGGATCAAACAAAGAAGCATAAATATGAATTTTCTAAATAATATAGGAGAGCTCCCCCATGGATAGTGCATTATGTAGGATTTTCCTTTAGAATGCAAAATGCACACTAATGGGATCATCACTACTACCTACATTAACTAAAACACAAGAGGATATCAATAAAATAAGAAGATCCAAAATAAGCAAGGAAGCTTGGGAGACAACATAAAACATTTTCTTGGCCAAAGATAGGATAAAATTAAACAAAGGCCAAAGTGAATATGATCAACAAATTCTACCTTAAATTGAGTACTCATTGTCCAAGGACAAGAAATATTGGGAATAATTTTCCCTAGGTAGTTCATACGGATATCCAAGATCATATACACACAAAAAGAAGCATATAACTAAATATAAGAATTGAGCATGATACTTCAAAAAAGATTCTTGGTAGCTTCCAATAGTCACACAATCACTAGTGATTAGAGTAACTTGAAGCAAATGGTTTCCATGAGGATATATATATCTAAATATGAGGAAACACATACCAAGAACCATTCTCATATACAAGATCCAACATAAGATCAATAAAGACATTCAATCAAATTGGAACTTGTATGAGCCAAAGTGTCACATAGGTGCTAGATAATTATCAATATCAATTCTAAGTGACACAACCTCGAATATTCACATTTTCTAGGATTGTAATATGCACTAAGCATATGACTCCCCCATAATGTGGTACTACCATAAAACCAACACGAGGCAAAATGATACAAATAGAGATAATTAATGGACATTATAAAATTAAATTTCTCATGAGAGTTATACCACATAGAGACTAGACAATAATCCAATATAAATACTAGGTGGTATTCCTCATGTACACATATTTTTAGGATTGTGGAATGCCCAAGCATAAAACTCCCCCAAAATGGGATAATCCATTAATCTCTCACAAGAGCCAAATAAGATAACAAATATAGCCAAGTAAGGCTCAAACACAAGAAACACGCATACATGGAGTGCCACCTAATCATATAAAAATATACTTGATATCTCAAGATAATTAAGTGGAGAGCACAACATGTACAAAAGCATGCAAGATACAAAACCAAAACATGCACAAGGGGCGAGTAACTTTCAATGTAATGAGTTAAGCATATGTTACCGCAAGGAGGAACATTGGAAATATAATATAATCATGATAATACAAATGGCTTGTCTTGACAATAATAATTAATGAAGATCCCTCAATTCTTAATAATGTAGCCAAGACTCCAATGCCCTCCAAAATACACCTATTGATCAAGTTTTGGCTTGTTGGTCCCCAACCAAGTTGGGTCCTAATAAGTTAGTCACAATAGGCTTGGCAACCCAAATGGATCTTTTATTGACACCACATTGGACACCAACAAATTTGGCAAACACATTGCCAACCTCATCCATACAAAGAGAATAAGCATCATCAATAATGATAGGGTTGGATGAGGAGATACCGATAGTGCATGAGGAAGAAATATGCCCCTTCTCATGGCATATGTAGCAAGTTCTACTCTTGCCATCTTTCTTCTTAGGTGAAGCCACAACTCGAGGAAGAGCTCGAGTAGTCCTCTTAGGAAGAGGCCCATTAATGACTTGAGGTGGATCTTGAGGCCGCTTCCCTTGTTGCTTCACACTAAGAGGCTTTTTCTTCAATGGGAAAGATCTAACATGGTGCCCTTCTTCCTTGCACTTGAAGCAAACAATGTTGGCCGGATTCTTGACTTGATCTTGGCCATTATTCTTGTTGTCCTTGTGCTTCAACTTGATAGTGGACTTGTTCTTGACATTGGAGTTGAATCCAAGCCCACTCTTGTCATTGGGGGATTTTTGCACACTCAAGATTTTGTTGAGTGTGACCTTCCCTTGATGACCCTTTTTCAAGTCATTTCTCAAAGAAGTGACTTGAGCCTTGAGCTCTTTGATTTCCTCTACATGGTTAGTTTCAACACAAGTACTAGAGGAAGTAGATGCTACATTGTTAGAGTAACAAGGCATGGAGTGTAATTCATCATGAGATATAACATGGTTGTGAGAGGATGAATTACAAGGACTAGCACATGGAAATATAACATTTGGAGTAGATGTAGTGCTAATGTCCACATGAGACCCACTAGATGTTACCTTTGACATGATGGACTCATGAGCCAACTTTAGCCTACCATGGGAGACTAGGAGATCCTCATGCGAGCTTGAGAGCTTAACATGGCTTTCTTCTAATTTCCCATAGTTGCTAGTTAGCAAAGGAAGTTGAGCCTTTAGCTCAACATTCTCCTTCAAAATAGATGCTTCACAAGAAATAGAGTTATTAGCACAAGCATCATCACTATTTGCAAGAGGTGAGGGCAACTTGTTAAGCTCTTTTGAATATGAGGCTTTAAGTTGCTCATGTGACTTGGTGAGTTTGATGAGCTCACCCTTTATGACCCTAGAGCCATTTTTTAGGTGCTCAAAATCCTCAAGGAGTTTAGCATAAGCAACTTGAGTCTCATCATTTTTATGTTTGAGATCACTTACCACCTCAAGATCTCTATCATGAGATTCCTTTACTCTAGATAGCTCTAAAGCAAAGGTCTCCTCAAGAGATTCCTTGGTGGTTTGTTCCTCTTTAAGAGCTTTATTTAGGTTTGCAATTATATTAGCATACTCACGCTCAAGACTACACATTTTATCAACGTTGTTATCATGCACCTCAATTTGTGTTTCTAACTTATCAATATGTTCCTTGCTCTTAATAGCAAAGTCCAAGACTTCAACAAAGTTAGAGCAAGCAATGTCCTTTTTAATAAGGGCACGATAAACAATCTCACCCTTCTCATATAAATCATCAATATCAAGATCTTCTTCCACATTATCCACATCCTCCTCATCACAAGAGGTAATGGGTTACAAAGTAGGAGTTACCTTAGAATCCCTAGCCATAAGGCATAGGTGGGTACCGGAAGAAGGTGACGATGAGATTGCATTTGTGGCTTCATTCAAAACCATGTCTTGGCCCATAGAATCTTCGGTTTCCTCTACATGGTTAGCAACACAAGCACTAGAGGAAATGGAAGCATATTTATCATGGCAACAAGACAACACAAGCATATCGTCATGACATTTATTCAAGTCATTTCTACATGATATGCAAGGACTATTAACACAAGCATGTAAGGAGTTTGTAGTGCTAGAAGTGTTAAAGTCCAAAGATAGATCATTGCAACCAGATAGAGATGAGGGATTACAAATAGTAAGCACACTATCCAAATTGTAATTTCTATCACCACTCACCATATCATTACCTTGTGAAAATTCACATGTTTGTGAAGTGGTAGAGGATGAGAACTCATCTCGACCGGAAGTGGAAGCAACACAATCATCCTCAATAATGTTGGACACAACATATTTATCTTGAAGTTTTGTCCATAACTCATGAGCGCTCCAAAAAGGAATGATTGAAGATGTAACTACATAGCTCAAAGCATTAACAAGCACATTAGAATCTTGAGCATCGAGATATAAGTTTTTCTCATCCTCACAAGATAGATTTTTGAAATCCATAGGAGGAGAAAAACCTATATCTACAATATGCTCCAAATTTGGGTCCATGTCCCGAAAATGAATGAGCATGCAATTTTTCCATATATCATAATTTGTGCCATCGAATATGAACATGTCATTGTGCACTAATCCTCTAGCCGACATCTTTACTCTCAAGGCGGTGAAGCCTAGAATGAGAGACCGGGCTCTGGTACCAATTGAAAGGATACGGATGTCGCCTAGAGGGGGGGGTGAATAGGCGATTAAAACTTTTCCTAGAGTGGCTCAACAAAGGCGGGATAAAACTAGTGTTTACTTTGTTAAGCACAACCTAGAAACAACTAAGGTTCACCTATGTGCACCAACAACTTATGCTAAGCAATACAAGCAACAAAGTGATAGCAAGATATATATTACTTCAAGCACGAAGGCTATCACAATGTAAAGTGCATAAGTAAAGAGCTCGGGTATAGAGATAACCGAGGCACGCGGGGACACCGATATTTTACCGATTTCCTCCCAACATGGAGTACGTCTCATTTGGAGAGGGGGTGGTATCAAACCACCAACGCCACAAAAGGCCTCCCTTATTCTCCGGTGAATCTCACCCCAATGGGATCGATCCACGCTTCCACTATCGGTGCACTTGTCGGTGGCAACCGGAACCTCTCACAAGGTTGGGGCACAACTCCACAACTTAATTGGAGGCTCCCAACAAACGCCACAAAAGGCCTCAACAAATGCCACCAAGGCCACAATGCCACCAAGGCCACAAAACCGTCTAGGGTTCCAAGAACCCAAGAGGGACAAGCTCCAATGAGCAATTCAAACCAAATCCTCCAAAGAGAACTCAAACCGATGCAACAAATGCAAATGGCAAGAACACCACAAAGATGCCCAAATCCCTCACTCTCAAGTTCCAACAAAGCTACTAAAGCTATTGGGGGAACAAGAGAGGAGGAATCAAAGAGAGACACAAAATCTCCCAAAATCTAGATCCCCAAAGATGCACTCACAAAGAGATGAATCAGTTAGGTCAAAACGTGGGGCTAGATCTCCTCTCTTTTCCACTCAAATATGGGCAAGAATCATCGGAGGGAAAAGATTAGGCAAGCTTCAAGATCTAGAACAAGTGTGGATAAAGTTTAGCCTATTAGATAATAGAGAAGCTAACTAAACTGAAAACGAACAAAGCTTAAATAGAGGGTCCAGAAAATCTGACCGTTGGGCGTTTTTTCTGTCTGGACCGGTACTACCGGATTTTACCGGTAGAACCGCATATGTCCATATGTCCCAGACAGAGCAAAGAAACAAGACAAAAAATTGGGGAAAATCAACACATGTATGAGAGAGAGAAGCAGCAGCTATGCATGCATGCATGCGCAGCAGCAAGGCAGCGTGCAGCGCGCCAGCCAGCAAGGTAGAGCGCGCAGCAGTGCGCGGCAGCAGCAGAGCATGTGCAGCGCACGCGAGCAAGCAGCTGGGCCCAGCGGGATGATGCGGCGGCAGCAGATGCGCAAGCGGAGCGGGGCAAGCGCGAGCGGAGCCGGTCAACGCAGGCGGGGCGCGCGGGATCGAGCAGCGAGGCGGCGCGCGCTGGAGCAGCAAGGGCCAACGCGGCCCGCGAGCGAGCGCCAGGTCAACGCGCGGGCAGGCTAGCGACGCGAGCGATGCAAGGATTAGGGAGCTGGGCTGGAGATTTCTGGGCAAATAAACTGGGTCGGTCGGTAGTACCGGCCCACCCGGGCGGTACTACCGGGCCGGTCCGGTAGGACCGGAAATTGGTACGGAGCCAGATCGAAGTGGGCTACGCGCGTCAGGCCCGAGCGGTACTGGGCTGCGGTAGTACCGCTCGGCCCAGTTTTTCTTTTTCTTTTTTATTTAAAAGGCAAATATTCAAACTGTCATAACTTTTAAACGGTAGCTCCGATTGACCCGATTCCAATTGCGTTGGATAGAGGACAACAAGTGAGAAAGTATCAAGTAGAATAATGTGATATAACTCACTTGGTGAGAAACCGAAAATCCGCATAAATCAAAATCGCAACAAGATACAAATGGGAGATCCGATTTTGATGAACAAGAGCTTGTTATGGAGATTACCACAAGCTCTATATCCTCACATGAATAAGACCAAATAACAATCAAATACGATGATGCAAGTATGCAAAGGTTTGAGCTCTCTCCGAACGATGTGACCGAATTACTCATACGAGAGCCCCTCTTGATAGTACGGTTATCTATCCTAAACCCGGTCTCCTACACACAACAAGAGACCGGCAAAAGGGAAAAACCTATCAAGATTATACCTTTGCCTTGAGCATTCCACTTGAGCTCGATGTAGACGGTCTTGCCCTTCTCAAGATGGAACGCCTTTCTTAATTCCTCATCATCGACCTCGCATATTGAGCTTGCCCAATAAATCTTCTTTGCATTTCATCAACCTTGAAGCCAACACATGCTCCAAGCGATGCCAATGGACAAATCCTACAAGTATAACTTAATACACACATTAGTCCATAAAGATTGTCATTAATTACCAAAACCACACATGGGGGCCCAACATGTTCTTTCACTTGTCCTTTCAGGCCCTTAACCTTACCCCCAAGTTCTCTCTCGAAGATGCTTAAAGCACCATCTTTCGAGCGACCAATGATAGTGGGCAGTCCTAGATATTGTTCAGAAAGCGCCTCCGACGAGATACCCATAATCTGCTTAAGATTAGCTTTGACACTGTCAGCACAACCCGCGTCAAAAAATATGGAAGACTTATGCAAGTTGACCTTCTGCCCAGAGCTAATCTCAGTCCTCCAACACACGCTTCAGAGCAATCATACTACTAGCCGATGCTTCGAGAAACACAACAATCATACTACTAGCCGATGCTTCGAGGAACACAACGCTATTGCGTCCGCGAACAACAGGTGAGTGACATGAGGGCCTCCTGCACCGAACTGAACACCTCTTATCTCATTTGCTTGTTGAGCTTCTTTAAGCAGCGCCAAGAAACCTTCCACACAGAAAAGAAATAAATACGGGGATATCACGTCTCCTTGCCGCGGTTTGACCAGGTTTGCCCATGGGTGCAACTTCAGCTCATCTGGACATGGTAATGACCCTACTCTCGAAATACATATGTTCCTGGAGATACAATGTGATGAATTTGAACCGAGATCTCAATACACAACAAACTCGCGGAAAGAAGGAAGAAGAAAACAAGAACCTGGTAACATGATTGTCAGAGCACAGTCATAGAAACCATAGATGGACATAGCATACAATATCCGGGCAATATTTACATGAGGGTTACATACTTGCTATGAACCCATCCAATAAAATATGTACAATTTCTTGATTTTTTTTCAGGGATTTTCCTAGCATCTTTTATACATATATGTACATCGGTGAATGCTAAGGCTAACATGACCAGATCTAGCAAACCATTTTGGAGAATAGATCATCCAGAGCTGAGTACAAGGGTTGTGCGGCTCTGGGCTTCTCCACCCTTCCAAACAGGATATCGGTTGTGGTCAAGTACGCATCGCCGTAGAAGCGCAAATTGGTGTCTGATCTGGTTGTCACCACATTTCCTTCCAGTGAGACCCCAACAAAGGCACCTGTTTCAAGTTAGAGGTTATTAATCAGAAGGCTATTAAGGTAGCTGTAATGAAACTGCATACTTCTTAACAGGGAAAGGCAAACATAGGAGATTGATTTTACTTGTAAAGATTTCATGTGGCTAATGAGTACTGAATGTGTGAGAATAATCTTTTTTTCCTCCAAAAATCTAGACTATAAATGTTCGATTTGTTATTTTACTTGATAACAGTGTCAAAATCATGCTGCTCTCCACCCATTCACATTTCTAGTAGTAATAAAAAAGCATACATCTAAAATCATGCTGGTCTCTTGTTTCAACTAGTTCTAATATTAAGCATATATATCTGAAATGACAGCAATATGAAGAGCACACTTTCTTATTAGTACCTTTGCTGCAGCTGTAAGTGTAGCATATGCCAGAACCTTTTTCACTTGCTCGAACATCTGCTTCGAGGGCTCTGCCAATTGGACCTGCTGCCGCACTCATTCCTGCCCCAAGAGAAAGATGCATGCGGCTACTGAATGCCTTGACAGCTTTAGGATCATGAAGCACGATTATAAAATCTGTCAATTCTCCTCCAATCTGGAAAATACAAAGAAATGCCATTATCATTGCGAGATAAACAAACCAAGACAAACTGTAGTTCAGCGTCCAAATGATAAAAGTGCTTGAATAAAAACTTGTTTTTGGCATCATGCAAATGTCATAAGAAAAAGGGCCATGATGCTTAGATGAACTTCATGAGCACTAATTCAGTGAAGAACAGAAGAATTAAATGAATAACATGCATGTTCCTTTGAAGATAACAAAAATTTATATCACCAGCAGTGCATCTAATTCACATTAAAGATCGATTATATTCAACAAGTACCTGCACTCCCCATCCCAGTCCAACAGATAAAATCGCTGACGGAGCAGACCAAGATCCATCTGATCTGCGAGCAACTACAAGACCAGTGCCCATTTTGTACGTAAGAACTGCACCTGCCTTGGCAACTGTGAGCACAGCAAGCCCCTTTGCTCCCTTGAGGATAGATGATGGTATGGACTTCTCAGGATTTAATCTAGAAACCTACATATTCAAAAACAGAAACACTTCTCAGCTCTAGATGACAGGTATATACATCTGTTTGAGGGGTAAAACATAAAACATACCTGGCAATATTTCCTCAGCGTATTTGTTGCTTTGTATAGCTCATACTCCATTGATAGTCCAACAGGCAAGTTCAACCAGCTCCTCGTACTTGTCCAATCCATGACATCATGTTTCGCAGGCTGCATGGCGTTACTGTTGTAGTTGATCAATAATCCCTGGAGTGGATCAAGTCTATCGTAGCAAGCATCGCACACCCTCTGAGGATCACGCTGTCTGAACTTCATGGGCATCAAGCACCTTCCCTTGGAACATTCTTTGCAGAATATACCTCCACAGAAGCGGCAATGGTGCCTTCCACGAGTCAGGGCTGTGAAAGGATTGCTGCATTGTAGGCATACACTAGTAGAGCTATCTGGTAACCACTCTGGGGGATCTGCCTGCAACACCTCCCTGTATGCACTGAACTGTAATGCATTTGCTTCGAGTAGCGGCGGTGCACTCGGAACGCAGACAGATGGATGGAGATCACCATCCTTGCCAGATGCTAGAAATGATACACCTGTGCTGAAATTTTGCTGTTGTGATGCACTATCCTCGCTCTTACTTGCACCAGAAACAATCGCCGCAAGACCACCTAGAACAGTCTTCAAATTGATAGTTGGACTAGCTCGTGTTGTACTGAAGGGATCTTCTCTGGGGCCATATTCTGATGGAAAGTCTGGTTCCAGGGATGGCTCGTAGAGATAATCGTGCACCAAATAGTTATTTTCTGCATCTAGATTAGACACAGGAGCTCCCTGGCTGTGGCTGCTTCCGAATTTGGAGAAGGATGAGTATGACTTCACGTCATTTGGGGTCTCCATGGAATCATTCAGATACAGCACTTATGTAGAAATTGGTAATGACACAGAACGACCTAACAAAATGAGATAGAAACAGAGATTAATATGGTAAATCGTTCAGGTCGTTTCTCTAGTTCATTATAACATGATCATTCTTTGACCAAATTCATCAATTGAGGTGTGTGCTTCTAACAGATATATAGAACTGTATGCGTATTTGTGAATTACAGAGCTAAGAACAGCAGGTTTTCGATTCAGCATTCTACTTCTTCAGTAATAAGCATTGCAACAGAGGCACGAACGATACAATGTAACTTTATCTGCATGACGAAGCCGAAGGCAGGTAAATAAAACTAGAGGCGGAATCGCAGCTGCACTGAAGCAAACATGAAGTAACTCCCGAACAACGATGAGTTGCAGCACGTATACATATTATCCTCTACGGGCAAGCAATTGGGGACAAATTCCGAAACAGCAGATGGATTGATCAACCGACAAACCTACCCTGCCTAACCAGTAGAACAGCTATCACGTACAAGCAGAACAAATCAAGCCACTAAAACTACGCGATCGTATCAAACGGCTCGGCGAGAGGGGAAGGTAGCTAATAAGTCCCAATCTATCAACCCTAACGAATCGCCCCGCCGTAGGACGCGGAAGCAAAATCAGGAGAGCAGGCGCTACCGACCTCTGGGCGTTTGCCGGATGAAGGGGGCTTCGAGGTCGATCGTCGCCAGAGGAAGCGTCGGGCGTGGGGATTTGCTGGGTTTCTTCCGTTCGCCGGCAAAGATGGGGTAAAGTTGGAAGGAGAAGGAGGACCGATGCGGTCACGCGGCTGCCTCATCTGTACGCTACCGGGCTTGGGCCCGGGCTCGGGTTCTGGTCGATCCGGCCACGTGTTGGTTTCACAATTCACACCTGCTATAACTATAAAGGGTCCGAGTTGGCAGCGCCGGCGCCGTCAGACGCGCGGGGCCCACTTTAGGCCCAGGTAGGAAGCGCTGGATAATGGACCGGGCCGCTCCGGCTTTGCGCCGGCTATCGTGCTGCCGTGAGACGGCCGCTCCGGCGGCCGCCGTGGCAGGAAGCGAAAAAGCTCGACCCCTCGAGATGGAGCGGGCACGGAGGGGTGGCGCGCCCGGGGTTCTTATCAGTAGCGGCGGCTGCAAGCTGGCTGTATGGAGGAGTGCGGGCGGCGGCTGCAAGCTGGCTGTATGGAGGAGTGCGGGCGGCGGCGTCGCGTCTAAGCGTACGGTGTGGGGGAGTTCGGTTGGCTCGCAGCTCGCCGCCGGCTTCGACTTATCATTCAGACTCCGCTCCTCTGTGCGCCTGTTGCGTGAGTCCTCTCTTTACTTTGTTGCTTCAGTTCCGTGGAAAAATTGCTGAAATCCTTACACAATGGCCAAAGTATTTTGTGAGGCGTAAATTTCGATCCTCGAGTGCCTCGAAAGCATTCGCCTAGAATTCTAGATGCACCGGAATTCTGAAGAACTCCGTGCCAATTAATGTTAGCTGCGAGAATTTTGGGTAATTTGAGGGTAAAACAAAGACTTGTTTTATTATTCATTCAAATCAAGAGAAGTACAAACCAGTGAGCAGTGAGTACATTCCTCATAGTTCCTCTCCCACAGACAACACAGAGACTCTCACAGGAGCTAAGTTCCCCTGAAACTACAACCTAGGAAAACCAAATGCATAATATTCTCCAATCTGTGCTTCAACGCTGAATCAGGAATGGGAAAGTGGGGCCCTCGTCCGCCGTTTTATTTCTCTGGTAAGGCCGAATCATTTGCCTGAGGTCTCGCCCTCGATAGCCAATGGAACAGTGGTAGCCTGCACACAACAAAGGCACAGAGAAACCGAGTCTCAAGACATGATCTGAGCTGAAATTATCACGGTGGTTGAACGCAATTTCATGCCACCTACCATTTTGCGGTACTTGAGGGCATAGAGCATCTCGAGGTAGCGACGAGTCTCACGCCTGTCGAGGTTGGAGACATACTTCCAGAAACCATAGACGCCAGACAGGGTCATCAGCCTCTCAGAGTACAGCTTCCAGGTGTACCTGCGTCAAGATCATGCCATGGCATCAATCTCAGTTCAGTGCTGGTAAAAGAGGCAGCGCATGTGCATCAGATGGTAACATGGACAGATGAGAGAGCATTGCATATATACTTCTCCTCAATGCGCTGGAGTCCGCCCTGTGAGATCTTGTTCCAGTGGCTTGGGTCTTCCTGGCACTTCTCAAAGAACTCCACGAGCAGCGCGGAGGCCTTGTCATTCTGGTATGGATCAATGTGGTAACCGGACACACCATTCACAATGATCTCAGCTGGACCACCATATGCAGTGGCGAAAGTGGGAAGGCCACATGTCATGGCCTCTATCACGGTGAGCCCGAAGGCCTCATAGAAAGCAGGCTGTGCACAGGAAGGCAAGACAAAAGAAGATTGTCAGAACTAACGAGTGTTACAATTCAGTGGTAGTGATTTACTAGCTTGACTGTGCTCTTCACCTGCACAAAGGCTCCCTTCATGTCACAGATGTAGCGGTACAGCTCACCATTGCGGACACGGTTCATCTGAGCAGAGATCCAGCGGATGTGCCCGCTCAAGTTGTATTGGTCGATAAGATCAAACATCTTCTTGAACTCAGCCTGCTCCTCCTTGTCCTTGGACTCCTTTCCATGATCACCACAGACAACCACAAGGTTTACCAGCTCCTGTAGGCGAGGGTTCCGGCCATACAGTTCGACAAGGCCAGTCATATTCTTGACTCGGTCTAGCCTAGCCATTGAGAAGATGATTGGCTTCGTCTTGTCCTTCAGCACAAATCTGGAGAGGTGCTGTTGTCAGATAACCAGAAAGGCATGCATCTATTTTATAAGAACTCAAAACTGATACAAGTATGACCCTTACTTGTGCTCAGCATTATCGACATCACTGAAGAGTAGCTCCTCAATCTCAGCATGGAGGGAGGTGAGCCTCTTCTGTTGTTCAGTGTATGGGAAGTAGATGGTCATGTCAGCACCAGGAGAGACAATGTTGAACTTGGGGTCGAAGACATCAATACCATGGACAACACGGTAGAGGCCGGGCATTGTGAATGCCATGTGCGACTCGTACTGACCTACGGTGTCCTTGCTGAAAAAAAAATTGGACGGCATAATTAGATGAATTGATAATATTTGCAAATAACCATAATGGTGTTTCTGCGAGAAAGAGAATCTTACTTTCCAGCAATCTCTTGGAAGGTACTGGTGATGATGAAGTCAGCATGGTTCATTGCTATCAGGTCAGCTGTGAACTGGCAGGAGAAGTGGTAGTGATCCTCAAATTTCTTCCAGTAAAGGTCAGAGTTGGGGTACTTGGTTTTCTCGAGTGCATGGGCAATGGTACACTGTGTATAAGGGAATAAGAGTTATGATAAGATACTACGGAGATGAGAATAGATCTTCTGTTGATCAACGGGGTAGAATGCATACATGAGTAACCCCCAACTTGTGTGCCAACAAACACGCGACAAGGTTTCCATCACTGTAGTTTCCAATGATCAAGTCAGGGTTGGCCTGCAGCTCTCCGGCGATCTCATGTGCCACATCCTGAAAGCAATATGAAAATATGATGAACTGTACCATCCTAATGAAACAGTACAAACAAGCTGCTGAAAAGAGAGCTGCGTACATCGGTGTAAGCTTCCAGGTAAGGCCAGACTTCAAATCGCGAGATCCATTTGCGAACAATGCCTTCTTCTGTTTTGAATGGCACACGCAGGATGTGGGTGTGCTCTGTGCCAAGGACCTTCTCAAGGCGCTGGCCACAGGTGGTGCCATGTGCATCAGGGAGCATCCTGGTGACCTACATAAGGCCAAAGATGCCTCATTAGGGTCAATTAAAATAGTGAATTCATACTTTATCATATTGGGTACTGAACTTACTATTAGAATCTTCGGTGTAATGTCGAGACCTTGTTGCTTGATTCTCAACAGCATCTCATTCTCCATAGCACGGACTTGGTCCAAAATGTAAACAACCTGTGGGTTGCCATCACATGAGAAAATTGGTACAAAAAAGATTATGTGGTGTTTAGTATAATAAGAAGAAATATGTCCAACGCCAAACTTGTGTAGGGGGATTTTACCTGCCCACCAGTATCAGGGTAACCCAAGACGTTGGCCTGAGCAAAGTAACCATGAGGAGAGAGGATAACAACGTTGAACACCATTGGGATTGTTCCGAGGAACTTCTCCAAGGTGGATGGATCAGGGGCCTCAAGTAGGTCCAAGAGAAGGTGAATAGTCTCGTGTGCACGGTTAGCACAGTCGCCCCAACCTTTCTCCAAACCAAGTTCCTGGAACCTGAATTTATGCAACCAAAAAGAGTTTGTGACATATGTAATGATGTTAAAAAAATTGTAGAGAGCAATAAGGCTTTCAATGATCATGGATATGATGATTATGCAGTACCTGTGGTGGAACTCCGAGTATGGAGTGTCAGCTGGAAGGCCTGACAGATGCTTCTCTGCCTTCCTGAGTGCATCTTGGAGGGCACTGAGACTGCGGATTCTGTCGTTCAACATCATGGTCTGAAGAAAGAAAGAAAAGATTACATACTCCGCGTGATTCAACAGCAGGTAATATCTCCAGTTTAAACCTTTCAATCATCTCACAGATATGGCGATCATCCTCTGTACTTAGTTAAAGAATCTGTCCCAAGCATTTTTTAGTTACGTAGTCTGATTAAATATGACTGCACCTATATTTTCTTAGTCTGATTATGCTCATATGCTGTTATTAGATATATCTGAGCGAAGTTCATTTACCAAATTTGCAATGGAATCATCACCCATGCTCCACGGTACTGTCACTGACTGCCATTTTTTGCTCACTCACCAAGATGCATCCTCTAGACATGTTTACTAGCAATGAGATCTAATTTCATTACTTATAAGTAAGTTATATACTTATATTACATGTGCTAGAATACTTGGGGTAGGCATTTACACACCAGATTTTTACGGGTAAATTATACAAGCCTGTTAGTTTTCAACAAACAAAACTATAGTTCTATTAGTGAACGTTCAACAAATATATAGTCAAATGATCCAAACTATAAAGCAAGACACCAGAGATTGTAACCTACCATCCCCTTGTAGTTGTGCGCGCGGAGGAAGTTGAGCAAGGGGTACATGCTCTCCTTGTCATGGAAAAGCTTCGATGACAGATGCCTGTTCAAGAACTGCACGCCGTTGCCAATAGACTTTGACAGTGATGGGCGAGGGAAGGAGGCGTTGAATGGCTCAAAGTCCAGCTCAAGCACAAAGTTGTTATCGGTGCTGGAATTTGAACATAAGAAGCACTAAAGTACCGTCTTAACATCTGATAAAACTAAGGTTGTAATTTCAAAAAACAACAGATACCTTCCATTCACCAGTTGTTCCTTGAACTGCAAATACTCAGGGATGCTCAATTCCTCAACACCAAGTTCGCTCACATTGACCCTCACATACTCCCAAACACCGGGCCTTGGCCGGATGGCAAGAGCAACCCATGGAGGGATGACAATCGCCTCCTGTATGAGAAACCAACATCTAGATCAAGAGCTGAAAACTCTGGAAACATAACTGGAATGACACTGCAGTGACTTTTGGTGGCTCAAACCTGTGCCCCTCTTAGGAGATCCTCAAAGGCGGTGTCCTTCAGCTTCTCTCGCTCGGCCTCAGGGAGCGCGGCATTGTACTCGGCAGTGATCTGATGGGGCTGCAGCATTCCCTTTCCATGGTTAACAAGCCTGAAAAAGTTGTCGCATAACAGCAGATACGTCAGACCTATCAAGGGGTGTTACTTGAACAAAGTGTGCTAACAAATGTTGAAGTACTTTGTTATAAATACAAGTAGCAATAAGAGTTCGTAAAAATACAAGGCGCAGAAATACAGAAACAAGTGTTCCCTTTTGAAATTCTTTTTGCGCAGATGATGCTTCAGTTAGCCCCACGAAAACAGTCTTAACAAGTGAAAACATGCAGAATTGCAGATCAAATCAGTTTTGGTCAGATCTAACAGTTTACAGCAAACATAATATATGTTGTAACTGGGCATATAGAAAAGGTATCATGTTCCAACTCATACTGTAGCATAATTTAGGTATACACAAGGCAACCATAATTCATCACTTAACCATGTTTTGTATGCAGGGATTCTACAAACTGCCAGCCGGCCAGTCCAGTCTGCAAAAGATTAAAGACAGACCTTGAGAAGACGGCGACGAGCTCATTGGTGTGCGCCGAGAGGGAATCGCCGATGCGGTCCCTCACGCTGTGGAGACGGCTCAGGGCACGCTCTCCTGCAGACTCCCCCATTGATATCCTCCGGTTGGGTCCTCGGGCCTTAACAACAGAAATAGTTTATCTGATTAGCGCCTTCAGTCAACATGTACATAATAAGATTCTTAGAAAGCATGTTCCAGTTCGTTCAAAAAAAAAAAGCATGTTCCAAAAGACGAGCTGATTTTGGGGTCACATTTGACAATCAAACATGTAGTTATAAAAAGTTAAACACGAAGTTATTTGACAAGAATTGAGAAGAGAAACTAACAGGTCGATGGTTTCCAACAGTAAAGGCCTCTAGTTTTTCCTCCTGCCCACAGGGTGCTTGTGCTGACAACGCTGTACGAGCTATTGCGTACCAATAAATAGGGCCAAAAGGACGTACTCCCTCCGTTTTAAAATATAAGATGTTTTAGGTTTATAAAAAAAATGTATCTAGCTAGACTTGTTTTAGTGTCTAGATTCACTCCAAACCTTAGTAAACCTACATACTAAAAATAGTCTAGATACATTTGCTTCACAAATCTAAAACATCTTATATTTTGAAACGAAGGGAGTACGTGCAAAGAGTGTCTAGAGGTTTTGTACTTTGGGAACCAAATCATGGGATTAGCGTGGGATCTAGCCGTGTCAATCTAATTAATTAAAACTAACCAAAATAATAAAGGAGATGTAGATAAATAGAAACGGATCAGGTAATTCTCGAGAATTACGACTCCACGTAGGAGCAACAAGCTTATCTAGGATTTGTCAGGATTATTAAGTCTTAATTACTGGGTTCGGCAGAACTTGCTTAAAAAGTTGATAGCTTTCACAAGTTGCGTAGAAAAGGAAGCAAACGAGCTGCTAAATTTATTTTGCATTCAATGGACTTGGAATATGCTCTCAGAAAACAGAGAAGAAAAGTTAAACTAGTAGTAATTGCTAAGCCCCGGCATCATATGCCATATCCATATGCACAGAGCTAGGCAGGATATGCAATTCTGCATTGGATCTTTACAGGAGTATAACCAAACCGCCATAATAATCACATGGATCTCCCAACAGTTGACACACTCATCCATATCCCAGTTCCATCTTCATCAGAAACAAAAGATAAAGATCTCCTCCATGCCAGCTACAGCAACCAAAGAAAAAGAAAAGCTAGTAGTAGATGTAGAACCGAGCACCAAAGTGCATGCAAGAGAGAAGAGAACGAGACGACCAAATCATGCCAACAATCTGACCAAAGCTTTTCTTTTCACTACACTCAAGTCTCAACCCAAGCTCAAGAAACCAGAAAGAAAGAAAGAAAGAAAGAAAGAAAGAAAGAAAGAAAGAAAGAAAGAAAGACGATTTTGGCAGCACCTCTCCACCTGAATCACTGAAACTGACTAGCTGAGAGACCGATCTATCTAGATGCAGCCATCATCATCCATAGTACCAGCAGCAGCAAAACATTCTTGAAGTACAGTACATGAACTTATACATGTATGTATATACTGCAAATGGACACGGTTCCTTTACCTTGATCCAAGGAAAGAGGAGGCGAGAACGCCCGGAAGGAGAAGAAACTGAGAAACGTCACAGGGGAAGGGGAAACGCGAGGACGGGTTTGGTGCGCGGTGAGAGTGTGAGTGAGATGGCTGGGCGATGGCTGCGCCCCTATTTATACACGGACAGTGCGCAGGAGGAGGCCAGGCGCGGGTGAGGTACTACTCAGGCGCCACGCCCGATCGCCGGGGAAAAGGACGCTCTCCGATCGATCTGGTGCTCGCTCAGCATCCGCTCGTCACATCCACTCTTGGCAGGATCGCATCAATGGCTGTAAGGGCGTCACAGAGGCCTCCACCTTGGAAATTAGTGCTCAACTCTCGAGGCGAGATAAGCCAAGTGTTCTGTTTCGGATGATACAAGTGTTCTGTTTCAGAGATACGCTGCGACAAGTGTTCGATGACAGTGCGCCACGGTGGTGCGTCCTGCTGCTATGGGGATGGCTGCCGGCAACAAAATCTGTTGCCTACAGCTACATCGCATCGGATCGGATGCCCCGTCATGCGGCCGCTAGCTAGGTAAGTAAGTAACACGCAGTTTGTTTCGATCGGAACCTGATAAAACCGCATTTAGAAGTTTCGTCATCAGTTTGGTTGCAGATTAGGCTGCCATGCAATGCGCACGTGTCCTGTAGTAGCAACGGATGGCTCTCGTACCGTACGCCGCTGCCATGGAGAGCAGCGATCAAGTGCGCGCGGGTACCTTTTCCGCGCTTGTCTCGCGCTCGCTGAGGTAGCACTTCAGTGGTGAGGAACTGATCGAGCAAGGATCCGTGTGCGTTACGGCAGAAAAAAAATCTGAATTAAGAGATGGTCTCTTAACAAAAATAAAACATGAGATGATGAATAAAAAAATGAGATAAATGTGATGTTGGTCACAGAACTTGTCCGAGACGAGTTATATGGTCACACAAGCCGCAAAATGTGAAAATCCAGCACGGAATTTTCATCCGATGAGTCATTTGGTCATGAACCGGCTCTGGAGCATTTTATTTGTCCATGTGGCCACGGCCGATGTGTTTTGACGGGAAAAAGGGGCATTTGATATATCCAAGGAGGGTAGGATTTTCAGCTACATCCTCGAGACATTAGGGCAAAGATTTTATCTGCTAAAAGGCCCAATCAACAAATCCCCTTCTCCGGAATCGATGTTGACGCAAAATTCCCAAATCAAATCGCAAAGTGTAAATCCTAACCCTAGAACCACGTACCATCATGGCATGCTCCAATGGCCAAATTCGGTCACTTCCCGGAGGAATTGATATGGCGCGTACCTTTGCCCGACCATCGAGAGATGTGTGCTTACTCGCATGCGGGGCATGGTGGCTCGAAAGGTTCGCGGTCTTGCACTGGTGGCCACCCTCTTTGGTGAGTGGTTGATTGTCTCACCGGAGAAAATGGTGGCAGCGTTGAAGAGTCGGTGCCATGTGCGCAGAGGTGACGTCAAGGTCGGGGTAACTTCACTGCAGGACGATTACTTTCTCTGGTTTGTGTCCAGCGAGGATTGTACTCGTGTCCTCGATGTTTCCCTGTAACATCATGTAGTTCAAAAGAATCGAAATGGATAGAGAATAGATGTGTGCATTGCATTCATGCATGTAAAATACATAAAAAAATGATTAAACTCGTCAAAGTGATTGAAGTTTCACTTAAGTTGATGAGTTAGGATTAGATCATCAAGTTGAGTGCGATAAACTTTGATATGACCTTTGCTAAAACTCTATTTTGGGTATGGGATGTATAAGCTATACTCGTAAATAGAAGGGGGAATCGAACTACATTACAAACACATCCTTAAAGAATAGATATTACTTCCTCCGTTCGGAAATAGGAGTCGTAGATTTGTGTAGATACACATGTGTCACTTGTGCGTTATAATTCTCTAGTATATGGAAAATCAAATGGAGTCTTGTATCCAGATTTTGATATTTCCAAATCTTGATCTATTCTATTCTTGTCTATCCAAATCATTAAATCATATAATCAGGGGAGAGATCTAGATGTATTAGAGTGTTACCATCATTTGTAAGATGGGGGTCTTACTGTATAATCAATTCAACTTGGCTCTTGGAGGAGTTAACTCACTCCTGAATGGTTTAGAAGAGTTCTATTGACTATATCATAAGAAAGGATTCCTTGTGTTCAAACCAAAGCTAGCATTCACTCACACTTATATTTGCACACTACCAAGTGTATCCAACCCTATGAAAATTACTTTGAGTTTCAAATGATCTCCTTTGAACTAAGTTTCCGTCTAAAGATTTATACCAAATTATTTTCTACTAAGAATTTAACTTCTAAGTCTATTCATACAAAATTTATTAAATTCTTTAGATTATCTTAACTTCATATTAGGAATTGTCCTTAATAAATATTTTAAAGGAAATATCCCTTAATGATTTCACTCATAAAGAAATCTTAATTATCATTTAAACAATTGGGCTTGAGTGCACTTAAGCTTATGGCATGTCTCTAGCTGTAGTTTCAAAGTTCATAGCAAGCAATTGGTCACTAATGCCTGATATCGTCTTCAACCAATACACAACTAGCTTAGCATCAGATAAACATAGCACATCTCATGTAGAAAATCAGCCATTAACTGTCAACACCAGTTCTTCCTCTGACAGGAATCAAAATGGTCTATCTTTTCATCTACATACTTGCGGTCGTACAAAGTACACAAAAAACCACCCTGATGAATTTGTATTACAAACAGACCATCACCAGGCCCTACATTGCATAGAAAAATGTTCAAATCCTTAACTTTTCATCCGTGGGGATCTACTAACCATACGAACTAGAACATCGAGTTGTCAAATGCGGCTAATCAATACTAATCGAACAAAAATCATCACTATAACAACACAATTTCAACGGCGACTCTAACCATTTAGGTGGAGGAGGATCCTAGAGATTCCTCTATTGTGGCTCACTAGGAACTGCATACGAACTAGCCCTCCCTGGTCCTGGCACTCTGTTGTCGACGTTATCATCACCATTGACCCACCGTGGTTGCCTTCCTCCTTCATGGGTCTGACGCTCATCACTTCCATGCTTATCTCCCCATCTTACAGTCGGCCTGGTGAACACAAGCCCATATAGATAGCATGTGGATAAAGAAAACGCCCCCGAGCCGGTACGTGACCAAATCACTCATCAGAGAAAAGTTTCGTGTTGATTTTCACATTTTGCGACTTGTGTGACCATATCACTCATCTTGGATAAGTTGTGTGACTAACTCGAATGCATTTATCTCATACAAATATGTGTTATACAATATGTTATGGTTTTAGTATGGTCCCTAATCCCTATCAACTATTACTTGTATGTCTGTGATAATAAATTTTAATAATAAAGCATAATAAATGATATCTACTATGATTGATTAAGATGTACTACTAACTTCGTTCATAATAAGTATCGCTGATTTAGTATAGAGGAAGTAGTACCTAAAATGTTAATAGGATATCTTAGTTAAGAGTAGGCACGAGTTTGATATTGCTTGACCAATCCAATACCGATCGTACATACTACACGCTGCCGCGATGGGCTATCAGAATCCCAAGGCAGCTTGGCCAGTGCTGGTTCCAATGATACAAGAATGTTGCCTGCACTTTGCTAGATTATCACGGGGACACGTGTGCGTGCTAGTGCTTGTAAGCATCTTATCAAGTGCACTGTGCACATGCTCAAGTCTGCTGTTTTTGTCCCTCCGGCGGATCTAGACCTGCTTTTGCTGCCCGTCCTCAAAGTTTCGACCGATCGGGCATGCGCTGGTGCGTGCAAAAGCCCTGCGCTGCGGTCACAGACACCTCTACATCCACGACGCATTGCATCGGATCGGCTGCCTGGTGATCAACTGGCGAGATTCTTACCGCACATATACATACGACCTCATATACCAATTGCAATCTGCAAGGACACATCAACCTACGTAGACACAACAACGCAATCAGCAGAACACACGCTCTGTCACTGAGCAAACTAATGGCCCGTCGCACGGCCCTTCCAAAAGAAGGCCTGGTGTGTCTACTGAATCACTTACTCCTTCGCTCCAGAGATAAGTGACTTTAATTTGACTAGATTAGCGTTTATCTAAATATGTTTTAGTATATAGATATATACAAATCTAAATACATCTAAGCCACTTATTTCCAAACGAAGGGACTAGATCAGATCCACGTGAAAAGATCGTTTAGAGGCGTTTTGGATTACTATGTACTAATGGTTAGAGACAAGTCACTATCTATCAGACTCATTTTCCCGTCTCTCCGTCCTCTCCCGCCCACGTTTTGAGAGTCCTTTGTGTTGGAATTTGGTGAGTATTGAACTGTTGGTCTATTATAAAAAATTTGGAAAAAAATTGTCTTACTTGTACATTGGGTTGTGCTAGTGATGCTAAAGTTTTTCCCCTCAAAAAAATAGTGGTGCTAAAGTTTAGTCTCACATTGCTAGTGGAAAGAAAGTTAGACCACCTTATATAGTAGAGTGTTGCACCACTCACTAAGTGTGAGAAGGAGAGAAGCCATCGCGCACTCCTTCTCCGACGCTTCCCGCCTCGTCATGACGCGCGCGCGATCATGGGCTGTTACCGACTTGGACGTAGACTGTTCCCACGATCTCCCCTGACTTGCACTATATAAGCATATGCGCTAAATCTAATCGGTAATCCACACACGCGCCTACCTCCAGAACCTTGCGCCGCCGTCTTCGTCTTCCTCATCCCGGCTTGCGGCGTGCACCGTAAATCGGGACAGTAGGCCTCCGGAACCTCGCCTCTCGTGAACCTGTACAGGTGAGGGGCGATTGGGTTTTTGGGGAGCGCTCAAGTACAACTACTGGCAACCACGATGTCGATCGACGACAAGTTTCCGAACGACGACTTCTTCCCGGAAGTCAGTGACCTCTTCGGCAACCTCAATATGGACGACGGCTCTGCTGCTGCTACCACTGCGGCTACACCCTTTGCTGCGGCTACTGCCTCAATTGCATCGTATATGATTTCAATTTCTCTCTTTCAAATTTTGCTAGAGTTTCTAGTTCTAACATTTGGTGTAGATGTGATAGGTTTATCTCGTATAGATGTAATATGTTCATCTACATTGTTGATCTGCATGATTGGTTTTAGTACTGTTTGTATGATCATGCTTTATCAGTTTATTATTCAGATTAAATCATATGGATTATTGCTTATATTTTCAACACTTTGCTGCCTGCGAGCTCTCTACCGACTCTCCTCCAGTGACACTGCTGCCTAGAGGGGAAGGAAGAGATGCTCGCCGTGTATAGAGTAGTTGTACGGTGTTTGGCCTCGTGGCAGTGTTGGCATTATGTCTGTAGCTTGGAGCAAGGCCTCGATCTGAGCGGACAGATCTAGAGCCTTTTAGGGTTTCTTCCTCTCATTCTGCTCTAGTGGTCGGAGGTGAAGATGACGGGGAGAGCCACAGTCTCCATCTAGAAAGATGTGTCCCATGTTGAGATCAAGCCTCTGATGTGGTTGTTCCTCCTTTCTTAGGCTGGTCGTGTGGCGGGGCAGAATAGGAGGTGTCGGCATGCTGGAAGCTAGAGCTTGGTGATGGCAGGGAAGATCTGTTGCACCTGAGACTGAGAGCTACGCTACTCTCCTTCTTGGAGTTCATCAACAGAGTACTAGTGATGACGGCAAGATCCATCTTGCCTCTGCTTCTGATGGTCAAAAGTCAACCCTCCTCGGCCATGCTTCAATAGGTGTTGTTCCTCCTGGCTTTAAGTCGGTGCGGAATATATTTAGCTGATGCGATTGGGCAACCAATCAGTGTCAGTTCGCCCCTCGTGTCAGTAGCCCTGGCCCTGCGGTACAGCTCGTCAACGAGTTGCGGTGGAGAAGGACATCGAAGACCTGATTGCTTTTTCAATTTCTTCTTAGGGACCTAGTTGTAAGGTCATGTTTGTAATCTTGAGAGCTTTCTTGTACCTCTTTGCAAGTTGTATGCCCATGGCTGATGAATAAAGCAGCTTTCGGGTCCTTCTGGATCCGTTCCTATACAAAGAAGGGTCACCAACTCTAGCCATGTGGGGTTCACGCTTCTTGGAGTAAAACCGTTACCATCTTCTTCCTTAAAGATTTTTTTGGCCCTACGATACAACATCGTGTTAGGTTCCACTATGCCTAACCAGTAACGAAACAACGAGTTTTAGGAGCAAGGAAAAGTAAATAGGTCTGAATTCTCCCTCAAAAACTGGTTATGTTTCTCCATCCTTTTCTTTAAGAAAATAACAACTTCCTGTTTTTTTTGTGTTCAACTATGACAAAGCAAATCTAAAGGGCAGCGCTACCGCATTTAGAGGCAACGACAACAGCCTTGAAATAGGCTTTAGTCCCGCTATATAGCAACCACACAATACATTTGCTGGAGCAAACAACATAAATAAGCCTAAAAGGAAAAAAATGTCCACACTGGCAGATTGACTAAACGAGGATGACCTGCAACCATTGCGCCCTCCGGAGATTTCCACCACGCTCCTAGTACACCGAAACGCCATGTAGCAAGCAACACCTTTAAGAAGGAATGCGACGACGACGGCGCTGCTGACCGGTCAGGTCCTAGGGGTTTCCCCCGGCATGCGGAGGTGAGAGGAGAAGGGGTATTCCCGAAGCCTTCAGGAAGGAATGGCAATACCCGCAGGCGTCACCGCGTCGGTGTCAGGCACGCAGACAGGGATTTCTCCCAAACCCCCAAAAACAACTACCTCGGACGATCGGTAGCCTTCCACCTAGCTTGCCACCACCACCATACGCCACCACGGTCTTGTCGCCGCCCTTTTCGTCTCACGATGGTCACCGTCACGAGGTCTAGAGAACGGAATATGGAAGCACATAAGGAATCAGGGACGGCAGGACTACGAACTGTGCGGGAGGGAACTGCCTCCACCGCCGCAGCGGTGGGGAAGAAGGAAGGGAAAGGGAAAGGCGAAGAAAACAGGAAAGGACAGTGCACAAGAAGCCCATGAATCGTTAGCTTAGATATAGGACCTCTCTTTATTATTAAGCTCTAACCAAGTGCAACATCCGAGAGGCATTTTCCCCCTACGGTGTCGACTTTGTTCATTTCGAGCCTGCATCCCTTGTCCTGTGGTCAGTGTCTGCCACTTCTCTCTTTATCTCACTTGTGGTACTAGCAAATGCCCTCTGCCTTCCTGCGTAATGCGTCTGTTGCCACGAACCTCTCACACAATGATTGGATGGGGCGCCATGGGTCGTGCATATCAAGCAAAGTCTAACAAACCAACTGACATTTTCCTTGCGATCGATGATCGAACTTTGGCCCCTGTCCATGTCGTCTATCTACACGACTACACCGAGCAAAAACTGCATCGCATCTGCTGCCTTTCACGGAGCATTTAAGCGCCTTTGCACAACCTTTTCTCCATCTTCTTTTACGTATTTTCCTTCTAGAAAGTAGAGATGAGAAGGGCAAACAATGAAGCCCGGATGCAATGCAGCGAGTCAGTGCCAAGCGACATCCCACTGCTGTAATAGTAGCACGTACGTGTTCGAGCTAGCGAGATCTGGGATAGACTTTTTATAGCAGCAATGTAGGAGTAGCATGGAGCTAGCTAGCGCCAGATGTTCCACCAGATTGCTTTCCGAGATGCATCAAATCCTGATCATTATCGGGTTTTCTTCTCACCACCTATCCTTAATTCTGTCGCGAAAGATAGATGCATAGATCGCTTATCCTGGAAAAGTAGCGCAATGTTGCTGCTAATTTGGAGGCTGAGGGATCGATTCTTGGTCCACTACAAGTGATCAGTGGAGATCGGTAGAGGTGTTTTTCATGCGTGATGGCTCGCTGTGATTTGGCTTAGCTGCTTTAGCATAACTCGTTTTTTAACCAGAAATAACCCATCGGGAACTGAGATTCCTGACACGCGGCGGAAGTGGTAAAGCTCATCTGTTTCTGCACTACCCCGGCCGGCTGTTCACAGAAACAAAACAAAAAGGAGACAAGGAAGAAGACGACGAGAGCAAGCCAAGCCCTCTGGCTTAAATGGGCCTTCATATTATTTACGGGCCTATATCAGCCTTTTGTTTTTTTCCTTTCCAGTGCAGGCCCGCTATCCCGGTTGATAATGGCCTCGGACCGTCTTATAAAAAAGAAATGTATTACCTCTGATCCCTCTAAATTAACGACACTTACTATAAATCGGAGAGAATAATACACCGTTTTCTTTCTTAATAATAAAAACTTGTAATTTGTTACTAAAACGCAACTTGCTGAATGACTTTAAGGACATACGCTATCACAAGGTAAAAGCATAAGTAAAAGAACTTTGACATGAATAACTGAGCATGTGGAGATAAGGATACATCCCGATGTTCACTTGTGAGGAAGGGTGATCACCGTTGGAGATTTGTGGGGAAGAAGAACCCCCAAACACCACCGCGTGCTTACCTTCTTCTCCTTGAGCCCCTTCTACTAAGTACGAGCTTAATCATGTGTGGTAGATCTTGAGGTGATCTCTTAACGCTCACAAATTTTCTGGAGCAAATCCACACCTCCGAACAACCCTAGGTTCTTAAGGTTTCCCAACAAACCAAGTGGTAACAAACACAACGGTGAACACAAGTGGAATCAAAAATTTCTTCATCGAATTGTATATCTATGTCTCCTCTTTCTTTCCCTTCAAAAAGATCTAGAGATTTGGTTGGGGAAACAAAAAAAATTACTCCCTCCGTCCTGAAAAGGATGTCGCAATTTTGTCTAAATTTAGATGAATCTATATACTAAGTAGTGTCTAGATACATTTGAATTTAAACAGATCCTCGACGTCCTTTTCAAGGCTGAGGAAGTAAAACTTTAGAGATTCAACAATGGCGGGGGAGAAATAAGTATGGATTTCTTGTCTCAATTGTGGAAGAATGTTGGATTTATATGGTAGGTGAAAAGACTGATGGTTACCCACTTCCTACAACCTACTAGATTGGATGGATGACCGCCTGGCCAATCGAGCGGTTGGGTCCGAGCCACTGTCGAACGGGTCTAGAGAGAAAACATGCTGAAAGGACAAAGATGTCATGTAGAGGGGATGAATAAGAGTTTTTAAAGCTATCTAGAAGGTGATACGGATCAAACGGTTTTATGATAAGAGCATAGAGAGAGAAATCTAGTTAATATAGAAGAGTCCCCTGTGATATGTGCATTACTTTGAGTTTTGCTTTCAAATGTAAAATACACACAGATAGTATCAACACCTATATAAAAATAAAACACTAAACATGTTCAATCAAAACAAATAGATCCACACGAGCCGGAGAAGACATTTTAGTAAAACAAAATATCTCTTGGTAGCAAATAAGGCAATTAAAAGTAAGAGACAATGTAAATGTGATCAATAAATGATACCACACATAAGAATCCAAATGTCAAAGGACAAGAACTATTTACGATTATTTCTCGATGGTATATTACAAATATATATAAGATCATCATCACAATGAAATAAAATGTCAAAAGATAAGAATTAAACTCGATGCTTATAAAGAGATTCATGTGACTTCAACTAGTTAAACATGACTTGAACAAATGGTTTCCTAAAATATATATAAGTACATATATAAGGAAACCAACACCAAGAAAATTTCTCACAAAATTATCCAAAAGGATGAGCAATGAAAGCATTAATGCAAAGTGGAACTTGCTCAAGCTTAGATGCCACATAGGAACAAGATGATTTACAATATAAATTCCAAGTGGCATAATCCCAAATATTCATAGTTTCTCAGTTTGTGATATGAATAAAGTATATAGCTCTCCCATAATGTGATGATCCATTTAATATCAACAAGAGGCAAATATAATTCAAGTAGAGATCATTAATGGACATTATAGAATTTGAATTTGATATGGCATACCACATAGAGACTATATAATGATCTTACAGTATGAATACTGAGTGGTATTCCTCATGTACGCATATTTAGGATTATGAAGTGCCCAAATCACACCTCTCCTCCAAAATTGGAAGCTCCATATATCTCTCAGTAGATCCAATTAACATACAAATAAGATGAAATCTAGGCTCTGAAAGGATCGTATGGGAACCTAGAGGGGGTGAACAGGTGCTACTTCAAATTTTCTTCTTTTTCAAATTAGGGTTTGACAATAAGGTAAATTCTCGAGATAACGCAACTAAGGTGAATTTACCTATATGACAAACAAGCACTAGTTAACACAATGCTAAGCAATAACAGGTAAGTAAAGTGCGGTAAAGGATAGAAGTAACCAAAGGAGTGGACGCGGAGACACAAGGATTTGTTTCCCGTAGTTCCTTCATTTTGAGGGGAAGTACGTCTACGTTTGGAGAGGGGGTGGTTTCAAACCACCAACGCCACGAGAGGCCTCCCTTGTTCTTGTAACACCCTCAGAATCGGACCTATGCAAGTTTGAGCAAAATTCGCCAAACCCGCATAGAAACGATTCAAAGGTGCCCACCAGGCACTTTCGTGCGGGTGGAAAACGAAGTAATAACATTACACAACAGTCCTCGATGGGACCCACAGAACAGATATATATAACAGCGACTCAAAGAGTCAAGAATACAGATATAGTATACAAAGATCCAACCAACCTTGAAAACGATAGAGCGTCCAGCTACGGACAAGATGCAAATGGGGCTAAGAGCCCTGAAGAATAACCAATGGCGTCCATAACCCTGCCCAGGCCAAGCCGGAAGGGTAACCCTGCTAACGACGTCGATCTCAAAACCTGCTTAAACAAAAGGGGTGCCGACAAAGGGCAAAGGAAAAAGAAGGAGCGTCAGTACTGAGGCCAGTACACGGCGAGGCTAGAATTCGGCGGTCCTCGCCTACATAGGTATGGTGGACTGAAGCGGCAGCGGCAGCATGCACTAAACAACCTATAGAGACTCGATACAACTGGCGGTTATCAGAGAGGGGTGAGAAAGACCTATTCGGATCCAACCTGAAGCTAACACCAAACAAACCCATCCTGGTGTTTCCCCTCGAGACCAAACGAGGAAGTCAACCGAGGAACTCACACCGTTGGCAGTTTTACTTATTCAGTTATCGTTGCAGCAATTACTAGTCATATTTAGATAATCATCCTGATAAAGTAAGCAGTGGGCACTTTTAGTTAACCATTCCGTTATAGTGGCAACAATTACTAATCAGATACAGATAGCATGAGATAAACCCAAAACCCAGCAGTTGTTGGTACTTTTATTCAGCCATTTCGTTGTAGTTGCAATACTTACTAGTCAGGTACAATGGTCGCAAGCGACACTCCAAACAAGCAATGGTGGGCAGTATTAATTAGCCATTCCATTATAGTGAAGCTGATTACTAGTCATTATAAAGTCAAATTTATAGCAGTAAACTTTAGTTATGCTTGTCTATGATCGAGATACTGTGCTCCAAGTCGTCCATATCCGCGGACACGGCTTTCAGAAAGTTTTACCCGGCCGGGGTGCACCAATAGCAACACACACTCGATCAACCTCGGAAAAACCAAATCAAAACCCAACGAGGCTTTCACGACAAAGCAATCACAAGATTCAGAAATATTTCAGGGGGCCACCCCTTTGAGTAGATCCCGCAACGGAGTAAGCAAGCTCCGAGACGGCCTCAAGGTTGCGCCAATGGCTGTAAGCGACTGGGAACCCGAAAGTGTGGCTGGGCTTGTCGATACCGCGTAATCACTCCGCATACCTAAACAGTACAGTGTGCTCCTCGCACAATCGTAATTAAAGCAGTAAAACATGGCATAAGTACAGGATCGTAATAAAACCTCAAACTAGTTGTGGCCCCAAGAAATAAGACTGAATCAAGCTCTGGCTCAGGGGGGTCCCATATACCTCCCGGATGTGGATAGCGCGATAAAACAAGGAACAAGTATCAAGTACTCGGGGTCTTACGGGACACAAGTGGGCGTTCGGAAACCAAATATTATCTATCACCCACCGATGCCTCTGCTTAATTCAATTTTAGTTGTTAAACAGAAATTAAAGTGACGATAAGTAAACTAGAATCATCTCCAACATCAACATGCGGCAAAGCATCAGCAACTGTGGCATATGACGGCACACAACAGCACTTGAGCAAGCGACTACGACACGCAAGTCCAACTATCTACCAAACAACAGGGAATAGGGTGTGTCCAAGGCAATATACGGCTGCAAGGGATAACACAGGTACGGAAGCTAAAGCATCGCAACACAGATAGCAATAGATCAACAGGAGGGAATAAATACTATAAAAGTAAGATAGGTAGAAAGGGGGAGATGCTCGCCTGAAAACATTGTTGAAGGGTTCATCCGAAGATCGGGGCGAAGCTCACATCAACTCAACGGCCTTATCCGCGAAGAAGCAAAACACTAGAAGTAACACCGGATGCAATATTTAATACGACGGCAGAAGATCGGCATGATGCATGTATGATGTATGACATGGAAAAGATGCGGTGCAATTAGGTCATATTAAGTGGAACCGGGGTCCCGACAATTATTTAAACGGTTCAAGTTATTCAGCTACCCCGCAATTTAGATGTGGTTTTAACAAGGCAAGGTAAGTTACCGGTTCGCTACACAAATTTAAATGAGGCCAATATAAGGCTAGATTTGCCCGCATATGGGCCCCATATTTAATGATTAGGTGAATCGGCATAAGGCCCCCAAACCAACAATATGCATGCAAGATGAATGGCAATTTAATATGCGACAAGGTTATATTTCATTTATAAAATAGGGTTTGCGGGAAGGGGTTCACACATTAGGGGTCTCGACGATCTTGGGGTTCCGGGGTTCGGGGTCGGTCTCAGGGTTCAGGGTTCGACGAGCTCGAGGTTTGGACTTCGGGATCGGTCTTCGGATCTCAACATGGCCGGTCTTGGTGACGATCTTGCCCGATGGAGGTCCTGGTTCAACATCATCGTGGCTTCGGGGTGAAGAGCTGGGTGTCCGGGCGGAGTGCTTGTCGCACAAGTGGCCTTCGGGTTCTATGACGATGATCTCGGGGTTTCAGCGGAACGGTCTTCGAGGTACTTGGCGTTCTATGATGAAGAGCTCCGGATCTTCGGCTCCGGTGGAAGTTCTCGACGTTCTCGATGAAGACCTTGGCGAGGTGAACTTGGGGGTTCCGGGGTTCTTTGGAGACCTTGGCGCGGCACCGGGAACGGATCTTGCGGCTTCCATGACGGAGGTCTTGGCATCCGGTGGGATCGGGCTTCGGGTTCTAGGTCAGAGGACTTGACATCCAGGAAGGAGACCTTGTCGATCTGGTGCCATCACCTCCGGGCCTCCTGTTGGGGTTCTTGTCGTCCCTCTTTTAGACAGTGGCGAACTTGGATCCACGTTGGTAAAATCGAGTGAGGCGTGCCTCGTGCGCTCCAAGGCAGATCAGCACCGGAAGAGGCTTCACGAGTATGCAGACACAAAGTAGGGTGTGCCCCAAATGGCACAAACACACCACCTGCATACACGCACGCCCAACAGAGCACGCCGGGAACAGGGTTCATAGAGGAGAGCTTGGCGTGGCAGAAGCCTCCCGCGGCGACAGCGGTGGTTCCGCAGGGTGCTGGCGACGGCCGAGGACGGAGGGGCGTTGGGGGCGTGGCTGGCCTCGCGGGTGGAAGCCGGCAGGACGACGGCGGAGCTGGGCATGGGAGGGGCCGGCGACGAGCTCCTGGGCCCGGGCAGAGGACGGCACGGCGTCTGGAGGCGGCTGCACGGCTGAGGACGCGCGGGGCGCGCGCCGGCGAGGATGCGGGTCAGACGCGGGCGGCGCGCGGAGGAAGATGGCCGGAGGGGCGCGGCGCTCCGGCGAGGACGCGGAGGGGAGGCGCGGGAGCGGGCTCGGCTGGCGGAGCGCGGCGCGGCAGGGGCGGCCCGCTGCGGCGCGGTGGCTTGGGGCGACGGGAGGCGGCCAGGGGAGCGGCGGACGGCGAGGAGGGCGGTGTGCCTGCGGCGGTGGAGAGCACGTCGGCGCGCGCACGGAGGCTCTGGGGCGACGGGGCTGAGCGCGGTGGCCGGAGGAGGCGCGCCGGCGGGGGCCTCCATCGGCGGCGGAGCGGGCAAGGGGAGGAGAGCGGCGAGCGGAAGGGTGGAGCCGCGCGCAGAGAGCGGAGCCGGCGCGCGAGGGAGCCGGGGGAGGAGCTGGACGGCGAGAGGCGGCGAGGCAGAGGCGCGTCGGGGCTTGGGCGGCGGAGCTCGCGCACGATGCAGGGGAGGAGCGGGGTTGGGGAAAGAGGAGAAAGGAGGAGAGCGGGGCCAGAGGGTGGGACCTGCAGGGGTGGGTCCCAGGGGTGGCAGGGGAGCGTGCAGGCGCGCGCGGTTGCGCTGCGTGCGTGTGCTGTGTTGAGTGGGGGCTGGTGGGCTGAGTGGGTTTGTGTGGGGACAGCTGGGGGTGGTTGAGAGAGAGAGAGGGAGAGAGAAGGGGTGACGTGGCGGCGGGCGGTTGGTGGGGATCTAGGATAGGCTGACGTGGCGAGCACTGGTTGGAGGGAGTGAGGTGGCTGGTTGGGGGTGGGTAGATTAGTGGGTAGCTTTAGGATTTAGGAGCGGTGTAGTTGGACCGTTTTAAAATCTGGGGCGGTCGTTCGGGTCGGGTTGGCCCGTTCGACTGCCCCTACTAAAATAAATAAATATTTTATTTATTTTAATTGGACCGTTTGCAAACCGGTAGCAACAAAACAAAATAATCCGGAGACCCGGGCTTTGGGGTTTGAATAAAGATGGGGCTTTTTAGAAAACAAAACGGGCTTTTCGAAAATAGTTTTGGCAAACAATGCATGATGATGACGATGCAAAGCACAAATTCAACGCGATTTTCTAGTAGTGGTTTTTGCGGGATGCCACAATTCGACACCACTAACAAGGGATCTCGCCCTTGAGATCCGCCTCATGGTACCGGAAGGAAGGTCGGCGATCTGATCCTCCGCGCTTCGTGTAGATCCTCGCGACACCACTAACGAGGGTTCCTTCTTCAACTGGAAAACGGCGACACCACCAACAGAGGTCGTTGTTCCTGATCGTCGAGAGAACACTCCGGGAACAAAAGGTCGAAGGTAGAGGTATCGCAGATAAAGCCACCCCTAACTTCCGTTAGAAGAGGGAAAGTTACGTTGACCCACCAGTTCGATGTACAGAGCGAACAGTAAGAGTCGGGTAGGGTGATCAGTCCATCCCGGACCCAACTATCAACTCCATACATGGGTAGGAGAATCAGGCAACTCAACTCTCGAGATATAGACTGAAGATCTTCTTAGATGGTATCCGGAACAAAGGAATGCTGCCAGCAGAATCGTATGAAAGACACAATGATTAGGTTTCGTGATGGTTCCATTGGCATGAACAACACATGCTCAAGGTCGACTCCAACTTCACCAAAGCTCGTCCTTCTCATATGTTTTTCAACGACACTGATATCCAGCAAGGAACACATAGGGATAAAGAGCTCAAGAACAAAAGATTGGAGGAAGGGTACAACAGACAAGTTGCAGATTGATGATCGTAGCACCTCCGTTACAAAAGGGAGAAAACGAAACCCTGAAGGTACGACGGAATCCCGACCACGAGAAATCCTGGACTCGAAGAGAGAGAAGAGAGCGGATTCAAAACACGTAGAGGTAAGAGGAGGACAGCAGAGGGGTAAGGAGTAAAATCAGACCTAATCAGAACTATCCAACCGATTTTTCAAAATAGTTTTGACACTCTACTTCGGCCGTTAGCTAGGTTATCCTACAGGCTGGACTTGTGGGGTATCGCAACTGCTGTGCTCTGATACCACTCTGTAACACCCTCAGAATCGGACCTATGCAAGTTTGAGCAAAATTCGCCAAACCCGCATAGAAACGATTCAAAGGTGCCCATCAGGCACTTTCATGCGGGTGGAAAACGAAGTAATAACATTACACAATAGTCCTCGATGGGACCCACAGAACAGATATATATAACAGCGACTCAAAGAGTCAAGAATACAGATATAGTATACAAAGATCCAAAACACCTTGAAAACGATAGAGCGTCCAGCTACGGACAAGATGCAAATGGGGCTAAGAGCCCTGAAGAATAACCAATGGCGTCCATAACCCTGCCCAGGCCAAGCCGGAAGGGTAACCCTGCTAACGACATCGATCTCAAAACCTGCTTAAACAAAAGGGGTGCCGACAAAGGGCAAAGGAAAAAGAAGGAGCGTCAGTACTGAGGCCAGTACACGGCGAGGCTAGAATTCGGCGGTCCTCGCCTACATAGGTATGGTGGACTGAAGCGGCAGCGGCAGCATGCACTAAACAACCTATAGAGACTCGATACAACTGGCGGTTATCAGAGAGGGGTGAGAAAGACCTATTCGGATCCAACCTGAAGCTAACACCAAACAAACCCATCCTGGTGTTTCCCCTCGAGACCAAACGAGGAAGTCAACCGAGGAACTCACACCGTTGGCAGTTTTACTTATTCAGTTATCGTTGCAGCAATTACTAGTCAGATTTAGATAATCATCCTGATAAAGTAAGCAGTGGGCACTTTTAGTTAACCATTCCGTTATAGTGGCAACAATTACTAATCAGATACATATAGCATGAGATAAACCCAAAACCCAACAGTTGTTGGTACTTTTATTCAGCCATTTCGTTGTAGTTGCAATACTTACTAGTCAGGTACAATGGTCGCAAGCGACACTCCAAACAAGCAATGGTGGGCAGTATTAATTAGCCATTCCATTATAGTGAAGCTGATTACTAGTCATTATAAAGTCAAATTTATAGCAGTAAACTTTAGTTATGCTTGTCTATGATCGAGATACTGTGCTCCAAGTCGTCCATATCCGCGGACACGGCTTTCAGAAAGTTTTACCCGGCCGGGGTGCACCAATAGCAACACACACTCGATCAACCTCGGAAAAACCAAATCAAAACCCAACGAGGCTTTCACGACAAAGCAATCACAAGATTCAGAAATATTTCAGGGGGCCACCCCTTTGAGTAGATCCCGCAACGGAGTAAGCAAGCTCCGAGACGGCCTCAAGGTTGCGCCAATGGCTGTAAGCGACTGGGAACCCGAAAGTGTGGCTGGGCTTGTCGATACCGCGTAATCACTCCGCATACCTAAACAGTACAGTGTGCTCCTCGCACAATCGTAATTAAAGCAGTAAAACATGGCATAAGTACAGGATCGTAATAAAACCTCAAACTAGTTGTGGCCCCAAGAAATAAGACTGAATCAAGCTCTGGCTCAGGGGGGTCCCATATACCTCCCGGATGTGGATAGCGCGATAAAACAAGGAACAGGTATCAAGTACTCGGGGTCTTACGGGACACAAGTGGGCGTTCGGAAACCAAATATTATCTATCACCCACCGATGCCTCTGCTTAATTCAATTTTAGTTGTTAAACAGAAATTAAAGTGACGATAAGTAAACTAGAATCATCTCCAACATCAACATGCGGCAAAGCATCAGCAACTGTGGCATATGACGGCACACAACAGCACTTGAGCAAGCGACTACGACACGCAAGTCCAACTATCTACCAAACAACAGGGAATAGGGTGTGTCCAAGGCAATATACGGCTGCAAGGGATAACACAGGTACGGAAGCTAAAGCATCGCAACACAGATAGCAATAGATCAACAGGAGGGAATAAATACTATAAAAGTAAGATAGGTAGAAAGGGGGAGATGCTCGCCTGAAAACATTGTTGAAGGGTTCATCCGAAGATCGGGGCGAAGCTCACATCAACTCAACGGCCTTATCCGCGAAGAAGCAAAACACTAGAAGTAACACCGGATGCAATATTTAATACGACGGCAGAAGATCGGCATGATGCATGTATGATGTATGACATGGCAAAGATGCGGTGCAATTAGGTCATATTAAGTGGAACCGGGGTCCCGACAATTATTTAAACGGTTCAAGTTATTCAGCTACCCCGCAATTTAGATGTGGTTTTAACAAGGCAAGGTAAGTTACCGGTTCGCTACACAAATTTAAATGAGGCCAATATAAGGCTAGATTTGCCCGCATATGGGCCCCATATTTAATGATTAGGTGAATCGGCATAAGGCCCCCAAACCAACAATATGCATGCAAGATGAATGGCAATTTAATATGCGACAAGGTTATATTTCATTTATAAAATAGGGTTTGCGGGAAGGGGTTCACACATTAGGGGTCTCGACGATCTTGGGGTTCCGGGGTTCGGGGTCGGTCTCAGGGTTCAGGGTTCGATGAGCTCGAGGTTTGGACTTCGGGATCGGTCTTCGGATCTCAACATGGCCGGTCTTGGTGACGATCTTGCCCGATGGAGGTCCTGGTTCAACATCATCGCGGCTTCGGGGTGAAGAGCTGGGTGTCCGGGCGGAGTGCTTGTCGCACAAGTGGCCTTCGGGTTCTATGACGATGATCTCGGGGTTTCAGCGGAACGGTCTTCGAGGTACTTGGCGTTCTATGATGAAGAGCTCCGGATCTTCGGCTCCGGTGGAAGTTCTCGGCGTTCTCGATGAAGACCTTGGCGAGGTGAACTTGGGGGTTCCGGGGTTCTTTGGAGACCTTGGCGCGGCACCGGGAACGGATCTTGCGGCTTCCATGACGGAGGTCTTGGCGTCCGGTGGGATCGGGCTTCGGGTTCTAGGTCAGAGGACTTGACATCCAGGAAGGAGACCTTGTCGATCTGGTGCCATCACCTCCGGGCCTCCTGTTGGGGTTCTTGTCGTCCCTCTTTTAGACAGTGGCGAACTTGGATCCACGTTGGTAAAATCGAGTGAGGCGTGCCTCGTGCGCTCCAAGGCAGATCAGCACCGGAAGAGGCTTCACGAGTATGCAGACACAAAGTAGGGTGTGCCCCAAATGGCAAACACACCACCTGCATACACGCACGCCCAACAGAGCACGCCGGGAACAGGGTTCATAGAGGAGAGCTTGGCGTGGCAGAAGCCTCCCGCGGCGACAGCGGTGGTTCCGCAGGGTGCTGGCGACGGCCGAGGACGGAGGGGCGTTGGGGGCGTGGCTGGCCTCGCGGGTGGAAGCCGGCAGGACGACGGCGGAGCTGGGCATGGGAGGGGCCGGCGACGAGCTCCTGGGCCCGGGCAGAGGACGGCACGGCGTCTGGAGGCGGCTGCACGGCTGAGGACGCGCGGGGCGCGCGCCGGCGAGGATGCGGGTCATACGCGGGCGGCGCGCGGAGGAAGATGGCCGGAGGGGCGCGGCGCTCCGGCGAGGACGCGGAGGGGAGGCGCGGGAGCGGGCTCGGCTGGCGGAGCGCGGCGCGGCAGGGGCGGCCCGCTGCGTCGCGGTGGCTTGGGGCGACGGGAGGCGGCCAGGGGAGCGGCGGACGGCGAGGAGGGCGGTGTGCCGGCGGCGGTGGAGAGCACGTCGGCGCGCGCGCGGAGGCTCTGGGGCGACGGGGCTGAGCGCGCTGGCCGGAGGAGGCGCGCCGGCGGGGGCCTCCGTCGGCGGCGGAGCGGGCAAGGGGAGGAGAGCGGCGAGCGGAAGGGTGGAGCCGCGCGCAGAGAGCGGAGCCGGCGCGCGAGGGAGCCGGGGGAGGAGCTGGACGGCGAGAGGCGGCGAGGCAGAGGCGCGCCGGGGCTTGGGCGGCGGAGCTCGCGCACGATGCAGGGGAGGAGCGGGGTTGGGGAAAGAGGAGAAAGGAGGAGAGCGGGGCCAGAGGGTGGGACCTGCAGGGGTGGGTCCCAGGGGTGGCAGGGGAGCGTGCAGGCGCGCGCGGTTGCGCTGCGTGCGTGTGCTGTGTTGAGTGGGGGCTGGTGGGCTGAGTGGGTTTGTGTGGGGACAGCTGGGGGTGGTTGAGAGAGAGAGAGGGAGAGAGAAGGGGTGACGTGGCGGCGGGCGGTTGGTGGGGATCTAGGATAGGCTGACGTGGCGAGCACTGGTTGGAGGGAGTGAGGTGGCTGGTTGGGGGTGGGTAGATTAGTGGGTAGCTTTAGGATTTAGGAGCGGTGTAGTTGGACCGTTTTAAAATCTGGGGCGGTCGTTCGGGTCGGGTTGGCCCGTTCGACTGCCCCTACTAAAATAAATAAATATTTTATTTATTTTAATTGGACCGTTTGCAAACCGGTAGCAACAAAACAAAATAATCCGGAGACCCGGGCTTTGGGGTTTGAATAAAGATGGGGCGTTTTTAGAAAACAGTTTTGGCAAACAATGCATGATGATGACGATGCAAAGCACAAATTCAACGCGATTTTCTAGTAGTGGTTTTTGCGGGATGCCACAGTTCTCCGATGAATCTCACCCCAACGGGATCGATCCACCTTCCACTCTACGGCGACCTTCAAGGTGGAAGTCGACACCTTTACAAGTTTGGGGCACACATCCACAACTTAATTGGAGGCTCCCAAATACAAGCAAGCTGTCAAGACAATCAAAGACAAGCTTGTAAGAACCAAATCTAGAACTAGGGTTTCCAAGAAAACACTAGAGCAAGGGCCCTCAAGTCAATGAGGGGGAAATGAAGATCTCTTTTGGTGAAGTAGTAGATCAAGGCCTCCTCCTTCGATTCCCCAAAGATCAAGGACTTTGGGTGGTGGATTGAAGAGATCTTGGCGATTTGGTGGCTCTAATGGAGGTAGTCGTCTTCAATGCCAATGAGCAACTTGTCCCAAGGTAGGTGAAGGGGTATTTATAGCTCCAGATCTAGTCTGACTGTTGGAGCATTTAATGCAGCGGTAGTACCAAAAGTTCAAGCGGTACTACCGGACCTGGTACCGAAAGAACAAACGTCAAATCACATATGCCCCAACCACAGCGGTATCAATTTGTGGTGCTACCGCAAAGCGGTAGTACCACCCCTGAGATACGGTACTACCGGATGCATGCGGTAGTGCCGCATTTTGATACCGCAAAGGGCAGTGGCATTTGCAACTTTGCCAAAAACTCTATGCCGCGCTAAGTACTAAAATACGGTACTACTGCATTTTGCTACCTAGGCAGGCAGTAGCTTTTGACAACTTGAAAAAGGCTTCTGCCACGCTAGGTACTAAAATGCGGTACTACCGCATTTTATTACTGGGGCGGGCAGTGGATTTTGACAAGTTGCAAAAAGCTTCTGCCGCGCTAGGTAGTAAAATGCGGTACTACCGCATTTTAGTACCGGGGCGGGCAGTAGCTTTTGACAAGTTGTCAAAAAGCTTCTATCACACTAGGTACTAAAATGCGGTACTACCGCTTTTTAGTACCTAGCCTGGCAGAGGCTTTTTGACAACTAGCCAAAACCTACTGCCGCGTCTGGTAGCAAAAAGCGGTATGGTACCGCGCCAGGCAGAAAGTTTTGGACAGTTTGTCCAACCACGCTGCCACACTCAGTAGCAACCGCCAGTACACCTGATACACTGCAAACCCCTTTTTAATACAACCTGTGGTACACTTGGCAAATAATTAGTCTGATATGTGTGTTGTTATAAAACACCAAAATCACTAGGGATAGGAAATGCTCTTTCAATCTCCTCCTTTTTGGTGTTTGATGACAATACACATTTGCAAGATAATATTATGATGAGAAATAAGGTTTTGATAAATAGAGATGGGGCTCCCCCTAGATATGTAGAATCAAGCCCCCTTCTATTTAACAAGTTGCCTGGGAGTGTGAATTCACACTTAGAGCACATACCTTTGCTTAGTAACATGTGATGAGAAATATTGATAATGAATAGATAATGTCATCACACACACCACATAAGATGGATCCATATAAGAATACTCATACCACACAAATGATGGATCCATAAGATAACCACATAGTCTCAACATACATAGCACAAATAGTTAGTTCACAAGATTCACACATAATAAGAGGCAAGCAAATAAAGTTCATAAGCGAATAAAAATCAATGGCAAGAACGAGCTTGTGACTTTTCCCATGCAAATCCCGCATGCCTAATGTGCAACTTCTCCCCCTTTGGCATCAAGACGCCAAAAAGGGACAAGAGCAACACTAACGTCCCGGAGATCACTCGTCATTATCATCCCAGGCATCCAGGCATCATCATGAGTCGGCGGGGCACGGAAAGAAGAGGTGGCATCATCATCCCAGTGGATGTGCTTGGAGATCCATTGGTCTTCCGGGGTGATGTTGTTCTCGGAGCCCTTGGAGATGGTCATACCTTGAGCCTCCATCATTTCCTTCTGACGAGCACAGGATTTCTTGGCATAGACATGAGCCTCATACATGCGTTTCTGATTGTCAACTTGGAAGCAGAATACTTTCTTGATCTTGGCCTCAATCCTCTTGGCTCAAGATGGTTGAGCAGGCTTGTAGCGTGAGACCACAAAGTCAGCATCCTGCTGGGCATCATCGTCATCATTGTATCCCTCCTCAACAGGGTTCCCATCCTCATCAACAATTTGACCATCCGCATTGCGAGGTTTGAGATGGGTCTTGGTCAACAAATTCTTGTGCCGGTGAGTGACAAGGCGATGAGAAGGCATGTCACGGGCAATCGATGGGCACTTGCTAAGAATGAGAGCCATGATATAAGGAGCAAAAGGAGGCACCCTCCTTTGGTAGGTGGCACAGACCATCTCATTCCAAATAACATCCATCACATCCATTGGTTGGCCGGAGTCATAGTGGTGAAAGGTGGTGATCATGATATCCACCATGAAGGCATGCATCTCATCAACATTCCCAGCTCGGGGGGCAACAGTCTCACGGAATATACGATGCATGATGTCATATGTGGGGAGAAGCCCTTTGATCTTACCAGGAATACCGCGCCCCCAGATGTACAGTGGTGCAAGAACATCCTTCTTCATGGGGCGATCATTGTTGTGACACCGAAAGCCAACAGGAGTGTCCTTGCCACGGTCCTCGTACCCAAGAATAGCCACAAACTCAGCCAAGGTTGCTTGCTTGACAACACCCTCGGTCATCCAGGTGAGAGTCCGAGCCTGGTTCTTGGCAAAGTGAACGGTTGCATAAAACTGAGTAATGAGCATTGGGTCATAGTTGCACCAGAACTGCATAATGGGAAGCAAGCCAATGTTTGTGCAAATCTCAAGGGCTTCACCGAAATACTGTGGGTTCTTCTTCACATGATTCATCTCGATCCAATTTTGAGGGACCACAAGCTTATCATACTTCATGAGTACCTCATGAAACACACGCTCCTGGAAGTCCGTATAGAAGAGGCTATCTTTCTGAGCATAAGAGCGAGCAACAACATATGGATTGACAGTCCTCAGTTCATGAAAGTCAACCTCAGACAAATCAGATGGTAGCTTTGGCCCAGATGGCCCTGAACTTTGGCTCTTGCGAGGACCTGAGGGAGGAGGAGGTGGAGGAGCCTTACCACGGCCAGCACTTTGCTTAACTCCCCCACCACGTCGACCACGAGTGGTTTTCAGCTTCAGACGGGTGCTAGGTTGAGGCATGATCTCATCTTCTGACTCAGTCTCAGCCGCGGAATCTGACTCTGACTCATAGTCCTCAATATCATGATGAGCTTTGGAGCGTTTGCGTGAACCCCGGGAACCCCCTACACCTGTGAAAGAACGAGGGAGATAGCATATGGGTAAGGGAACAAGAACCCGAGACAAACAGATGAGGGAACTCAAGGTTTAGAGAAAATTTTGCTGTCAGTACTGGGCGGTAGTAGCGGATCTTCACAGGCGGTAGTACCGCACAGCGATAGTACCGGAAAAAAAATTCTGGTACTACCGGTCAGGCAACCAAGGTGCAGATCTGGGATTATCGATCCATATACATGCAGTAAAATTGACATAAAACAAGAATCCCATCGGTCTAAGAGTAATATCTGGTAGCAAGCACACAGTACAACCTCAAGAACACTTGTTTTGGCCAAGAATCAAAGTTACCCTAGATTCAATGGAGAAAACATGTGATAAGAAGAAGAGGAGGGCGGTAGTACCGGTGTCCATGGCGGTGGAGAATGAGGAGGAGCCCACGAGGAGGTCGGATCCGGTGTGGATCCGGGAAAAGGAGAAGGGGGTGGGGCTCCGGCGGCGTTCTCCTGCTCCGGCGGCGGCGGTGGTGAGGAGTGGAGACGGGGAAATAATGAGGCACTGAGAGGTGCCTCTCCCCACGTCTCCAATCTTAACCGATACGCAGAGCGGTAGTACCGGAGGAACTAGCGGTAGTACCTCTAGGCGGTAGTACCGTAGAAAACTACCGGTAGTACCGCACCTGGGAAGTTTCCAGACAATGTCCTGGAAACTGACCCCAAAGCGGTAGTATATCTAGCGTTTTATGGTAGTATCGTTTGGCGGTAGTACCGTTGGTTAGCACCAGTAGTACCGTAACCACCAGAACAGAGAGCCAGGATACATAAATTGGAAGGTTCTTGTAGAGTAGATGAGTTTTGCCGAGGGATAAGAAAGGCTTAGGTTAAGAGAGTCACACTGATATGGGCCAATGCACTCTAAAAATAATAAAAACATATGAAGAGCCAAATGAGAGTGCATGACCAAGAGAACAAACCCAACTTGAGGATGACAAACACGAGTAAGCACCAACCTCTCGAATGAGAGAGGGTGGTGGCCTAGGCCACCATATTTGAGTATACTCGGCTTGGCACCACGAAGATATATCTTGGGTCCATTACCGAAACTCATCATTAAGCTCACATATCACTAAATGATATTAAGAGGAATGATTTTGATTGCTTTGGGCATAATGGGGGAGGGATAGTCCAATCAATTAGGACCACACTCCCCTATATCCATGCCTACACCTAAACCAAATACGGGTCAAGTCATAGGTGAGAATGCAAGATAATCAAGTCAAGCTCCTTGAATCTACGATATTTAGTTCATTCATCAAGTAGCAAAACCTTGCTTCATCAAGTGGCTTCGTGAATATGTCGGCAAGTTGGTCGTTGGTTGACACATATGATAGATCATTATCACCTCGAGCAACATGATCTCTAATGAAGTGATGGCGAATCTCAATATGCTTTGTCCTTGTGTGATCCACCGGGTTGTAGGAAATCTTGATAGTACTTTCATTGTCACATAGAAGAGGCACTTTGTCACAATGGACACCGTATTCCTTTAAAGTTTGCCTCATCCATAGCAATTGGGTGCAAGCACTAGCAGTTGCCACATACTCAGCTTCGGCGGTGGAGAGAGATAAACAATTTTTCTTCTTAGAAGACCAACATACCAAGGAATTGGCAAGCCTCGGATGTTGATTTTCTATCATCCTTATCACCCGCCCAATCCGAATCTGTGTATCCACAAAGAGCAAATGTTGATCCTCGAGGATACCAAAGACCATAAAATGGGGTATGAACTAAATATCAAAAGATTCTCTTGACCGCCATTAAATGACTTTCTTTAGGAGCCGCTTGATATCATGCAAACACACCTACACTTAACACAATATCGGGTCTAGATGCACAAAGGTAAATCAAATAACCAATCATAGACCGGTATACCTTTTGATCCACATCTTTACCATTTGGATTTTGTTCTAGATGAGTCTTTGTAGCCATGGGAGTAGGAGCTCCAATTAAATCTTGCATTTTGAATATCTTTAGCATATCTTGAGTATGCTTGGCTTGATTGAAGAATGTCCCTCCTCTAACTTGCTTGATCTCACAACAAAGAAATACTCTCAACTCCACCATCAAAGACCTCCGGAATCTACTAGTCATAAGCTTTGAGAATTCATCATTAAAAGCTTTGTTAGATGAGACAAATATAATACCATCAACATATATTTGGCATACAAAAAGCTCCCCATTGACTTTCTTAGTAAAAAGAGTGGGATCGATTTTCCCAACCTCAATTCCACGGTCAAACAATAACTCTCTAAGGTGCTCATACCACGTGCGTGGGGCTTGCTTGAGCCCATAGATCACCTTATCAAGTTTGTAGACATGGTTTGGGAAGTTGGGTCCTCAAATCCCCAGGGTTGCTTAACATATACCAACTCATTTAATGGACCATAAAGAAATGCACTTTCTACATCCATTTGTTGCAACTTGAAGTTATGATGTGTCGCATAAGCAAGAAGGATACAGATGGACTCAAGGCGAGCCACGGGTGCATAAGTCTCTCCATAGTCAATGCCTTCGATTTGAGAGAACCCTTGTGCAACCAATCTAGCCTCGTTCCTTACTATAATTCCATGCTCATCTTGCTTGTTCTTGAATATCCACTTTGTTCCAATAACATTGCGGCAATCCTTTGGCTTCTCAACTAACTTCCATACTCTGTTTCTCTCAAAGTTGTTGAGCTCTTTGTGCATAGCTTCCACCCAATCCGAATCTTCAAGAGCTTCCCACACTTTCTTTGGTTCAATCATGGAGATGTGTGCTTGGTGTTCACTGAACCTCTTCAATTGTGCTCTTGTGGAAATGCCTTTCCTTAGGTCACCAACCACATTTTGTAGAGAGTGGTCTCTTAATTCCAACATTCTCTCCTTTCTAGCTTTGCGACGAGCATGGATCTCCGTGTTGTTTCTTGGGGGACCCTCTTCATCATTTTGGTCCTCGTCTTGACCATCAACTTGACCTTGATCATCACCGGAATCATTCTCTTCATTGAGAGGCAAAGATTGACCTTGGTCTTGATCAAGCGCTCTTCTAGCATCAATTTGAGCTTGTCTCAAGGAAGTTTGTACGGATCTTCCTTGAATAATTGACTTGGCACCACTTGACATCCTGGAGAATGAATCAAGCTCCTCTTGACTAGAGTCATCCCTATAATCAACATGTTGAGGGTCCACATCTTGTCTTTGGCTTGAGTCATTTCCCTCCTCGGTGGATGGAGCATGTTGAGGTGTGAAGATGAGGGCTCCACTTGAGTGGAGCATAGTTCTTCTCGATCCGCCATAAGAGGTTCCTCAACGGGGAGGATATATCCCACACCCATTCTTCCTATGGCATCACAAGCATCAACACGCCCCCTTGGGGACCATCATATTCTTCGAAGGTCACACTACAAGATTTTATGACGGCTCCGGAGAGCTTATCATAGATTCTATAAGTGTGAGATTCGAGACCATAGCCAACAAAAATACCCTCTAATGCTTTAGACTCGAATTTGGACAAATGAACACCTTTTATGAGATAGAAACACTTATAACCGAACACCCGGAAGTAAGATATGTTGGGCTTGTTACCGGTAAGTATTTCATATGGAGTCTTGTTGATTTCTTTGCTGAGGTAGAGCCGGTTTGAAGCATGGAAAGCGGTGGAGATGGCTTCGGCCCAAAAGTTGTATGGAGATTTAAACTCTGCCAACATGGTCCTAGCCATCTCAATAAGAGTCTGGTTCTTTCTTTCGGCCACACCATTTTGTTGAGGGGTGTATGCAGCGGAATATTGATGTTTTATCCCCTCATCACTAAGGAAATCATTCAAGGTGTAGTTCTTGAACTCGGTGCCGTTGTCACTTCTTATAATCAACACGGGAAGATTGTATTGATGTTGAACCATGTTGATGAAGTCGATGAAGGTCTTTTGGGTCTCACTCTTCAACTTGAAGAAATATACCCACAAGTATCTTGAAAAGTCATCAACAATCACCAAACAATATTTCTTCCCACCAAGACTTGCATGAGATGGAGGACCAAAGAGGTCCACATGGAGGAGCTCCAAGATCTTGGTTGACATGATGTGGTTCTTAGTCTTGTGAGGAGCATCATGCATCTTCCTTAGAACACATGCCCTGCAAACACGATCTTTGGCAAAGGAAAATTTTTCTTTTAGTCCAACAATATGGCCCTCCTTGTGGAGACTTTGCAAAGTTCTCATATTGGCATGGGCTACTCGGCGATGGTATAACCAACCCACATCGGCCTTTCCGAATAAGCACATCACACTTGTAGTGGCTTGCCCCGAAAAGTCCACCATGTACAGGTCATGCTCGACGTACCCAACGAAAGCGACCTTGAGAGACTTGCTCCACAAGAGGACCACAATATCAACATCAATAAAGACGGCAAAGCCCATATTTCCAAGAGCACAGACTGAAAGTAAATTGTATCCAAGGGTCTCAACAAGTATGACGTTCACGAGTGTAATGTCGTGAGCAACCATTACCTTGCCGAAACCCATTACCTTAGACTTTGACTTGTCGGCATATGTCACGGTGATTTGATCATCATTTGGCTTTAAGTCCTTGACAATAGACGAGCTTCCGGTCATATGACTTGTGCAACCACTATCAAGCACCCACTTTGACCCTCCGGAAGCATATGTTTACAAAAGATCAAGCTGATTTTTAGGTACCCATTTTTCAATGGGTCCTCTTTTGTTAGCAACAAGGGTCTTAGGAACCCAAATAGACCAAGCAATATAACCATCATATGGGCCAACATATTGTGCATACACATCACCATAATAATCACGCATTAGAACATAGTGAAAGGATACGGATGTCGCCTAGAGGGAGGTGAATAGGCGATTAAAACTTTTCCTAGAGTGGCTCAACAAAGGCGGAATAAAACTAGTGTTTACTTTGTTAAGCACAACCTAGAACAACTAAGGTTCACCTATGTGCACCAACAACTTATGCTAAGCAATACAAGCAACAAAGTGATAGCAAGATATATATTACTTCAAGCACGAATGCTATCACAATGTAAAGTGCATAAGTAAAGAGCTCGGGTGTAGAGATAACCGAGGCACGTGGGGACACCGATATTTTACTGAGTTCCTCCCAACATGGAGTAAGTCTCGTTTGGAGAGGGGGTGGTATCAAACCACCAACGCCACAAAAGGCCTCCCTTATTCTCCGGTGAATCTCACCCCAACGGGATCGATCCACGCTTCCACTATCGGTGCACTTGTCGGTGGCAACTGGAACCTCTCACAAGGTTGGGGCACTTCTCCACAACTTAATTGGAGGCTCCCAACAAATGCCACAAAAGGCCTCAACAAATGCCACCAAGGCCACAATGCCACCAAGGCCACAAAACCGTCTAGGGTTCCAAGAACCCAAGAGGGACAAGCTCCAATGAGCAACTCAAACCAAATCCTCCGAGGAGAACTCAAACCGATGCACCTAATGCAAATGGCAAGAACACCACAAAGGTGTTCAAATCCTTCTCTCCCAAATTCCACCAAAGCTACAAAAGCTTATGGGGGAATAAGAGAGGAAGAACAATGGAGGAAATCCACAAAAGACTCCAAGATCTAGATCCCAATATGTTCCCCTCACTTAGAGGAGAGATGATTGGTGGGATTGTAGATCTAGATCTCCTCTTTCAAATCCCTTAAGAATATTCAAGAATCATCGGAGGGATTGAGAGAAAGCAAGCTCAAGAAGGTCAACAATGGAGGGGACAATGTAACATCCCAAAAATACCAAACTTAGATCAACAAACACTAATCAGCAAGATTAGGGTTAACAAAAACTTTTCTAAATAAGTTCATGAATGCATGTATATGTGTATGCATGGATTTTGAATTTCTTTAAAAACCACCTTGTTTGTGTGATACATTGCTTGTAAAATGTTTCTTAGGTGAAATAAACATCATCTAAAACATTCCCCACACTTTTCCTAAAGACAAGTAAATCAAAACAAGTATATTAAGTGAATGGTCATTTTGACCAATTTAACTCCCATGCCTACTTTGGCTGTCTCAAACTTTCAAAACCTAACAGAAACTTTTCTGGATCTTTGCACCCCTTGAATGTACTCATAACAGGGTATCAAGGCCCACTTTGTGATCATCCAGAAACTTTCAAATGCATAGTTTAAATGACAATTCAAAATTGAATCTTCTTCATATGGGAAGATCCCACTTTTTCAAAACCCACTCAAACAAGCTCAACTTTCAAAACCCAAGCATCTGCAGACTCACCAGAACCAATCTAGCAAACCCACCAAAAATCATTTCAAAATTCAAAACTTGATTTCATGCGGCCATTTCATCAAACAGGTTGCAGACACAAATCAAACAAACCCAGAAACACTATAGTGTGCAGTGTTTTGAGCCTAACTTGTTCCCTAGTTAGCTCACACACAATCCAGTAGATCATCTAGAAAGATTAGCCCAACACTAGCACCCCTGTGAGCTTGCCATTGCCATTAATGGTGAACAGCCGAGCACCCCCATGTCACCCCAATGTGGACAGCAAGCTAGGAGCAGCAGCAAGCCTAGCCAGCATGTCTGGGAGGCATCCCACCGTCCACCGCCACTGCCTGTCCCAACCGCGAGCGTTGCCAAGCCCTGGACCACGCGCACAAGACACACCCAGACCATGCCGAGCGTGAGCCAGAGCGCCACCCGCGACCAGCATCCACAGACCGCGCGCCGCCCTCACCGCGCACACACACGATCACCACCGACCCAGGAGACCGCCAGACATCCCTGTTTGCCGCCCCGCGCCATACATCCACCGCCCGCCGTCGAAGACGCCGCCTCTGCCGCGCAGAGCACCGCCCGTTCCAGACCAAACCACACCGCCCCATGCCTCGCGACCATGTCATTGAGCATCGCCAGGAGACACAGCACCATCCCCTACCCTTTCCCATGCCATTAGCTGCCTGTAACGTCGCCCCCGACGAGCTCACCGTGCGCCCCGACGGTCCCCTCGCTCGACTATAAATAGAGGCCACCCCCGCATGATTTCTTCACACCATCTCCCTCCCCTCTCCCCACTGACCGTGCCACACCATTCTCAGAGCAAGGCGAGCACGACCTCGCCGGAATTTCACTGGAGCCTGCCGCTGCCGGAGAAGAAGGGAGCTAGCGATTGGAGCCGCCCCAGGAGAAGCCACCGGTACCAGGAGGTTCGCCGTCGTCCACTTCGTCGTTCGCCCGCCTCGCCGACCCTCGCCCATACCCCGGTGAGCCCCCAGCACCCCTCACTGGCCGCGCTAGGTTTCGTTCTCGCCAGAGTTGTCTCGCGTCGACGATGACCCTCAGCCGTTGGATTAGAACTAGATCGAACGACCCACGTTGCCCCATACCACTTCGCCCAGCCCCGTGTCACTGACGAGTGGGGACACCCACTTAAGCAGCCCGCGAGAGCACTGCACTTAGCAGGCCGGCCCGTTAGAATTTCCCGCGCAGCCCAGCAATTCAAATTAAACCTTTTCTTTTTAAATTCAAACACACTTCTGTACCCAACTTCAAAAATCAACCCAGATCGATTCAGTGCACCAAATTGGATGAAACCAATTTTGTTGGAAAGGTCTGTGAATGCTTAATCCAAGCCCGTTGGATTCAAGTCATTTGGATCTGTAGATCACCCATAGCAAAAATAACAAGGCAGAAGCTTTTCTGCATTCAAACATTTTTTAAATTTAAACCATAAAAGCTTTTGAGTTGATTCCAACTCTCAAAAATCACATTTAACCATACCTTTCAGAATATATAAAAATATATATAGGTTTACTTGCATAAATAATGTTCAAGTATTAAAAGAATGCTTCATAAGCATTTCTAGCCACTTTAATTAATTAAAATAAAAGGGTAAAACCTTATTAAATTGTGACACCACTTTAAATCACATTCCCATGGACTACAATATGTGGTGATGACATGTGTCCACATGATCCCATGTTTAGTTTGGAGAATATTAAATCTTAAGTAGTTTTTCAATGAGTAGAAATTACTTTTCTAAAATAAAAAGACTTAAACCAATCCTTAACCTTGTAATGTTAGAGATGATGCTAGATCATCTATAGGACCCTTGTGTGTGATGATTGCAAGTAGTTAAGTATTGTTTGGTGATTGTGTACCTCGTATTTATTCATAGACGCTAGTACCGACCAAGGATACTACGAGGAGGAAGGAGGATACTACGAAGAGGAAGCCGAAGAGAACTTCAACCAATGCTCTGCACAAGGCAAGCTTTACTAACCAAGTTGACCAATGCAAGCTAACACTTGCAAGATACTATACCAGTGCACGCTAACACTTGCAAGATACCCTATTGTTGCCACAAACCCATGCTTGTGATATGATTACTATATGCCTTAAGCGTATGTGATCATACCAATTTGCTAAACCAATCCTAGTTTTATGGCAAGCTTCTTTATTTATTTATTTATCAAAGCTTACTTAGAGTCGACTTAAGAGTTTGGTAGCTATTAGACAGATGTGCTCAAGTTTTCCCTAAGAGCATAAAATTTGGCCTAAGCTAGAAACCTTGATATCAGCCTAAGATATAAGGTTGGACTTAGTTGAAACTCCACTAGTTACCACCCCCATTAGTACTACCCCCACCTGTAGATGCTAGTGCTAAGCATAAAACTTGATCAACTTTTAGATGGGAATACTTGGTGGAAAAATGGTTACGAAAACCTTGGAATGATGGATCATTCTATTGAAATGTTTTGGGCATGTGTTTCCAAACACTTGATGATTTTGGTGATTAAAATGTTGAGGCATGAGCCTTAGCCCTTTATAAAACTGATGGTTGTCTGGATGCGATACCATTCCAATTTTTGCGTACAACCACAATACCCGAATATTGGGTAGGGCTTGACTGGAAACTTATATACCTTAGTATTAGTTCCCTCACGGCCAAGGTCTGAGCTGAGGCTACCTTGTGAAGATTGTCCACCTGTGCAGTACCCAAGATGACAGTGGTCATGGTTGGGAGGCCAAACTCACAGGAGAGGTGCTTATACTAGGGAGTGTAATTGAAAGGTTAGGATTGATTATCCGCATACTGAGTATGGTGAATTCAGGATTTGTTCTTGACGGATGTATCGAATGTTGTGGTGAAAGTGTACAATCTCTGCAGAGTGTCAAACTATTCGAATAGCCGCGTCCGCGGTTATGGACAGTTGGAGTGGCCATACTGTTCCCCCGTCGGACTTTTCAAAATGACTTGTGAAACGACTTGAGACTTTGACTTGACCACAACAGAGTTGTGACCGGAAATACAAGTTCCCATTTAGGAGTTATAAAATTGTGACTAGCTTTGGAACTTAGTAATTATAAACCTGGCTTTTTGCAAAACAACCCTAGAGCCTAGTGTCCTATTATCCAAAAACCTCCTTTACTTGTTAGTATTAGTTTGCGAGTACTTAAAGAGTACTCATGGCTTTGTCCCTGGCTATTCCCATGGCCAGACTATGAAGAGGAGTACCTGGAGGATGGACCCCAGGAAGGTTACGACAACTAGGATCATCTCCCATCGTCAGCATTGCATGTGACCCCGAAGATGGAGCTTCGCCTACGCTACCATTATTATTACGTATTCCACTACTTGATGTTGTATTTTTTGGGCCACGCAGAGATAAAACAAAACTTTTTCCTCTAACGTGGTGATCCAAGATCTAGCTGAGGTAGAAGGCCACAAGGTTTACCACTAGACGCGCGGTTGCGGATTACTGATGAAGCGCGTCAGTTGATGCAGTGCAGTCCTCACGATCCGATCGTCCTGGTGCTGATCGCACAACACCTCTGCTGGTATCCACACGTACAAGGAGGAGCGTCGGCGGCGAACTGCTAGGTTCGTTACGGCGGCTGGACTGCTGTGGAGCTAGGGTTTCCAACACATGGAATGACCTAACCGAACCACGATTAACCTTTCTGGGTTACTGTGCTCCACTATATATAGGGAGTGAACGTGGGCTCTGCTCGCGCGACCCATTCACTAAAGCCCATATAACACTAGTCACCGTGAGTCCAACTCACTAACTCAGTCCTAATCCGGTTTAGGTCCAACCCAACCAGATTATATGTTCAGATCCAATCCGAACTTGCTCCCGCTCTTAAGTGTGTGACCCCGCAGGCTCATGGTTACTTGGACACGATTAGAGTCCGACTCACAATCGATCAATCGGCATCGGCTCCTAGCAGAACGTGCCGATTCCCAAGTACCAAAGAGTCATGACGACTTGCCTTTCCAATGCGACTTACGTCTGAGTCCCTTTTGCCTCACGATATACCTTGTCAGACTATAGGCGAATATATGTCATCCCTTAAATAGTTCGACTCTCTTATCGATCCGAGATAAGTGATTCACCCGACTAACTCTTAGCCGATCGCCTCGGTTAACACTTAACCGAGTCGTGCATGGCCATGCTTTCTGAATCATATCTCACGAGAGGGCCCAGAGAATATCTCTCCGAGTGGAGGGGCAAAATCCCATCTTGGTTATTCACATCACGCAGCTTGATTCTCAGTCGACCCGAACCCTGCCTTTATAACTGCCCAGTTACGGATCAGCGTTTGACAGAACCTAAGTCGGTGATCCTCAACTCGGACTATGCAACAACCTCAGGTCTAAGGATTACATTGATTGAGATATACAAATGACAGCTTAGTTCGTTGTACCTCAATATGGGTCAATCCGACTCGCTAAACTCTTTAGCCTAGTCTGTGTAAGTTGGAATAGCATCTCCATGCCCATGACAAGTGGAACCGAGTCATCAAGCCAACTTTCACATTGGTCTAAGTTGTGTGTCCAGCACAACCTCAATGACCAAGGATATTTAGTACAAACAACATGAATGCATAGTTCCACAACTGAATCACATATTCAATGATACACATCAGATGTTTATACAAGGACTACTTAATAACTTTATGAATACAATGGGAAATATCATCACACATGATTGCCTCTAGGGCATATTCCCAACAGTCTCCCACTTGCACTAGAGTCAATCTTCCGACATCACATGTCTAAGCATCTAATGCCCATGGCTCTTAGGTGCGCCTCATGCTTCGGCTGGGGTAATGGCTTTGTCAACGGATCCGCAATATTTGCATCCGTGTGTACCTTGCATAACTTGATATCACCCTGATCCACGAACTGGCGAATTAGGTGGTACCGCATGAGTATGTGCTTGTTCTTCTGGTGTTGTCTAGGTTCCTTGGCTTGTGCAATAGCACCATTGTTGTCACAATACACGTCCAATGGATTGGACGAGCCCTGAACCACACCAAGATCCATGAGGAAATTCCTCATCCAAACAGCTTCCTTTGCTGCCTCCGAGGTGGCAATATACTCAGCCTCTGTTGTAGACGCAGACACAGTCTCTTGCTTGGAACTTTTCCAGCTCACAGCACCTCCGTTTATAATAAACACGTATCCGGATTGCGAGCGAGAATCATCAGAGTCGGTGAGATAACTCGCATCCGTGTAACCCTTTACACTAAGTTCATCTTCACCACCATAAACCAAGAACATATCCTTAGTCCTTCTCAAGTACTTTAGGATATTTTTAGCCGCTGTCCAGTGGATCTCTCCAGGATCAGTCTGGTATCTGCTCACAACGCTTAGAGCATAGGAAACACCCGGCCTAGTACAAATCATGGCGTACATGATGGATCCAACTGCAGAAGCATATGGAATCGCACTCATCCGACTTCGCTCATCAGTTGTCGAAGGACACTGAGTCTTACTAAGTTTTACACCATGGGACATCGGTAAGAACCCCTTCTTAGACGATTCCATGTTGAACTTTTTCAACACTTTGTCCAAATAAGTACTCTGACTCAATCCAATGAGCCTCCTTGATCTATCTCTATAGATCCGGATTCCGAGGATGTATGTTGCCTCACCCAAGTCTTTCATTGAGAAACTCCTTTCCAATGATTCCTTGGTTTCTTGCAACATCTGGACATCATTTCCAATCAGTAATATGTCATCCACATATAAAATTAGAAAATTTACTTTGTTCCCACTAAACTTCTTGTACAAACAAGAATCATGATCACTCTTGATGAAGCCAAACGATTTGACTACCTCATCAAAGCGAATATTCCAACTCCGAGATGCTTGCTTCAACCCATAAATGGATTTCTGAAGTTTGCATACCTTGTCAGCATTAGCCGGATCGACAAAACCCTCGGGTTGTATCATATACACGTCCTCGGTTAAATTTCCATTAAGGAAAGACGTTTTGACATCCATCTGCCATATCTCATAGTCGAAATAGGCCGCTATAGCTAACATGATCCGAACTGATTTAAGCATCGCTACGGGCGAGAAGGTCTCGTCGTAATCAACTCCTTGAACTTGTTGGAACCCCTTCGCGACAAGACGTGCTTTATAGATTGAAACATTTCCATCCATATCAGTTTTCTTCTTAAAGACCCATTTGCACTCGACGGGTCTTGCACCGTCTGGCAGATCAACCAAGTTCCAAACTTGATTTTCATCCATGGACTTTATCTCGGATATCATGGCTCCAAGCCATGACTCGGAATCAGATCCCACCATCGCTTCTGAATAATTTGCCGGCTCATCACTGTCTAACAGTAACACATCACGAACACTTCGTGATCTTGCCGATCTTCGTAGTACAGGTGCTGCTGTCGGCTCAGCTGCCACGATCGGCTCAACCTCCAAGGTTTTTGCCGATTCGCTATTAGCCGATTCGCTATTAGCCGATTCCTCTCGAATTTCTTCGAGTTGCACCGTGCTCCCACTTACTCCCCGACTGAGAAACTCTTTCTCAAGGAAGACACCGTTCCGAGCGACAAACACTTTGCCCTCTTCTCGGTTGTAGAAGTAGTAACCCAAGGTTTCCCTCGGATACCCCACGAAAATACATTTATCCGACTTGGCCGTAAGCTTGTCCGACTGAAGTCGCTTGACAAAAGCTTCACAACCCCAAATCTTAAGAAAAGACAAACTCGGCTTTTTGCCTGTCCACATCTCATGCGGTGTCTTCTCTACCGATTTTGATGGTACTTTGTTTAGTGTGAACGCCGCTGTTTCTAGACAATAACCCCAAAATGATAAAGGCAGATCTGTCCGACTCATCATTGATCGTACCATGTCCAACAAGGTCCGATTCCGCCTTTCCGAAACACCATTCCTTTGTGGCGTTCCTGGCGGAGTAAGTTGAGGAACTATTCCACAACTTTTTAGATGGTCATCAAACTCATGGCTCATGTACTCGCCTCCTCGGTCCGACCGAAGAAACTTTATTTTCTTGCCGAGTTGATTCTGTGCTTCATTCTGGAATTCTTTGAACTTTTCAAAGGCTTCTGACTTATGTTTCATTAAGTAGATATATCCATACCTACTCAAATCATCAGTGAAGGTAATGAAGTACCCATAACCACCCCTGGCTGTCGTGCTCATTGGTCCACATACATCACTATGTACTAGTCCCAACAAGTCGGACGCCCTTTCGCAACTCTTTGCAAAAGGTGTCTTGGTCATTTTGCCGAGTAGGCAAGATTCGCATGTCTCGAATGACTCCAAGTCAAACGAAGTTAGGAGTCCATCATCATGGAGCTTCTTCATGCGTTTCCAACTTATATGACCAAGCCGACAGTGCCAAAAGTAAGTCATATTCAGATCATTTGGTTTCAACCTTTTAACATTTATGTTATAAACCGACTCACCATCAAGATTCAAAATAAATAACCCGTCCTGGACGGGTGCAAAGCCGTGAAACATGTCATTCAAATACAAAGAACAACCATTATTCTTGATATTCGACTCATAGCCTTGCCTCATCAAACATGAAGCAGAAATAATGTTTCGACTGAGCACTGGAACATAATAACAATTATTTAGTTCCATGATGAATCCGGAAGGTAAATGAAGTTGCATTGTGCCGACTTCCAACGCAGCAACTCTTGCTTTGTTGCCGACTCAAATATCAACCTCGCCTCTTGCTACGCTCCTAGTTCTTACCAGTCCCTGCAACGAGTTGCAGATGTGAATAACTGATCCGGTATCATATACCCAAGAACTATTAGGTGCATCAGCAAGATATATGTCTATAGCATTGCAAACAAGTGTACCTGAGTCGGAAGTCATACCTCCACTCTTGGCTTTGTCGGCCAAGTACTTGCTGCAGTTCCTCTTCCAGTGGCCATCCGCCTTGCAGTAGAAGTAAGTGGATCCGGCTGAAGGAGATGGCTTAGTCCCTGAGGAAGCGCTTAGGACAGGGTCCTGAGCCTGCTTTCCTCCTGACTTAGCCTTCTTCTTAGTCCAAGAACTCTTCTTGAACTTAGCCTTATTCTGCACCATCAACACTTGACTGGTGCCCTTCTTGAGATCCGCCTCTGCCTGCTTGAGCATCCCATGCAATTCAGTGAGCTTCTTATCCATACCATGCATGTGGTAGTTCGAAATGAACTGCCCATATGCACTAGGAAGAGAGTTCAGAATTATATCCGTAGCGAACTCTTCGCTTATGGGGTAGCCAAGCCTCTCCAGAGACTGCACGTAACCAACCATTTTGATCACATGCGGACTCAGTGGATCACCATCCTTAAGCTTGCAACTCAGCAAAGCCTGAGAGACTTGATACCTCTCAGTCTTCGCCTGAGCCTGGAACATACTTTTGAGGCTTTCGATCATATCGTAGGCCTCAACATGCTCGAACTGCTTTTGCAAGTCCGGTTCCATGTGAGCAAGCATAAGACAGCTGATATCCGTGGACTCATCCTTAGCCCGACGGTAGGCATTGGTGGCTGCGACAGTCGCATTCTCATTCGGCTCATCTGGAAGTGGGTTGTCTAGGACATGGTCCTTCTTTTCTTGTTTGAGAACAATTCTCAGATTTCGATACCAGTTGGTAAAATTAGTGTCGTTCAGTTTATCTTTCTCAAGAATGGTTCTCAACGCAAAACCGGATATCTGAGAGTGACTGCTACTTGGTGCCATGATCTACAACAGAAAATATGCAAAGAACACTTAAGACATGTATTCATAAAAGAGCAAGCATATTAAACATTTTAATATTTTATGCTCCCACTAGAACCAACACCCCTCCGATGGTTACTTAGTGATTCAGGATCCTAAATAAGCAAGTCGGCTAGTGAGCTTTAGCATCACCGCTAGCCGCCAAGTGATCTAGGTAGACAACTCCTTGTCAATCGCATCTCATGCGACTCCTGTTGGACGGGTGGCATCACATGCCCCGGCTCCCATCCGACCTTTCCCCGAGTCCCACAACCGTTGTGATAGACCCGTCTAGCTTACCGAGTGTTTCTGCAGTAAGAGTCCGACTCGAACCCACCTAGTCGGAAAGAATTGGCAGCACCTCAATTTTATGAGCCCACTACCAAAATGTCCGACTTGTGATGGTGCAAACACTGGCGGGAAAACCGACTAGACCTTCTTTGAGGGATTAAATTTTACCGACTATCTAATAGAGGTAAAACTGAGACATAACAATAACACAAAATAAAGCAATTATAATGTGAAATGGTATGGCTCTCTTCATGGCGATCTCCATATCCACAAAGCCTGTAATCCGACTCGTGCCAACTCTTGTCACTTGCCGTCTTACTCCATGTCGCCGACATGTATAACGCCTTGCATGCCTTCCGGGTTCTCAAACAGCTAAACTAGCTTAGTAAAGTAAATTACATAGAGAATCCGACACGCAGGTCGTTATACAATAAAGTGACAGCACCTAGGCTCCAGCCGGCTGACAAAAACCGTGATTCGCAGATCACGTATGGATTACACACATACATCACATGCACATGAACCATACCATTCACAACTTCCTGCAAAAACAAGTTATGCATAGATACAATATCTACCGGCGTTGTGAAACTCGCAACGACATCTAAGGCGCTACGACAGGGCGAAGCCGGCGGTCCTGGACATGGATCTCATCTACGATCCGAACATGGATTCCGACCATAGTTCCGATTCGATCAAACTTTTTGATCTTCGATCACCGCTTCTGGATTTACGTGTCACAGTCTACCCCGATGGCGGAAGCCGATCGGTAGGGGTATGTCGTTCCACGACCTCAGCAGTATGATCACGGAAATCAGATCTACCATTCCCCGAGTACAGTTGATCCAATCAACTTCATACAAAACCGATCTATCTCATAGATCGACCACCAAAACAGCACATAGATCTCATCTATAGCCTACCGCATATCTCATATGCGAGATCTCGAGCCTAAAACCAGAAGCTATCGCTCTGATACCACTGTTGGGCCACGCAGAAATAAAACAAAACTTTTTCCTCTAACGTGGTGATCCAAGATCTAGCTGAGGTAGAAGGCCACGAGGTTTACCACTAGACGCACGGTTGTGGATTACTGATGAAGCGCGTCAGTTGATGCAGTGCAGTCCTCACGATCCGATCGTCCTGGTGCTGATCGTACAGCACCTCTGCTGGTATCCACACGTACAAGGAGGAGCGCCGGCGGCGAACTGCTAGATTCGTTACGGCGGCTGGACTGCTGTGGAGCTAGGGTTTCCAACACATGGAATGACCTAACCGAACCACGATTAACCTTTCTGGGTTACTGTGCTCCACTATATATAGGGAGTGAACGTGGGCTCTGCTCGCGCGACCCATTCACTAAAGCCCATATAACACTAGTCACCGTGAGTCCAACTCACTAACTCAGTCCTAATCCGGTTTAGGTCCAACCCAACCAGATTATATGTTCAGATCCAATCCGAACTTGCTCCCGCTCTTAAGTGTGTGACCCCGCAGGCTCATGGTTACTTGGACACGATTAGAGTCCGACTCATAATCGATCAATCGGCATCGGCTCCTAGCAGAACGTGCCGATTCCCAAGTACCAAAGAGTCATGACGACTTGCCTTTCCAATGCGACTTACGTCTGAGTCCCTTTTGCCTCACGATATACCTTGTCAGACTATAGGCGAATATATGTCATCCCTTAAATAGTTCGACTCTCTTCTCGATCCGAGATAAGTGATTCACCCGACTAACTCTTAGCCGATCGCCTCGGTTAACACTTAACCGAGTCGTGCATGGCCATGCTTTCCGAATCATATCTCACGAGAGGTCCCAGAGAATATCTCTCCGAGTGGAGGGGCAAAATCCCATCTTGGTTATTCACATCACGCAGCTTGATTCTCAGTCGACCCGAACCCTGCCTTTATAACTGCCCAGTTACGGATCAGCGTTTGACAGAACCTAAGTCGGTGATCCTCAACTCGGACTATGCAACAACCTCAGGTCTAAGGATTACATTGATTGAGATATACAAATGACAACTTAGTTCGTTGTACCTCAATATGGGTCAATCCGACTCGCTAAACTCTTTAGCCTAGTCTGTGTAAGTTGGAATAGCATCTCCATGCCCATGACAAGTGGAACCGAGTCATCAAGCCAACTTTCACATTGGTCTAAGTTGTGTGTCCAGCACAACCTCAATGACCAAGGATATTTAGTACAAACAACATGAATGCATAGTTCCACAACTGAATCACATATTCAATGATACACATCAGATGTTTATACAAGGACTACTTAATAACTTTATGAATACAATGGGAAATATCATCACACATGATTGCCTCTAGGGCATATTCCCAACAGTATTAAGAACTGGATCATGAGATCCCTATTTGTGTAAGAACTTATGTATCGTTTGTAATGGATGAAGTACTATGGTATCCAATTATGTTATGTCTCGCAAAAATGGTAATCCTAGGATTGCGATGTATGGCATAACAGGCATCTAGGATTGAAAAATCCGGGTGTTGACAAGTTGGTATCAGAGCCATCCTGACCATAGGAGACCCTAGTTAGATTGGACGTTGAACCAAAAACTTAGTTTCAAAACCCAAGAACAAAAATATTTACGAAAAATTATTCTCATTCTTACCTCTTTAATTCTTTAATAAAACTTCATGTTCCTCGAAAACTCTTGCAAAACAGATAAAATTTTGACACACTTGATCACCCTGCTAATCTACTCATCCTCTATTTTTATAGATGGACGTGAAGTACAACAAGTTTTACCAACTCGGGAATGGAGGAGACCTTATCTTTGAGAGGGATCTGGATCAGCTTTCGGAACTTCTGGAGCGCCCGCATCCCGAGTTCTTCGGAGCTCAGCTCAATGATCAAGGGGGAGAAGATCTGCAGTGGCTAATTGTTGCAAATCTTCGAGGAAAGATTGAACCTCCCACTGCGGAGGGAATTCAGTTTACCTTGAGGGAAAACAACTGGCTCGATGGACTTGCCAGAGCAATGCAGGAAGCTCTTTCCCGTCTGTGTGGGCAGAGCATCAATCAGATCAAGGATACTCGCTTTGAGTTTTTCCCAAGGCGTGATGCAAATGGCCAACCACTGGAAGCCCCATACCACCCCGAGCTGAAGACTCAATTGGACCACCTTAGCTTCATGATGTATGATCGTCAGCAGGAACTGGACAATTGTTGTGACTATTGCAACCACAAGTCTGCCATCATCAAGATGAAGGATCAGACCATCGCCATGCTAGCAAAAGATCGCAAGTCTCGCCGCCGTCAGCTCGACAAGAAGGAGCGCATTATTGCCCGTCTTCGCCATCGCATCTCATCTCTGGAAGAGACCATCCATGAGAGAGACATGCAGTTAGAGGAAAGGGATAATGCCGGAGAAGATCTTCGTGGAGACCCTTACTCCTATCTCAGCAATGACGATGATTTTCTGGAGGATCAAGCCATGGACTTCTTCACCGATGAGGATGATTTCGCCTTCATCGATGATGCGGAAGATGATGAAGCCAGAGAATCTGAGCAGTAGTACCACTGAGCACTAGCGTAGTGAGTAGTAGTCGGTCCCACTGTATCGCAGTTTCCAGAATGGTTCTTAAAACCATCTGTTTTTCTTTGTTGTGGTGTGTGTTGTACTGTGTGCTATGAGTGAATGAATGAAAAAGCAAGTTGCTAGAAAACTTGAGTCAAACTCTAAAAACTTTTCAAAGACCCAAAACCTTAGAAATTTCCCTCTTTTCTCATGATCTATATCAATCTTCAGATGCCACGTGGAGGAAGTGGTTCCGCCCCGGATCCGATGTTGCAGATCCTGCAAATGTTGACTTCTGACCGCGAAGCTGAAAGAGCGGAACGTCAAGCCAACCTAGCCACTCTGCAACAGATATCCCAGCTAGCCCACAACAACCAAGGCCATGGAAATCAGGACAACCACGGATCTAAGCTCAAGAATTTCCAGAATACCAACCCACCCGTTTTCACCAAGTCGGAAGAACCCCTAGACGCCGATGATTGGCTGCAAACCATGGAAAATAACTTAGAAGTAGCCGGAGTAGAAGCCAACGAGAAAGTCTTGTTCGCCACTCATTATCTAGCCGGAGATGCCAGGGCATGGTGGAACAGTGTTCGTGCAATGACCGGAGGCCAAACGATGACCTGGGAGGAATTCAAGGTCAAGTTTAGCAGAACCCATGTGCCGCCAGGTTTGATCAAGAGAATGAGAGACGAGTTCAGAGAATTGAAACAAGGAAGGATGACTGTAGTGGAATACCATGACAAATTTTTGTCATTAGCTAGGTATGCCCCGGACGAGATAGACACCGAAGCCAAGAAGAAAGAAAGATTCCTGAATGGTCTGCATGACGAGATGCAGACAGTGTTAGTCAATATCCCCTTTGCTGATATTGAAGCCCTTGTCGACTCTGCTATCCAGATGGAAGGAAATATCAACCAGGCCAATGAGAACCGCAAGCGTCGCATGATGCATCAACCAGGAACCCATCAGACCCCAAAGTATCGCCCCAACCCATCTCCAGGATTTGCCCCAAGAACCAACAGACCCCCTATGACCCGTCCGACCTATCCCAACCATGGAAACCCTAGACCCGGAGGAAATCACAACAACCCCGGCAACTCTAGCAATTTCACCCGTGCCCCACCCAAGTTCAACACCAACAATGCTACCGCCAACCCCAACACTGCCCAAAGGACTGGAAGCAATGTTGTGCCTGTCGCAGCCAAGGACAAGTCACAAGTGACCTGTTATGACTGTGGAAATAAAGGCCACTATTCCAACGAGTGCCCCAACAAGAAGAATGCTACAGCCCCTAATACCAATGTCCCAGCTCAGCAGCAGCGTCGTGTCCAGCCAGGGAGAAGATTTGCCCCAGGGAATTCACTCAACCGCAATGGCCGTCTTTTTCTCATGCATGCTGAAGAAGCTCAGGAAGCGCCAGACGTCGTGCTGGGTATGTTTTCTGTTAATTCAGTACTTGCAAGAGTGTTGTTTGATTCTGGTGCATCGCATTCATTTGTCACTGAAGAATTTGCCTGCACTAGTAAAATTCAACCAACCAAACTGAAGCATGTGATGATTGTACAAATTCCTGGATCAACCACCAAGGCTAGGCAAATTTGCAAAGCCGTCCCTATCCGAATCCATGGCATAGATTTTTATGCTAACCTAATAGTACTCGGAACTAAAGGTTTGGAAGTAGTACTAGGAATGGATTGGATGTCCTAGCATAAAGGAATGATTGACTGTGCCAAGAAAGCCATTACCATGACCAGTACCACCGGAGTATCAGTCGAGCATATATCTGAAACCTTACCTCGCCAATTCAAGTGTAACAAGAGTCTATCCCAACCTACCATTGACCAAGTTCGGATAGTTTGCGAATACCCCGATGTATTTCCAGATGTTTTGCCCGGTATGCCCCCAGATCGGGATATCGAGTTTATCATCGAATTAATCCCAGGAACAGGACCCATAGCCCAGAGACCCTATAGTATGAACCCGTCAGAACTAGAAGAACTGAAGAAGCAATTGGATTCCATGTTGGAAATCGAATTGATTCAACCAAGTGCGTCCCCATGGAGGTCACCTGTCTTGTTTGTGGACAAGAAGGATGGAGGTAACCGTTTGTGTACGGACTATAGGAAGTTGAATGATGTTGCCATCAAGAACAAGTACCCCTTGCCTAAGATCGAAGATTTGTTTGATTAGTTGACCGGTTCCCAGGTGTTTTCTAAGATTGATCTTAGAACTGGCTATCATCAACTCAAAATTCGTGCAGAGGATATTCCAAAGACTGCCTTTACCACCCGATATGGATTGTATGAGTATACAGTCATGTCTTTTGGATTAACCAATGCCCCCGCTTATTTCATGAACCTCATGAATAAGATTTTTATGGACTTCCTGGATAAGTTTGTCGTTGTTTTCATAGATGACATTCTGATTTATTCCAAATCGGAAGAAGAACATGAGCTACACCTAAGGACCATTCTTGGAACCCTTAGAGAGCATCAGCTGTATGCAAAATTTAGCAAATGTGAATTCTGGTTACAGGAAGTAGGATTCCTAGGTCACATTGTATCAGCCGGAGGAATTGCCGTTGACCCTGCCAAAGTGAAAGATGTAGAAGATTGGCAAGCCCCAACCACTCAAACCCAAGTTCGTGCTTTTCTCGGATTGGCGAGATATTACCGCAAATTCGTAGAAGGATTCTCTAGTATCGCCCGACCCATGACCCAATTGCTGAAGAAGGACAAGAAGTTTGACTAGACAGACAAGTGTGAAGCGAGTTTTCAAGAACTCAAAAGGAGATTGATTTCAGCCCCAATCTTGATCATGCCGGATATCACGAAGCCCTTCGATGTGTATTGTGACGCATCCAAGATTGGTATCGGATGTGTGCTAATGCAAGAAGGCAAAGTTATATCTTATCTATCACGACAATTGAAGCAACATGAACAAAATTACCCAACCCATGACCTCGAACTCGCAGCCGTAGTTCTAGCCCTAAAGACATGGAAACATTACCTTATGGGAAACCGTTGTGAGATTTATTCGGATCACAAGAGCCTAAAGTATATATTCACTCAGAAGGAGCTAAATATGAGGCAGAGAAGATGGATTGAGCTAATCAAGGATTACGACCTGGACATTCACTATCACCCGGGTAAAGCCAACGTGGTAGCCGATGCCCTTAGCAGATTGCCGTGCCGCTTGAACTCCATGATTTTGAAGGAGCAACCAAGTTTGCACAAAGAGATGGAAGATTTTCGAGTGGAATTAGTAAGTGAAGGATTTTTGGCTAGCATAAAACTTTAGCCCACTTTGATCAGTCAGATTAAAGAGGCGCAGAAAGGAAATGCTAGTATCGATGGAATCAAACATCGTATGCGGTACAGGCAAAGTACCCGGATTCACCGAGGACGAAGAAGGAGTTTTGTGGTACAAAGGACGCCTTTGCGTACCAGCAGATTCTGAGTTAAAAGAAGTTATCTTGAAGGAGGCTCATGATACTCTTTATTCTATCCATCCCGGAGGAACTAAGATGTATCAAGATTTGAAAGAGCAATTTTGGTGGCATAAAATGAAGAGAGAAATCGGAAGCTATATCGCCAAGTGTGATATATGTCAGCGAGTCAAGGCAGGACATCAAAGACCCGCTGGATTGTTGCAACCTTTGCAAATTCCGGAATGGAAATGGGATTCTGTAGGAATGGACTTTATCACTGGACTACCTACTTCTAGTAGGGGAAATGACTCTATTTGGGTCATAGTGGACAGATTGACCAAAGTAGCCCATTTCTTGCCCGTCAAAACCACCTATCAGAGTTCTAAGCTAGCGGAGTTATACATCGCTAGGATCGTTACTTTGCATGGAGTCCCCAAGAATATCGTATCGGATCGAGGAACTCAGTTTACCTCGAGATTCTAGAAGAAGGTCCAAGAAGGTTTAGGAACCCACCTAGATTTCAGTACCGCTTATCACCCTCAGACCGATGGACAAACGGAGCGAGTAAACCAAATACTCGAAGATATGCTTAGAGCATGTGTGTTAGAATATGGATCCAAATGGGAGGACTGTCTGCCATTTGCAGAATTTTCATACAACAATAGTTACCAAGCCAGTTTGCAAATGGCCCCATTTGAATTTATGTACGGAAGAAAGTGCCGCACCCCTTTGAACTGGTCGGAAGTAGGAGAGAGTCAGATTTTCGGACCCGACATTCTACGAGAAGCAAAAGAGAAGGTTCACAAGATTTGTGAACACCTCAAGACAGCCCAATCCCGACAAAAGAGTTACGCCGACAAGAGACGTCGAGACCTCGCCTTCAACATTGGAGATTTTGTTTATCTGAAAGTGTCGCCATTGAAGGGAATGCAGCGTTTCCAACTCAAAGGAAAGTTAGCCCCAAGATATATCGGACCTTTCAAAATTCTGAACCGTCGAGGAGAAGTATCGTATCAACTGGAGCTACCAGAAGAGATGTCAGCTGTGCACAATGTGTACCATATCTCGTTACTTCACAAATGTCTCGAAGTCCCCGAGAAGACCGAAGTGTTCAAGAACATCGATCACCGGACCATAGAGATCAATGATGACCTGACCTATCCCGAAGTACCCATCCGTATATTGGAAGAAGCCTTTCGAACTACCAGAACCCGAAGCATCAAGTTTCTCAAGATTCAGTGGAGCAACCACACAGAAGAGGAAGCTACTTGGGAACGCGAAGATCACATCAGGACGGAGTTTCCAGATCTCTTCAAATCCTAGGTAATCTTTTCGTCCTTTTTCAAATCTCGGGACGAGATTTTGTTTAAGGGGGGAAGGTTTGTAACATCCCAAAAATACCAAACTTAGATCAACAAACACTAATCAGCAATATTAGGGTTAACAAAAACTTTTCTAAATAAGTTCATGAATGCATGTATATGTGTATGCATGGATTTTGAATTTCTTTAAAAATCACCTTGTTTGTGTGATCCATTGCTTGTAAAATGTTTCTTAGGTGAAATAAACATCATCTAAAACATTCCCCACACTTTTCCTAAAGACAAGTAAATCAAAACAAGTATATTAAGTGAATGGTCATTTTGACCAATTTAACTCCCATGCCTACTTTGGTTGTCTCAAACTTTCAAAACCTAACAAAAACTTTTCTGGATCTTTGCACCCCTTGAATGTACTCATAACAAGGTATCAAGGCCCACTTTGTGATCATCCAGAAACTTTCAAATGCATAGTTTAAATGACAATTCAAAATTGAATCTTCTTCATATGGGAAGATCCCACTTTTTCAAAACCCACTCAAACAAGCTCAACTTTCAAAACCCAAGCATCTGCAGACTCACCAGAACCAATCTAGCAAACCCACCAAAAATCATTTCAAAATTCAAAACTTGATTTCATGCGGCCATTTCATCAAACAGGTTGCAGACACAAATCAAACAAACCCACAAACACTATAGTGTGCAGTGTTTTGAGCCTAACTTGTTCCCTAGTTAGCTCACACACAATCTAGTAGATCATCTAGAAAGATTAGCCCAACACTAGCACCCCTGTGAGCTTGCCATTGCCATTAATGGTGAACAGCCGAGCACCCCCATGTCACCCCAATGTGGACAGCAAGCTAGGAGCAGCAGCAAGCCTAGCCAGCATGTCTGGGAGGCAGCCCACCGTCCACCGCCACTGCCTGTCCCAACCGCGAGCGTTGCCAAGCCCTGGACCATGCGCACAAGACACGCCCAGACCATGCCGAGCGTGCGCCAGAGCGCCACCCGCGACAAGCATCCACAGACCGCGCGCCGCCCTCACCGCGCGCACACACGATCACCATCGACCCAGGAGACCGCCAGACATCCCCGTTTGCCGCCCCGCGCCATACAGCCACCGCCCGCCGTCGAAGACGCCGCCTCTGCCGCGTAGAGCATCGCCCGTTCCAGAACAAACCACACCGCCCCATGCCCCGCGACCATGTCATTGAGCATCGCCAGGAGACACAGCACCGTCCCCTACCCTTGCCCATGCCATTAGCTGCCTGTAACGTCGCCCCCGACGAGCTCACCGTGCGCCCAGACGGTCCCCTCGCTCGACTATAAATATAGGCCACCCCCGCACGATTTCTTCACACCATCTCACTCCCCTCTCCCCACTGACCGTGCCACACCATTCTCATAGCAAGGCGAGCACCACCTCGCCGGAATTTCACTGGAGCCTGCCGCTGCCGGAGAAGAAGGGAGCCATCGATTGGAGCCGCCCCAGGAGAAGCCACCGGTACCAGGAGGTTCGCCGTCGTCGACTTCGTCGTTCGCCCGCCTCACCGACCCTCGCCCGTACACCGGTGAGCCCCCAGCACCCCTCACTGGCCGCGCTAGGTTTCGTTCTTGCCAGAGTTGTCTCGCGTCGACGATGACCCTCAGCCGTTGGATTAGAACTAGATCGAACGACCCACGTTGCCCCATACCGCTTCGCCCAGCCCCGTGTCACTGACGAGTGGGGACACCCACTTAAGCAGCCCGCGGGAGCACTGCACTTAGCAGGCCGGCCCGTTAGAATTTCCCGCGCAGCCCAGCAATTCAAATTAAACCTTTTCTTTTTAAATTCAAACACACTTCTGTACCCAACTTCAAAAATCAACCCAGATCGATTCAGTGCACCAAATTGGATGAAACCAATTTTGTTGGAAAGGTATGTGAATGCTTAATCCAAGCCCGTTGGATTCAAGTCATTTGGATCTGTAGATCACCCATAGCAAAAATAACAAGGCAGAATCTTTTCTGCATTCAAATTTTTTTTAAATTTAAACCATAAAAGCTTTTGAGTTGATTCCAACTCTCAAAAATCACATTTAACCATACCTTTCAGAATATATAAAAATATATATAGGTTTACTTGCAGAAATAATGTTCAAGTATTAAAAGAATGCTTCATAAGCATTTCTAGCCACTTTAATTAATTAAAATAAAAGGGTAAAACCTTATTAAATTGTGACACCACTTTAAATCACATTCCCATGGACTACAATATGTGGTGATGACATGTGTCCACATGATACCATGTTTAGTTTGGAGAATATTAAATCTTAAGTATTTTTTCAATGAGTAGAAATTACTTTTCTAAAATAAAAAGACTTAAACCAATCCTTAACCTTGTAATGTTAGAGATGATGCTAGATCATCTATAGGACCCTTGTGTGTGATGATTGCAAGTAGTTAAGTATTGTTTGGTGATTGTGTACCTCGTATTTATTCATAGACGCTAGTACCAACCAAGGATACTACGAGGAGGAAGGAGGATACTACGAAGAGGAAGCCGAAGAGAACTTCAACCACTGCTCTGCACAAGGCAAGCTTTACTAACCAAGTTGACCAATGCAAGCTAACACTTGCAAGATACTATACCAGTGCACGCTAACACTTGCAAGATACCCTATTGTTGCCACAAACCCATGCTTGTGATATGATTACTCTATGCCTTAAGCGTATGTGATCATACCAATTTGCTAAACCAATCCTAGTTTTATGGCAAGCTTCTTTCTTTATTTCTTTATCAAAGCTTACTTAGAGTCTACTTAAGAGTTTGGTAGCTATTAGACAGCCGTGCTCAAGTTTTCCCTAAGAGCATAAAATTTGGCCTAAGCTAGAAACCTTGTTATCAGCCTAAGATATAAGGTTGGACTTAGTTGAAACTCCACTAGTTACCACCCCCCATTAGTACTACCCCCACCTGTAGATGCTAGTGCTAAGCATAAAACTTGATCAACTTTTAGATGGGAATACTTGGTGGAAAAATGGTTACGAAAACCTTGGAATGATGGATCATTCTATTGAAATGTTTTGGACATGTGTTTCCAAACACTTGATGATTTTGGTGATTAAAATGTTGAGGCATGAGCCTTAGCCCTTTATAAAACTGATGGTTGTCTGGATGCGATACCATTCCAATTTTTGCGTACAACCACAATACCCGAATATTGGGTAGGGCTTGACTGGAAACTTATATACCTTAGTATTAGTTCCCTCACGGCCAAGGTCTGAGCTGAGGCTACCTTGTGAAGATTGTCCACCTGTGCAGTACCCAAGATGACAGTGGTCATGGTTGGGAGGCCAAACTCACAGGAGAGGTGCTTATACTAGGGAGTGTAATTGAAAGGTTAGGATTGATTATCCGCATACTGAGTATGGTGAATTCAGGATTTGTTCCTGATGGATGTATCGAATGTTGTGGTGAAAGTGTACAATCTCTGCAGAGTGTCAAACTATTCGAATAGCCGCGTCCGCGGTTATGGACAGTTGGAGTGGCCATACTGTTCCCCCGTCAGACTTTTCAAAATGACTTGTGAAACGACTTGAGACTTTGACTTGACCACAACAGAGTTGTGACCGGAAATACAAGTTCCCATTTAGGAGTTATAAAATTGTGACTAGCTTTGGTATAAACCTGGCTTTTTGCAAAACAACCCTAGAGCCTAGTGTCCTATTATCCAAAAAAACCCTTTACTTGTTAGTATTAATTTGCGAGTACTTAAAGAGTACTCATGGCCTTGTCCCTGGCTATTCCCATGGCCAGACTATGAAGAGGAGTACCTGGAGGATGGACCCTAGGAAGGTTACGACAAATAGGATCATCTCCCTACGCTACCGTTATTATTACGTATTCCGCTGCTTGATGTTATATTAAGAACTGGATCATGAGATCCCTATTTGTGTAAGAACTTATGTATCGTTTGTAATGGATGAAGTACTATGGTATCCAATTCTGTTATGTCTCGCAAAAATGGTAATCCTGGGATTGCGATGTATGGCACAACAGGCATCTAGGATTGAAAAATCCGGGTGTTGACAGAAAACTTGCAAGAATGGTTAAGGAACCATTGGGGAAGAAGGCCCCTTATTTAGGTCCCTCCAAAATCCAACCGTTGCAGCCCAAAAACGCGATTCCCGGTACTACTGGACTTTTTCCCGGTACTACCGGACTTTCCCGGCACTACCGGACATTTCCTGGGGTTCCTGGGGCTCCAAACGCATTTTTTCTCTGCGCTCCTCGGTACCAAAATGCGGTACTACCGGATCCTGGTCCGGTACTACCGGTCATCACAGAACGAAAATAGCCATAACTTTTTCATCCGGACTCCGATTTCGATGATCTTGGGCTCGTTTCGAAGAGGACAACAACCTCTACAATATCATGCAAAGAAACGTCATAGTCCATCAAGGGAGCATAAATCCAAATGACGAAGTAAAAAACCTTCTGCCGCGCTAGGTACTAAAATGCGGTACTACCGCTTTTTGGTACCTAGCCCGGCAGTGGATTTTGGCAACTTTCCAAAACCTTCTGCCTTGCTAGGTACTACCGCATTTTGGTAACTAGGAGACCAGCAGATATTCAAACGGCTATAACTTTTGATTGGTAACTCCAATCGACCTGATTCCAATTGCGTTGGAAAGAGGACGACATGAGCTTTCCTATAAAAGGTGAAAATATTGGTTATCACCAAGTGAGAATGTATCAAGTATAATAATGTGAGATACCTCACTTGGTGAGAAACCGAAAAAACGCATAGATCAAAATCGCAATAAGATATAAAGAGGGATCCGATTTTGATGAACAAGAGCTTGTTATGGAGATTACCACAAGCTCTATATCCTCACATGGATAAGACCAAATAACAACCAAATGTGATGATGCAAGTATGCAAAGGTTTGAGCTCTCTCCGAACGATGTGATCGAGTTACTCATTCGAGAGCCCCTCTTGATAGTACGGTTATCTATCCTAAACCCGGTCTTCCAATAACAATATAAGACCGGCAAAAGGGAAAACCTACCAAGATTATACCTTTGCCTTGAGCATTCCACTTGAGCTCGATGTAGACGATCTTTACCTTCTCAAGATGGAACGCCTTTCTTGATTCCTCGTCATCGATCCATGATCACCGAGGATGGCAAGCATCAAACATGAGATCTTCTAAAGATTGCGCATTTTGAGCTTGCACAACATATATTCTTCTCATTTCATCGACCTTGAAGCCGACACAAGCTCCAAGCGATGCCAATGGAAAATTCCTACAAGTATAACTTAATACATACATTAGTCCATAAAGATTGTCATTAATTACCAAAACCACACATGGGGGCCCATATGTTCTTTCAATCTCCCCCATTTTGGTAATTGATGACAATCCCTTTAAGAGGGTTTATATAAGGAATTTTAATGAATAAGATGGTAATACCAATATCAAATACTACAAAAGTATGTGATATTGGTACCACCACCATATATAGAGCAAACTCCCCCACGATCTATGCATGTGTGATGAACTTGAATTTCATTGCATATATTGCCAATCATTATCATTGGTGGAGTTTCCTCTATATATAACACATGCTAAGCAACAATAAAGATGCAAGAGCATGAAAGGCAAATGCTTAAGAACAAACTCAATGCATCAACCAACTTCCCTTAAACCCTCTAAAACTTCTCCCCCATTGGCATCGATTGCCGAAATGGATGACAAGTTCTAGAAAGCAAATATAGTAATAATTCCTCCAAAGGTGTGCCTTCGCACATATCCAATGATGAATACTTGGGAGGGAGTAGGACTATATCGAGGACCCGAAGATTGCCAAAATAAATCCAAATGATGCAAGCAATTACAAGGTCCGACAACCAATTGAAAACAACAAATGAGTCCAAATGGAAACAACAAGATGTTATGATATGAGCAAAAGAGTGTTTGAAATAGAAAATAGAGAAGCTCCCCAAGATTTGTGCATGCTTTAAAATCGGTATATTTCAATACAAAAAATGCACAAATATGGAATCCTCACTCCTCCATAAACATTTAAAACACATCAAATGAAAGATCAAATAAATGCTTAAATAAAATAGAGAAGTTCCTCAGGATTTGTGCACACTTTAGAATCGTTGTATTTCAATACAAAAATGCACAAATATGGAATCCTCACTTCTCCATAAACATTTAAGGCACAATAAATGATAAATAAGACAAATGAGCATTATTAAATGAATTAGATGAGCTCCCCAAAGATAATGCACCAATTATGATAATTGTATTTGGGAACAAGGTGCATAATCATGGAATACTCACTCATCCAAGTTTATTTAACAATGCAAGGCATGAGAGAACAAATATGAATGCCCAAATATGCAAACAAGAGGAACTAACACTCATAGGAAATTAAATTTGGAAGCCACTTAAGAATCAAAAGGAATAGAAAGGTGGTCTCCAAGGATTAAAAATCAACTAAAATTATCTTCTCATATGTGTATATGTCTATAAGTGGAAAACATCACAGAGACATATGCCAACAAAGAAATATGCACACATAAAGAAGATATACAAGAAGGCATATGAAAAGCAAAAATGAAGTCATAATATATACCAATAAGATTTTTGCTTCAAAGCATGGCCAAAGGCTCAAATCTATCTTATTGTACACTAATGAACTTCAAACACCAACACACTACATATATTACAACTATCACCAAGGGAAAAAGGAGAAAGTTGGAATATATGGAGAAAGGCAACAAGTATCACTAAAACTAGCAAAATATCAGTATTGCACATGAGAGAAGTTGAGGAAAAGATAGGCAATAAAATTGCTAGATTGACATATTTGGGATTGATGGCTCATATGCATGATTTTGTATAGTCCCAATTATATGCACTCATCTCAACTTATACACATTTACAATAGTGAGTCCTCTTAAAACCATGGCTAGAACTACAACAATTACAAATACATTAATTCATGCTAGAAGGCAACCGACAAACGGTTGTAATCAAGATATGTGAGCATGAGAAAGAGATACTTGTTACCGAGATATAATTGATAGGATGCAGAGGATATGAATTCCTTGATCATCCTATAGCTTGCCTCAAATTTTCTTCTAAGAATCACTTCATCAAAATTGAGAGACAAGCGTCCAATATATCTCCAATGTACCTAACACACATTTAAGTACAAAATGGTCCCCAAACTAATTGGGTTCAATGTAGTTAGTGCAACTACAATACATAGGAGAGACTATACATAAATATGTGCATATTGATATGAAATTGAATTTCATGCACAACTTAGCCGATGGGATTTGGTGGAGTTTCCCCTATATATTGGATCAAAGAAAGCAAGCATGCCATAATATAAACATATAGTAAATATGCATGCATAAAGCTTTCAATGACCAAAAAGAAGATACAATTTGAACAAAAACACCAAGTAAATCGAGATTGCACATACAAGGGTGTGACTCGACAAACGATGTCCAAATTATATCCAAGAACCAATTCAACACATGAAAGATCACAAATTCAACAAATGAACTAGGCTAAAACCAAAGGAGCAAAAGATAGATAGAAATAAAAATGCTCAAGGATTTATCTCATTCTAAAATGGTCAAATCATGAAACAAGTGAGACAAAACCAACTCCCAAAAAGAGCAAGGTTCCAACAAGAAACCAAACTCCCCAAACTTCTCATGATGGCACAAATACCAAAACGAAAAGATTAAGGTTCCAAGCACATAAAACCCTATATGGATCAAACAAAGAAGCATAAATGTGAGTGTTCTAAATAATATAGGAGAGATCCCCCAAAGATAGTGCACTATATAGGATTTTCCTTTTGAATGCAAAATGCACACAAATGGGATCATCACTAGTACCTACAATAAATAAAACACAAAAGGATACCAATAAAAATAAAAGGATCCAAAAGTAGCAAGGAAAACATGGGAGCACACAATACATTTACTTGGCCAAACATAGGACAAGATTTAAGCAAGGGCCAAAGTGAATATGATCAATATATTCTACCATAAATTTAGTACTAATTGTCCAATGACAAGAAGTATTGAGAATAATCTTCTCTAGGTAGTTCATTCGGATATCCAAGATCATATTCACACAAAGAAGCATATAACAAAGTATAAGAATTAAGTTTGATGCTCCGAACAAGATTCTTGGTAGCTTCCAATTGTCACACAATCACTAGTGATTAGAGTAACTTGAAGCAAATGGTTTCCATGTGGATATATATATCTAAATATGAGGAAACACATACCAAGAAGCACTCTCACAAACAAGATCCAAAATATGAGCAATAAGGGCATTCAAGCAAATTGGAACTTGTATGAGCACGTGTGTCACTTAGGAGCTAGATAATTATCAATATCAATTTTAAGTGACACAACCTCGAATTTTCACATTTTCTAGGATTGTAATAAGCACTAAGCATATGACTCCCCCATAATGTGATACTACCATAAAACCATCGTGATGCAAAATAATACAAATAGAGATAATTAATGGACATTATAAAACTTAAATTTCTCATGAGAATTATAACACATAGAGACTAGACAATAATCCAATATAAATACTAGGTGGTATTCCTCATGTACACACAATTTTAGGATTGTGGAATGCCCAAGCATAACACTCCCCTAAAATGGGATAATCCATTAATTTCTCATAAGAGCCAAATAAGATACCAAATATAACCAAGCAAGGCTCAAACATAATAAACACACATACATGGTGTGCCACCTAATCATACACAAATATGCTTGATACCTCAAGATAATTAAGTGGATAGCACAACATGTACAAAAGCATGGAAGATACAAAACCAACAAATGCACAAGGGGGTGAGTAACTTTCAATGTAAAGATTTTAGCATATGTTACCGCAAGGAGGAACATTGGAAATATAATATAATCATGACAATCCAAATGTCTTGGCTTGACAAAAATAATTGATGAAGATCCCTCAATTCTTCATAATGTAGCCAAGACTCCAATTCCCTCCAAAACACACCTATTGATCAAGTTTTGGCTTGTTGGTCCCCAACCAAGTTGGGTCCTAAGAAGTTAGTCACAATAGGCTTGGCAACCCAAATGGTTCTTTTCTTGACACCACATTGGGCACCAACAAATTTGGCAAACACATTTCCAACCTCATCCTTACGAAGTGAATAAGCATCATCAATCAAGATAGGATGGGAAGAGGAGATACCAATAGTGCATGAGGAAGAAATGTGCCCATTTTCACGGCATATGTAGCAAGTTCTACTCTTGCCATCTTTCTTCTTAGGTGAAGCCACAACTCGAAGAAGAGCTCGAGTAGTCCTCTTAGGAAGAGGCCCATTAATGACTTGAGGTGGAGCTTGAGGCCGCTTCCCTTGTTGCTTCACACTAAGAGGCTTTTTATTCAATGGGCAAGATCTAACATGGTGCCCTTCTTCCTTGCACTTAAACCAAACAATGTCGGCCGAATTCTTGACTTGATCTTGGCCATTCTTCTTGTTGTCCTTGTGCTTCAACTTGATAGTGGACTTGTTCTTGACATTGGAGTTGAATCCAAGCCCACTCTTGTCATTGGGGGATTTTTGCACGCTCAAGATTTTGTTGAGTGCGACCTTCCCTTGATGACCCTTTTTCAAGTCATTCTTCAAAGAAGTGACTTGAGCCTTGAGATCTTTGATTTCCTCTACATGGTTAGTTTGAACAAAAGTACTAGAGGAAGTAGATGCTACATTATTAGAGCAACAAGGCAAGGAATGTAATTCATCACGAGATATAGCATGGTTATGAGGGGATGAATTACAAGGACTAGCACATGGCAATATAACATTTGGAGTAGATATAGTGCTAATGTCCACATGAGGCCCACTAGATGTTACCTTTGACACGATGGCCTCATGAGCTAACTTTAGCCTACCATGGGAGACTAGAAGATCCTCATGCGAGCTCGAGAGCTTAACATGACTTTCTTCTAATTTCCCATAGTTGCTAGTTAGCAAAGCAAGTTGAGCCTTTAGCTCAACATTCTCCTTCAAAATAGATGTTTCACAAGAAATAGAGTTAGTAGCACAAGTATCATTATTATTAGCAAGAGGTGAGGGCAACTTGTCAAGCTCTTTTAAATATGAATCTTTAAGTTGCTCATGTGACTCAGTGAGTTTGTTGAGCTCCCTCTTAATGACCCGAGAGCCATTTTCGAGGTGCTTAAAATCCTCAACAAGTTTAGCATAAGCAACTTCAAGTTCATCATTTTTAATCTTGAAGGAGTTAGCCACCGCAAGTTCTCTATCATGGTATTCCTTTACTCTAGATAAATCTAGAGTAAAAGTCTCCTCAAGAGATTCTTTGGTGGTTTGTTCTTCTTCAAGGGAGTCCTTTAGTTGTGCAACTTCATTAGCATACTCACGCTCAAGTGCAAACTTTTCATCAATTAAGTTTTCTTGCTCCTCAATAAGATCATTGCCTTCTATGGCACAATTCAAGATTTCAAGAAAGTTGGAGGAAGCAATTTTATTTTTGAAGAGAGCGCTATAGACAACCTCTCCCATTTTATTAATAGAGGTAATATCATACTTACCTCTATAATCATCATTATCATTCTCAACCTCATCATCATCATGAGATACAATGGGATTCAAAGAGGTTACCTTTGTTCCCTTAGCCATAAGGCACATGTGAGAACCGGAGGAAGGTGATGATGAGATTGCACTTGTAGCTCTCTTCAAGACCTTGTCTTGGCCCATAGAATCTTCATTTTCCTCTACATGGGTAGCAACACAAGCACTAGAGGAAATAGAAGCATTTTTATCATGGCAACAAGACAACATGAGCATATCATCATGAGATTTATTCAAGTCATTTCTACATGATATGCAAGGACTATTAACACAAGCATGTAAGAAGTTTGTAGTGCTAGAAGTGTTAGGGTCCAAAGATAGATCATTGCAACTAGATAGAGATGAAGGATTACAAATAGTAAGCACACTATCCAAATTGCAATTTCTATCACCACTCACCATATCATTACCTTGTGAAAAGTCACATGTTGGTGAAGTGGTAGAGGGTGAGAACTCATCTCGACCGGAAGTGGAAATAACACAATCATCCTCAAAAATGTTGGACTTGCTATATTTATCTTGAAGCTTGGTCCATATCTCACGAGCGCTTGAATAAGGCATGATAGAAGAAAGAACTACATTGCTCACAACATGCAAAAGAATTTTAGTAGCTAGAGCATCTATATGAGAGTTCAACTTCTCCTCTAAAGATTCGTTTTGGGTATCCATAGGAGAAGAGAGACCCACATATAGATATCCCTCGATAATTGGGTGAATTTCCTGAAATAAATTAAGCATGCGAATTTTCCAAATATCATAATTTGTGCCATCGAATGTGAGCGTGTCCTTGTGCACTAATCCCCTAGCCGACATCTTTACTCTCAAGGCGGTGAAGCCTAAAATGAGAGACCGTGCTCTGATACCAATTGAAAGGATACGGATGTCGCCTAGAGGGGGGTGAATAGGCGATTAAAACTTTTCCTAGAGTGGCTCAACAAAGGCGGAATAAAACTAGTGTTTACTTTGTTAAGCACAACCTAGAACAACTAAGGTTCACCTATGTGCACCAACAACTTATGCTAAGCAATACAAGCAACAAAGTGATAGCAAGATATATATTACATCAAGCACGAAGGCTATCACAATGTAAAGTGCATAAGTAAAGAGCTCGGGTATAGAGATAACCGAGGAACGTGGGGACACCGATATTTTACCGAGTTCCTCCCAACATGGAGTAAGTCTCGTTTGGAGAGGGGGTGGTATCAAACCACCAACGCCACAAAAGGCCTCCCTTATTCTCCGGTGAATCTCACCCCAACGGGATCGATCCACGCTTCCACTATAGGTGCACTTGTCGGTGGCAACCGGAACCTCTCACAAGGTTGGGGCACTTCTCCACAACTTAATTGGAGGCTCCAACAAATGCCACAAAAGGCCTCAACAAATGCCACCAAGGACACAAAACCGTCTAGGGTTCCAAGAACCCAAGAGGGACAAGCTCCAATGAGCAACTCAAACCAAATCCTCCCAGGAGAACTCAAACCGATGCACCAAATGCAAATGGCAAGAACACCATAAAGGTGTTCAAATCCTTCTCTCCCAAATTCCACCAAAGCTACAAAAGCTTATGGGGGAATAAGAGAGGAAGAACAATGGAGGAAATCCACAAAAGACTCCAAGATCTAGATCCCAATATGTTCCCCTCACTTAGAGGAGAGATTGATTGGTGGGATTGTAGATCTAGATCTCCTCTTTCAAATCCCTCAAGAATATGCAAGAATCATTGGAGGGATCGAGAGAAAGCAAGCTCAAGAAGGTCAACAATGGAGGGGAAAACTTGCAAGAATGGTTAAGGAACCATTGGGGAAGAAGGCCCCTTATATAGGTCCCTCCAAAATCCAACCGTTGCAGCCCAAAAACGCGATTCCCGGTACTACCGCACTTTTTCCCGGTACTACTGGACTTTCCCGGCACTACCGGACATTTCCTGGGGTTCCTGGGGCTCCAAATGCATTTTTTCTCTGCGCTCCCCGTTATCAAAATGCGGTACTACCGGACCCCAGTACTACCGGATCCTGGTCCGGTACTACCGGTCATCACAGAACAAAAATAGCCATAACTTTTGCATACGGACTCCGATTTTGATGATCTTGGGCTCGTTTCGAAGAGGACAACAACCTCTACAATATCATGAAAGAAACATCATAGTCCAGCAAGGGAGGATAGGTCCAAATGACGAAGTAAAAAAACCTTCTGCCGCAGGTACTAAAATGCGGTACTACTGCTTTTTGGTACCTAGCCCGGCAGTGGATTTTGGCAACTTTCCAAAACCTTCTACCTTGCTAGGTACCAAAATGCGGTAAGACCAGCAGATATTCAAACGGCTATAACTTTTGATTGGTAACTCCGATCGACCCGATTCCAATTGCATTGGAAAGAGGACGACATGAGCTTCCCTATAAAAGGTGAAAATATTGGTTATCACCAAGTGAGAATGTATCAAGTATAATAATGTGAGATACCTCACTTGGTGAGAAATCGAAAAACCGCATAGATCAAAATCGCAATAAGATATAAAGAGGGATCCGATTTTGATGAACAAGAGCTTGTTATGGAGATTACCACAAGCTCTATATCCTCACATGGATAAGACCAAATAACAACCAAATGCGATGATGCAAGTATGCAAAGGTTTGAGCTCTCTCCGAACGATGTGATTGAGTTACTCATTCGAGAGCCCCTCTTGATAGTACAGTTATCTATCCTAAACCCGGTCTTCCAATAACAATATAAGACCGGCAAAAGGGAAAACCTATCAATATTATACCTTTGCCTTGAGCATTCCACTTGAGCTCGATGTAGACGATCTTTACCTTCTCAAGATGGAACGCCTTTCTTGATTCCTCATCATCGATCCATTATCACCGAGGATGGCAATCATCAAACATGAGATCTTCTAAAGATTGCGCATTTTGAGCTTGCACAACATATCTTCTTCTCATTTCATCGACCTTGAAGCCGACACAAGCTCCAAGCGATGCCAATGGACAATTCCTACAAGTATAACTTAATACATAGTCCATAAAGATTGTCATTAATTACCAAAACCACACATGGGGGCCCACATGTTCTTTCACATAGTGAGGGTTGGCACTTCCCGCAAAGTCATCATGAGGCATAGTTTTACCACTTGTGGTCTTACTATCCACAATGGCCTTGTTGGTCTTCTGTGCGGGCTTGGCCTTCTTCTTCTTGTTCTTCTTCTTCTTCTTCTTCTTCTTCTTCTTCTTCTTCTTCTTAGTTTTGGAGACAAAACCAATGCCCCCCTTTTCACCACTAGGCCTTTGCTTACTCAAAAGATCATCAATGGACTTGTTGCCTTGTGGAAATGTAGACTTGGCTAGCTCCCCCTTCAACCTAGCATTTTCTTCAACAATAGTTGTACTACTAGATGGAATGAAGTTACTAGGTGAAGGAATATTGGCCAATTGAGTTTGAAGCGTTTCATGGGACTCTATGAGAGACAAGAATTCACTTTCCAAAGCCTTGTGAGCCTTGCCAAGCAAACTAAAGTCCTCGGCAAGCTTTTCATGAACCACACCAAACTCAATCTTGTCCTTTTTAGACCTTTTACATTTAGCAATAGCATGATCACGTTCTTTGATGAGTTTATTAACAATAATGTCATTGGCCTCATCAAGCCCTTCAAGTTTTAATTCAAGTGACATCCTAGTCTCTTGTTCTTCTTCTAGAGCATTGTTTAAAGCCTCTAGCTCAAACATGTGTTCATGCCCAAGTTTACATCTTACATCTAGGAGCTCTTGTGTGTGGGAAAGTTGATCTAAGATGTTTCCAAAATGTATCTTAGCATCCCCTTGTAGGTTAGTCATAAACTCATCGAAAGAAATTAATTCCCTTTTAACATCAAGAGACATCTCATCATCAATTTCATCATTAGCTAAGGGAGTGGAGTGAGATGATGAGGATACCTCCGTTCCTCTTGCCATAAGGCAAGTGACGTTCTTGATGGGGGAATTCTCATATGGAGAATCAGAGAGTGAGAATGTCGGAGTAGAAGTAGTGGATAGAGCCGCCACACCATTAGAGGTTTCCTCTTCCTCATCTTCATCATCTTCATTGTCAAAGGAGTATTCTTCATGAGTGATCAAGACAAATTCTCCGACTTCTTGTTGATGGGATTCTTATTGATGACGGGTTTCTTGAAGGTGATTTGAGAGTCTTCTTCAACACAAGCTTACCCCTATGATCTTCTCACTTCTCATAGGGGCAACTCGCCACAAAGTGATAACGGTCACCACAATTAAAGCAAGTTCTCAATCTAGTGGTATTTTCTCTTTTCCTATTTGGGTTGCTTCTTCGTTGCATTTCCATATTGGCCTTGGCGGGGTTCTTCCAAAAGTTCTTTTCATAGAAGGCCATATATTGACTATGAGCAATCTTGACTTCATCAGGGTGGTCCATGGAGAGGACTTCATCACTATCATCTTCATCCCCATGGTCCACAACTTTGGACTTCAAAGAAACGTTGACAACATTGCTCATACCAAGGGCACGAGCACGGGCATCTTTGGCATTCTTGGCGGCAACTTTGAAAGAGGCCATCTCTTGCATAACTTCATTGGAGGTCATGAGATGGTAGTTGTGTCTTCCTTGTAGGCTCTCCAAGTCGGTCGACTCAAAGGGCATGAGTGCACTCACATATTTCCTTTTTATCCACGCATCATCCACATGTGAGGCACCCACATTTCTAAAAGTGGTGGCGGTGGTCTTGAGCCTACGGTACATGTTTTCATGATTTTCACCTTCCATCATGTAGAAGCCTTCGGCTTCATTGCTTAGTGCATCATACCGGTTCCTCCTCATGCTCTCATTTCCAACAAACAATACCGTGAGAGCATCCAAAGCTTCCTTGTCAATGCTAAAGTGGTCAATGTGTGGGTAATCCTTTGTACCCAATCCTTGTTGAATTATGTGCAAGGCAGTGGCATTGAGTTGACTATTGACAACTTCTCTTCTTGTCAAGTTGTTTGGATCCCCAATAAAGAGTCCATGCTCGATGATGTTCCATAGTTCAATGCAAGAGCTGCGCACATGAGTTTTCATTAGAGATTGCCATTGAGCAAAAGTAGTAGATTCTTCAAGCTTAGGTGGGTCACCTCTATTGTATACATGAGGGTGAGGGATTGGAGGGTCGGGAGAGTACCATGAATCACGGTGCTCACCCTTCCCACCATCATTTTGTGTGGAGGAATTAGGGTTGTCTTGTTTACCCCCCACCATCATACCCTCGAGGGATACCGGAGCATTCCCTTTAGGTAAAACGGATGGATAATCCTCTTGAGGATAGGGGGATGATGAGCCATCTTTGTCTTTAAGAAGTTTCTCAAGCATCTTCTTGACTTCGTTGACCAAGGAAGAGCTCAATCTTGTTTCCAAATTTTTGAGATCTTCCATGGTCACTGTGGTGTGCTTACCATCACCATCCCCTTCGCGTCTACCCATATTCTCTTAGGCGGTAAGGCCCAAATAAAGAGCCGAGGCTCTGATACCAATTGAAAGGATCGTATGGGCACCTAGAGGGGGGGTGAATAGGTGCTACTTAAAATTTTCTTCTTTTCAAATTAGGGTTGACAATAAGGTAAATTCTCTAGATAATGCAACTAAGGTGAATTTACCTATATGACAAACAAGCACTAGTTAACACAATGCTAAGCAAGAACAAGTAGGTAAAGTGCGGTAAAGGATAGAAGTAACCAAAGGAGTGTACGCGGAGACACAAGGATTTGTTTCCGATAGTTCCTTCCTTTTGAGGGGAAGTATGTCTACGTTTGGAGAGGGGGTGGTTTCAAACCACCAACGCCACGAGTGGCCTCCCTTGTTCTCCGATGAATCTCACCCCAACGGGATCGATCCACCTTCCACTATATCGGAGACCTTCAAGGTGGAAGCCGACACCTTTACAAGTTTGGGGCACACATCCACAACTTAATTGGAGGCTCCCAAATACAAGCAAGTTGTCAAGACAATCAAAGACAAGCTTGTAAGAACCAAATCTTGAACTAGGTTTTCCAAGAAAACACTAGAGCAAGGGGCCCTCAAGTAAATGAGGGGGAAATGAAGATCTCTTTTGGTGAAGTAGTAGATCAAGGCCTCCTCCTTCGATTCCCCAAATATCAAGGACTTTGGGTGGTGGATTGAAGAGATCTTGGCGATTTGGTGGCTCTAGTGGAGGTAGTAGTCTTCAATGCCAATGAGCAACTTGTCCCAATGTAGGTGGAGGGGTATTTATAGCTCCAGATCCAATCTGACCGTTGGAGCATTTAATGCAGCGGTAGTACCGGAAGTTCAAGCGGTACTACCGGACCTGGTACCAGAAGAACAAACTTCAAATCACATATGCCCCAGCCACAGCGGTATCAATTTGTGGTGCTACCGCAAAGCGGTAGTACCTCCCCTAAGATACGGTACTACCGGATGCATGTGGTAGTGCCGCATTTTGATACCGCAAAGGGCAGTGACATTTGCAACTTTGCCAAAAACTCTCTCCCACGCTACGTACTAAAATGCGGTACTACCGCATTTTAGTACCGGGGCGGGCAATAGCTTTTGACAAGTTGTCAAAAAGCTTCTATCACGCTAGGTACTAAAATGCGGTACTACCACTTTTTAGTACCTATCCTGGCAGAGGCTTTTTGACAACTAGCCAAAACCTACTGCCACGTCCGGTAGCAAAAAGCGGTATTTTTGGTACCGCGCCAGGCAGAAAGTTTTGGACAGTTTGTCCAACCACGCTGCCACACTTAGTAGCAACTGCCAGTACACCCGATACACTGCAAACCCCTTTTTAATACAACATGTGGTACACTTGGAAAATAATTAGTCTGATATGTGTGTTGTTATAAAACACCAAAATCACTAGGGATAGGAAATGTTCTTTCAGGCTCTACACAATAATACACCTACATGTTGTGCAAACCAACATACACACACCCGATAACTCAAGATAAGCAACTAGGAAGAACAATATATAAGGTCCTTAAATCTGAATAAGGTCATTACCACCCTATCCTCACTCCGGTGGTGCACTAGCACCAACGGATGTAATTTGACGTTATGTGTCTGTTGAATCTCCTAGGATCCGGTTGATTTTGGTATTCATTGGTTTGGTTTTAGGTTTGACTATTTCAATATACAATTAATCATTGGTTGATATTATGGTGCGCTAGTACTTGGGGCATTAGCATAGTGTCTTCCCGTTTGTCTACTACCACAAATTATGATAGCTACAACAATCTTTGCTCGACTCTGGTGATGGAGGGGTGAGGGTACCGGTGCGCCTTCGGCTATTGCCAATGTTTGTAGTCATTGCTTTTTTTGATAATATATTAATACCACGAAAGTATCAGTTACACCCAACCTCTCCAACAACATAATGCCTCTATCGACTTGAAGGATGCACATAAAACAAAACAAAAAGAAAAAACAAAGACCCTGCCGAAGCAAGCAAATACTCGTAGTAGTAACTGTAGGGGTTCGTAGCATGGAAAACAAAACAATTATACCGCATGCAAACAAAAAAGGCAAGATCTATCTACTAGATTGTAGCAACGAGTCAATAGAGGAACTCACCCTCGAAGATTCCAAAGCGGTTAACGAGAGCAGATTCTCGTGGGTGATGTAGTCGTACTCTTGCCGATCTCAAGATCGCGTAGACGATCCTTCCGGCGCTGCGTTCTGGCAGCGCTTCCGCAGTCGGTCACACGTTCGGTACTCGATGAAGACCTTCCTCTCCCTTGTTCCAGCAGGCAGCGGAGGTTGTAGCACTCTCCTCGCGTTTCCGGCAGCACGACGGCGTGGTACCGGAAGTAGAGGGGAGATCTCGCAGGGCTTCGCCTTAAGCCGGAGCGAGTACGGTGGACTATGAGAGAGGCCTTGGCAATATAGGGTTTAGAGGCACCAAGGGAGGAAGCTTGGCCGGCGTCTAGGGCTTGGGGAGAGCCCCAACTCGGCGGCTAGGAGGAAACCCTAGGGCGACGGCGACTTGTGGTGGCCGGCGGCTAGGGCTAGGGCTAGGGTTTGGGTGGTGTTGGGTGTAGAGAAGAGGGGCAGCCCTGCCCCTCCTTTTATAGGTGGGAGGGCGTGGCCAAGGGGGAGGGAGTCCTCCCCCAAGTCGGCCTCCTTGGCCGACGGGTGGAGGGAGAGGAACTCCTCCCCAAGTAGGTTTCCTACTCTCCCTCCACCAAGCAAAACTGCCGTTTGACTTTTCAAATTGGCGTTTGACTTTTCAAACTAGGATTTGATTTCTCCCCTTCTTTTTCCCAGCCATGATACCTAGTACATTATGCAACCATTCCACATTGTCATGACACATTCATGTACCCTTCCCCTCCGGAGTGTCGGACCTTCCGGAACCTTCTAGTACATTCCCGATGAAAACACCGGAATCATTCCCCAACTCCGAAACAGGACTTTCCTTATATGAATCTTATTCTCCGGACCATTCCGGATCTCCTCGTGATATCCTATCCGAGACTCCTAACAACATTCAGTCTCTTACTCATCATTCCATAACTACTCAACAACATCGAATCCTTAAGTGTGTCTCCCTACGGTTCGTGAATTATGCGGACATGATCGAGACACTTCTCCGAACAATAACCAATAGAGGAATCTGGAAATTCATAAGGCTCCCACATATTTCTACGACTACTTTGCGATCGAATGAACCACTTACATACGATACCAATTTCCCTTTGTCTCATGATAGTTTACTTATCCGAGGTTTTGATCGTCGGTATCTCTGCATACCTAGTTCAACCTCGTTACTGATAAGTACTATTTTCTCGTTCCCGCGGTATGTGATCCCTTGTGAGCCAGTCACATGCTTGCAAGCTAAATGGTTGACATCCCACTGAGAGGGCCCAGAGTATATCTATCCGTCATATGGATGGACAAATCCCACTCTTGATCCATGTGTCTCAACCCATACTTTCCGAACACTCAATGCCACCTTTATAGCCACCCAGTTACGGTGTGGTGTTTGATGTCATCAAAGCATCCTTCCGGTGATGGTGATAAGCATGATCTCATGGTCGAAGGAATTAGGTTACTATGTATCATAAAACTTATAGCAATTGAACTATTAAAATGACTTAATCTTTATGCTACGCTTATCTATAGGAGTATGTCCATCATACCATTCTCCTAATGATATGATCTTGTTGTTAACAGCATCTCAATGTTCATGATAGGGAAACCATAATCATCTATTAACCAACAAGCTAGTATTATGAAGAGGCTTTACTAGGGACTCTAATTTAGTTTACAAATCACACAAGTATTAATGTTTCCTAGTTAATACTGTTATAGAATGAATGTAAACATTTATCATAAAAACAAAGATATAATAATAACTACATTTATTATTGCCTCTAGGTCATATCTCCAACGGTCTCCCACTTGCACTAGAGTCAACTAATCTAGATTACATGGTAATATACCGAACACCCATGGCGGTTTGGTGCTGGTCATGTTTTTCCCTCGGGAGAGGTTTAGTCAACGGATCCGCCACATTCAGATCTATGTGTACTTTGCAAATATTTATGTCACCATCTTAGACATGTTCTCGAATAGCGTGAAAACGTAGCTTGATGTGCTTCAGCTTCTTGTGTGACCTTGATTCTTGCGCATTGGCTATGGCGCCCATGTTATCACAATAGATAGACATTGGGTCTAGCGCACTAGGAACCACACCGAGCTCTGTAATGAACTCCTTCATCCATATCGCTTCTTGTGAAGCCTCCGAAGCAGCTATGTATTCCGATTCAGTTGAAGATCTCGCCACAACGCTTTGCTTTGCACTCCTCCAGCCAACTGCTGCACCATTCAAAGTAAATATGTATCTAGATTGAGATTTAGAATCATCCGGATCGATGTTCCAACTAGCATCGGTGTAACCACTAACAACGAGCTGTTCATCACCTCCATAAGAAAGAACCATATCCTTAGTTCTTCTCAAGTACTTAAGGATGTTTTTGACTGCTGTCCAATGATCCACTCCTGGATCACTTTGTTATCTGCTAGTTAAACTAATAGCATATACAATGTCGGGTCTAGTACATAGCATGTCATACATTAGAGATCCTATGGCTGAGGCATAGGGAGTCTTACTCGTCCTTTCTCTATCTTCTGCCGTTGCTGGACTTTGAGTTTTACTCAACGTCGTATTGGGCAACATGGGAAAGAACCCTTTCTTGCTATCTTCCATTCCAAACCTCTTTAGAACTTTGTCCAAATATGTACTTTGTGACAATGATATTAGGCATCTCGATCTATCTCTATAAATCTTTATGCCTAATATGTAAGCTGCTTCGCCAAGATCTTTCATTGAAAAACTATTATTCAAATATTCCTTGACACTATTAAGAAGGTCTACATCATTCCCAATCAACAATATGTCATCTACATATAGTATTAAGAATGCTGCAGAGCTCCCACTCACTTTCTTGTAAATACAAGCTTCTCCATAAGTTTGTATAAAACCAAAACTTTTGATTACCTTATCAAAACGCTGATTCCAACTTCGGGATGCTTGCTTCAACCCATATATGGACCGTTGAAGTTTGCATACCTTGTTAGCATCTTTAGGATCGACAAAACCTTTGGGTTGCATCATATACAACTCTTCATCAATGTCTCCATTGAGGAACGCCGTTTTGACATCCATCTGCCATATCTCATAATCGTAATATGCAGCGATTGCTAACATAATCCTCACAGACTTTAGCTTCGCTACTGGTGAGAAAGTATCATCGTAGTCAACTCCTTGAATTTGTCGAAACCCTTTTGCGACAAGTCGAGCTTTATAGACAGTAACATTACCATCAGCATCTATTTTCTTCTTGAAAATCCATTTGTTCTCGACAGCCTTCCGGCCATCCGGTAAGTCCACCAAAGTCCATACTTGGTTTTCGTACATGGATCCAATTTCGGATTTCATGGCGTCTTGCCATTTTTTGGAATCTGGGCTCATCATCGCTTCCTCATATGTCGCAGGGTCATCGGTGTTATCCACCAACATGACACTCATAACAGGATCATACCAATCAGGAGTGGTACGAGTTCTCGTTGACCTGCGAAGTTCTGTATCAACTTCAACCGAAGTTTCATGATCATCATCATTAGCTTCCTCTCTTATTGGTGTAGGCGCCACAGGAACTTCTTCCGGTGCTGCACTACTCGCAAGTTCGAGAGAAGGTTCAATAACCTCGTCAAGTTCTACTTTCCTTCCAGTCACTTCTTTCAAGAGAAATTCCTTCTCTAGAAAGGATCCATTCTTGGCAATGAAGATTTTGCCTTCGGATCTATGATAGAAGGTATACCCAATAGTTTCCTTCGGGTATCCTATGAAGACGCATTTTTCCGCTTTGGGTTCAAGCTTGTCCGGTTGTAACTTATTTACATAGGCTTCGCAACCCCAAACTTTAAGGAACGACAATCTAGGTTTCTTCCCAAACCATAATTCATACGGTGTCGTTTCAACGGATTTAGATGGTGCCCTATTTAAAGTGAATGCGGCTGTTTCTAATGCATAACCCCAAAATGATAGCGGTAAATCTGTAAGTGACACCATAGAATGAACCATATCTAAGAGAGTTCGATTACGACGTTCGGACACACCATTACGTTCAGACATGCTTCGCATCTTTCAAGTGATTCGAAATCAAGTGATTCAAGAAGTCCATCGGAATGGAGTTTCTTCATACGCTTCACTCCAATATGACCAAGACGACAGTGCCACTTATAGGTCGAGTTATCGCTCAATTTCAAACGTTTAGCTTCAATGTTATTAATATGTGTATTTCCACTATCGAGATTCAATAGGAATAGACCATCTATCAAAGGTGCATGTGCATAAAACATATTACTCATATAAATCGAACAACCATTATTCTCGGACTTAAACAAGTAACCGTCTCGCAATAAACATGATCCAGATATAATGTTCATGCTCAACGCAGGCACCAAATAACAATTATTTAAGTATAAACTATTCCCGATGGTAGATGAAGAGGTAGCGTGCCGACCGCGATCACATCAACCTTTGATCCATTTCCAACGCGCATCGTCACCTCGTTCTTCGCTAGCTTCCGTTTATTCTGTAGTACTTGTTTCGAGTTACAAATATGAGCAACGGAACCAGTATCAAATACCCAGGCACTACTACGAGTACTAGTGAGATACACATCAATAACATGTATATCAGATATACCTTTCTTCTTGATGTTGTCGTTCTTCAAATCCGCCAAGTACTTTGGGCAATTCCGCTTCTAGTGACCCTCTCCCTTGCAGTAAAAGCACTCAGTATCAGGCTTAGGTCCAGCCTTGGTCTTCTTCGCCGGTGCGGCAACTTTCTTACCACCCTTCTTGAAGTTTCCCTTTTGCTTAGACTTTCCTTTCTTGAATTTGGTGGTCTTATTGAACAACAACACTTGATGCTCTTTCTTGATCTCCACTTCTGCATATTTCAACATGGAGAAGAGTTCTGGCAACGTCTTGTTCATGTTTTGCATATTGTAGTTCATCACAAAGTTCTTGTAACTTGGTGGTAGTGATTGGAGGACACGGTAAATCCCCAAAGCATTAGGAATCACTATACCCAAACTATGGAGTTTGTTTGCGTGCCCAGACATCTTAAGCACATGCTCACTGATGGAGCTGCCCTCTTCCATCTTACAGTTAAAGAACTTTTCAGAAGCCTGATAACTCTCAACTGCTGCGTGAGCCTCAAATATCATTTTGAGTTCACGGACAATATCATGTGGGTCATGGTTCTCAAACATTTTCTGAAGCTCCGATTCCAAACCATACAAGATAGCACACTGAACTGTGGAGTACTGATTCTTCCGAGTGAGGTAAACGTTCTTTACTTCATCGGTAGCATCAGCTGCAGGCGGGTCACCCAGCGGTGCATCCAGCACATAGGTCAAATTACCAGCATTGAGGACAATCCTCAAATTGCGGAACCAATCCGCGAAGTTGCTTCCATTGTTTTTCAACTTTTCTTTCTCTAGGAACGCATTAAAATTGATGGTAGGGGCCGCCATTGATCTACAACATATTTGCAATAGTTTATACTAAGTTTATGACAAATTGAGTTCTAATTAATAGTTAAATTAATCTAGGTGAACTCCCACTCAAAACAATATCCCTCACATTGTTTTAGTGATCACACGAACCATATCCACCACATCAAAACCGATCATCACAAGAGTTGATGTAGCTTCAATGGCGAACAATCGACATGTTCATCATATCTACTATATGACTCATGCTTTACCTTTCGGTAATCCGTGTTCCGAGACCATGTCTGTACATGCTAGGCTCGTCAAGATCAAACCTTAGCTTCCGCATGAGCAAATCTGGCTTCCTCACGTTGTATACACTTGCAGAATCTAACACACCCGATCATCACGTGGTGCTTCGAAACAACACGCTTTAGCAACGGTGCTTACTAAGGATGAACACTTTAAAACTTGAAATTTATGTGCATGAGGGATCATCTTATAATGCTACCGTCGTTAACTAAGCAATACAAGATGCATAAAGGATTAACATCACATGCAATTCATAATATGTGATATGATATGGCCTTTCTTCTTGTGCTTCTGATCTCCATCTTCAAGCACGAACATGATCTCCATCATCACCGACATAGCGTCAAGGTCAATGGCACCGTTTCATGGTTGTCGTCCACCAGCTCCAACTATTACAACTACTTTGAATAGACACGTGGGTCTTAACAGAAATTAAAGACAACCATATGGCTCCTGCCGGTTGCCAACTTACAATAAGGAACATTGCATACATCAAATATAATCACAATCATGGCCATATCACATCACAGCACACCCCTGCAAAACAAAGTTAGACGCCTCTAATTTTCTTTGCATATTTTACGTGGTTTGGGGCTTTCAACTTACGAACAAGAACCACAACGTTGATGTTTGAACTATCAAGTGCCTGTTGTAAATTGGATCTATACTATAATGGGAGAGACAGACACCCGCAGAGCCACTTATGCAATACAAGTTGCATGTTGAGCGTGGAGCAAGTCTCATGAACGATGTCATGTAAGGTTAGCCCGGGCCGCTTCATCCCATCATACCGCAAGATGCAAAGTACACAAGAAGCAATTGATAATAAAAGCACCACCGCCCACAATGACCATTGTGTTCTACTCGTGCAACATATCTACATATAGACACGACTCTGATACCACTGTAGGGGTTCGTAGCATGGAAAACAAATTTTTCTACCACATGCAAACAAACAAGCCAAGATCTATCTACTAGATTGTAGCAACGAGTCGATAGAGGAACTCACCCTCGAAGATTCCAAAGCGGTTAACGAGATCAGATTCTCGTGGGTGATGTAGTCATACTCTTGCCGATCTCAAGATCGCGTAGACGATCCTTCCGGCGCTGCGTTCCGGCAGCGCTTCCGCAGTCAGTCACACGTTCGGTACTCGATGAAGATCTTCCTCTCCCTTGTTCCAGCAGGCAGCGGAGGTTGTAGCACTCTCCTCGCAATTCCGGCAGCACGACGGCGTGGTACCGGAAGTAGAGGGGAGATCTCGCAGGGCTTCGCCTTAAGCCGGAGCGAGTATGGTGGATTATGAGAGAGGCCTTGGCGATCTAGGGTTTAGAGGCACCAAGGGAGGAAGCTTGGCCGGTGGCTAGGGCTTGGGGAGAGCCCCAACTCGACGGCTAGGAGGAACCCCTAGGGCGGCGGCGACTTGTGGTGGCCGGCGGCTAGGGCTAGGGTTTGGGTGGTGTTGGGTGTAGGGAAGAGGGGCAGCCCTGCCCCTCCTTTTATAGGTGGGAGGGTGCGGCCAAGGGGGAGGGAGTCCTCCTCCAAGTCGGCCTCCTTGGCCGGCGGGTGGAGGGAGAGGAACTCCTCCCCAAGTAGGTTTCCTACTCTCCCTCCACCAAGCAAAACTGTCGTTTGACTTTTCAAATTGGCGTTTGAATTTTCAAACTAGGATTTGATTTCTCCCCTTATTTTTCCCAGCCATGATACCTAGTACATGATGCAACCATTCCACATTGTCATGACACATTCATGTACCCTTCCCCTCTGGAGTGCCGGACCTTCCGGAACCTTCTAGAACATTCCCAATGAAAACACCGGAATCATTCCCCAACTCTGAAACAGGACTTTCCTTATATGAATCTTATTTTCCGGACCGTTCCGGATCTCTTCGTGATATCCCGGATCCTATCCGAGACTCCTAACAACATTCAGTCTCTTACTCATCATTCCATAACTACTCAACAACATCGAATCCTTAAGTGTGTCTCCCTACGGTTCGTGAATTATGCGGACATGATCGAGACACTTCTCCGAACAATAACCAGTAGAGGAATCTAGAAATTCATATGGCTCCCACATATTTCTACGACTACTTTGCGATCGAATGAACCACTTACATACGATACCAATTTTCCTTTGTCTCATGATAGTTTACTTATCCGAGGTTTTGATCGTCGGTATCTCTGCATACCTAGTTCAACCTCGTTACTGATAAGTACTATTTTCTCGTTCCCGCGGTATGTGATCCCCTGTGAGCCAGTCACATGCTTGCAAGCTAATTGGATGACATCCCACCAAGAGGGCCCAGAGTATATCTATCCGTCATATGGATGGACAAATCCCACTCTTGATCCATGTGTCTCAACCCATACTTTCCGAACACTCAATGCCACCTTTATAGCCACCCAGTTATGGTGTGGTGTTTGATGTCATCAAAGCATCCTTCCGGTGATGGTGATAAGCATGATCTCATGGTCGAAGGAATTAGGTTACTATGTATCAGAAAGCTTATAGCAATTGAACTATTAAAATGACTTGATCTTTATGCTACGCTTATCTATAGGAGTATGTCCATCATACCATTCCCCTAATGATATGATCTTGTTGTTAACAACATCTCAATGTTCATGATAGGGAAACCACAATCATCTATTAACCAACAAGCTAGTATTATGAAGAGGCTTTACTAGGGACTCTAATTTAGTTACAAATCACACAAGTATTAATATTCCTGGTTAATATTGTTATAGCATGAATATGAACATTTATCATAAACACAAAGATATAATAATAACTACATTTATTATTGTCTCTAGGGCATATCTCCAACAGTAACTGCATCACCAGCGGGACATACGACTCCAAAAAAGCTTCTCAAAAAATGATGCCTCATAGAAGTAAAGAGTGCATAAACACCGTCAACATCCGGTCTAATCAACATGGTCAGGTCCTAGGTTTTCACCCTAAATAAGATCCAATATCTAGACAATGCCTTCGATAAGGAGGTGACTAGGGAGCCACAATCGCCAGGTGCAACCACCAAAGGGCAGACCTAGGGTTTTCACCCCGACATCGAGACATGGAATTTCAAGAGTACCACTGTTAAAGAAGTCTGCTAATCACCATCACCTGGTAGGGACTCATGCAAAAGGTGCAAAATATTGATTACCATACATATATACATACATATTCACCTCATCCATCTTGATCCTTGTCATTGCCAGAACCTCACAGACCTCATTCAACATGAGCATGGAGGCCCTCTCGAATCACCTTGACAAGCCCACCTCCGACCGGACCATGGTAGTTATACTGTAAGGTGTTGGTGCAAGTGGATTTGGAGCCGCCAATGGCCCTTTGCTATCAGCGGGAATGATGGAGCCACTCTGAGCCCCCTGGATTCGGCACATTGGTAGCAAAATCATCGACCAAATGTCGGGGCCAAATCCTAGATCCAAATGAATGAGTGCTCATTGCTAGCCATGGCCGCATCACTTGCGTGTGCACTTGGATAGTAGGCAGAAGAACGCAACCCACCATAGAACATCGACAATCTAGACCAGATGATCGCTCTTGCGGAAGAATAAGATTTTGAGGAGGTGTGGATTAGAGCTAGATGCTAGGTCGCATGAAAAAACGGAAAAAGTGGCATCCCCGAGGGTGGAAGAAGCTTATTGGAGGCACCCCACCGTTGTCGTACGCCGACAGGCTGCCTCCTCATTAGTAGTGTTTGGAGGCCTCCGGAGTCACGTGAGCGACGGTTCTAAAAGTAATAGAATAGTTGATGGCTAGCACCGTTGATATTTACATCGGTAGACTTTTTCAGAAAAAAATTATGGACCAATGAAGTAGGTATTCATAGTTTTTTACAAGTTTGGCCAAACTTAAAATCAAGTGGAAGTAAAATACAAGGCCATTTAATCATGACATGCAATCTCGTAGAGTTTTTAACAAGCCCAAAAAAAATTGGTAGTCTCAAGCCGGAGAAGCGCAAACAGCTTTCTTGTTTCCTCCTCAGGAAAGCCCATACGGAGGGGCGAAAACGTAAATTGCAGCAGAGCCCCGAGCTAGGGTTTTATCCCACAAGAGCCAGCCCATATAAGTAGTCTTGCCCCCAACCCTTCGCGACCTCTCGCGCCGCCACCACCCGTGCCTTCTCTTCCCCTTCGCTCTCTCGCGCACGGGGCTCGCGTCCGAAACCCTAACCTCCCATCATGGCGGCCGAAGGAGGTGGCGCCAAGGCGCTGTCCCAGCGGGAGCAGGATGTCCAGATGATGCTCGCCGCCGACGTCCACCTCGGCACCAAGAACTGCGATTTCCAGATGGAGCGATACGTCTACAAGCGACGCACTGACGGTACCAAATGAATCCCCTTGCTTTACTATTGCGCGTAGAAGTCGTAGATCCGTCCGTGCTATTTGTTTGGCATGGCGCCCGAGTGCTGCCTTTAAATCGAAACTCAGTCTAGATCTTGGCATGCTCATATGTTTCCTAGGATGCGGCGCGGTGTTTACCTGTAAAGTATAGGCGTGTGCGAAGTGAATGGCTTGTCGAATCATATGAATATGCTGCTTCCTGAAGTAACCATATGCATGCCTTGTATTGTCGAATCATACGAACGTTTTTGTTGTCCAATGATAGCTATTGAATCCTGATCGTTTAGTGGTGCTTAGAGTTTGACGTGTCAACCACAACTTGTAAATGTTCCTCGCAGTAGAACATGATCATCGATCCTGCTTCTATCAGTCGTGATGACAATTTGTGAACAATGGAGTGGATCAAATCATTGTATTTTGTATTTAATTTCATCCAGAATGTGGAAATTCACCAGATGACTTTAATAAATGGCAACTGCTATCCTGTGAAGGATACTTTTTTTTTCAGTTGACCATGATGATTAAATCGACATTTCTGGACTTCCATTTTAGGTATCTACATCATCAACCTTGGAAAGACCTGGGACAAGCTTCAGATGGCTGCTAGGGTCATTGTTGCCATTGAAAACCCTCAGGACATCATTGTGCAGTCTGCTAGGCCATATGGCCAGAGGGCTGTCCTCAAGTTTGCTCAGTACACTGGCGCTAATGCCATTGCTGGGAGGCACACTCCTGGTACATTCACTAACCAGATGCAGACATCATTCAGCGAGCCACGCCTTCTTATCCTGACTGACCCCAGGACTGACCATCAGGTAAAATTTATGATTGTTACTTACTATCTTCGGTTCAGTTGGTCAAATTGGAGCATTTGTGATTTTTTCTGTTTGACTATGTACAGCCCATCAAGGAGTCTGCACTTGGAAACATTCCCACCATCGCCTTCTGTGACACTGACTCCCCTATGCGTTATGTCGATATCGGCATTCCTGCCAACAACAAGGGGAAGCAGAGCATTGGTTGCCTATTCTGGCTGCTCGCTAGGATGGTTCTGCAGATGCGGGGTACAATTCTTCCTGGACGCAAGTGGGAAATCATGGTTAGTTTTCACTTCCGAAGCAGTATCTCCTCAATGTTTGATCATGGATCTAATGCACTACTTTCTTCATCTAATTGCTCCTTGATGTTGTTTCTCCCTTGTAGGTTGATCTGTTCTTCTACAGGGACCCTGAGGAAGCAAAGGATCTAGAGGAAGAAGATGCTCTGGTTGCCCCTGAGTACGGTGCAGTTGCTGAATATGCTGCCCCAACTGGAGATACCTGGGGTGCTGAATGGCCAGGCGCTGCAGCTCCCCCTGCTGCTGTCGAAGGACAAGCTGGGGCTGATTGGACTGCTGCAGGTTTGAATGCTCTTATATTTCTTAATGGCATAATTAAATTAGAGCTGTATGCAAAACAATGGAAAATTAGACTGGGCAAGTATCTACCTTATCTTTCATGGCTTGATTTTCCTCGATTGCAATGCCATGTTATATGTTATTGCCTAACTTGAACCCTTAAGGTTGGCTTTCAGCCTTTAGCTGCAGTACATTTGAAGTCAGGCTGCCCTCTTGACTTTATTTTAGACTATTCTGTAGCTCAGTATGATGCCTTTACTTAATCTGAGAGTAGCAAGTTTACATGGTATGTTTGTCCACATTTGTTCGGTTTCTCCTTTTTATACCTTCCACCTATTCTGTATTTCTTTTTCCATTTTGGCATCCTCTTATTAGATTGATATATAGATGTCTGCTTGACTGTTATTTGATTCATCAAGAAGTGTTAAAATGTGCTGAAGTTTTCATTCTGGATTGCAGCTCCTGTGGCTGATGGTGGATGGGATGCAGTTGCTGCCCCTGCTCCTACTGGCTGGGAACAAGGAAGCGCTCCTGCACCTGCTGCCGCAGCACCTACTCCGAACTGGGAGTGAAAGAGTAACCCATGAATTTTATGGGTGGAAGGCCGAGTTATTTGCCTTCAGGAATCTGTTGGTAGAGACCGTTTAAGTAGATTTTTTACTGTATTGAGTTCATGTTAGGCCCAAAACGATTTTGTCTTGTTGACTTTGCTGGGGCTGAGAGTTTGTCGCAGCATTATGTTTACCGTCCATGGATAGCTTTATTTGAACTCTATTTTCATAGCAAGTGTATGTCCTGCAACAAATTGGTGAGATTCAGTTGGTCCTAAGTAATGTCGAAGCTCTGGTTATCTGATCCGGCTTATGTTCGTGTTCACTTTGTTTTCTGAAATAATACTCCTTTTAGTTTGGCCTTTTTCTTTGAAAAAATGGTCTTTTGGTTCGTCCTTTTTTTTTCTGTAACAACTCTCTTTTAGTTAGATCTTTTTTTCTGAAACAACTCTCTTTTAGTTAGTTCTTTTTTTTGAAACAATACTCCTGTAATTCGGCCTCGCAATAATTCTTCTGGTTGACTTTGATTGCTGGTCCTGTTGATATTTACGTAAATGCCACAAATCATCTAGAGGTTGGGCTGTCCTGCCTCCTGGGTATTGGCCTGAACCTCGGAGCGTCCTGCGACAAGGACAATAATCGATTCAGGCGAAACTAGGGTGACAAGCTCGGCGTCGAGCAAGAAGACGGTGGGCCTGTTGGATTCTAGCAGCACATCGAAGGTGGGCTTGCTGACTTCACCCTCGAGCACACGATGATGGTTGTACTATGGAAGGGTCGAAGGTGGCTTGGGCTTGCAACATCTTTGTTGTCCTCCTCACCGTGTCATCCTTGCCATGATCCTTGCTGTTTCGCGCCAAGGTCACTGAGAGGTCTTGGAGAGATCGTGTTCAACCCTTGTGTTCGACTTATTCCTACTTCATGAGATATCCCGCTGGGACAAATCTCCGACAATTGCTTTGTGGTGACAGGAGGTTTCCAAATTCATACTCATGACTTCTTGGGTCGTAATTACTATTTTGTTAGGTTTAGTTGACAAATGGTGGTGATTGTTTGCCAGACATCATGCTTAGTGTGTTCTTCGGTACTCTAGGACACCATTCTTAGTGTGTTCTTCACTACCGTAGGAAAAATTGCCGGATAGGTCTCCCAATTTATGTGCTTTTCAGTGCTCCACTTTTGGAGGATGGGAATACAAGCCTGACTCGAGCTATGTACATGCACGGAGTTCCAATGCAGCGGGGAGTCTTCTCTGTCTGTTTGTGCTAAATAGGATTTATGCGCTCGTCGAAAATGGCATTAACTGTGACAACGACCTCAAAGAAATGTACCTACAAAGTATAGGCGGTGATATTCTTGACTTCACTGGAAATACAATCATTCCAATTTAGGTTTACAACCATTTGAGGAGGTGGAAAAAGAAGTGGGTGGTGTTGTGCAAGCTTAATGGTATTGATGGAGTCTATTGGTGTGCGGAGGCAACAACCTTCACAATGGAGGACCTCAAGTTGAGAGAACTTGACAAGGTTAGAGTGCTTAAAATTCAGGCTGTAGGTGGAAGTGGGTTACCCACAGGACCCGTTTTCCAAGTCCGCATAAAAAGTTAAGTGGACATCCTGCGGGTAAGCAGAAAAATAAGTGGGATATCCCACATCCCACATTGATCCCGCATTGTTTCCGGGTCACGAGTTAGTGTGCTGCCGGCATCTCCATCATGGGTTGCTCCGTCGAGGTAGGCTAGCGACTGTTATATGGTGCCCCATTTGCGCGCCATGTCCATCCAGCCCAAAACTTGGAGCTCATGACATCCGCCTTAATGGATCCCACCGTAGCCATATTGGTGGGTAGCTCCAACTTGAAGTAGTCATGGCCGTTGATGGTGAAGCTTGCCTCACCCTTCTTCATGCATGGACCATGCTATCGTCGAACAACAACATCGCAGCGCTTTCGTTCAGGTGCCTTAGAACCCCCTGCGTGTATAGGAACCCCTGCGTATATACCCGCACCGCACGCGCCGCCTGCGTATATCTGATAATCACAAAATGTGTATCCCATTAGCTAGTTAGCTACATAGACATGTATGAGGCACCTCTGTATATGAGAAAACACGTACTCTCTCCGTCTAGAAATAATTGACTTGGATTTGTCTAGATTCGAATATATCTAGATGCAAAATGCGTCTAGATATCTATTTTAAGGCAAAAAAAAGTACCATTTTGTTTTCATAAAAGTTTACAATTTAACAACTGCGGACATATGTTGGTATAAGTGGGATGGTGGGCACCCACATACATATAGCGGGGTCCCGTGGGACACCCACCTAACTTTTGCGGGACTGTCCGGGCATACGCGGGCCTCCCACGGACGATCCCACCTGCACCCTGACTTACAATTGTTTTCTTGATCAGGAGTTTGTGGGGTATTTTATTAATACTGATTTCTTTATCTTAGAAATTCCTGATGGAGCTCCTCGATAAGCCCGTGGTCAAGCATCACTAGATGGTTATCTAAAAAAAACTATCAGTAGATGGAGACCATCTTCACATCTTAGCTTTGTTCCTACAAATGGGTTCGTATAGTCCCTGCTTACTAATCCAGGCTATAGATCACCTTGCTGATAACAAGACCCAATTAACTTAGGGGAGGAGCCTTCGCAAGCACTACTTTTAGTACTACTACATTGCTACTCTACCTCTTTGATGTGTAATGGTGCAAATGACTTTTGAAGATGAACTCGTATATTTTAGGAGGCGGTGAGAAATCCCCTCTATTAGCTAGGACTTGATGAAAATTGATGGCCAAGTAATGCTTATGATGAACTGTTCACTATTGTTCAGAGTGTGTTCAAAGCGTTGTGGTAATCTCACCACTCCAATATAAGAGATTACCACGACAGTTTTGCTGCAAGCAGTGCACGTACTGAGTGGGTCATACACCCAACCAAACACAGGGAACACATCTCTCACCTCGTGCAAAAAAATTCTTAGGTAGGCTATAAAATGTGGCCCCAAAACTGATTCTGCCCTGAGCAAAAATCGGGTGCAGGCTACCAAACGCACGCTAAGGATGCAAAGAACAGTTCAATTTGGTCTTGCCTTTGCATCTTAAAAGGAAATTAATGTGCTCAGAACATCGGCACCAAATCCTCCTTTCTTCGGTGGTCTATGTTACTGTTTTCGATAGTCCAGATAACTGAGCACAAAGCCCGCTAAGAAAAAAGATTACTGAGTAGCACAACCAAACACTATATGGTAACCAGATACTGAGATACCATTACTGGATTGAACCACAAAAAAAATGGTGAATGATCCCATTACACGCTTAATACCACCGCAATCTCTCTAGATTACCGTTTGCGTTACCATTCCTGAACCATACACTTCTATGGTGTATATCATATGCCATACGATGTCTAGTCGCTCTTATTTTTTCCAGAGAGCTCAATCATCGACCCTTTTTACATATTTTCGTTGTTACTACTACCAACGGCACATCCAGTTTATTGAATGATCAATGTTGCACTTGCACACTTATCAATGGTGTAGTAGTATGTGCTGCCTCTGCCGCATCGGCATTGCTCAAAGCAGTGCCCTGATCCGGTCGCCCTCGGTTCGGACACGGTCCCTGGTGATCTCGCCGACGCTCCGGCAGCCGCAGAGCGCCATGGCCAGCTCCAGCTCCCTGTTCAGCATCTCGATCACGTGCTTGGCCCCCGCCTCGCCCCTCGCCGCCAGCCCGAACAGCACCGGCCTTCCTACCTGCAATGCAACCACAACACAGGCACCATTTCATCTCTGTTCTGATGAAAAGCTTCTGCGGAAGGCGATGTAGGTACCATGACTGCCCGTGCACCGAGCGCCAGCGCCTTGAGCACGTCGGTCCCCCGCCGGATTCCTCCGTCTACTAGCACCGGGACAGCCCCCGCCACTGCCTTCACTACCTGCACACTCGACGCACCACCTTGATCGTCAGCATCGACTGATCGCTAGTCCTCCCTGCTGAACAATCTGGACGACCACGGCGGGTGCGGTTCGGTTCAGTTTATACCTCTTCGAGGGCCGATATGGTGGCAGGCGCGTAGTCAAGCTGCCGCGCACCATGGTTGGACACGATCACACCGGCCGCCCCAGCCTCCACAGCTTTCCTCGCTGTTTGTTCCCCACGGCGTTCAGCATTTCACATAAAAGACGGTTTTGAATTACAGTGAAGATGCTGAACTGTAGTTACCAACTTACCGTCCTCAGCGGTGACGATGCCCTTCAGTAGAATCGGCAGGCTGGTTATGGATTTCAGCCACTCCACGTCCTGCACAACGGTTAGTGGAGACAGAGTGTCAGTACTCACGTTCCAACTTCCAATATACCCCTCCAGGATTGGCTCACGGCTCCTCGTTTTTTCAGACGTCAGTGCAGTAATGGGGACGCTTGCCAAGTACAGTACTGGAGCAATTCAAGGTTACTGTCTCCCTATATATACAGGGTGGGTCGGTCTGCGTTTATATCAGCACGTTCTACTGAGAGTGAACGCTCTCGCCAGAGGTCTTTGAATGTACCTCCTGGTGGGTGATGTGCGATGCAGAGTTACAGACACTGTCCTTAAAACTACTGTTGAAGAAGACACTGTCTTTAATAAAACTACTGTTGGAGACACTGTCCTTAAAACTACTGTTGAATATACTTACGAAGCACTGGACGTAGGAGCACATGCTGTACTATCTAAAACTTAATTTGCATAAGGGTGTAACACTTTTCTGTACCTTCCATGATAAAGACGGATCTAGCGTATCACGTGCATATTTCTCGAGCTTCGAGCCGTCTGTCTGCAGATGAGAAAGATATTTTGTGCTTGAGTCCTTCAGAACGAAAAATGAGTTCATGTGGTATCATAAACTATTTTTTTTCATCTTTTTCCAACATGCACGAATTAATATCAAGCAAATATACTCTAGATAAGGTGTTCTATCAAGCAGAGATTGACTCACAGTATCAAGATCATCAAATGACATTAAACCCTCGAGGTTTTCATTCGGAGGAGCAACCATCCTGCAAGAACAAATAGATCAGCAAATCAAACATAATAATTTTACACTGGTGATTGCTTAAGATATTGAAATTCCATATAAATCTTTTATGTATGATTTCCAGCATGAGACATGTATGTTTATCAAATTTTAACCCTACCGAATCGATTATATCATACTGTTAAGATGGTATTAAAAGAACCAGAGATACACTGTAGGAGAAAAAAAATCCCCGTATGGTTATTTTGGTGGGTTCAGACTGTAATAACGCAGAGTGATCATCCATATATTTGATATATTAATACTATATGCAGGAATTAAAGTTCTAGAACAAAATAACTATCTTTGAATAGGAGCATAGTGTCTGGCCACGTGGTTTCCACCCAACTTGAATATATGTACAAAGGAAAATAACATACAGTTTTAAAAATCTTTGAAATAAATTTGAAAATAGAATTGTACTTATTTCTAATATCAGCTTCACGCCGACCAAGCACAGGAGTGTCAACTGTCAGAACAATTGCCTTGAATCCATGACTCTCAGCCCGCCTTACCAATGTTGCTGAAACATCTCTCTTCTTAAACACCTACAATATTTATGAAAATAAAATAAGTGATCTCATTGTCCCAAAGGAATTTTATCAGGAGCTTGAAGTCTAGATTTCATACATATAACTGATAAAAGCGAATCGCATTACAACTGGAGGCAACCTCCTCGATTCTGCAACTGGATGAGAAGGATAGCACCTGGACATGAAAAATAGGAACATGTAGAGAAAACATAAAGGAACTAAGAGATGAATGAATGATCGTGAATTATCAGTTATCACCGACCATTATGCTGTTACACGATGCTGCAGCTCTTGCTGTAGCCACCTCCCCTTAAATAAACAGCAAAACAAGAGATGCAGAGATATTACCAGTGCTTAGATGCTATATATGAACATTCTGAACTTATAAGGTTGAGATTTAATACCTTCTGGATTTGCTAATTTGTGTGACCCTGTTGGTGCAACAATTATGGGTGAGGGCATGTCATATCCCAATAAGCTTGTCGACATATTTATGTTGCTGACATCTACAAGAACTCGAGGCCGTAACCTGCAGAATGCACACCGAGAAAATATTTAAGTCCAAATTCTTCGGATTGATGAAGATTTTACTTGTAGGAAGTACAAGAATAGTACTGAATTCTTCCATATGCTGCGATATTGTCCCTCAATGTGTGCTCGTCCTCCGCTCCTCCATTGATGTAATCATAGTGCATTTTTGGCAATGATTTCTTGGCAAGTTCTTGGTACTCGCGGGTATTGACTGGTAGATTATTCTCCATTTCTGCTACAGGCAAGGATTAGAGGTCATTTATCTAATGCACTGGTTCAAAATGGTCTTTAAGGCATGACCAACTAATCAGTACTGGGTAACAGTACCAAATCATTACCATATACAGGGTTTTAAGTCGAGCTACAGCTTGTTAATACAACTCTTAAATATAATTCAACACATTATTTTTACTGCGACGATACGTATGATAACTCAAATTTGCCGGGACTCGGTATAGATCCAAATTGAAGTGCAAGCAGTGAATTTCTACAATCAGTCAGTGATAACTGGGGATGAAAGGGCAAACTGAAATAACTCCAGAATCAAACTATTCACTATAAACTGTGAAGTCCTGGGCCTGCACACCTGATCTGATCCAGTGAGCCTACTACCTCACCAAAATGGGAAGACTGAGTTACAACTTGGTTCCAATTCATAAACAAAAAACAAGACTCAGAAACAAACTACACTGGATACAACTACACTGAACTGAACGTGGCTTCATCATAGGAGAAGACCTCAAATAGTTCGTTCTGGTCACCCATGGTAAACTAGTGAGGCCCGAGGTCGAACACCTAGCCTGCTGCTTACTGGAGTAGCATGCGAACGAATCTGTACTGAGCCAAAGAAACAAAACGCCGGTCGCGCAAGACCGGGGACAGACTACGACAGAGTGACAGACACGACGCACAATCGCCTCTGAATCTCCGACGCGACATCAGTCCTTTCACTGTACCACCGCAGTTGGGGATCACTCAAGATCCACTGTTCTAGAGTAACACGGCCGTCTTATCTGCCTGGTCTCCCACAGAAATCAGGACTCAAGGGAGCCGGAGATCGACAGCAAATCGAAAGCGGAACAGCCGTGTGGTACAGACATCAAACTGAATGAGGGGATCATGCGTGGAGGAGCAAGCGAGCACCATACCTCTAGAAACTCAGAGGGCGAGGCCGCGAGGGGTAGCTATCGGAGACGTCGGGATGATTGGATGATGAAATTGGGGACTGATTGCTGCTAGCTGCTGGGTACTGTATAATCGAGTGAGCGTGATGATGTCAGAAGCCAGGTATACGACAACAAGATTATACCCAGGGAGCGAGTGAGTGTGCTGTTGGCCCTACCACTCCAATAACGACGTTTTCACGAAAAAAATAGTGTATAAGCGTCGTCGTCGTCTGATTAAAGATTATAGGTTTTCACAATGGAGAAAGTTCTCACACGCAAAACAATGACTTCAACAAGGTCATTGTCAGCCACAACCAATTAAAGGCAGACCTTGGATTTTCATCCTGCAAGTAAGACTGAGAACTCCTCCTGTGTTGTCGCCCCCATAAACAGTCGTTACCGCGAGCCATAGATCACGTAGTCAGTTCCTCGTTGCCACAAAGACTCAAACCATCGCTTCCCTGATGTTCCAACTTTTCTGACATTTTCCGTTTCTGACTTCACCATAGATCGTCGAAGACATGACACATGATGGTCACATATATCAGAGCTTCGCAACGCTCCCGCTGAAACCAAACGGCCAAAACATGGGTACGTCCAAGCATAGTTGTCCATGGGAGTTTGCTGGCGGAGCCTTCTAGAACTCGTCGCTCCAGACCAGATCATTGAGGACAGGCAGCCGGCAGATCTTCGTCTTCGCACGGAAGGAACCCTAGGACCGCCACCATTATTCTGACCGATTCAGCAGTCCCCACACCGCCGGCTGGCTTCCGGCGAACAGAACGAGTGTAGGGTTCGCAACATGGAAAACAAAAAAATTCTATCACGGTAACACACAAAAGCCAAGATCTAATCTACAAGATCGGTGCAACGAGTTTATAGAGTACTAACCCTCGTAGATCCAAAGTGTTTGACGAGATCAGATTCTCGTGGTTGATGTAGTCATTCACTTGCGATATCAAGATCGCGAAGACGATCCTTCCGGCGCCACATTCCGGCAGCGCTTTCGCGGTTGGTCACACGTACAGTAGTCGATGAAGACCTTCCTCTTCCTTTTTTCAGCAGACAGCGGAGGTAGTAGATCTCCTCGGAATCCGAACAACACGACGGCGTGATGGTGGTGGTGGAGAAGAATCCCTGCAGGGCTTCGCCTAAGATGGAGCAAGGCAATGGAGGAGGGAGGGGAGGCGGCCATGGGTGGTGGCGCCTAGGGTTTTGGGGTGAGGTTGTGGGTGGGCGCCTCACCCCTCCTTATATGGGTGGAGGGGCGGTGGCCAGGGTTCCCAGCCCTGGCCGAGTCCTCCCCCAAGTCTACTTGGCCGGTGGCAAGGGAGGGAGAGAGGGAAACCTAGTCTCCAAAGGTTTCCTTTCCTTCCTTCACTAGGACTTTGTCAACACCCGGATTTTTAATCACAGATGTGTGTTATGCCATACATCGCAACCCCAGGATTACCATTTTTGCGAGACATAACAGATTGGATATCACAGTACATCATCCATTACAAACCATACATAAGGTCTTACACAAATAAGGATCTCATGATCCAGTTCTTAATACAATTCAAGTAGTGAAATAACGTAATAGTAACGATAGCGTAAGCGAAGCTCCATCTTCAGGGTCACAGGCAATGCTGACGATGGGAGTTGATCCTAGTTGTCGTAACCTTCCTGCTGTCCTTCTTCCTGATACTCCTCTTCATAGTCTAGCCACGGGAATAGCCAGGGACAAAGCCATGAGTACTTTTTAAGTACTCGCAAACTAATACTAACAAGTGAAGTGGTTTTGAATAGGATATACTAAGCTCTAGGATTGTTTTGCAAAAAGCCAGATTTACTCCTACTAGGTTCAGTAACAAAGAAAGCTAGTTGAAAGTTTTATAACACCTAAGCGGGAACTTGAATTTCATGTCACAACTCTGTTGTGGTCAAGTCAAAGTCACAAATCATTTCACAAGTCATTTTGAAAACATCTAACGGGGGAATAGTATGGACACTCCAACTATCCATAACCGCGGACGCGGCTATTCGAATAGTTTGACACTCTACAGAGATTGTACACTTTCACCAAAACATTTGATACATCCGTCAGGAACAATCCTTAATTCACCATACTCAGTATACGGATAATCAATCTTAACCTTTCAATTACACGCCCTAGTATAGGCACCTCTCCTGTGAGTTTGGCCTCCCAACCATGACCAACTGTCATCTTGGGTACTGCACAGGTGGACAATCTTCACAAGATAGCCTCAACTCAGACTTTGGCCGCAAGGGAACCCATACTAAAGTATATAAATTTCCATTCAAGCCCTACCCAATTTTCGGGTATTGTGATTGTACGGTAAAATTGGAATGGTATCGTATCCAGACAACCATCGGTTTTATAAAGGGCTAAGGCTCATGCCCTAATATTTTCATCATCATAAATCATTTGGTGTTCGGAAACACATGTCAAAACATTTCAGTAGAATGACTCATCATTCTAAGGTTTTCATAACCATTTTCACCAAGTATTCCCAATCTAAAGTTGATCAAGTTTTATGCTTAGCACTAGCATCTACAAGTGGAGGTAAATACTAATGAGGGGTGGTAAACAAGTGGGGATTAACTAAGTTCAATCTCATGCCTTTGGATGACATCATGATTATCTAACTTAGGCCAAATTTTATGCTCTTTATGCTACCTTCAGTTATCTTTCTAGAATCTACAAGTCACTAAGTAAACCTTTGATAGAAACCTTTTATTAAGGAAAATAAAATACTAAGCTTGCAAGTAAAACTAGGATGGTGTGTCAAGTGGGTATAATCACATATGCTTGAGGCATATAGTTGGCATAGTAACAAGCAAGTAGTAGCTTGCATAAGTAGGGTATCTTGCAAGTGTTAGCTTGGCTTGTGCAGAGCAGTGGTTGAGGTTCTCCTCAGCTTCTTCCTTGTAGTATCCTCCTTCCTCCTCGTATTCTTGGTCGGTACTAGCGTCTATAATTAAATACGAGGCACAAAATCACCAAACAATACTTAACTATTTCTAAACATCACACAAAGGTTCACACTAGATGATCTATCATCATCACTAACATTACAAGGATTAAAACACTTGTCTCATTTATTTTATTTTAGAAAAGTAATTTCTACTCATTGAAAAACTACATAAGATTTAATATTCTCCATCTTAAACATGGTATCATGTTGACACATTTCATCACCATATATTTCAGCACATGGGAATGTGATTTAAAGTGGTATCACAATTTAATAAGGTTTAACCTTTTTATTTTATTTAATTAAAGTGACTAGAAATGCCTATGTGGCATTATTTTATTACCTAATCATTCTTTCTATAAGTAAACCTATAGATTTTTATATATTTTGAAAGGTATGGTTAAATGTGATTTTTGAGAGTTGGAATCAACTCAAAAGCTCTTACGGTTGAATTTTGAAAAATGTTTGAATGCAGAAAAGCTTTTGCCTTGTTATTTTTACCATGGGTGATCTACAAATCTAAATGGTTTGAATCCAACGGGCTTGGATTAAGCACTCCAGTACCTTTATAATTAAATTGGTTTCATGCATTTTGGTTTAGTGAATCGAGCTGGGTTGATTTTTGAATCTAGATACATAACTGGGTTTGAAATTAAATGAATAAAACTAAATTTGAATAAATGGGTCACGCGGGATGTTTAACTGGGCCGGCCCACTACACACAGCGCATGCGTGGGCTGGTTAAGTGAGCGACTCCACTCGTTAGTGAGACAACGAGTGGCGAAGCGGTACGTGGTGATCTAGGCCGCACGATCTAACTCTAATCGAACGGCTCTGGTTCATCGTCCATGTCAGGCAGCGCCAGCGAGATAGAACCCTAGCGCGGCCAGTGGGGGTCGTGGGAGGCTCACCGGGGCTCAGGCGATGGTCGGCGACGGGGGCGAACGACGATCCTCCTGGTACCTCCTCCTGGGGCGGCTCCAATCGATGGCGCTTATCCTCCTCTGCAGCGGCAAACTCCGGTGAAATTCCAGCCACCTGGTGATCTCCTTGCTCCGGGAGTGAGTGGGGAGTATCAGTGAGAGGTGGGGAGTAAACTAGTGTGAAGAAAACAAGCGGGGGAGGCCTCCTTTTATAGTGGCTGAAGGGGACCGAATGGCGTGGGTGGAGCTCGTCGGTGTCGACGGCACAAAGTGCTACTGGCATGGGCGATGATAGGGGGCGGTGTTGTGCTCCCTGACGAAGCTCAACGGCGTGGTGGCGAGGCGTGGGGCGGTGCGAATCGGTCGGAACACGTCGACTGATGGGGGAATACCAATCAGGGTATACCCACGAAGCGGATTCGCTAGCTGGATAGCCGACTGAAGCCAAGCCGAGAGCGGGTCGACTTGCCCAATACGGCGACTTGCGTATACTGGACCCATGCGAGTGGCGATGACTGGAGGCCCAAGATAGCGACTTCAATACGTAGCCCACCAAAACCTTGTAAACCCTAACTGGCTGCATATATAAAGCCACCAGGGGCACCCCCACGGGGGGAGCCTCTCGTACGTCATATTAGATCTAGTCTCCCTCCGCCTACGGCGGCTCCCATGTAAACCAATCTATGATCATATACTGGATTGATAGCAGGACGTAGCGATCCTCCATCAAGGGGACGTGAACCTGGGTACATCATGTGCCAATCTCGCTCCCGGATTCTCCTACGTCGCCTTGCTCCCTCTACGTAAGCTACCCCCAGTAGCATCTGTCGTGCAATACCACGACAGTTGGCGCCCATCGTGGGACAAGCGGTGCTTGGAGGGTGATAATCCGGGCGAGACCCTTCACCATCAACCGTGGCTAGATTGCATCTGGTAAAATCATCGGTGACGCATGGCGGCCAGACACACGTATCAGTCGCCGTATAGAAGTCACCAAATCAAGGCCATTGTGTGTGTCTAGCTGACTCCAAACACGACAAGATCTGATCAATCTGGAGCCGGCCACGTACGGCAAGATTTGATCAATCTGAAGTGATCGCTCTGTGCGGCTCCGACGGAAGTCTTAATGGCGCACATGCGCTCCTGGTCACGCGGCGGTGAACGAGCATGTCTGGGCGGTTCCTGGTGCGGTGGTGATCACGTCTGCAAGCGGCGAGGGCGGCGCGCTGTCTGTGGGCTGATGTCACTGATGGCGCACTGGCGCGCTCTCGGCTTACACACAGAGAGACTGGGAGCATGCTTGGCGGGTGATCCAGTGGCTGGCTGCGCTCGGGGCTTGGACAGGGAGTGGCGATGGACGATGGAGTGCCTGCTAGACATGGTGGCTAGGCTTGGTGCTTGCTCTGGCTAGCTAGCCATGGTCGGCTGGCAAGGGTGCCTTCGGGTTGGCATGGCATGGTGCAATGGGTAGGGGCTAGGCGTGGTCAAGGCACTGGTTGGCACTGGGGGAGACAAGGGTGTCAATGGTGAACAATGCTTAGCCAAATTACTGCTCAAAACAGTGAAGTTTGGCCAGTTTGATTTTCTGTCTCCAAGTGTTTGATGAAATGGCCGCAAGAAATTTAAATTTAAATTTTTGGTTCAAACTTGGTGGGTTTTCTAGGCACATACTAGGGAGTATCTGGTTAGTTGAATTGGTCAAGGGGCACTGGTTTGGTTGGGTTTTGAAAATGTGTGATCTTCACATATGTTAAAGATTCAATTTTGAATTGTAATTTGAATGGGGTTGCTAAATGTTTCTGCAAGTTTGAAGGGTGGGATTTGATTCACTTTTACTTGGTCTAGCAAGGGTGAAAAGAATTGTAAAAGTTCTGTTTGAAATCTTGGACTAGAAACACTCAAAGTGACCTAGTGAGCAAGATTGGCAAAAATGACCATTTGCTTTATTTGATTTGTTTTTGATTTTCTCTTTATTTGTTTCTGCTTGGAAATGTTTTATATGATGTTATATTCATCTTTGAATCATCCTTGCTATTTAGTTGAATCACCAAGTCCATTCATACATTCATCAAATCATCACATACACACATGCATTCATTTTGTTTTTATTTAATCAAAGTTTTTGTTAACCCTAATTTTAATTATTAGAGTTTGATAATCATTGTTTCATATTTTTGGGATGTTACAGACTTTGAATTTTCAAATTGAGATTTGACTTTTCAAACTAGAGTTTGACTATTCAAACTAAGTTTGATTATCTCTTCCATATCATTGGCCAACTTGACCTAGTGGTCTATGCTCCTACCCCATTAGGGTATGGTGCATTTCAAGTACCCCCTCCGGGGTGGTGGACTTTCCAGAACTTCCTAGAAGTTTCCGGTCAAAACACCGAAAACATTTCCAAACCCCAGAAATTGACTTTCCTTATATGAACCTTATGCTCCAGACCATTCCGGAACTCCTTGTGATGTACTGGATCCAATCTGAGACTCCGAACAACATTCGGTCTCCAACTCATATTCCATATCTACTAAACAACACTGAGTCCTGAAGTGTGTCTCCCTATAGTTTGTGAACTACGCAGACATGATCGAGACACCTCTCCGATCAATAACCATTAGAGGAATCTGGAAATCCATTATGGATCCCACATATTTATACAATTACAATGTGATCGAATGAACCATTTACATACGATACCGATTCCCTTTGTCGCGCGATACTTTACTTATCCGAGGTTTGATCGTCGGTATCTCTTATACCTAGTTCAACCTTGTTACCGATAAGTACACTTTGTAGGGGTTCGTAGCATGGAAAACAAAAATTTTCTATCGCATGAACACACACAAGCCAAGATCTATCTACTAGATTGTAGCAACGATTAGATAGAGTACTAACCCTCAAAGATTCCAAAGCGGTTAACAAGATTGGATTCTTGTGGGTGATGTATTCGTTCACTTGTCGATCTCAAGATAGCGTAGACGATCCTTCTGGCGCCGCGTTTCGGCAGCACTCCCGCAGTCGGTCACACATTCAATACTCGATGAAGACCTTCCTCTCCCTTGTTCCAGCAGGCAGCGGAGGTTGTAGATCTCTCCTCGCGATTTCGGCAGCACGATGGCGTGGTGTCGGATGTAGAGGGGAAATCCCGCAGGGCTTTGCCTAAGATGGAGTGGGTATGGTGGAGTAGAAGAGGGTATTGGCAATCTAGGTTTTAGAGGGGCAAGGTTTAGAGGTGGCCGGCGGCTAGAGAGGGCTAGGCGGCGGCGACTTGGGAGATCCCTAGGGCGGCGGTGACTTGGGGTGGCAAGGGACAGAGTCTAGGGTTTGTGGTGAGGGGTAGGGGCGCCATACCCCTCCTTTTATGGGCGGGTGAAAGGATATAGATGTCGCCTAGAGGGGGGGGGTGAATAGGCGATTAAAACTTTTCCTAGAGTGGCTCAACAAAGGCGGAATAAAACTAGTGTTTACTTTGTTAAGCACAACCTAGAACAACTAAGGTTCACCTATGTGCACCAACAACTTATGCTAAGCAATACAAGCAACAAAGTGATATCAAGATATATATTACTTCATGTGGCATCCCGCAAAAACCACTACTAGAAAATCGCGTTGTTTTTGTGCATTGCATCGTCATCATCATGCATTGTTGTCGGAAACTATTTTCAATAAGCCTATTTTTGTTTTCTAAAAATACCCCTTCTCTTATTTTAAAACAAGTCTTATAATTATCTGTTAAATTAATTGCCTAAAAATTATTTGCTAAAAAGATTTAAAACAAAACAACAAATAAATATCTTACAAATAATCAACCTAAAACCTAAACCCTTTTCTACCTAAACCTAGTCTACCCACCAACCGCAGCTTGCCACCTCACCGTCCCTCCACCTCAGCACTTCACCCGACACCTCACCAATCCCCTTCTTTTTCCTCCACTCCCTCTCTCACACACAGCCCCCACCTACCCCCTCTCCCTTACACCCCGGCCCCACCTCCTGCACCCGGTCCCACCCCGCTGCCACCTCATCCTACCACCTCTCTCTCCCCCACTCCCCACTCAACGCCACACGCACACGCATGCACCTGCCGCCCCCTTTCCCCTGGTCAAAGCCCGCGGGGCCCACTCCCCTCCTACCCCGCGCTAGCCCGACCCCACCCTGGTCCCACACTCACCCACGCCCGCACGCACCACCCCGCTCCTCTCCCTCCCCTCCGGCAACCGCGGCACCCCGCTGAGCCCGCCTCTCCTTCCCCCTCCGGCCGCCTGCGTTCCCCGCGACCACCTCCTCCGTCGCCCCGGACGCCGGCCTCGCCGCGCCCCAGACCTCGTCTCCCCGGCGCCGCCTCGCCGCCCTCCTCCCCGCGTCGGCGACCCCCTCCCCGCCGCCAGGAGCTTCCCTCCTCCGCAGGCCGCCTCCCTCTCGCCGTGGCCTGCGAGCTGCCGCCCTCGACGGTCTCCTCACCGCGTCCTCCCCGCCCGCTCACCTCGCCCGACCTCCGTCGCGGCCGCGTGCCCCGCCACCAGCCCGCCCGCCTCCGGCGCCTCGCCCCACCTCTCCTCGATCGACCGCCTCCTCCACCTCGCGGCTCCGGCCCTCTCCCCCGCCATCGCCCCCGGCCGCCGCCAGCGGGCCCCGAGCCTCCTCCCCTCCGCCGTCCAGCTGCCCCGCATGCGCAACCCCTCCCGTGGTCCGCGCCACCCCCGGCGAGCTCTGCCTCCCCGCCCGAGCTCCTCCGCCTGAGCCCGCCGGCGCCCCTCTGCAGCCGGCCGCCGAGCTCCTTGCGACCCGAGCGCCTCCCGCCGCCCTCCTCCGTTCGTCCCCTCCGCAAGCGCTCCTTCCTTCGGCCGTCCTCGAGCCCCGTTGTTTGGCGCGCCTTGCCAAGCTCCGCTTCGGTCCGATGCCGCCGTCCTCGGGTCCTTTTGCCCCGAGCACGCCAACCACCGTGCCCACGTCCTCCTTTCCGTGGCAGAGCCGCGACCGCGACCGCGGGCCCCTGCCCCGTGCCGTCTTGTTGCTAGGCCGTTGTAGCAGAGAGGGCCCCTGGCTCAACAAGATCTGCTTGACGATGTAATTAGCTTCACAAGATCTTCCGAAGGCCGGCACGTCCATGTTATCCTTGTCACAAGATCTCCTTCCCAGAACGCCAAGATTCTCGATCCGATGGTCGAGACCCCGAAGCCCCGACGCCCCGGACCCCGAAGACCGATCCCCGAGACCGAAACCTCGGCACGCCAAGATCTTCTCCTCGGAACGCCATGACCGTCTACGTGGACCCGAAGACCTCGAATGCGACAAGATCGACACCGACCAGGGCGAGACCGATGCGCCCCCGACGCCAACCAAGCCCTCCTTTTCGGACGCGACAAGTTCGACTTCCCGTCGTCCGAGACCAATCCCGTCGACCCGTTCTCCCCGTTGCCCCTGAGACCGGACCCCGAACCCCGGAACCCCAAGATCTGCCGAACCCAGATGTGTGACCCCTTTCTCGAACCCTATTTTTATAAATGTAATATAAAACTGTTGCATATAAAATTGTCATACTCGCATGCATATTGTCATGTGGTTTGGGGGCCTTATGCCGATTCACCTCATAATTAAATATGGGGCCCATATGCGGGCAAATCTAGTCTTATATTGGCCTCATTTAAATTTGCGTAGAGAACCGGTAGCTTATCTTGCCCTGTTAAGACAACATTTAAATTGCGGGGTAGCTAAATAACATGAACCACCTAAATATATGTCGGGACCCCGGTTCCGCTTAATCTTGCCTAATCGCATCGCATCTTTGCCATGTCATACATCATACATGCATCATGCCCGATCTTCTGCCGTAGTATTAAATAGTGCATCCGGTGTTTATTCTAGTGTTTTGGTTCTTCGCGGATAAGGCCGTTGAGTTGATGCGAGTGTCGACCCGATCTTCGGACGAACCTTCGGCAATGTTTTCAGGCGAGCATCTCCCCCCTTTTCTACCTATCTTATTTTATAGTATTTATTCCCTCCTGTTGATCTATTGCTATCTATGTTGCGATGCTCTAGTTTTCGTACCCGTGATATCCCTTGCAGCCTTATATTGCCGTGGACACCTCCTATTACCTGTTGTTTGGTAGATAGTTGGACCTGCGCGTCGTAGTCGCTTGCTCAAGTGCTGTTGTGTGTCGCCAAGTACCACAATTGTTGGATGTAACACCCTCAGAATCGGACCTATGCAAGTTTTAGCGAAACCCGCCAAAACCCGCATAGAAACGATTCAAAGGTGCCCACCAGGCACTTTCGTGCGGGTGGAAAACGAAGTAATAACATTACACAACAGTCCTCGATGGGACCCACAGAACAGATATATATAACAGCGACTCCATGAGTCAAGAATACAGATATAATATACAAAGATCCAAATCACCTTGAAAACGATAGAGCGTCCAGCTACGGACAAGATGCAAATGGGGCTAAGAGCCCTGAAGAATAACCAATGGCGTCCATAACCCTGCCTAGGCCAAGCCGGAAGGGTAACCCTGCTAACGGCGTCGATCTCAAAACCTGCTTAAACAAAAGGGGTGCCGACAAAGGGCAAAGGAAAAAGAGGAGCGTCAGTACTGAGGCCAGTACACGGCGAGGCTAGAATTCGGCGGTCCTCGCCTACATAGGTATGGTGGACTGAGCGGCAGCGGCAGCGGCAGCATGCACTAAACACCCTATAGAGACTCGATACAACTGGCGGCAATCAGAGAGGGGTAGGAAAAATCTATTCGGAACCAACCTGATACTACCACCAATCAAACCCATCCTGGCGTTTCCCCCTCGACACCGGTCGAGGAAGTCAACCGAGGAACTCACACAGTTGGCATTTTTATTTATTCGGTTATCGTTGCAGTAATTACTAGTCAAGTATAGATAATCATCCTGATAAAATAAGCAGTGGGCCACTTTTATTTAACCATTCCGTAATAGTTGCAACACTTACTAGCCAGATACAATTAGCATGAGATAACCCGAAAACCCAGCAGTTGTTGGTACTTTGATTTAGCCATTCCGTTGTAGTTGCAATACTTACTAGTCAGGTACAATGGTCGCCATCGACAACCCAAACAAGCAATAGTGGCCAGTTTTATTTAGCCATTCCATTATAGTGGAGCTGATTACTAGTCATTATAAGGTCAAATTTATGGCGATAAACTTTAGTTATGCTTGTCTATGGTCGAGATACTGTGCTCCAAGTCGTCCATAACCGCGGACACGGCTTTCAGAAAGTTTTACCCGGCCGGGGTGCACCAATAGCAACACACACTCGATCAACCTCGGAAAAACCAAATCAAAACCCAACGAGGCCTTCACGACAAAGAAATCACAGGATTCAGAAGTATTTCAGGGGGCCACCCCTTAAAGTAGAACCCGCAACGAAGCCGGCCGGCTCCGAGACGGACTTAAGGTTGTGGGGACGGCTGTGAACGACTGGGAACCCGAAAGTGTGGCTGGGCTTGTCGACACCGCGGAATCGTGCCACGATCCTAAACAGTACAGTGTGCTATCTGTCGCACAATTTAAATACATAAGTAGCATGGCATAAGTACGGGATCGTAAATAAAACCTCAAACTAGTTTGTGGCCCCAAGAAATAAGACTGAATCAAGCTCTGGCTCAGGGGGGTCCCATATACCTCCCGGATGTGGATAGCGCGATAAATCAAGGAACAGGTATCAAGCACTCGGGGTCCTACGGTACACAAGTGGGCGTTCGGAAACCAAATGTTATCTATCACCCACCGATGCCTCTGCTTACTTCAATTTTAGTTGTTAAACAGGAATTAAAGTGTACGATAAGTAAAACTATGACCATATCCAACATCAACATGCGGCAATACATCAACAACTGTGGCACTTGACGACACGCAACAGCACTTGAGCAAGCGACTATGACGCGCAAGTCCAACTATCTACCAAACAACAGGTAATAGGATGTGTCCAAGGCAATATCAGGCTGCAAGTAATATCAAGGGTACGGAAACTAGAGCATCGCAACACAGATAGCAATAGATCAATAGGAGGGAAGTAAATACTATAAAAGTAAGATAGGTAGAAAGGGGGAGATGCTCGCCTGAAAACATTGTCGAAGGTTCAACCGAAGATCGGGGCGAAGCTCACATCAACTCAACGGCCTTATCCGCGAAGAAGCAAAACACTAGAAGAAACACCGGATGCAATATTTAATACAACGGCAGAAGATCGGCATGATGCATGTATGATGTATGACATGGCAAAGGTGCGATGCAATTAGGTCATATTAAGTGGAACCGGGGTCCCGACAATTAATTAGATGGTTCAGGTTATTTAGAACCCCCGCAATTTAAATGTTGTTTAGCAAGACAACAGATGGCACCGGTTCGCTACACATGTTTAAATGAGGCCAATATAAGGATAGATTTGCCTGCATATGGGCCCCATATTTAGTTATGAGGTGAATCGGCATAAGGCCCCCAAACCACAGATATGCATGCGAGATGTCAATTAAATATGCAACAATTTATATAGTTGACAATTTATAAAATAGGGTTCTCGGAAAGGGGTTCACACATTAGGGGGTCTCGACGAACTTGGGGTTCCGGGGTTCGGGGTCGGTCTCAGGGTCCAGATCTGGGGTTCGGGGTTCGATGGCTCGGCGGAATCGTTCTCGGATGGCAGAGTAGATCTCGGCGTTCCGGGAGGAAGGACTTGGTTTGGTGTCGGGAGCGCATCGTGTTCTTCCGGGTCGGTGTCGTTCTTGTCGTCGTGCAGAACTTGCCGTGTCCCACGGAGTCGATCTTGCCGTTGCGAGGGTCTTGTCGGGTCCGCGCCATCGCGTCGGTCTCGGCATCCGGGGTGAAGAACTTGGCGTTCCGCGTCGGTGATCTTAGCGTCCTTCAGGTTCGGGTCCTGGCGCTTTGGATCGATCTTCAGGGGTCCGGGAAGGCGACCTTGGCGCTCGGGTTCGGTCTTCGGAGTCCTCTCTGGGGCCGTTCTTGCGGTCCGTGATCGGGCGAGTCTCCGTGTGGCGTTCTTGGCGACCGGGTCCTAGACGAACTTGGCGTCCGAGATGTAGGGCTCGTTGTCCGGGGATCCTCCGAGTCCGTGTTGACGACCTTGGGTTCCGACTTTGGTTGTCGGCCGATGAGGAGATCGGAGCACACGATTTGGAAGCCACATGACGAAGAACACATTATGCCTAGATTCTCCTAGAACACGCGTGCAGGAACCGCATACGGAACTGGTACTTGGCGGCAGAGAAGGACATGGTGTGGCGGGGCTTGAGCATGGTTGCATCCTAGGACAGCGGAGACGCCGGGGAACTGGCCGGGAGGTGGCGAAGCAGAGGGCCACCGGCGAAGGGAGGACGCCCGACGGGGAGCGGCGCAGGGACAGAGCCAGGTGGGGCGACGGCGGCGGCAGGCGCGGGCTGGGGTCGGTGAGGGCAGTTGCGGGCAGGGCGGCGACGACTGGGAGCAGAGAGGCGGCGCGCGCGCGGTGGAGGCGTGTGGTAGGCCGGCGGGGCGGCGTCGGCTGGCGCGGCGCCGGCGGGGCCAGGCGGAGCTTGGCGGGGCGCGGGGTGGAACGGCGCGCTGGGGCGAGGTCGGGTGTGGCATCCCGCAAAACCACTACTAGAAAATCGCGTTGAATTGTGCATTGCATCGTCATCATCATGCATTGTTTGCCAAAACTATTTTTCGCAAAGTCCGATTTGTTTTCCAAACGCCCCTTCTTTTCTTCAACGCCAACCCCCGGATGTTCCGAATATTTTGTTTGTCTAAAACTAGTTACAAAAGATTTTGAAATTAAATAAAATATTAAATTATCTTTAGTGGGGCAGTCGAACGGGCCGAGTAGACCCGAACGACCACCCCTGTTTTTTTTAAAACGGTCCACCTAACCCGTCCTGTAAAATCCTAGACCTACCCAGCTATCTACCCAACCCAAACAGCCACATCACCCTGCCCAACCAGACGCTGACACCTCACCCCTCTCTCTCCCTCACCCAATCACACCCTGCCACTTGTCCCAGCCCTCTCCCTCTCTCTAAGCCACCCCCACTCCCAGCACTCACACACTGTCACGCACACACCTTCCCCACACCCGCTGTCACCCTGGGTCCCACGCCCCCGCATCCCCGGCCCCACCTGGCTCGCCCCACCTCCCTCCTCCTCCCCTGTTCTTCTTCCCGAGCAGCCCCCGCAGCCCGCACGCTCCTCCCCACCTTCTCCTTCTCCCGCAGCAGCGCGCGGCTCCTCCCTCTTCCCACTCGCCGGCCGGCCCTCCGCCTCCCTGCCGTCCTCGCCGCCGCCGCCTTTTCTCCTCCAGAGCCCCGCCGGCGACAGCCTCCGCCCCGCGCCTCGTCCTCCCTGCGAGCCCGGCCCGTCTCCTCGACCAGATGCGCAAGCCGCCTGCGCCCCTCCCCGCCTCACCGGCGCCGCCCCAGGCCGCCTCCACCTCGCCCCGTGCCTGCACCCCCGTCGCCGTCGACCTCCTGCCGCGGAGCTCCCGCTGCCGGCTCCGTCCGCCCCGCCGCGGCCGACTCCGACGCGAGCACCGCTGGGCCTCCTTCTTCCGAGCCGACCCCGCGCCCCGTCGCCTCGCAAGGTTCGCCGGCGCCGTCCTCCCGCCTCCGCTCCTCCAAGTCCCGCCCCGGTCGCCGGCCCCTCGTTCTCTGCACCGCGCCCCCGCTCGAGGCCGCACCCGGCCGAGCCAAGCCGCCGCCGCCTGCCGGTCGCCCTCGCCGTCGCGCCCTCCTCTCCAGCCCGCCGCGCCTCCTTCCCGCTCGGCGCTGTCCTTTACCCGCCACCAGTGCCCACACGTTCCCGGTTCGTCGCTGGCCTCTGCCTGGCTCGCACGCCTCCTTGCAGTACCAACATCTGCTGGTTCAACCAAGCCTCGTGTGTGGAAGAACGACCTTCGCGGTACACTCTTCGATGCCAAGGATAACCCACCCCGGAGGACGTTGACAAGGCACCGAGATCCCCTCATCGACAAGACCGGCTCGTCGTCGATGTTTGCAAGGATGTGCGTCGTGCCACTCGCAGGTCTCGACACCGGTCCAAGATCGTCAACATCGCTTGAAGCCAAAATACAAGTACTCCATCATGGACCCGATTGAAGCAAACCCGAAGACGGTGGATACGACAAGTACTTCTCAGATCCGATGCCCGAGGACGCCGACATGATAAACCAAGACCGACATGAGGCCGACAAGGTCTGCTTCATGGATTCGAGACCGATCCGGAACGCCAAGACCCTCGCAACGGCAAGAATGATCCCGTGGAACCCGACAAGACCTTCGCGATAACAAGGACGGCACCGACCCGGAAGAATCCGATGCGCCCCTGACGCCAAACCAAGTCCTTCCCGGAGTCTGAGAACGCCCCGTCGAACCCTGGACCCTGAGACCGACCCCGAACCCCGGAAACCCCAAGATCGTCGAGACCCCTAATGTGTGAACCCTTACCCGAGAACCCTAATTAATAATGTCACCTATATAACTGTTGCATATAAATTGTCATTTTCCGCATGCATGTCATATGGGTTGGGGGCCTTATGCCGATTCACCTAATAATTAAATATGGGGCCCATATGCGGGCAAATCTAGTCTTATATTGGCCTCATTTAAACTTGTGTAGCGAACCGGTGCTATCTTTTGTCTTGATAAACAACATTTAAATGCGGGGTAGCTAAACAACCTGAACCCTCTAATTAATTGTCGGGACCCCGGTTCCACTTAATATGACCTAATTGCATCGCACCTTTGCCATGCCATACATCATACATGCATCATGCCGATCTTCTGCCGTTGTATTAAATATCGCATCCGGTGTTTCTTCTAGTGCTTTGGTTCTTCGCGGATAAGGCCGTTGAGTTGATGTGAGCTTCGCCCCGATCTTCGGATAACCCTTCGGCAATGTTTTCAGGCGAGCATCTCCCCCTTTTCTACCTATCTTATTTTTATAGTCTTTATTCCCTCCTGTTGATCTATTGCTATCTGTGTTGCGATGCTTTAGTTTCCGTACCTGTGATATACCGTGCAGCCCTATATTGCCTTGGACACACCCTATTACCTGTTGTTTGGTAGATAGTTGGACTTGCGCGTCGTAGTTGCTTGCTCAAGTGCGGATGTGTGTCGTCATATGCCACAGTTGCTGATGTATTGCCGCATGTTGATGTTGGAGATGATTCTAGTTTTACTTATCGTCACTTTAATTTCTGTTTAACAACTAAAATTGAAATAAGCAGAGGCATCGGTGGGTGATAGATAATATTTGGTTTCCGAACGCCCACTTGTGTCCCGTAAGACCCCGAGAACTTGATACCTGTTCCTTGATTTATCGCGCTATCCACATCCGGGAGGTATATGGGACCCCCCTTAGCCAGAGCTTGATTCCGTCTTATTTCTTGGGGCCACAAACTAGTTTGAGGTTTTATTTACTATCCTGTACCTATGCCATGCTTTGCTGCTTTATTTACGATTGTGCGAGGAGCACACTGTACTGTTTAGGTAAGCGGAGTGATTACGCGGTATCGACAAGCCCAGCCACACTTTCGGGTTCCCAGTCGCTTACAGCCATTGACGCAGACCTTGAGGCCGTCTCGGAGCTTGCTTACTCCGTTGCGGGTTCTACTTAAGGGGTGGCCCCCTGAAATATTTCTGAATCTTGTGATTGCTTTGTCGTGAAGGCCTCGTTGGGTTTTGATTTGGATTTTCCGAGGTTGATCGAGTGTGTGTTGCTATTGGTGCACCCCGGCCGGGTAAAACTTTCTGAAAGCCGTGTCCGCGGATATGGACGACTTGGAGCACAGTATCTCGATCATAGACAAGCATAACTAAAGTTTACTGCTATAAATTTGACTTATAATGACTAGTAATCAGCTTCACTATAATGGAATGGCTAATTACTACTGCCCACAATTGCTTGTTTGGTTGTCGCTTGCGACAATTGTATCTGACTAGTAAGTATTGCAACTACAACGGAATGGCTGAATAAAAGTACCAACAACTGCTGGGTTTTGGGTATATCTCATGCTATCTGTATCTGATTAGTAAGAGTTACAAGTATAACGGAATGGTTAATTAAAGTGCCCACTGCTTATTTTATCAGGACGACTATCTTTAACCTGACTAGTAATTGCTGCAATGATAACCGAATAAATAAAACTGCCAACTGTGTGAGTTCCTCGGTTGACTTCCTCGATCGGTGTCGAGGGGGAAACGCCAGGATGGGTTTGTTTGATGCTAGTATCAGGTTGGATCCGAATAGGTCTTTCTCACCCCTCTCTGATAGCCGCCAGTTGTATCGAGTCTCTATAGGTTGTCAGTGCATGCTGCCGCTGCCGCTCAGTCCACCATACCTATGTAGGCGAGGACCGCCGAATTCTAGCCTCGCCGTGTACTGGCCTCAGTACTGACGCTCCTCTTTTTCCTTTGCCCTTTGTCGGCACCCCTTTTGTTTAAGCAGGTTTGAGATCGACGTCGTTAGCAGGGTTACCCTTCCGGCTTGGCCTGGGCAGGGTTATGGACGCCATTGGTTATTCTTCAGGGCTCTTAGCCCCATTTGCATCTTGTCCGTAGCTGGACGCTCTATCGTTTTCAAGGTGATTTGGATCTTTGTATATTATATTTGTATTCTTGACTCTTGGAGTCGCTGTTATATATATCTGTTTTGTGGGTCCCATCGAGGACTGTTGTGTAATGTTATTACTTTGTTTTCCACCCGCACGAAAGTGCCTGGTGGGCACCTTTGAATCGTTTCTATGCGGGTTTGACGAATTTTGCTCAAACTTGCATAGGTCCGATTCTGAGGGTGTTACAGAGTGGTATCAGAGCTCAGCAGTTACGATACCCCACAAGTCCAGCCTGTAGGATAACCTAGCTAACGGCCGAAGTAGAGTGTCAAAACTATTTTTTGCAAAATCGGTTGGATAGTTCTGATTAGGTCTGATTTTACTCCTTACCCCCTGCTGTTCCCTCTTACCCCTACGTGTTTTGAATCCGCTCTCGTCTCTTTCTTCGAGTCCAGGAATTCTCGTGGTTGGGTTTCCGTCGTACCTTCAGGGTTTCTCTTTCTCCCCTTTTGTAACGGAGGTGCTACGATCATCAATCTGCAACTTGTCTGTTGTACCCTTCCTCCAATCTTTTGTTCTTGAGCTCCTTAACCATATGTGTTCCTTGCTGGATATCAGTGTCGTTGGAAAACATATGAGAAGGACGAGCGTTGGTGAAGTTGGGGTTAACCTTGAGCATGTGTTGTTCATGTCAATGGAACCATCGCGGAACCTAATCATTGTGTCTTTCATACGATTTCTGCTGGCAGCATCCCTTTGTTCCGGATACCACCTATGAAGATCTTCAGTCTAAATCTCGAGAGTTGAGTTGCCTGATTCTCCTATCCATGTATAGAGTTGATAGTGTGGGTACGGGATGGATTGATCACCCTAACCGACTCTTACTGTTCGCTCTGTACATCGAACTGGTGGATCAATATAACTTTTCCCTCTTCTAATGGAAGTTAGAGGTGGCCTTATTGTTTGATACCTCTACCTTCGTCCTTTGTTTCTCCGGAGTGTTCTCTCGACGGTCAGGAACAACGATCCTTTGTTAGTGGTGTCGCGAGGATCTACATGAAGCGAGGAGATGCCGTTCGCCGACCTTCCTTCCGGTACCATGAGGCGGATCTCGAGGGCGAGATCCATTGTTAGTGGTGTCGAATTGTGGCATCCCGCAAAACCACTACTAGAAAATCGCGTTGAATTGTGCATTGCATCGTCATCATCATGCATTGTTTGCCAAAACTATTTTTCGCAAAGTCCGATTTGTTTTCCAAACGCCCCGTATTTTCTTCAACGCCAACCCCCGGATGTTCCGGATATTTTGTTTGTCTAAAACTAGTTACAAAAGATTTTGAAATTAAATAAAATATTAAATTATCTTTAGTGGGGCAGTCGAACGGGCCGAGTAGACCCGAACGACCACCCCTGTTTTTTTTAAAACGGTCCACCTAACCCGCCCTGTAAAATCCTAGACCTACCCAGCTATCTACCCAACCCAAACAGCCACATCACCCTGCCCAACCAGACGCTGACACCTCACCCCTCTCTCTCCCTCACCCAATCACACCCTGCCACTTGTCCCAGCCCTCTCCCTCTCTCTAAGCCACCCCCACTCCCAGCACTCACACACTGTCACGCACACACCTTCCCCACACCCGCTGTCACCCTGGGTCCCACGCCCCCGCATCCCCGGCCCCACCTGGCTCGCCCCACCTCCCTCCTCCTCCCCTGTTCTTCTTCCCGAGCAGCCCCCGCAGCCCGCACGCTCCTCCCCACCTTCTCCTTCTCCCGCAGCAGCGCGCGGCTCCTCCCTCTTCCCCCTCGCCGGCCGGCCCTCCGCCTCCCTGCCGTCCTCGCCGCCGCCGCCTTTGCTCCTCCAGAGCCCCGCCGGCGACAGCCTCCGCCCCGCGCCTCGTCCTCCCTGCGAGCCCGGCCCGTCTCCTCGACCGGACGCGCAAGCCGCCTGCGCCCCTCCCCGCCTCACCGGCGCCGCCCCAGGCCGCCTCCACCTCGCCCCGTGCCTGCACCCCCGTCGCTGTCGACCTCCTGCCGCGGAGCTCCCGCTGCCGGCTCCGTCCGCCCCGCCGCGGCCGACTCCGACGCGAGCACCGCCGGGCCTCCTTCTTCCGAGCCGACCCCGCGCCCCGTCGCCTCGCAAGGTTCTCCGGCGCCGTCCTCCCGCCTCCGCTCCTCCAAGTCCCGCCCCGGTCGCCGGCCCCTCGTTCTCTGCACCGCGCCCCCGCTCGAGGCCGCGCCCGGCCGAGCCAAGCCGCCACCGCCTGCCGGTCGCCCTCGCCGTCGCGCCCTCCTCTCCAGACCGCCGCGCCTCCTTCCCGCTCGGCGCTGTCCTTTCCCCGCCACCAGTGCCCACGCGTTCCCGGTTCGTCGCTGGCCTCTGCCTGGCTCGCACGCCTCCTTGCAGTACCAACATCTGCTGGTTCAACCAAGCCTCGTGTGTGGAAGAACGACCTTCGCGGTACACTCTTCGATGCCAAGGATAACCCACCCCGGAGGACGTTGACAAGGCACCGAGATCCCCTCATCGACAAGACCGGCTCGTCATCGACGTTTGCAAGGATGTGCGTCGTGCCACTCGCAGGTCTCGACACCGGTCCAAGATCGTCAACATCGCTCGAAGCCAAAATACAAGTACTCCATCATGGACCCGATTGAAGCAAACCCGAAGACGGTGGATACGACAAGTACTTCTCAGATCCGATGCCCGAGGACGCCGACATGATAAACCAAGACCGACATGAGGCCGACAAGGTCTGCTTCATGGATTCGAGACCGATCCGGAACGCCAAGACCCTCGCAACGGCAAGAACGATCCCGTGGAACCCGACAAGACCTTCGCGATAACAAGGACGACACCGACCCGGAAGAATCCGATGCGCCCCCGACGCCAAACCAAGTCCTTCCCGGAGTCTGAGAACGCCCCGTCGAACCCTGGACCCTGAGACCGACCCCGAACCCCGGAAACCCCAAGATCGTCGAGACCCCTAATGTGTGAACCCTTACCCGAGAACCCTAATTAATAATGTCACCTATATAACTGTTGCATATAAATTGTCATTTTCCGCATGCATGTCATATGGGTTGGGGGCCTTATGCCGATTCACCTAATAATTAAATATGGGGCCCATATGCGGGCAAATCTAGTCTTATATTGGCCTCATTTAAACTTGTGTAGCGAACTGGTGCTTTCTTTTGTCTTGATAAACAACATTTAAATGCGGGGTAGCTAAACAACATGAACCCTCTAATTAATTGTGGGGACCCCGGTTCCACTTAATATGACCTAATTGCATCGCACCTTTGCCATGCCATACATCATACATGCATCATGCCGATCTTCTGCCGTTGTATTAAATATCGCATCCGGTGTTTCTTCTAGTGCTTTGGTTCTTCGCGGATAAGGCCGTTGAGTTGATGTGAGCTTCGCCCCGATCTTCGGATAACCCTTCGGCAATGTTTTCAGGCGAGCATCTCCCCCTTTTCTACCTATCTTATTTTTATAGTCTTTATTCCCTCCTGTTGATCTATTGCTATCTGTGTTGCGATGCTTTAGTTTCCGTACCTGTGATATACCGTGCAGCCCTATATTGCCTTGGACACACCCTATTACCTGTTGTTTGGTAGATAGTTGGACTTGCGCGTCGTAGTTGCTTGCTCAAGTGCGGATGTGTGTCGTCATATGCCACAGTTGCTGATGTATTGCCGCATGTTGATGTTGGAGATGATTCTAGTTTTACTTATCGTCACTTTAATTTCTGTTTAACAACTAAAATTGAAATAAGCAGAGGCATCGGTGGGTGATAGATAATATTTGGTTTCCGAACGCCCACTTGTGTCCCGTAAGACCCCGAGTACTTGATACCTGTTCCTTGATTTATCGCGCTATCCACATCCGGGAGGTATATGGGACCCCCCTTAGCCAGAGCTTGATTCCGTCTTATTTCTTGGGGCCACAAACTAGTTTGAGGTTTTATTTACTATCCTGTACCTATGCCATGCTTTACTGCTTTATTTACGATTGTGCGAGGAGCACACTGTACTGTTTAGGTAAGCGGAGTGATTACGCGGTATCGACAAGCCCAGCCACACTTTCGGGTTCCCAGTCGCTTACAGCCATTGACGCAGACCTTGAGGCCGTCTCGGAGCTTGCTTACTCCGTTGCGGGTTCTACTTAAGGGGTGGCCCCCTGAAATATTTCTGAATCTTGTGATTGCTTTGTCGTGAAGGCCTCGTTGGGTTTTGATTTGGATTTTCCGAGGTTGATCGAGTGTGTGTTGCTATTGGTGCACCCCGGCCGGGTAAAACTTTCTGAAAGCCGTGTCCGCGGATATGGACGACTTGGAGCACAGTATCTCGATCATAGACAAGCATAACTAAAGTTTACTGCTATAAATTTGACTTATAATGACTAGTAATCAGCTTCACTATAATGGAATGGCTAATTACTACTGCCCACAATTGCTTGTTTGGTTGTCGCTTGCGACAATTGTATCTGACTAGTAAGTATTGCAACTACAACGGAATGGCTGAATAAAAGTACCAACAACTGCTGGGTTTTGGGTATATCTCATGCTATCTGTATCTGATTAGTAAGAGTTACAAGTATAACGGAATGGTTAATTAAAGTGCCCACTGCTTATTTTATCAGGACGACTATCTTTAACCTGACTAGTAATTGCTGCAACGATAACCGAATAAATAAAACTGCCAACTGTGTGAGTTCCTCGGTTGACTTCCTCGATCGGTGTCGAGGGGGAAACGCCAGGATGGGTTTGTTTGATGCTAGTATCAGGTTGGATCCGAATAGGTCTTTCTCACCCCTCTCTGATAGCCGCCAGTTGTATCGAGTCTCTATAGGTTGTCAGTGCATGCTGCCGCTGCCGCTCAGTCCACCATACCTATGTAGGCGAGGACCGCCGAATTCTAGCCTCGCCGTGTACTGGCCTCAGTACTGACGCTCCTCTTTTTCCTTTGCCCTTTGTCGGCACCCCTTTTGTTTAAGCAGGTTTGAGATCGACGTCGTTAGCAGGGTTACCCTTCCGGCTTGGCCTGGGCAGGGTTATGGACGCCATTGGTTATTCTTCAGGGCTCTTAGCCCCATTTGCATCTTGTCCGTAGCTGGACGCTCTATCGTTTTCAAGGTGATTTGGATCTTTGTATATTATATTTGTATTCTTGACTCTTGGAGTCGCTGTTATATATATCTGTTCTGTGGGTCCCATCGAGGACTGTTGTGTAATGTTATTACTTCGTTTTCCACCCGCACGAAAGTGCCTGGTGGGCACCTTTGAATCGTTTCTATGCGGGTTTGACGAATTTTGCTCAAACTTGCATAGGTCCGATTCTGAGGGTGTTACATCGGGGCCTGCGGGGAAGGGGCCCGCGCGGCAGCGTCGGCTGAGGCCGAGGCCGGACGTGGCAGGCGGGGAGGGCGCGGCCGCGGACGGGAGCGGGGCGGCTGCGCCGGCGGTTGCAGGCGGAGGGGCACGGGGAGGCGCGCGGCGGCGGGGAAGGGACCGGAGCGGCGGCGGAGCTCGCGAGCGCTTGCGACGGGGAAGAGAAGGTGGCGGGGCGGTGTCGGCCGGCGGGGAGCGAGGCAGGACGTGGGAGGAGGGGCGTGGCCGCCGCGGTCGGGGGAGCTCCGGGAGGGCGGCACTGGCGGCGCGGCGAGGCGCTGCGGTGAAGCGGCGGAGAGGGGGCGTGGTGTGGCCGCGGCGGACGGTGAGCTCGAGCGAGAGCGGGCGAGCCGGTGGGAGGAGGCGGGGAGGCGTCTGAGAGGAAGAAGGTGGGGAGGAGCGGCCGCGTGAGAGAGAGAGGCCCAGGGAGGAAGAAGGGTGGGGGAGGCGAGCGCGTGCGGTGAGCGGGTGGGGTCGGGAGCGGGGCCAGGGTGGGGTCCACGCGGGGGTTGGTGGAGAGTGGGCAGGGGGGTGCTGGCGCGTGTGTAGCGCGTGTGTGGTGGGGTGTGGAGTGGGTTGTGTGGGCAGGGGTGTGTGGGTTTGTTCAGGGGGTGACGTGGCAGCTTTTGGCTGGAGGGGGGGAAGGCCAAGGGTGATGTGGCGTCAGATTATTGGTTGGGGTGATGTGGCCAGAGGGGTGGGTAGATTAGTTGGGTAGCTGTAGGATTTAGAAGGGCGGGTTAGGTGGACCGATTTGTTTTTCTGGGGTGGTCGTTCGGGTCATTCGGCCCGTTCGACTGCCCCACTAAAATAATATAATAATTTCATTTAACGCTAAATGCACCGTTTGCAAACCAATAGTAGACAACAAAATATTCCGGCGACCCGGGTTTGAATTTGAAAACAAGACGGCGTTTTAGAAAAACAAAACAGGCTTTGCGAAAAATAGTTTTAGACAAACAACATATGATGATGACGATGCAATGCACAAATTCAACGCGATTTTCTAGTAGTGGTTTTGCGGGATGCCACATTGGAGTATTGCCATGTGTTTATGGTTGGAGATGATCATAACTTTAATTACTGTTTAACAACTAAAATTGAAGTAAGTAAGCAGAGGCACAGGTGGGCAATAGATGTTATTTGGTTGTTAACCGTCCACTTGTGTCCCGTAGGACCCCGAGTACTTGATACCTGTTCCTTGAATATTCGCGCTATCCACATCCGGGAGGATTATGGGACCCCCCCTGAGCCAGAGCTTGATTCATTCTTATTTCTTGGGGCCACAAACTAGTTTGAGGTTTTATTTACTATCCTGTACTTATGTCATGCGTTACTGCTTTATTTATGATTATGCGAGGAGCACCTGTACTGTTTAGGATCGTGACCCGTTTACGCGGTATCGACAAGCCCAGTTTTGGGTTCCCAGTAGTTTACAGCCGGACCCATAAACCTTGAGTCCGTCTCGGAGTCAGCTAGCTTCGTTGCGGGTGTACTCAACGGGGTGGCCCCCGGAAATACTTCTGAATCTGGTGATTGCTTTGTCGTGAAGGCCTCGTTGGGTTTTGATTTGGTTTTTCCGAGGTTGATCGAGTGTGTGTTGCTATTTGTGCACCCCTGCAGGGTAAAACTTTCTAAAAGCCGTGTCCGCGGTTATGGACGACTTGGAGCACAGTATCTCGATCATATACAACTATAACTAAAGTAGTGCTATAAATTTGACTTTATAATGACTAGTAATCAGCTTCACTATAATGGAATGGCTAAATAAAACTGCCAACAATTGCTTGCTTGGGTTGTCGCTTGCGACCGATGTACCTGACTAGTAAATATTGCAACTATAACGAAATGGCTAAATAAAAGTACCAACAACTGCTGGGTTTTGGGATATCTCATGCTATCTGTATCTGACTAGTAAGTATTGCAACTACAACGGAATGGTTAACTAAAATTGCCCACTGCTTATTATATCAGGATGACTATCTATACTTGACTAGTAATTGCTGCAACGATAACTGAATAAATAAAACTGCCAACTGTGTGAGTTCCTCGGTTGACTTCCTCGTTTGGTCTCGAGGGGGAAACACCAGGATGGGTTTGTGTGATGGTAGCATCAGGTTGGTTCCGAATAGGTCTTTCTTACCCCTCTCTGATCGCCGCCAGTTGTACCGAGTCTCTATAGGTTGTTTAGTGCATGCTGCCGCTGCCGCATCCGTCCACCATACCTATGTAGGCGAGGACCGCCGAATTCTAGCCTCGCCGTGTACTGGCCTCAGTACTGATCGCTCTCTCTTTTTTCCTTTGCCCTTTGTCGGCACCCCTTTTGTCTAAGCAGGTTTTGAGATCGACGTCGTTAGCAGGGTTACCCTTCCGGCTTGGCCTGGGCAGGGTTATGGACGCCATTGGTTATTATTCAGGGCTCTTAGCCCCATTTGCATCTTGTCCATAGTCGGACGCTCTGTCATTTTCAAGGTGATTTGGATCTTTGTATATTATATCTGTATTCTTGACTCATTGAGTCGCTGTTGTATATATATCTGTTCTGTGGGTCCCATCGAGGACTGTTGTGTAATGTTATTACTTTGTTTTCCACCCGCACGAAAGTGCCTGGTGGGCACCTTTGAATCGTTTCTATGCGGGTTTGGCGGGAATCGCTGAAACTTGCATAGGGTCGATTCTGAGGGTGTTACAGAGTAATAAAACCTCAAACTAGTTTGTGGCCCCAAGAAATAAGAATGAATCAAGCTCTGGCTCAGGGGGGTCCCATAATCCTCCCGGATGTGGATAGCGCGAATATTCAAGGAACAGGTATCAAGTACTCGGGGTCCTACGGGACACAAGTGGACGGTTAACAACCAAATAACATCTATTGCCCACCTGTGCCTCTGCTTACTTACTTCAATTTTAGTTGTTAAACAGTAATTAAAGTTATGATCATCTCCAACCATAAACACATGGCAATACTCCAACAACTGTGGTACTTGGCGACACGCAACAGCACTTGAGCAAGCGACTACGACGCGCAGGTCCAACTATCTACCAAACAACAGGTAATAGGAGGTGTCCACGGCAATATAAGGCTGCAAGGGATATCACGGGTACGAAAACTAGAGCATCGCAACACAGATAGCAATAGATCAACAGGAGGGAATAAATACTAAAAAATAAGATAGGTAGAAGAGGGGGGAGATGCTCGCCTGAAAACATTGCCGAAGGTTCGTCCGAAGATCGGGTCGACACTCGCATCAACTCAACGGCCTTATCCGCGAAGAACCAAAACACTAGAATAAACACCGGATGCACTATTTAATACTACGGCAGAAGATCAGGCATGATGCATGTATGATGTATGACATGGCAAAGATGCGATGCAATTAGGCAAGATTAAGCGGAACCGGGATCCCGACATATATTTAGGTGGTTCATGTTATTTAGCTACCCCGCAATTTAAATGTTGTCTTAACAGGGCAAGATAAGCTACCGGTTCTCTACGCAAATTTAAATGAGGCCAATATAAGACTAGATTTGCCCGCATATGGGCCCCATATTTAATTATGAGGTGAATCGGCATAAGGCCCCCAAACCACATGACAATATGCATGCGAGTATGACAATTTTATATGCAACAGTTTTATATTACATTTATAAAAATAGGGTTCGAGAAAGGGGTCACACATCTGGGTTCGGCAGATCTTGGGGTTCCGGGGTTCGGGGTCCGGTCTTAGGGGCAATGGGGAGAACGGGTCGACGGGATTGGTCTCGGACGACGGGAAGTCGAACTTGTCGCGTCCGAAAAGGAGGTCTTGGTTGGTGTCGGGGGCGCATCGGTCTCGCCCTCGTCGGTGTCGATCTTGTCGCATTCGAGGTCTTCGGGTCCGCGTAGAGGGTCATGGCGTTCCGAGGAGAAGATCTTGGCGTGCCGAGGTTTCGGTCTCGGGGATCGGTCTTCGGGGTCCAGGGCGTCGGGGCTTCGGGGTCTCGACCATCGGATCGAGAATCTTGGCGTTCTGGGAAGGAGATCTTGTGACGAGGATAACTTGGACGTGCCAGCCTTCGGAAGATCTTGTGAAGCTAATTACATCGTCAAGCAGATCTTGTTGAGCCAGGGGCCCTCTCTGCTACAACGGCCTAGCAACAAGACGGCACGGGGCAGGGGCCCGCGGTCGCGGTCGCGGCTCTGCCACGGAAAGGAGGACGTGGGCACGGTGGTTGGCGTGCTCGGGGCAGAAGGACCCGAGGACGGCGGCATCGGACCAAAGCGGAGCTTGGCAAGGCGCGCCAAACAACGGGGCTCGAGGACGACCGAAGGAAGAAGCGCTTGCGGAGGGGACGAACGGAGGAGGGCGGCGGGAGGCGCTCGGGTCGCAAGGAGCTCGGCGGCCGGCTGCAGAGGGGCGCCGGCGGGCTCAGTCGGAGGAGCTCGGGCGGGGAGGCAGAGCTCGCCGGGGGTGGCGTGGACCACGGGAGGGGTTTCACATGCGGGGCGGCTGGACGGCAGAGGGGAGGAGGCTCGGGGCCCGCTGGCGGCGGCCGGGGGCGATGACGGGGGAGAGGGCCGGAGCCGCGAGGTGGAGGAGGCGGCCGGTCGAGGAGAGGTGGGGCGAGGCGCCGGAGGCGGGCGGGCTGGTGGCGGGGCACGCGGCCGCGGCGGAGGTCGGGTGAGGTGAGCGGGCGGGGAGGACGCGGTGAGGAGACCGTCGAGGGCGGCAACTCGCAGGCCACGGCGAGAGGGAGGCGGCCTACGAAGGAGGGAAGCTCCTGGCGGCGGGGAGGGGGTCACTGGCGCGGGGAGGAGGGCGGCGAGGCGGCGCCGGGGAGACGAGGTCTGGGGCGCGGCGAGGCCGGCGTCCGGGGCGACGGAGGAGGTGGTCGCGGGGAGCGCAGGCGGCCGGAGGGGGAAGGAGAGGCGGGCTCGGCGGGGTGCCGCGGTTGCCGGAGGGGAGGGAGAGGAGCGGGGTGGTGCGTGCGGGCGTGGGTGAGTGTGGGACCAGGGTGGGGTCGGCCTAGCGCGGGGTAGGAGGGGAGTGGGCCCCGCGGGCTTTGACCAGGGGAAAGGGGGCGGCAGGTGCATGCGTGTGCGTGTGGCGTTGAGTGGGGAGTGGGGGAGAGAGAGGTGGTAGGATGAGGTGGCAGCGGGGTGGGACCGGGTGCAGGAGGTGGGGCCGGGGTGTAAGGGAGAGGGGGTAGGTGGGGGCTGTGTGTGAGAGAGGGAGTGGAGGAAAAAGAAGGGGATTGGTGAGGTGGCGGGTGAAGTGCTGAGGTGGAGGGACGGTGAGGTGGCAAGCTGCGGTTGGTGGGTAGACTAGGTTTAGGTAGAAAAGGGTTTAGGTTTTAGGTTGATTATTTGTAAGATATTTATTTGTTGTTTTGTTTTAAATCTTTTTAGCAAATAATTTTTAGGCAATTAATTTAACAGATAATTATAAGACTTGTTTTAAAATAAGAGAAGGGGTAATTTTAGAAAACAAAAATAGGCTTATTGAAAATAGTTTCCGACAACAATAAATGATGATGACGATGCAATGCACAAAAACAACGCGATTTTCTAGTAGTGGTTTTTGCGGGATGCCACACTTCAAGCACGAAGGCTATCACAATGTAAAGTGCATAAGTAAAGATCTCGGGTATAGAGATAACCGAGGCACGCGGGGACACCGATATTTTACCGAGTTCCTCCCAACATGGAGTACGTCTCGTTTGGAGAGGGGTGGTATCAAACCACCAACGCCACAAAAGGCCTCCCTTATTCTCCGGTGAATCTCACCCCAACGGGATCGATCCATGCTTCCACTATTGGTGCACTTGTCGGTGGCAACCGGAACCTCTCACAAGGTTCTGGCACTTCTCCACAACTTAATTGGAGGATCCCAACAAATGCCACAAAAGGACACAATGCCACCAAGGCCACAAAACCGTCTAGGGTTCCAAGAACCCAAGAGGGACAAGCTCCAATGAGTAACTCAAACCAAATCCTCCGAGGAGAACTCAAACCGATGCACCAAATGCAAATGGCAAGAACACCACAAAGGTGCTCAAATCCCTCTCTCCCAAATTCCACCAAAGCTACAAAAGCTTATGGGGGAATACGATAGGAAGAACAATGGAGGAAATCCACAAAAGACTCCAAGATCTAGATCCCAATATGTTCCCCTCACTTAGAGGAGAGATTGATTGGTGGGATTGTAGATCTAGATATCCTCTTTCAAATCCCTCAAGAATATGCAAGAATCATCGGAGGGATTGAGATAAATCAAGTTCAAGAAGGTCAACAATGGAGGGGAAAACTTGCAAGAATGGTTGGGGAACCATTGGGGAAGAAGGCCCCTTAAATAGGTCCCCCGACAATCCAACCGTTGAAGCCCAAAAATGCGAATCCCGGTACTACCGGACATTCCAGGTACTACCGGACATTCCCTGGGGTCCCAGGTCGCCAAACACACCTTATTCAGTACCAACCGGTACTAAGGGGCGGTACTACCGGACCTCCGGTACTACCGAACCCTGGTCCAGTACTACCGGTCATCCCTGAACGAAAACGGCCATAATTTTGCATCCGGACTCCGATTTTGATGATCTTGGGCTCGTTTCGAAGAGGACAACAAGCTCTAAAATATCATGCAAATAAACATCATATTCCATCAAGGGAGGATAGATCCAAATGAAGAAAGGTTTAACCTCTCTCAAAAAGACGAACCGATAAAACCTCCCACATCGAAAACATAATAGAAAATGCATATGAAATCCGTTTTCGATGAACTAGAGCTTGTCATGGAGATTAACAAAAGCTCTAAATCCTCACATGAGTAAGAACTAAATAACGGAAGGTTTTACCTATCTCTAAAATACAAAACGGTAAAACCTCCAAGATCAAAACGCAATAAGATATAAAAGGGGAAATCCGTTTTTGATGACCTAGAGCTTGTTATGGAGATTACCACAAGCTCTATATCCTCACATGGATAAGAACAAATAACAACCAAATATGATGATGAAAGTATGCAAAGGTTTGAGCTCTCTCCGAAGATGTGATCGAGTTACTCATTCGAGAGCCCCTCTTGATAGTACGGCTATCTATCCTAAACCCGGTCTCCCACTAACAACACGAGACCGGCAAAAGGGAAAACCTATCAAGATTATACCTTTGCCTTGAGCATTCTACTTGAGTTCGATGTAGACGATCTTGCCCTTCTCAAGATTGAACGTCTTTCTTGATTCTTCATCATCGATCCATGATCACCGAGGATGGCAAGCATCAAACATGAGATTTGAGCTTGCACATGACATCTTCTTCTCATTTCATCGACCTTGAAGCCAACACATGCTCCAAGCGATGCCAATGGACCAACCTAGAAATCCTACAAGTATAATTTAATACACACATTAGTCCATAAAGATTGTCATTAATTACCAAAACCACACATGGGGGCCCAACATGTTCTTTCAATCTCCCCCATTTTGGTAATTGATGAAAATACCTTTAAGAGGGTTTATATAAGGAATATTAATGAATAAAATGGTAATACCAATATCAAATACTACAAAAGTATGTGATATTGGTACCACCACCATATATAGAGCAAACTCCCCCACAATCTATGCATGTGTGATGAACTTGAATTTCATTGCATATATTGCCAATCATTATCATTGGTGGAGTTTCCTCTATATATACCACATGCTAAGCAACAACAAAGATGCAAGAGCATGAGAGGCAAATGCACAAGAACAAACTCAATGCATAAACCAACTTCCCTTAAACCCTCTAAAACTTCTCCCCCATTGGCATCGATTGCCGAAATGGGTGACAAGTTCTAGAAGGAAAATATAATAATAATTCCTCCAAAGGTGTGCCTTCGCACATATCCAATGATGAATACTTTGGAGGGAGTAGAACTATATCGAGGACCCGAAGATTTCCAAAATAAATAAAGTCAAATGATGCAAGCAATTACAAGGTCCCACAAACCAATTGAAAACAACAAATGAGCTCAAATGGAACCTACAAGATATTATGATATGAGCAAGAGAGTGCTTTAAATAACAAATAGAGAAGCTCCCCAAGATTTGTGCACTATTCGACATAAATGCATTAGAATACATATTGCACAAATATGGAATCCTTGCTCCCCATAAGCATTTCAAGCACAACAAATGAGAGATCAAATAAATGCTTAAATAAAATAGAGAAGCTCCCCAAGATTTGTGTGCACTTCAGAATCGTTGTATTTCAATACAAAAATGCACAAATATGGAATCCTCACTTCCCCATAAACATTTAAGATGCAATAAATGAGAAAAAAGATAAATGAGCATTATTAAATGAATTAGATGAGCTCCCCAAAGATAATGCACCAATTATGATAATTGCATTTGGGAACAAGGTGCATAATCATGGAATCCTCACTCATCCAAGTTCATTTAACAATACAAGGCATGAGAGAAAAAATATGAGTGCCCGAAGATGCAAACAAGAGGAACAAGCACTCATAGGCAATTAAATTTGGAAGCCACTGAAGAATCAAAAGATATAGAAAGGTGGTCTCTAAGGATTAAAAATCAACTAAAATTATCTCCTCATATGTGTATATGTCTCTAAATGGAAAGCATCACAAAGACATATGCCAAAAAAGAAATATGCACACATAAAGAAGATTATACAAGAAAGCACATGAAAGGCAAAAATGAAGTCATAACATATATCAATAAGATTTTTTGCTTCAAAGCATGGCCAAAGGCTCACATATGTCTTATTGTACATTAATGGACTTCAAACACCAACACACTACATATATTACAACTTTCACCAAGGTAATATGAGAAGGTTGGAATATATGGAGAAAGGCAACAAGTATCACAAGAAAAATTTAACTAGCAAAATCTCACTTTTGTACATGAGAGAAGTTGAGGAAAAGATAGGCAATAAAATTGCTAGATTGACATATTTGGGATTGGAGGATCATATGCATGATTTTGTATAGTCCCAATTATATATACTCATCTCAACTTATACACATATACAATAGAGAGTTCTCTTAATACCATGGCTAGAGATACAACAATTACAAATACATGAATTCATGCCAGAAGGCAACTGACAAACGGTTGGAATCAAGATATACGAGCATGAGAAAGAGATACTTGATACCGAGATATAATTGGTAGGATGTAGAGGATATGAATTCATTGATCATCCTATAGCTTGCCTCCAATTTTCATTAATGCACCACTTCTTCAAGATTGAGAGACAGGCATCCAATATATCTCCAATGTACCTAAAACATATTTAAGTACAAAAATGGTCCCCAAACTTATTGGGTCCAAAGAAGTTAGTGCAACTACAATACATAGGTGAGACTCCACATAATTATGTGCATATTGATATGAAATTGAATTTCATGCACAACTTAGCCGATGGGAATTTGTGGAGTTTCCCCTATATATTGGATTAAAGAAAGCAAGCATGCCATAATATAAACATATAGTAAATATGCATGCATAAAGCTTTCAAGAACCAAAAATGAGATACAATTTGAACAAAAACACCAAGTAAATCGATATTTCACACACAAGAGTGTGACATGACAAACGATGTCCAAATTGTATCAAAGAACCAATTCAACACATGAAAGATCACAAGTTCAACAAATGAACTAGGCTAAAACCAAAAGAGCAAAAGATAGATAGAAATAAAAATGCTCAAGGATTTATCTCATTCTAAAATGGTAAAATCATGAAACAAGGAATGAGACAAAACCAACTCCCAAAAAGAGAAAAGTTCCAATAAGAAACCAAACTTCTCATGATGGCACAAAGTACCAAAACAAAAAGATTGAGGCTCCAAGCACAAAAAACCCGATATGGATCAAACAAAGAAGCATAAATACGAGTGTTCTAAATAATATAGGAGATCTCACCCATAAGTAGTACATTATATAGAATTTTGCTTTTGAATGCAAAATGCACACAAATGATATCATCACTACTACCTACATTAAATAAAACACAAGAGGATACCAATAAAATAAAAGGATCCAAAAGTAGCAAGGAATACATGGGAGCACACAAAACATTTACTTGGCCAAAGATAGGACAATATTAATCAAAGGTCAAAGTGAATATGATCAATAAATTCTACCATAAGTTGGGTACTCATTGTCCAAGGACAAGAAATATAATAATTTTCCATAAGGTAGCTTGCATGGATATCCAAGATCATAGACACAACAAGAAGCATATAACTAAATATAAGAAATTAAGCATGATACTTCGAACAAGATTCTTGGTAGCTTCCAATAGTCACACAATCACTAGTGATTAGAGTAACTTGAAGCAAATGGTTTCCATGAGTATATATATATCTAAATATGAGGAAACACATACCAAGAACCACTCTCATATACAAAGATCCAAAATAAGATCAATAAAGCCATTAAGGAAATTGGAACTTGTATGAGCAAATGTGTCACATAGGCGCTAGATAATTATCAATATCAATTCTAAGTGACACAACCTCAAATATTCACATTTTCTAGGATTGTAATATGCACTAAGCGTATGACTCCCCCATAATGTGATACTACCATAAAGCCAACCCGAGGCAAAAGGATACAAATAGAGATGATTAATGGACATTATAAAACTTAAAATTCTCATGAGAATTATACCACATAGAGACTAGACAATAAACCAATATAAATACTAGGTGGTATTCTCATGTACACACAATTTTGGTATTCTCAAACCAATATAAACCAAGTCTCCAATGTCCTCCAACAAACACCTATTGATCAAGTTTTGGATTGTTGGTCCCCAACCAAGTTGGGTCCTAAGAGGTTAGTCACAATAGGCTTGGCAACCCAAATGGTTCTTTTCTTGACACCACATTGAGCACCAACAAATTTGGCAAACACATTGCCAACCTCATCCTTACGAAGTGAATAAGCATCATCAATCAAGATAGGATGGGATGAGGAGTTACCAATAGTGCATGCGGAAGAATGTGCCCCTTCTCATGGCATATGTAGAAAGTTCTACTCTTGCTATATTTCTTATTAGGTGAAGCCACACCTCGAGGAAGGGCTCGAGTAGTTCTATTAGGAAGAGGCCCATTGATGACTTGAGGTGGAACTTGAGGCCGCTTCCCTTGATGCTTCACACTAAGAGGCTTTTTCTTCAATGGGAAAGATCTAACATGGTGCCCTTCTGCCTTGCACTTGAAGCAAATAATGTTGGCCGGATTCTTGACTTGATCTTGGCCATTCTTATTGTTGTCCTTGTGCTTCAACTTGATAGTGGACTTGTTCTTGACATTGGAGTTGAATCCAAGCCCACTCTTGTCATTGGGGGATTTTTGCACACTCAAGATTTTGTTGAGTGCGGCCTTCCCTTGATGACCCCTTTCAAGTCATTCTTCAAAGAAGTGATTTGAGCCTTGAGCTCTTTGTTTTCCTCTACATGGTTAGGTTCAACAAAAGTACTAGAGTAAGTAGATGCTACATTGTTAGAGCAACAAGGCACGGAATGTAATTCATCATGAGATATAGCATGGTTGTGAGAGGATGAATTACAAGGACTAGCACATGGCAATAAAACATTTGGAGTAGATGTAGTGCTAATCTCCACATGAGGCCCACTATATGTTACCTTTGACATGATGGCCTCATGAGCTAACTTTAGCCTACCATGGGAGACTAGAAGATCCTCATGTGATCTTGAGAGCTTAACATGGCTTTCTTCTAATTTCCCATAGTTGCTAGTTAGCAAAGCAAGTTGAGATTTTAGCTCAACATTCTCCTTAAAAATAGATGCTTCACAATAAATGGAGTTAGTAGTACAAGCATCATCATTATTAGAAATAGGTGAGGGCAACTTGGTAAGCTCTTTTGAATATGAAGCTTTAAGTTGCTCATGTGACTTGGTGAGTTTGATGATCTCACCCTTGATGACCCTAGAGCCATTTTTGAGGTGCTCAAAATCCTCAAGGAGTTTAGCATAAGCAACTTTAAGTTCATCATTTTTAATCTTGAAGGAGTTTGCCACCGCAAGTTCTCTATCATGGTATTCCTTTACTCTAGATAATTCTAGAGTGAAAGTCTCCTCAAGAGATTCTTTGGTGGGTTGTTCTTCTTCAAGGGAGTCCTTTAGTTGTGCAACTTCATTAGCATACTCACGCTCAAGTGCTAACTTTTCATCAATTAAGTTTTCTTGCTCCTCAATAAGATCATTGCCTTCTATGGCACAATTCAAGATTTCAAGAAAGTTGGAGGAAGCAATTTTATTTTTGAAGAGAGCGCTATAGACAACCTCTCCCATTTTCTTAATAGAGGTAATATCATACTTACTTCTATAATCATCATTATCATTCTCAACCTCATCATCATCATCATGAGATACAATGGGATTCAAAGAGGTTACCTTTGTTCCCTTAGCCATAAGGCACATGTGAGAACCGGAGGAAGGTGATGATGATATTGCACTTGTAGCTCTCTTCAAGACCTTGTCTTGGCCCATAGAATCTTCATTTTCCTCTACATGGTTAGCAACACAAGCACTAGATGAAATGGAACATTTTTATCATGGCAACAATACGACACAAGGATATCATCATGAGATTTATTCAAGTCATTTATACATGATATGCAAGGACTATTAACACAAGCATGTAAGGAGTTTTGAGTGCTAGAAGTGTTAAGGTCCAAAGATAGATCATTGCAACTAGATAGGGATGAAGGATTACAAATAGTAATATCACTATCCATATTTCAATTTCTATCACCACTCACCATATCATTACCTTGTGAAAAATCACACGTTGGTGAAGTGGTAGACAATGAGAGCTCATCACGACCGAAAGTGGAAGCAACACAATAATCCTCAATAATGTTGGACTTCCTATATTTATCTTGAAGCTTGGTCCATATCTCACGAGCGCTTGAATAAGGCATGATAGAAGAAAGAACTACATTGCTCACAACATGCAAAAGAATTTTAGTAGCTAGAGCATATATATGAGAGTTCAACTTCTCCTCTAAAGATTCGTTTTGGGTATCCATAGGAGAAGAGAGACCCACATATAGATATCCCTCAATAATTGGGTGAATTTCCCGAAATAAATTAAGCATGTGAATTTTCCAAACAACATAATTTGTGCCATCGAATGTGAGCGTGTACTTGTGCACTAATCCCCTAGCCGACATCTTTACTCTCAAGGCGGTGAAGCCTAAAATGAGAGACCGGGCTCTGATACCAATTTAAATGATACATATGTCGCCTAGAGGGGGGGGGGTGAATAGACGATTAAAACTTTTCCTAGAGTGGCTCAACAAAGGCGGAATAAAACTAGTGTTTAATTTGTTAAGCACAACCTAGAACAACTAAGGTTCACCTATGTGCACCAACAACTTATGCTAAGCAATACAAGCAACAAAGTGATAGCAAGATATATATTACTTCAAGCACGAACGCTATCACAATGTAAAGTGCATAAGTAAAGAGCTCGGGTATAGAGATAACCGAGGCACGCGGGGACACCGATATTTTACCAAGTTCCTCCCAACATGGAGTACGTCTCGTTTGGAGAGGGGGTGGTACCAAACCACCAACACCACAAAAGGCCTCCCTTATTCTCCGATGAATCTCACCCCAACGGGATCGATCCATGCTTCCACTATTGGTGCACTTGTCGGTGGCAACCGGAACCTCTCACAAGGTTGGGGCACTTCTCCACAAATTAATTGGAGGCTCCCAACAAATGCCACAAAAGGCCACAATGCCACCAAGGCCCAAAAAACCGTCTAGGGTTCCAAGAACCCAAGAGGGACAAGCTCCAATGAGTAACTCAAACCAAATCCTCCGAGGAGAACTCAAACCGATGCACCAAATGCAAATGGCAAGAACACCACAAAGGTGCTCAAATCCCTCTCTCCCAAATTCCACCAAAGATACAAAAGCTTATGGGGGAATACGAGAGGAAGAACAATGGAGGAAATCCACAAAAGACTCCAAGATCTAGATCCCAATATGTTCCCCTCACTTAGAGGAGAGATTGATTGGTGGGATTGTAGATCTAGATCTCCTCTTTTAAATCCCTCAAGAATATGCAAGAATCATCGGAGGGATTGAGAGAAAGAAAGTTCAAGAAGGTCAACAATGGAGGGGAAAACTTGCAAGAATGGTTGGGGAACCATTGGGGAAGAAGGCCCCTTAAATAGGTCCCCCGAAAATCCAACCGTTGAAGCCCAAAAATGCGAATCCCGGTACTACCGGACATTCCAGGTACTACCGGATATTCCCTGGGGATCCCAGGTCTCCAAACACACCTTATTCAGTACCAACCGGTACTAAGGGGCGGTACTACCGGACCTCCGGTACTACCGGACCCTGGTCCGGTACTACCGGTCATCCCTGGACGAAAACGGCCATAACTTTTGCATCCGGACTCCGATTTTGATGATCTTGGGCTCGTTTCGAAGAGGACAACAAGCTCTAAAAGATCATGCAAATAAACATCATATTACAGCAAGGGAGGATAGATCCAAATGACGAAAGGTTTAACCTCTCTCAAAAAGACGAACCGATAAAACCTCCCACATCGAAAACATAATAGAAAATGCATATGAAATCCGTTTTCGATGAACTAGAGCTTTTCATGGAGATTAACAAAAGCTATAAATCCTCACATGAGTAAGAACTAAATAATGGAAGGTTTTACCTATCTCTAAAATACAAACCGGTAAAACCTCCAAGATCAAAACGCAATAAGATATAAAAGGGAAATCCGTTTTTGATGATCTAGAGCTTGTTATGGAGATTACCACAAGCTCTGTATCCTCACATGGATAAGACCAAATAACAACCAAATATGATGATGCAAGTATGCAAAGGTTTGAGCTCTCTCCGAAGATGTGATCGAGTTACTCATTCGAGAGCCCCTCTTGATAGTACGGCTATCAATCCTAAACCCGGTCTCCCACTAACAACATGAAACCGGCAAAAGGGAAAACCTATCAAGATTATACCTTTGCCTTGAGCATTCTACTTGAGTTCGATGTAGACGATCTTGCCCTTCTCAAGATTGAACGCCTTTCTTGATTCTTCATCAGCGATCCATGATCACCGAGGATGGCAAGCATCAAACATGAGATCTTCTATATATGCCGCATTTTGAGCTTGCACAGGACATCTTCTTCTCATTTCATCGACCTTGAAGCCAACACATGCTCCAAGCGATGCCAATGGACCAACCTACAAATCCTACAAGTATGACTTAATACACACATTAGTCCATAAAGATTGTCATTAATTACCAAAACCACACATGGGGGCCCAACATGTTCTTTCAACGGGAGAGGCGGTTGGGGAAGGGGAGTCCTTCCCCAACTCCTCCACTTGGGCCGGTGGCAAGGATAGGGACGAATCCTCCCTTAGGTAGGATTCCTTCCCTCCCTCCACTAGGCAACCAATGTTGGGATTTGACTTTTCAAATTGGCGTTTAACTTTTAAAATTGGAGTTTGATTTATATCTTCCCATTGCCCAGACAAGTGATATAGGACATGATGCTACCATTCCACTTTGTCATGACACATCCATGTACCCTTACCACTCCGGATCGGTGGACCTTCTAGACCCTTCTAGAACATTCTGGTGGAAACATCGAAACCATTCTCGAACTCCAGAATTGGACTTTAATTATATGAATCTTATTCTATGGACCATTTAGGATCTCCTCGTGATGTCCTGGATCCAATCCGAGACTCTAAACAACATTTGGTCTCTTACTCACATTCCATATCTACTAAACAACACCGAATCCTTAAGTGTGTCTCCCTACGGTTCATGAATTATGCAGACATGATCGAGACTCTTCTCTGATCAATAACCAATAGAGGAATCTCGAAATTCATATGGCTCCCACATATTTCTACGATTACTTCATGATCGAATGAACCATTTACATACGATACCAATTTCTCTTTGTCTCGTGATACTTTACTTATTCGAGGTTTGATCGTTGGTATCTCTGCATACCTAGTTCAACCTCATTACTAATAAGTACTCTTTACTCGTTCCTGTGATATGTCATCCCTTGTCAGATAGTCACATGCTTGCAAGCTAATTGGATGACATTCCACCGAGAGGGCCCAGAGTATATCTATCTGTCATATGGATGGACAAATCCCACTCTTGATCCATGTGTGTAGAGGGAGTGTCCCAACCTTTATACAATATAAGGTGGAGTCCCCTGTGTTTACAATGCTAGTCCCTGGATCAATAGCTAGCATCCACAGTTAAGATGTAATATCAAGATACAAAGGTCATATTATAACTTTATAACCAGGAATAACATAATTTTTTTACATCATACATAGCTCATTTGGCTATTACATTACATTGCAGCGGAATAACTATAGTCATTGGGTCCTTCATCTTCAAAGTGCCACAGGCAGATGTTGGTTGTAGACTTTGTAATCCTAATCAATCAGTCTTCACTAAAATCAATCAATCTTCACTAAAATCAATCAAACCTGCAACATTACAAGTTACAGCCACAAGGGTCAATACATTTGAATTGTATTGGCAAGTTTCACTACTATGTGGAATATAAGTGGATCCTATCATCACATGCATATTTGGCTAAGTAGAGTTTAGGCTCATTTGCATAAAGCAATACTTTATCCTATCTTTTCAAAATGGTTTTGGTCCTTTGTCAAATCTCCTTTTCTAAGTTCCTTGAACTCCTTGGTAGAAACTCAAGTGTTCAAATCCTTGTCAAAATCCCTTGAGCTCCTTGGTAACCCCAAGTGCATCAAGTTTTATCAAAACTCATGAGTTCCTTGGTAACCCCAAGGGTTCATGTTTTCATCTCTTGAGTTCCTTGGTAACCCCAAGTACATCAAGTTTTATCAAAGTCTCTTGAGCTCCTTGGAAACCCCAAGTGCATCAAGTCCTTAAAATTTTTCTTTTAGAAATTAGAATGTCGAGATCTCCCATAGTTCAAACTTTAGTTGCTCAGTATTGTCCATAACCGGGGACACGGCTAAGTACTTAGATTTTATTATCTTCTACAGAAGGAGTACACTTTACCCACATGTCACAATCCCATCCTTTTGCCACCAGTGGCCTACTGGATTAGTGCTCACCAAGATGGAGTACTGGCAGATTGAGAATGTGACGAAGTCTTTCCAAAGGGTCCTACCATACACCATTGCTAGCTTGCCTTCAGCACCCATGTAGGATTCTAGGTCCCCATGTCTAGTTAACTGAGGATAGTGCATGAGTCTTCCCAATGTAGTTGACTAAGCCAGAGCCATAATAGCATGTGGTTGCACACGAAAGCCACAATTGGAGAAACATGTTCAATCTCTAAGTTTCCTAGGTGGTTTTCTTTTGGAGCACAACACAAAGTGATTCCCATAGACATGGTTCCTTTTGTTGCCACCCTCTCCAAAACTTAAAGTATCCTCCACCTAGGTAGTTCATTGAGTCCTTGTTTTATTATGTAAAACACAAGTCCTTTTCTCAACCTTTGTAAAATCTCAACATGTATCTCTTTTCAAAATATATCATGGCTAAGCATGTAACAACTACATTGTTTTCACTAAGGAATGTATAGGGAATCCTACTAGGATTTTGGCATAGCATAAGTATAAAATATCTTTTCATGCATGTTTCAAAATCCACTAAGTATAATGAAAATAGTAGGAATTTTAGATGATAGTGTAACTTGCCTTTTTGGAAGGGAATGGTGGTTCACTCCTTGATCTTGCTAGTCTCACACTTTGCTAATTTCACTACAATCAATCAAGCAAACTCTATATCCACTAGCATTCCAATAATCAATCAAACCACAATTCACACACATAAAACTATGGGATCTAAGATCTAAGTCATGCATGTAAGCATGTAAAAGATTGTTCTAATTGCAAAGGTGGTCTCCACTAGGCTTCTAAACTTTGTAAAGTCCAAAGTGGTCATTTACCAAAATGGCAAAGTCATTTGCAAAAAGGGTTTTGTCCATAAACCATTTTTAAATCCATTCAACATTTTATGTGGTGGAAAAACATTTTTATCAAGCAACAATTTTAAGTGGTTCACCAAATAAGTTGAGGTTTCTCAAAACTTGGTGTTTATGGCCATTAGGTTTGATCCAAAATATTTTCCCAAAGTTTTTACTCCAAAAACATTTTCATAACAAAATTTATTATTTTTATTTGGCTAGAAATGGACTAAATCAATTAATCTATCCTAAATTTCACCAAATTCATTTTTAACTCCATGGGTTGGTTCCTAGGGTCAGTAAGTTCACAACAAACCATTTTGCCAAGGTTTCAAACTCAAAACCATTTTTGAATCATTTTTCTAATCTAAACAAGCAATCAAAAGTATCAGCAAAAACAAGCAAACTAATAGATACTATTTTCTAAACAAATTCCATGGTTGGCTAGGGTTTGTTCCCCTGATTCCAACGGTATAAAGTTTGCAATTTTTGGACGTGTGGATCAAAATTTATAGTGTTTTCAAAATCACATCTAAATCAGATTCAAATTCTATTTCTAATCCATCTGGTGACACGCGGCATGATTTCATTGGGTGGTACCGGTTCGGGTGGATCACGCGCTGCAGACCGTAGGATCTCATTTAGATCGAGCGGCGCAGAGGCATACGATACCTCTTCGCTTATGTTCTATTACAGCCTTACGATCTAGATCTAACGGACGCAATCAATCAGACCACTAACTGGCGGCGCTGCGCGGCGGTGGACAGAGGCGACGGTCAGGCGGCGGGCTAGTGGATGTTCTAGGAAGCAAGGTAGACAGAGGGGGTGCTCACCAGAATCGCGAGGAAATGGTGATGCTCGACGTGTGCTTGTGGTGGCAAGGGGTGCTCTGGTACAGCTGCGATTGCTCGTCGGAGTAGAGAACAACGTCGGGTGGTCCTGGTCGTGGTCAGAGGCGAAGTTGTCGATCACGAGGAGGCAAACAGAGGGCGTGGTCAGATGCATGAGGTCACGGAGATGACGCGAGCGTGAAGGAGAAGGCTTGGGGCGGTCTGGACTTACCGGAGGAGCTCGACGGAGACGAGACAGGCGGCGGCGCTCAGAGCTTTGTCGAAGACGACTCCCTGAGGCGCCCGCGGTCGAACAGAGGGTACTGGGAGATGTGCCAGGGAGTGGTGAGTGTGCTTGTGTGCTTGTGGAGGCAGGAGGTGGTGTGGTTCGGCCGAAATCGAGGGAGGACGGTGGTCGGAGCTGCGGCGGTGCGAGCTCAAATTGAGGCAGCCTCGGGGCAGAGAGGGAGTGGCGTGTGAGGGGAAAGGAGGAGGAGACGCTGGCGTTTAATAGCGTGCAGTCACGGCGAGGTTAAGCGCGGAATCAATGCGTATTCAACACCGGCGTAATTGGTAGCAACGGCAGGCGTCGTTAGCGCGAGGAGGAAGAAGAGGAGTGAGTTGGCTGTGTGGGTCCCTGCTGTCAGCGAGGAATGAGAGGGGGAAGAGGGCCACTAGTCAGCGTCTGTTCGGGTTAGAAACGGAGTGCGAAATGTTTTTCTTCGGGGAAGGGAGCTGGGCTGTTTTGCTGGGCTTATTGGGCTTGGCCGGCTGGGCTGGTCCAGATTCTATTTTTTTTCTTCCTGGAACCTTTTTCCTTTTCCAATTCTTTTTCTGTTTTTGAAATTCAAACAATCAAACAACATTCAAACCAATTCAAACAATTACTAATCTTTGTACTTTGATTTTGGTTCTGTTTATCAACATACACCAAATTCCAAAATAAAATAATAATTTTTATTCTTTTGAGGATCCATCCTTTAATTAAATAAAATGGATCTTTAGTTACTTAATAAAATAGGGTTTGATTTAATTAACAAAATCTCCATTTGAAATACAAATATTTTCAAAACCAAATCAGTAGGTTTTATTTGGAAATAAAGAATACTTGGAAACTTGTTTAAAACAAAATAACCTTTTATTTTAGGGTCCATTAATAATTAAATACAATAGACCTTCATTATAAAATCAACTAGGATTTATTTTATTTAAAATATTTGTTTTGAATTCAAAAATAAAGCGAAAACACTTCAGTAGGTTTTATTTGAGAATATAAAATATTTGGAAAACTTATTTAAAATAATTTAATAAGTTTTTGATGTTTTAATTAAAATGGTAAAACCTTTTATTTAGATAAAATTGGATATTAAATCCTTATTAATTTATTTAAATAAACCTTTGCTATTTTTATTCAAATCAAAATGTTTTAATTCCAAATCTTGGCCAAGGTTTAATTTGGCTTTATAAAATAATCTTTATTTATGAATCCACCTTTTCTTTTGAAAACCAAATCTTTTATTAAAAGATCCAAAATAGTAATTCCAAAACATTTTAATTTCCTTTAATAAATGTTTATCCTTATAAATCCCTTTAGGATTTATTTGATTCAAATTGGTTTGAAGTTCCAATTAAATTCAAAAAGTTTCTTCTGGCCCTGAAAACCAAACAAAGTTTTATTTTATTCATTTATTTTCACATTACAAGATTTGGAAAATCTTGGGATGTGACAGGCTACCACCCGTAAAATAAATCTCGTCCCGAGATTTGGGAAGGCTAGGGTTACAAGCCGGTTCAAAACAACTAGGGTACTACCACCCTTAAAAATTCTCAAACAAAAATTACATATTGGCCTTCTTGGAATCCTGGGGGAACTTCTCTAAGTAACTTTTGTATTGCGTCCATTGTTTCCACACTTGACTCATGGGCCAAGGTTGAGTTTCTCCATAGGCTTGTTCAACTTGTTCTTCATCTTTTATGGACAGTTGCTTGCATAATGTCCTGGATTCTTGCAGTTGAAACAATGGATGTCCTTGAGTTCTTTACGTGGCTCTTGTGGACAAGTTGCTACATAGTGGCCTAGCTCTTTGCAGTTGTTGCACACTACTTGGCCAATCTCTTTATTCTTTGGGTTCTCTGGGCATTCACCAGAATAGTGTCCCATTTCCTTACACTTATAACATTGCACATGGCTTTTGTCTATCTTTTGCTTCTTGGGTTTCTTTGATCCTTTGAATTGGGTTGTCTTGTTTGGAGGTATAAGTGGTCCTTTTCCTTTGCCATCAACATTCTTGGCATACTTGGATCCTTCTTGTTTCCTTTGTTCAACAATGGCATAGATGGGGCATTGGATAGGAACATGATTGTTTCCTTCACACAAATAACAAGTGGCTTGAGAGGTGGGACATTGTCCAACAGGATGTTTCTCTTCACAGTTGGGGCATTGATCTCCATGCTCCTTGTAAGTATGATCCTTGTCTCCACAAATAATACAAGCTGGGGCTCCATCTAGAATAATATTTCTGTCATCCTTGTTGTCAAAGACTCTTTTGGGATAGCTTTCTTCCATGTTGATCATTTGATTAGTCACCTTAAGCATCAGTTGGGTTTGTTCCTCCAAAAACTTTTGAAGTGCTGGATCTTTATCACTAGTGTTGGCTATGAACTGAGTTGTCAGTTGGTTTAACTGGTGTTGAGTTGCTATGAGCTTTTTCATGCTGTCCTCTTGGTTGGTGTTGGTGTCATCAACCTTGGAGTATTTTGGAGTAGTCATCTGTTTGGGTTGAATGGAAATTAGAGTAGGCAAGATATTTCTATGGAAATATTTCTAATCACACACAATATTTCTAATCACACACATCACAATTCACACTAGCAATGTGCATGCAATCACAACAAAACATTTCAAGCAAACACAAGGTTCAAGCACATACTTAGGCAACAAATATTTTTGTTTACACCTCATAAGTTGGTGGTTTTGTCTTAACTAAAATATGGTGGTCCATCTATATGGTTCACTTGTGATTTTTCCTTCCTTTATGATTCTTCTTGTATGAGATCATGGTTTCCTTGAGAAAAAAAACTCTTGGTTACAATAATTCAAAGTTGTTGATGGCTCCTTATTTTGCATTCCCTCAGTCTCTAAATCTTGAGTAAGATTTCCTTGTCTCACTTGTAGTCCTTAGTGGTATCCAAGTTGGAAGTCTTTGGAGAACATGCTAAGATGTTGAAGTCATTAGAGTTGAAGAAGTTGAAGTCATTAGAGTTGAAGAAGTTGAAGAAGTCCTTTGCACATGGTGTAGTCTTTGGCCATGGGTAGGTTTTTCCATCAGTTGAAATAGAAGAGAATGTAGAGTTGAAACCAAAATGGTTGAGGAAAGAGTTTACAATTGTTTTTGTAAATAAGTTTTGGAACAAGAACAACTCCTATTTTTCTAAGGGTTTTTGTCCAATGCTAGGGTTTACAAATCCTACAGGCAACACAATGCTCTGATACCATCTGTAGAGGGAGTGTCCCAACCTTTATACAATATAAGGTGGAGTCCCCTGTGTTTAAAATGCTAGTCCCTGGATCAATAGCTAGCATCCACAGTTAAGATGTAATATCAAGATACAAAGGTCATATTATAACTTTATAACCAGGAATAACATAATTTTTTTACATCATACATAGCTCATTTGGCTATTACATTACATTGCAGCGGAATAACTATAGTCATGGGGTCCTTCATCTTCAAAGTGCCACAGGCAGATGTTGGTTATAGACTTTGTAATCCTAATCAATCAATCTTCACTAAAATCAATCAAACCTGCAACATTACAAGTTACAGCCACAAGGGTCAATACATTTGAATTGTATTGGCAAGTTTCACTACTATGTGGAATATAAGTGGATCCTATCATTACATGCATATTTGGCTAAGTAGAGTTTAGGCTCATTTGCATAAAGCAATACTTTATCCTATCTTTTCAAAATGGTTTTGGTCCTTTGTCAAATCTCCTTTTCCAAGTTCCTTGAACTCCTTGGTAGAAACTCAAGTGTTCAAGTCCTTGTCAAAATCCCTTGAGCTCCTTGGTAACCCCAAGTGCATCAAGTTTTATCAAAACTCATGAGTTCCTTGGTAACCCCAAGGGTTCATGTTTTCATCTCTTGAGTTCCTTGGTAACCCCAAGTACATCAAGTTTTATCAAAGCTCTTGAGCTCCTTGGTAACCCCAAGTGCATCAAGTCCTTAAAAGTTTTATTTTAGAAATTAGAATGTCGAGATCTCCCATAGTTCAAACTTTAGTTGCTCAGTATTGTCCATAACCGGGGACACGGCTAAGTACTTAGATTTTATTATCTTCTGCAGAAGGAGTACACTTTACCCACATGTCACAATCCCATCCTTTTGCCACCAGTGGCCTACTGGATTAGTGCTCACCAAGATGGAGTACTGGCAGATTGAGAATGTGACGAAGTCTTTCCAAAGGGTCCTCCCATACACCATTGCTAGCTTGCCTTTAGCACCCATGTAGGATTCCAGGTCCCCATGTCCAGTTAACTGAGGACAGTGCATGAGTCTTCCCAATGTAGTTGACTAAGCCAGAGCCATAATAGCATGTGGTTGCACACGAAAGCCACAATTGGAGAAACATGTTCAATATCTAAGTTTCCTAGGTGGTTTTATTTTGGAGCACAACACAAAGTGATTCCCATATACATGGTTCCGTTTGTTGCCACCCTCTCCAAAACTTACAGTATCCTCCACCTAGGTAGTTCATTGAGTCCTTGTTTTATTATGTAAAACACGAGTCCTTTTCTCAACCTTTGTAAAATCTCAACATGTATCTCTTTTCAAAATATAGCATGGCTAAGCATGTAACAACTACATTGTTTTCACTAAGGAATGTATAGGGAATCCTACTAGGATTTTGGCATAGCATAAGTATAAAATATCTTTTCATGCATTTTTCAAAATCCACTAAGTATAATGAAAATAGTAGGACTTTTAGATGATAGTGTAACTTGCCTTTTTGGAAGGGAATGGTGGTTAACTCCTTGATCTTGATAGTCTCACACTTTGCTAATTTCACTACAATAAATCAGGCAAACTCTATATCAACTAGCATTCCAATAATCAATCAAACCACAATTCACACACATAAAACTATGGGATCTAAGATCTAAGTCATGCATGTAAGCATGTAAAAGATGGTTCTAATTGCAAAGGTGGTCTCCACTAGGCTTCTAAACTTTGTAAAGTCCAAAGTGGTCATTTACCAAAATGTCAAAGTCATTTGCAAAAAGGGTTTTGTCCATAAACCATTTTTAAATCCATTCAACATTTTATGTGGTGGAAAAACATTTTTATCAAGCAACAATTTTAAGTGGTTCACCAAATAAGTTGAGGTTTCTCAAAACTTGGTGTTTATGGCCATTAGGTTTGATCCAAAATATTTCCCCAAAGTTTTTACTCCAAAAACATTTTCATAACAAAATTTATTATTTTTATTTGGCTAGAAATGGACTAAATCAATTAATCTATCCTAAATTTCACCAAATTCATTTTTAACTCCATGGGTTGGTTCCTAGGGTCAGTAAGTTCACAACAAACCATTTTGCCAAGGTTTCAAACTCAAAACCATTTTTGAATCATTTTTCTAATCTAAACAAGCAATCAAAAGTATCAGCAAAAACAAGCAAACTAATAGATACTATTTTCTAAACAAATTCCATGGTTGGCTAGGGTTTGTTCCCCTGATTCCAACGGTATAAAGTTTGCAATTTTTGGACGTGTGGATCAAAATTTATAGTGTTTTCAAAATCACATCTAAATCAGATTCAAATTCTATTTCTAATCCATCTGGTGACACGCGGCATGATTTCATTGGGTGGTACCGGTTTGGGTGGATCACGCGCTGCAGACCGTAGGATCTCATTTAGATCGAGCGGCGCAGAGGCATACGATACCTCTTCGCTTATGTTCTATTACATCCTTACGATCTAGATCTAACGGACGCAATCAATCATACCACTAACTGGCGGCGCTGCGCGGCGGTGGACGGCGGCGACGGTCAGGCAGCGGGCTAGCGGCTGTTCTAGGAAGCAAGGTAGATAGAGGGGGTGCTCACCAGAATCGCGAGGAAGTGGTGATGCTCGACGTGTGCTTGTCGTGGCAAGGGGTGCTCTGGTACAGCTGCGATTGCTCGCCGGAGTAGAGAACAACGTCAGGTGGTCCTGGTCGTGGTCGGAGGCGAAGCTGTCGATCACGAGGAGGCAAACAGAGGGCGTGTTCAGATGCAGGAGGTCACGGAGATGACGCGAGCGTGAAGGAGAAGGCTTGGGGCGGTCTGGACTTACCGGAGGAGCTCGACGGAGACGAGACAGGCGGCGACGCTCAGAGCTTTGTCGAAGACGACTCCCTGAGGCGCCCGCGGTCGAACGGAGGGTACTGGGAGATGTGCCAGGGAGTGGTGAGTGTGCTCGTGTGCTTGTGGAGGCAGGAGGTGGTGTGGTTCGGCCGGAATCGAGGGAGGACGGTGGTCGGAGCTGCGGTGGTGCGAGCTCAAATTGAGGCAGCCTCGGGGCAAAGAGGGAGTGGCGTGCGAGGGGAAAGGAGGAGGAGACGCTGGTGTTTAATAGCGTGCAGTCACGGCGAGGTTAAAGCGTGGAATCAATGCGTATTCAACACCGGCGTAATTGGCAGCAACGGCAGGCGTCGTTAGCGCGAGGAGGAAGAAGAGGAGTGAGCTGGCTGTGTGGGTCCCTGCTGTCAGCGAGGAATGAGAGGGGGAAGAGGGCCACTAGTCAGCGTCTGTTCGGGTTAGAAACGGAGTGCGAAACGTTTTTCTTCGGGGAGGGGAGCTGGGCTGTTTTGCTGGGCTTATTGGGCTTGGCCGGCTGGGCTGGTCCAGATTCTATTTTTTTTTCTTCCTGGAACCTTTTTCCTTTTCCAATTCTTTTTCTGTTTTTGAAATTCAAACAATCAAACAACATTCAAACCAATTCAAACAATCACTAAACTTTGTACTTTGAATTTGGTTCTGTTTATCAACATACACCAAATTCCAAAATAAAATAATAATTTTTATTCTTTTGAGGATCCATCCTTTAATTAAATAAAATGGATCTTTAGTTATTTAATAAAATAGGGTTTGATTTAATTAACAAAATCTCCATTTGAAATCCAAATATTTTCAAAACCAAATTAGTAGGTTTTATTTGGAAATAAAGAATACTTGGAAACTTGTTTAAAACAAAATAACCTTTTATTTTAGGGTCCATTAATAATTAAATACAATAGACCTTCATTATAAAATCAACTAGGATTTATTTTATTTAAAATATTTATTTTGAATTCAAAAATAAAGCCAAAACACTTCAGTAGGTTTTATTTGAGAATATAAAATATTTGGAAAACTTATTTAAAATAATTTAATAAGTTTTTGATGTTTTAATTAAAATGGTAAAACCTTTTATTTAGATAAAATTGGATATTAAATCCTTTTTAATTTATTTAAATAAACCTTTGCTATTTTTATTCAAATCAAAATGTTTTAATTCCAAAGCTTGGCCAAGGTTTAATTTGGCTTTATAAAATAATCTTTATTTATGAATCCACCTTTTCTTTTGAAAACCAAATCTTTTATTAAAAGATCCAAAATAGTAATTCCAAAACATTTTAATTTCCTTTAATAAATGTTTATCCTTATAAATCCCTTTAGGATTTATTTGATTCAAATTGGTTTGAAGTTCCAATTAAATTCAAAAAGTTTCTTTTGGCCCTGAAAATCAAACAAAGTTTTATTTTATTCATTTATTTTCACATTACAAGATTTGGAAAATCTTGGGATGTGACAATGTGCCTCAACACATACTTTCTGAACACCCAATGCCACCTTTATAACCACCCAGTTACGAAGTGGTGTTTGATGTCATCAAAGCATCCATCCGATGATGGGATTAACATGATATCATGGTCGAAGGATTTAGGTTACTATGTATCTGAAATCTTATAGCAAACAAACTATTGAAATGACTTGATCTTTATGCTACGCTTAACTATAGGAGTATGTCCATCACACCATTCTCCTAATGATATGATCTTGTTGTTAATAACATAATAATGTTCATGATCAGGAAACCATGATCATCTATTAACCAACAAGCTAGTATTTCAAAGAGGCTTTACTAGGGACTCTTATAAGTTTACAAATCACACAAGTATTAATGTTTCCAGTTTATACAATTATAGCATGAATGTAAACATTTATCATAAACACAAAGATATAATAATAACTACTTTTATTATTGCCTCTTGGGCATATCTCCAACACTCTTTACTCATTCCGTGATATGGCATCCCTTGTGACCAAGTCACGTGTTTGCAAGCCAATTGGATGACATTCCACCAAGAAGGCCCAGAGTATATCTATTCGTTATATGGATGGAAAAATCTCACTCTTGATCCATGTGCCTCAACACATACTTCCAAAATACCTAATGCCACCATTATAACCACCCAGTTACGGAAGTGGCGTTTGATGTCATCAAAGTATTCATCCAATGATGGTGATTAACATGATCTCACGGTCGAAGGATTAGGTTACTATGTATTTGAAAGATTTATAGCAAATGAACTCTAAATGACTTGATCTTATGCTATGCTAACTATAGGAGTGTGTCCATCACATCATTCTCCTAATGATATGACCTTGTTATTAATAACATCCAATGTCCATGATCAGGAAACCATGATCATCTATTAATCAACAAGCTAGTTTAATAAGAGGATTACTAGGGACTTTTTTATATTTACAAAACACACAAATATTAATGTTTTTGGTTAATACAATTATAGAATGGGATGTAAACATTTATCATAAACACAAAGATATAATAATAACCATTTCATTATTGCCTCTTGGGCATATCTCCAACAACGATCGGGTCAGCCTTCAGCCCTCGAAACCATGGCTGAACCCATAGATCGGTTCAAGGGAGACCAAGATGCAGCATCGGCACCTGCGGCAACCACCATGCCGCTTCCAAGTTTTCACCATTGCCCCAATCTTCTCCTCCATGCCTCCCTTCCAAGCCGCTGGCAAACACCACTCGGTCGAGCACCGCCGCCACCGCTTGGATCCACAGGCACTGCCCCTTGGTGTCCACCCCATGCTGCGAAGAGGATCGATGGGGCCGTGCAGATCGCTCGCCACCTTCGGCAGCCTAGACGTGGCTTCTACCGCTGGCGAGGGCGGCGGCAGCGGCATGCGGGGGAGCGACGGTGGCGACTGACTAAGGTTTGGATGGGGCGCCCCGAGGTTGCCTTGCGCGAGCGACCCAGGAGCATACATAATCTACTATTAGCCCTGGCGGACAAAAACCAAACACATAACATAGTTCTGAAGCAAATATTTCACAATTAAATATAACAAACAACACGAGGAAATATGAGGCCATGCCTAGCAGTTTCCGACGTGCATCTACGTATGCTCAATTAAATCCGATTGTAGTCAGTTGTGCATATCGTGGTCATGTATCTCATGGTGCACATATAAGAACTCATTGAAGGTTGCTAGCCATGGCATCGTCTCGACTAGATCACCCTCAAAATCCCATCCTTGGTTATGGAGTCGATCATCCCGCTCATACTCAATGATCATGTTGTGGATGATAACACACATGGTCATCACCTCCCACATTGTCTTAGTGCTCCAAGTTAAAGAAGGGTGCCGAACAATGGCCCACCTAGACTGCCCACTCCACATCCTTCCTATTAACCTCTTTCTCCTTGAAAAACCTTGCACATTTGTGATCACCGGGATCATGAATGGTCTTCACAAGGGTTGCCCAATCTAGGTAGACATATGCATGACCCCCGATCTCATAGTGATTTGTGGAGCATTGCCTTCCACCAGCCTAAAGAATAACTGGCAGCGCTAGAACACATTGATGTCATTGTTATAACCTTCCATGCCAAAACAAAGTGTCATATCCATAGATCTTGAGATGCAAGTGCCTTAAGAACCACTCTACAACCATCCACATGCCCACTATACTACTCCTGCCAAGTAAAAGGGCAGTTCTTCCACTCCCAATGCATGCAATCTATGTTTTCCAACATCCCTAGAAATCCCCTCTTCTCATTGATGGATAACAGACGGATAGTGTCTTCGGTATTTGTCTCTCTCGGGTAAACTTCACCAAAAACCGCAGTCACCGCTTTATAGAACCTATACTGTTGGAGATATGCCCAAGAGGCAATAATAAAGTGGTTATTATCATATCTTCGTACTTATGATAAATATTTACATACCATGCTATAATTATATTAACCGGAAACATTAATACTTGTGTGATTTGTAAACATGTAAGAGTCCCTAGTAAAGCCTCTTTTTAAACTAGCTTGTTGGTTAATATATGATCATGGTTTCCTGATCATGAACATTGAGATGTTATTAACAACAAGGTCATATCATTAGGAGAATGATGTGATGGACATACTCCTATAGTCAACCACAAGTCAAACTCGTTAAGCTTTGTCGGTCTTAAAGGGTATGTTCTCTACGGATATACATCCGCCCGTTGTTTGTATATAGTAGGTAGATCTTGGTACATAGTTCCCATCGTAGGAAAATTTTGTTTTCTATGCTGCGAACCCTAAAGTGGTATCAGAGCCGGATCTATGCGTAGATGCTTTACACAGGTAGTACACATATGAGTATGTGGGCGATGATGATCATGTTGTTGCTCCTTAGTTGTAATTTTGGATATTGGTGGCATAGTGGGATGAAGCGGCCCGGACAAACTTTACATATCCTCGCACATGAGACATGTTCCACGCTTGACATGCAACTAGTTTGCATAAGTGGCTAGCGGGTGTCTGTCTCTCCTACTATAGTCAATATCTATTTTGCAACGAGTTGTCAACAATTTGGTTATCCTCGTTGTGGTTCATGTTTATAGGTAAGAACGGTTCTATCTCGAAAGCCCTAAGCCACGTAAAACTTGCAATGGATAAATTAGAGGCGTCTAGTTTAGATTGTTGCTGGGCTAGTGTTATGATATGGTGATGTTGTAAATAGAAGTATGAGATGATACTCTTACAACACACATAGCGTGTAAACTCCATAGACCTTGGATTTACACATAAAGGTATGATAGTGATCATACCACGAAGCACATGATAGAGATCATATGCGGGAACCCTATCATTCCACTAATAATCATGTGATGTTTGATAGCATCTTATATTGCTTGTTTAGCGCTTTGTTAGCATAATAAGATGACCCCTCATTTAAATATCAAGATAAGAATGTGTTCTTCCTTTAGTATGCACCGATTATGTTTTCGTCGCTCCAAGACATCACGTGATGATCGGATGTTCTTGGATCCACGACCATATTTCGGGTGTAAAACAGTTACACACGCGAATACTAAGGTTCTTACTTGGCGAGCCTAGCATGTACAGACATGGCCTCGGAACACGGACCGAAAGGTTAAGCATGAGTCATATAGTAGATATGATGCCCATTTGATGCTCGCCTTTGAAGCTATACCGACTCACATGATGATCGGACTTGGTGTAGTGGATTTGGTTCATATAATCACCAAAATGGCACGAGGTATGTCGTTTTTGAGTGGGAGTTCATTCGTAATATGGATTAGTTGAACTCGATCTATCATAAACTTAGTCTAAACTTTACAAATTCTGTTGTAGATGGCACCATGTAAGGTTCCCAACCTTTAATAAGGTAGATATCCCTGTGTTTACAATGCTAGTCCCTGGATCAATAGATAGCATCCACAGTTAAGATGTAATATCAAGATACAAAGGTCATAATACAACTTTATAACCAGGAATAAAATAATTTATTACATCTTACATAGCTCATTTGGCTATCTCATTATAATGCAGCAAAATATAACAATAGCATGGGGTCCTTCATCTTCAAAGTTCCACAGGCAGACATGTTGGTTGTAGACTTGTAATCCTAATCAATAAACTTCACTAACATCAAACAAACCTGCAACATAAAAGTTACAGTCACAAGGGTCAATACATTTGAATTGTATTGGCAAGTGATACTATGGTAGTATAGTGGAGTCTATCATCTATATGCATCTGGCTAAGTGGAGCTTAGACTAGCTTTGCTCAAAATAGATTTTCCTTATCATTTGAAAACACTAAGTTTTTGTTTGTCAAAAATCACCCAAGGCATCTCCCAATAGAAATTGGTGATCCTTCAACCCTTGTTCAACCACAAGCTTTTAACTTAGAAATTGGGATGAGGATATTCTTGATAGCTTCCATGTCTTGATGCTCAAATTGTCCTTTGCCAGGGACATGGCTAAGTACTTAGATTTTACACTCTGCAGAGGTGGTGCACTTTCCCCACAAGACTTGGTTTCACCAAGACAAGATCTTTCAGAAGCCTTCCCATAGACCAGAATGGACGCGCTCCAACCTATCAATCCCCTACCACCAACTGTCCATTTGGCTAAGTTATTGCATCCTATATGATCCACGCAGAGCCCATAATGCCAAGTGGCTGCACTTGAAGCTTCTCAACATTTGACATCTCAAATCTCTTTGTTCCTGGGTGGCCATCCACAAGTGTGATACACAAGGTAAACCATAGAAATGGGCCTTGTGTAACCACTCAACACAAACCATTCCTTCCATTCCACCCAGGTGATTCATTCACTTAGTTGTTTTATTAAACAAAACATAAGTCCTTGACTTAGAAATATTCCATAGTATGAATATATATTCCACCCTTGTTTTCTACTAGCTAAGCTAAGCATGAGGGTAGTAGGAATCTTAACTTAGGAAAATTCTACTAAGGTTTCATCTACTAGGATTTCCCATGGCATAGTTTATACTTAGCAAAATTCCATGCAACTCCTACTTAGAAATATCACTGATGCATAGTGAAAATAATGGGACAAAAGTATGAAGCATCACTTTCCTTTTTGGTAGAGAATATAATTTCACTCCTTGTCTTTGCAATGATCACACTCTTCAATTCACTACAATTCAATCAAGCAAGGCACAATTTCAATCTACCATTCAAGCAAACATCACATAAAATAATATCAACAAAACAATGCATGCAAGCATGCCAAACTTTGTTTTATTTACAAAAGTGGTTTATAATAGGTTATAAACATTATAAAACACTTATTGGTCATTTTATAAAGTGGCAAAACTATTTGCAAAAGATTCTACCTATAAACCATTTTTAAACCAAAGTATTATTTTATGTGGTGAAGAAATGTTTTTAATAAGGCAACAATCTATAGGGTTCACAAAATATGTTTTCAAACCATAAAACCTTGTGTTTAGGGTCATAGAGTTTATTACAAAACATTTCCCAAAGGTTTTCTTCAAAAAGCATTTTTAACAATTAAACCATATTTTTATTTGACTAGAAATGGTTTAAATCAAAGATTCATTCTTTTGCTTCAACAAATATATTTTTGAAACCACAAAGTGATTCCTATGGTCAGTAGGTTCAAAACAAACCATTTTCCAAAGGTTTTATCAAAAAATCATTTTAGAACAAATTTTATATTCTAAACAAGCATACATAAGTTTCTGCAAAAACAATCAATTTAACAGAAGCTTTTTACTAAACAAAGTGCATGATTAGAAAGTACTTGTTTTTATGAATCCATTGATATAAAATTTGCAAAATTTGGACGTGTGGTTTGAAATTTATGAATTTTTCAAATTGGAACATCTAATAGACATTTCTGTTTTTATTTCAAACGGACAGGGCCACGCGTCGTGCTGTGATTGGTCTGTACCGCTTCGTGCGGATCGACAGATGCGAGCCGTTGGATATAAGTGACATCGCACGGCTTAGAGCACTGTTTACCCTTTCGAGTTAGTTTCTATCATAATCGCCATATCAAGATCCTACGGAACTAATCGCCTTGACCATTAAGCAGCGGCGCTGGCGGCGGCATGTGGTGGCGCGCGGTCAGACGGCGGCGGAGCTGGTGATGCAGGAAGCGAGAAGGGAAGAGGGATGGCTCACCGTGATTGCAGTGACGTGGGGAAGCTCGACGTGCTGGTTGTAGACGAAGGGGCGCTCGTATGTGCTGGCGATTCCTCATCGGAGTTCGCGAAGGCGTCGGGTGCTCTCTGTTGAAGATGGTGGCGAGGCTAAGGTGTTGTTAGATGCGTAGGTTAGTGGCGAGTATGCGCGTGTGAAAGAGATGGAGAGGGGAGGTCTGGTCTCACCAGTAGTGCTCGTCGGAGCGGAGGCAGACAGTGGCGCTGCTCTGGCGGAGACGTTGTCGAGCTTGTAGGGCACGCGCGGGCGAGCCGACGATACGGGGAGGTTCGCTGGGAGGTGGGAAGCAAGTGAGCGTGGTCGAGGGGGCAAGGGGCGGCAGGGTTTGGCCGGAATCGGAGGTGGAGCTCGCCGGAGACAGCGACAATGCAAAGTAAATTAGGGGCAGCCTGGTGGCTCACTGGCAGCGGGGTTTGAGGGGAAAGGAAGAGGAGAGGGAGGGGATTTATCAGGCGTGATTGCGAGGATTAAACGTCGAGCCATTGCAGCGAATTTACTCCGAGAAGTTAACGGCAGGAAACGGCCGGCGAGAGGGGGCGTGATCGTCGCGTGGGTGAAGAAGATGACTGGGAAGGTGGGACCTGGCTGTCTGCGAGAGAGAGAGAGAGAGTGTGGGAGTGGGGTCCACTACTCAGTGACCTAGCGGGTTCATTTGCCAGTAAAAAAACGTTTCGCTGCGAGGGAGAAGGAGTGGGCTGGACTGGGCTTAGTTGGGCCTGCTGGCTAGGCTGAGTCCTTTTCATTTTTTTTGTTCAGATTCTTTTCCTTTTTCCATTTCTATTAATCTGTTTTGGTTTTGATTAATTAATTCAAACATCAATTTGAATTTAAACCTCTTGCAAATTTTGTGTGGATTCATATACTGATTAATAGTATGTTCCTTGGTAACCCCAAGTACATCAAGTTTTATCAAAGCTCTTGAGCTCCTTGGTAACCCCAAGTGCATCAAGTCCTTAAAAGTTTTATTTTAGAAATTAGAATGTCGAGATCTCCCATAGTTCAAACTTTAGTTGCTCAGTATTGTCCATAACCGGGGACACGGCTAAGTACTTAGATTTTATTATCTTCTGCAGAAGGAGTACACTTTACCCACATGTCACAATCCCATCCTTTTGCCACCAGTGGCCTACTGGATTAGTGCTCACCAAGATGGAGTACTGGCAGATTGAGAATGTGACGAAGTCTTTCCAAAGGGTCCTCCCATACACCATTGCTAGCTTGCCTTTAGCACCCATGTAGGATTCCAGGTCCCCATGTCCAGTTAACTGAGGACAGTGCATGAGTCTTCCCAATGTAGTTGACTAAGCCAGAGCCATAATAGCATGTGGTTGCACACGAAAGCCACAATTGGAGAAACATGTTCAATATCTAAGTTTCCTAGGTGGTTTTATTTTGGAGCACAACACAAAGTGATTCCCATATACATGGTTCCGTTTGTTGCCACCCTCTCCAAAACTTACAGTATCCTCCACCTAGGTAGTTCATTGAGTCCTTGTTTTATTATGTAAAACACGAGTCCTTTTCTCAACCTTTGTAAAATCTCAACATGTATCTCTTTTCAAAATATAGCATGGCTAAGCATGTAACAACTACATTGTTTTCACTAAGGAATGTATAGGGAATCCTACTAGGATTTTGGCATAGCATAAGTATAAAATATCTTTTCATGCATTTTTCAAAATCCACTAAGTATAATGAAAATAGTAGGACTTTTAGATGATAGTGTAACTTGCCTTTTTGGAAGGGAATGGTGGTTAACTCCTTGATCTTGATAGTCTCACACTTTGCTAATTTCACTACAATAAATCAGGCAAACTCTATATCAACTAGCATTCCAATAATCAATCAAACCACAATTCACACACATAAAACTATGGGATCTAAGATCTAAGTCATGCATGTAAGCATGTAAAAGATGGTTCTAATTGCAAAGGTGGTCTCCACTAGGCTTCTAAACTTTGTAAAGTCCAAAGTGGTCATTTACCAAAATGTCAAAGTCATTTGCAAAAAGGGTTTTGTCCATAAACCATTTTTAAATCCATTCAACATTTTATGTGGTGGAAAAACATTTTTATCAAGCAACAATTTTAAGTGGTTCACCAAATAAGTTGAGGTTTCTCAAAACTTGGTGTTTATGGCCAGTTGGTTTGATCCAAAATATTTCCCCAAAGTTTTTACTCCAAAAACATTTTCATAACAAAATTTATTATTTTTATTTGGCTAGAAATGGACTAAATCAATTAATCTATCCTAAATTTCACCAAATTAATTTTTAACTCCATGGGTTGGTTCCTAGGGTCAGTAAGTTCACAAAAAACCATTTTGCCAAGGTTTCAAACTCAAAACCATTTTTGAATCATTTTTCTAATCTAAATAAGCAATCAAAATTATCTGCAAAAACAAGCAAACTAATAGATACTATTTGCTAAACAAATTCCATGGTTGGCTAGGGTTTGTTCCACTAATTCCAACGGTATAAAGTTTGCAATTTTTGGACGTGTGGATCAAAAGTTATAGTGTTTTCAAAATCACATCTAAATCAGATTCAAATTCTATTTCTAATCCATCTGGTGACACGCGGCATGATTTCATTGGGTGGTACAGGTTTGGGTGGATCACGCGCTGCAGACCGTAGGATCTCATTTAGATCGAGCGGCGCAGAGGCATACGATACCTCTTCGCTTATGTTCTATTACATCCTTACGATCTAGATCTAACGGACGCAATCAATCATACCACTAACTGGCGGCGCTGCGCGGCGGTGGACGGCGGCGACGGTCAGGCAGCGGGCTAGCGGCTGTTCTAGGAAGCAAGGTAGATAGAGGGGGTGCTCACCAGAATCGCGAGGAAGTGGTGATGCTCGACGTGTGCTTGTCGTGGCAAGGGGTGCTCTGGTACAGCTGCGATTGCTCGCCGGAGTAGAGAACAACGTCAGGTGGTCCTGGTCGTGGTCGGAGGCGAAGCTGTCGATCACGAGGAGGCAAACAGAGGGCGTGTTCAGATGCAGGAGGTCACGGAGATGACGCGAGCGTGAAGGAGAAGGCTTGGGGCGGTCTGGACTTACCGGAGGAGCTCGACGGAGACGAGACAGGCGGCGACGCTCAGAGCTTTGTCGAAGACGACTCCCTGAGGCGCCCGCGGTCGAACGGAGGGTACTGGGAGATGTGCCAGGGAGTGGTGAGTGTGCTCGTGTGCTTGTGGAGGCAGGAGGTGGTGTGGTTCGGCCGGAATCGAGGGAGGACGGTGGTCGGAGCTGCGGTGGTGCGAGCTCAAATTGAGGCAGCCTCGGGGCAAAGAGGGAGTGGCGTGCGAGGGGAAAGGAGGAGGAGACGCTGGTGTTTAATAGCGTGCAGTCACGGCGAGGTTAAAGCGTGGAATCAATGCGTATTCAACACCGGCGTAATTGGCAGCAACGGCAGGCGTCGTTAGCGCGAGGAGGAAGAAGAGGAGTGAGCTGGCTGTGTGGGTCCCTGCTGTCAGCGAGGAATGAGAGGGGGAAGAGGGCCACTAGTCAGCGTCTGTTCGGGTTAGAAACGGAGTGCGAAACGTTTTTCTTCGGGGAGGGGAGCTGGGCTGTTTTGCTGGGCTTATTGGGCTTGGCCGGCTGGGCTGGTCCAGATTCTATTTTTTTTTCTTCCTGGAACCTTTTTCCTTTTCCAATTCTTTTTCTGTTTTTGAAATTCAAACAATCAAACAACATTCAAACCAATTCAAACAATCACTAAACTTTGTACTTTGAATTTGGTTCTGTTTATCAACATACACCAAATTCCAAAATAAAATAATAATTTTTATTCTTTTGAGGATCCATCCTTTAATTAAATAAAATGGATCTTTAGTTATTTAATAAAATAGGGTTTGATTTAATTAACAAAATCTCCATTTGAAATCCAAATATTTTCAAAACCAAATCAGTAGGTTTTATTTGGAAATAAAGAATACTTGGAAACTTGTTTAAAACAAAATAACCTTTTATTTTAGGGTCCATTAATAATTAAATACAATAGACCTTCATTATAAAATCAACTAGGATTTATTTTATTTAAAATATTTATTTTGAATTCAAAAATAAAGCCAAAACACTTCAGTAGGTTTTATTTGAGAATATAAAATATTTGGAAAACTTATTTAAAATAATTTAATAAGTTTTTGATGTTTTAATTAAAATGGTAAAACCTTTTATTTAGATAAAATTGGATATTAAATCCTTTTTAATTTATTTAAATAAACCTTTGCTATTTTTATTCAAATCAAAATGTTTTAATTCCAAAGCTTGGCCAAGGTTTAATTTGGCTTTATAAAATAATCTTTATTTATGAATCCACCTTTTCTTTTGAAAACCAAATCTTTTATTAAAAGATCCAAAATAGTAATTCCAAAACATTTTAATTTCCTTTAATAAATGTTTATCCTTATAAATCCCTTTAGGATTTATTTGATTCAAATTGGTTTGAAGTTCCAATTAAATTCAAAAAGTTTCTTTTGGCCCTGAAAATCAAACAAAGTTTTATTTTATTCATTTATTTTCACATTACAAGATTTGGAAAATCTTGGGATGTGACAATGTGCCTCAACACATACTTTCTGAACACCCAATGCCACCTTTATAACCACCCAGTTACGAAGTGGTGTTTGATGTCATCAAAGCATCCATCCGATGATGGGATTAACATGATATCATGGTCGAAGGATTTAGGTTACTATGTATCTGAAATCTTATAGCAAACAAACTATTGAAATGACTTGATCTTTATGCTACGCTTAACTATAGGAGTATGTCCATCACACCATTCTCCTAATGATATGATCTTGTTGTTAATAACATAATAATGTTCATGATCAGGAAACCATGATCATCTATTAACCAACAAGCTAGTATTTCAAAGAGGCTTTACTAGGGACTCTTATAAGTTTACAAATCACACAAGTATTAATGTTTCCAGTTTATACAATTATAGCATGAATGTAAACATTTATCATAAACACAAAGATATAATAATAACTACTTTTATTATTGCCTCTTGGGCATATCTCCAACACTCTTTACTCATTCCGTGATATGGCATCCCTTGTGACCAAGTCACGTGTTTGCAAGCCAATTGGATGACATTCCACCAAGAAGGCCCAGAGTATATCTATTCGTTATATGGATGGAAAAATCTCACTCTTGATCCATGTGCCTCAACACATACTTCCAAAATACCTAATGCCACCATTATAACCACCCAGTTACGGAAGTGGCGTTTGATGTCATCAAAGTATTCATCCAATGATGGTGATTAACATGATCTCACGGTCGAAGGATTAGGTTACTATGTATTTGAAAGATTTATAGCAAATGAACTCTAAATGACTTGATCTTATGCTATGCTAACTATAGGAGTGTGTCCATCACATCATTCTCCTAATGATATGACCTTGTTATTAATAACATCCAATGTCCATGATCAGGAAACCATGATCATCTATTAATCAACAAGCTAGTTTAATAAGAGGATTACTAGGGACTTTTTTATATTTACAAAACACACAAATATTAATGTTTTTGGTTAATACAATTATAGAATGGGATGTAAACATTTATCATAAACACAAAGATATAATAATAACCATTTCATTATTGCCTCTTGGGCATATCTCCAACAACGATCGGGTCAGCCTTCAGCCCTCGAAACCATGGCTGAACCCATAGATCGGTTCAAGGGAGACCAAGATGCAGCATCGGCACCTGCGGCAACCACCATGCCGCTTCCAAGTTTTCACCATTGCCCCAATCTTCTCCTCCATGCCTCCCTTCCAAGCCGCTGGCAAACACCACTCGGTCGAGCACCGCCGCCACCGCTTGGATCCACAGGCACTGCCCCTTGGTGTCCACCCCATGCTGCGAAGAGGATCGATGGGGCCGTGCAGATCGCTCGCCACCTTCGGCAGCCTAGACGTGGCTTCTACCGCTGGCGAGGGCGGCGGCAGCGGCATGCGGGGGAGCGACGGTGGCGACTGACTAAGGTTTGGATGGGGCGCCCCGAGGTTGCCTTGCGCGAGCGACCCAGGAGCATACATAATCTACTATTAGCCCTGGCGGACAAAAACCAAACACATAACATAGTTCTGAAGCAAATATTTCACAATTAAATATAACAAACAACACGAGGAAATATGAGGCCATGCCTAGCAGTTTCCGACGTGCATCTACGTATGCTCAATTAAATCCGATTGTAGTCAGTTGTGCATATCGTGGTCATGTATCTCATGGTGCACATATAAGAACTCATTGAAGGTTGCTAGCCATGGCATCGTCTCGACTAGATCACCCTCAAAATCCCATCCTTGGTTATGGAGTCGATCATCCCGCTCATACTCAATGATCATGTTGTGGATGATAACACACATGGTCATCACCTCCCACATTGTCTTAGTGCTCCAAGTTAAAGAAGGGTGCCGAACAATGGCCCACCTAGACTGCCCACTCCACATCCTTCCTATTAACCTCTTTCTCCTTGAAAAACCTTGCACATTTGTGATCACCGGGATCATGAATGGTCTTCACAAGGGTTGCCCAATCTAGGTAGACATATGCATGACCCCCGATCTCATAGTGATTTGTGGAGCATTGCCTTCCACCAGCCTAAAGAATAACTGGCAGCGCTAGAACACATTGATGTCATTGTTATAACCTTCCATGCCAAAACAAAGTGTCATATCCATAGATCTTGAGATGCAAGTGCCTTAAGAACCACTCTACAACCATCCACATGCCCACTATACTACTCCTGCCAAGTAAAAGGGCAGTTCTTCCACTCCCAATGCATGCAATCTATGTTTTCCAACATCCCTAGAAATCCCCTCTTCTCATTGATGGATAACAGACGGATAGTGTCTTCGGTATTTGTCTCTCTCGGGTAAACTTCACCAAAAACCGCAGTCACCGCTTTATAGAACCTATACTGTTGGAGATATGCCCAAGAGGCAATAATAAAGTGGTTATTATCATATCTTCGTACTTATGATAAATATTTACATACCATGCTATAATTATATTAACCGGAAACATTAATACTTGTGTGATTTGTAAACATGTAAGAGTCCCTAGTAAAGCCTCTTTTTAAACTAGCTTGTTGGTTAATATATGATCATGGTTTCCTGATCATGAACATTGAGATGTTATTAACAACAAGGTCATATCATTAGGAGAATGATGTGATGGACATACTCCTATAGTCAACCACGAGTCAAACTCGTTAAGCTTTGTCGGTCTTAAAGGGTATGTTCTCTACGGATATACATCCGCCCGTTGTTTGTATATAGTAGGTAGATCTTGGTACATAGTTCCCATCGTAGGAAAATTTTGTTTTCTATGCTGCGAACCCTAAAGTGGTATCAGAGCCGGATCTATGCGTAGATGCTTTACACAGGTAGTACACATATGAGTATGTGGGCGATGATGATCATGTTGTTGCTCCTTAGTTGTAATTTTGGATATTGGTGGCATAGTGGGATGAAGCGGCCCGGACAAACTTTACATATCCTCGCACATGAGACATGTTCCACGCTTGACATGCAACTAGTTTGCATAAGTGGCTAGCGGGTGTCTGTCTCTCCTACTATAGTCAATATCTATTTTGCAACGAGTTGTCAACAATTTGGTTATCCTCGTTGTGGTTCATGTTTATAGGTAAGAACGGTTCTATCTCGAAAGCCCTAAGCCACGTAAAACTTGCAATGGATAAATTAGAGGCGTCTAGTTTAGATTGTTGCTGGGCTAGTGTTATGATATGGTGATGTTGTAAATAGAAGTATGAGATGATACTCTTACAACACACATAGCGTGTAAACTCCATAGACCTTGGATTTACACATAAAGGTATGATAGTGATCATACCACGAAGCACATGATAGAGATCATATGCGGGAACCCTATCATTCCACTAATAATCATGTGATGTTTGATAGCATCTTATATTGCTTGTTTAGCGCTTTGTTAGCATAATAAGATGACCCCTCATTTAAATATCAAGATAAGAATGTGTTCTTCCTTTAGTATGCACCGATTATGTTTTCGTCGCTCCAAGACATCACGTGATGATCGGATGTTCTTGGATCCACGACCATATTTCGGGTGTAAAACAGTTACACACGCGAATACTAAGGTTCTTACTTGGCGAGCCTAGCATGTACAGACATGGCCTCGGAACACGGACCGAAAGGTTAAGCATGAGTCATATAGTAGATATGATGCCCATTTGATGCTCGCCTTTGAAGCTATACCGACTCACATGATGATCGGACTTGGTGTAGTGGATTTGGTTCATATAATCACCAAAATGGCACGAGGTATGTCGTTTTTGAGTGGGAGTTCATTCGTAATATGGATTAGTTGAACTCGATCTATCATAAACTTAGTCTAAACTTTACAAATTCTGTTGTAGATGGCACCATGTAAGGTTCCCAACCTTTAATAAGGTAGATATCCCTGTGTTTACAATGCTAGTCCCTGGATCAATAGATAGCATCCACAGTTAAGATGTAATATCAAGATACAAAGGTCATAATACAACTTTATAACCAGGAATAAAATAATTTATTACATCTTACATAGCTCATTTGGCTATCTCATTATAATGCAGCAAAATATAACAATAGCATGGGGTCCTTCATCTTCAAAGTTCCACAGGCAGACATGTTGGTTGTAGACTTGTAATCCTAATCAATAAACTTCACTAACATCAAACAAACCTGCAACATAAAAGTTACAGTCACAAGGGTCAATACATTTGAATTGTATTGGCAAGTGATACTATGGTAGTATAGTGGAGTCTATCATCTATATGCATCTGGCTAAGTGGAGCTTAGACTAGCTTTGCTCAAAATAGATTTTCCTTATCATTTGAAAACACTAAGTTTTTGTTTGTCAAAAATCACCCAAGGCATCTCCCAATAGAAATTGGTGATCCTTCAACCCTTGTTCAACCACAAGCTTTTAACTTAGAAATTGGGATGAGGATATTCTTGATAGCTTCCATGTCTTGATGCTCAAATTGTCCTTTGCCAGGGACATGGCTAAGTACTTAGATTTTACACTCTGCAGAGGTGGTGCACTTTCCCCACAAGACTTGGTTTCACCAAGACAAGATCTTTCAGAAGCCTTCCCATAGACCAGAATGGACGCGCTCCAACCTATCAATCCCCTACCACCAACTGTCCATTTGGCTAAGTTATTGCATCCTATATGATCCACGCAGAGCCCATAATGCCAAGTGGCTGCACTTGAAGCTTCTCAACATTTGACATCTCAAATCTCTTTGTTCCTGGGTGGCCATCCACAAGTGTGATACACAAGGTAAACCATAGAAATGGGCCTTGTGTAACCACTCAACACAAACCATTCCTTCCATTCCACCCAGGTGATTCATTCACTTAGTTGTTTTATTAAACAAAACATAAGTCCTTGACTTAGAAATATTCCATAGTATGAATATATATTCCACCCTTGTTTTCTACTAGCTAAGCTAAGCATGAGGGTAGTAGGAATCTTAACTTAGGAAAATTCTACTAAGGTTTCATCTACTAGGATTTCCCATGGCATAGTTTATACTTAGCAAAATTCCATGCAACTCCTACTTAGAAATATCACTGATGCATAGTGAAAATAATGGGACAAAAGTATGAAGCATCACTTTCCTTTTTGGTAGAGAATATAATTTCACTCCTTGTCTTTGCAATGATCACACTCTTCAATTCACTACAATTCAATCAAGCAAGGCACAATTTCAATCTACCATTCAAGCAAACATCACATAAAATAATATCAACAAAACAATGCATGCAAGCATGCCAAACTTTGCTTTATTTACAAAAGTGGTTTATAATAGGTTATAAACATTATAAAACACTTATTGGTCATTTTATAAAGTGGCAAAACTATTTGCAAAAGATTCTACCTATAAACCATTTTTAAACCAAAGTATTATTTTATGTGGTGAAGAAATGTTTTTAATAAGGCAACAATCTATAGGGTTCACAAAATATGTTTTCAAACCATAAAACCTTGTGTTTAGGGTCATAGAGTTTATTACAAAACATTTCCCAAAGGTTTTCTTCAAAAAGCATTTTTAACAATTAAACCATATTTTTATTTGACTAGAAATGGTTTAAATCAAAGATTCATTCTTTTGCTTCAACAAATATATTTTTGAAACCACAAAGTGATTCCTATGGTCAGTAGGTTCAAAACAAACCATTTTCCAAAGGTTTTATCAAAAAATCATTTTAGAACAAATTTTATATTCTAAACAAGCATACATAAGTTTCTGCAAAAACAATCAATTTAACAGAAGCTTTTTACTAAACAAAGTGCATGATTAGAAAGTACTTGTTTTTATGAATCCATTGATATAAAATTTGCAAAATTTGGACGTGTGGTTTGAAATTTATGAATTTTTCAAATTGGAACATCTAATAGACATTTCTGTTTTTATTTCAAACGGACAGGGCCACGCGTCGTGCTGTGATTGGTCTGTACCGCTTCGTGCGGATCGACAGATGCGAGCCGTTGGATATAAGTGACATCGCACGGCTTAGAGCACTGTTTACCCTTTCGAGTTAGTTTCTATCATAATCGCCATATCAAGATCCTACGGAACTAATCGCCTTGACCATTAAGCAGCGGCGCTGGCGGCGGCATGTGGTGGCGCGCGGTCAGACGGCGGCGGAGCTGGTGATGCAGGAAGCGAGAAGGGAAGAGGGATGGCTCACCGTGATTGCAGTGACGTGGGGAAGCTCGACGTGCTGGTTGTAGACGAAGGGGCGCTCGTATGTGCTGGCGATTCCTCATCGGAGTTCGCGAAGGCGTCGGGTGCTCTCTGTTGAAGATGGTGGCGAGGCTAAGGTGTTGTTAGATGCGTAGGTTAGTGGCGAGTATGCGCGTGTGAAAGAGATGGAGAGGGGAGGTCTGGTCTCACCAGTAGTGCTCGTCGGAGCGGAGGCAGACAGTGGCGCTGCTCTGGCGGAGACGTTGTCGAGCTTGTAGGGCACGCGCGGGCGAGCCGACGATACGGGGAGGTTCGCTGGGAGGTGGGAAGCAAGTGAGCGTGGTCGAGGGGGCAAGGGGCGGCAGGGTTTGGCCGGAATCGGAGGTGGAGCTCGCCGGAGACAGCGACAATGCAAAGTAAATTAGGGGCAGCCTGGTGGCTCACTGGCAGCGGGGTTTGAGGGGAAAGGAAGAGGAGAGGGAGGGGATTTATCAGGCGTGATTGCGAGGATTAAACGTCGAGCCATTGCAGCGAATTTACTCCGAGAAGTTAACGGCAGGAAACGGCCGGCGAGAGGGGGCGTGATCGTCGCGTGGGTGAAGAAGATGACTGGGAAGGTGGGACCTGGCTGTCTGCGAGAGAGAGAGAGAGAGAGAGTGTGGGAGTGGGGTCCACTACTCAGTGACCTAGCGGGTTCGTTTGCCAGTAAAAAAACGTTTCGCTGCGAGGGAGAAGGAGTGGGCTGGACTGGGCTTAGTTGGGCCTGCTGGCTAGGCTGAGTCCTTTTCATTTTTTTTGTTCAGATTCTTTTCCTTTTTCCATTTCTATTAATCTGTTTTGGTTTTGATTAATTAATTCAAACATCAATTTGAATTTAAACCTCTTGCAAATTTTGTGTGGATTCATATACTGATTAATAGTATATTCTGAAGTCAATTTTGGAATAAAACTCTATTCTTTTTGGGGTCTTTTAATTATTCAAAATAGGCTCTAGTTTTAATTAAATAATATTTAGTAATATTATTCAATCTCCATTTGAATTTCTAAAACCTTCCAAATCTTTTCAGTAAGTTTTTATTTGATTTATTAATCAATTAGAATTGGGTTTGTCTTCACTCAAATAGAATTTGGTTCTAGCCATTTTTATTTTATTTTGGAAATTCTTTATCCTTCTAATTTATTTGGATTTGGATTCTATTCATTCCATTTGCTTAATGGATTAGGCCAAGATTTAATTTGGTCTTTAAATATTCCTTATTTAATATTTCTTTCTTTATCTTATAAAATCCATATCTTTTTATTTATAGATCCAAACTTGGTGATTCCAATTTGTAAAATCTTATTTTATATTTATTTATGCTTTTAGATATCTTTAGGATTATTTTCTCACCATTTGGTATGGATTTTTAGATAGATGCTTTATTAGCTTTGGGAATTAAATATTCTTATCTTATTAAATTCATAAGATTTTATCTATGGCTCCAAATTGAATGAAATCAATTTATATGGTTTTATAATATTTCCATTTGTCTTTCTTGATCATTTGTGAATGTTTGTTGACAAATTTTTATATGGATCAAATCCATAGGCTTGGGGATAACTTGGAAATGATTTTCTTCCATTAGGGTCTTAGGGTTTTGGTTTATTTCTCAAGTGTTTAAATTTCCAGATGCATTTATGAAGAATGCATCCTGCTTGATTTGAATTTAGTTGGATTAAAATGTTAACCAAAGTTTGTTCAAGATGGGGTTTTTAAGTTTCCATTTAGAAACATAGTTTCTTTTCGCCTTGATTTTCAACATTTTATTTTGTTTATTTATTTTTCACATAACAAGATTTGGAAAATCTTGGGATGTGACACACCACCTGCTTTTAATTTCAATGTGTTCATGGAGAAAGAGAAACTTGCAACGAACTGTAGTAACTTTACTGAATGGGCCATGAATTTGAGGATTCTCCTCTCTGCTGCACAAAATCAATATGTGCTAGAAGCGCCGCTAGGCCCCCCACCTTTTGATGATGCCCCTGACGAGGATAAGAATGTCTATCAGACTTGTTAGGAGGACCACAACTTAGTTCATTGCGGCATATTGTATGGGGTAGAGCCGGAACTTTGATATAATGGGTGAGTTGAAAATGATTTTCGACACACATGCTGCTGTAGAGAGCTACAATACTTCAGAAAAGTTCTTTAGCTGCATGATGGAAGAGCACAGCTCCGTAAGTGAGAATGTACTCAAGATGTCGGGTTACGCCGATAAGCTTGTGTTCTTAGGAATATCGATTCCCATTGACTTAGGCATCCATCGTGTTCTGCAGTCTGTGCCACCTAGCTATAAGATCTTTGTGATGAACTATAATATGCAAGGCATGAAGAAGTCTCTCCCCGAGCTTCTGCCAATGCTTAAAACTGCATAAGTGGAGATCAAAAAGGAACATCAAGTGTTGATGATCAATAGGAACACTTGTTTCAAGAAAGACAAGAAGGGAAAATAGAAGGGAAGTAAGGGCGGCAAGCCGGTTGTCGTGCCTGAAAAGAAACCCCGAGTTGGACCTAAGTCTGATACTAAGTGCTACTATTGCAAGGGGACTGGCCACTGGAAGCACAACTGCCCCAAGTATTTGGCAGACAAGAAGGCCGGCAAGGCAAACAAAGGTATATATGATATACATGTTATTGATGTGTACTTGACTAGTGCTCGCAGTAGCACCTGGGTATTTGATACCGGTTCAGTTGCTAATATTTGTAACTCGAATCAGGGGCTGCGGAGCAAGCGACCGCTAGCAGGGGGTGAGGTCAAGATGCGTGTCGGCAATGGATCAAGCGTTGATGTGATCGCCGTCGGAACGCTACCTCTCCATTTGCCGTTGGGATTAGTTATAAACTTGAATAATTGTTATTTGGTGCCTGCACTGAGCATGAACATTGTATCTGGATCGTGTTTGATGCGAAGTGGTTATTCATTTAAATTCGAGAACAATGGTTGTTCTATTTATATGAATGAAATCTTTTATGGTCATGCACCAATGATGAATGGTTTATTTCTATTAGATCTCGATGATAATGTTACACATATTCATAATGTTGATGCTAAAAGGATTAAACTTAATGATGGTATATCCGCATATATGTGGCACTGCCGTCTAGGTCATATTGGCGTTAAACGCATGAAGAAGCTCCATTCGGATGGACTTTTGGAATCACTTGATTTTGAATCATTTGATACATGTGAGCCATGCCTTATGGGCAAGATGACTAGAACGCCGTTTTCCGGTTCAATGGAACGGGCGACAGATTTATTGGAAATCATACATTCTGATGTATGTGGTCCAATGAGTGTGTCGGCACGAGGTGGATATCGTTATTTTGTTACTTTCACGAATGATTTGAGTAGATACGGTTATATCTACTTGATGAAACACAAGTCTGAAACCTTTGAAAAGTTCAAGGAATTTCAGAATGAAGTGGAAAATCATCGTAATAGAAAGATCAAATTTCTACGGTCCGACCGTGGAGGTGAGTATCTAAGTTACGAGTTTAGCACTCACATGAAAGAGCGTGGAATTGTTTCACAACTCACACTTGCCAGAACACCACAACGAAATGGTGTGTCGGAACGTCGTAATCGTACTTTATTAGATATGGTTCGATCTATGATGTCTCTGACGGACTTGTCGTTGTCATTTTGGGGTTATGCACTAGAAACTTCTGCATTCACTTTAAATCGGGCACCATCTAAATCCATTGAAAAGACACCATATGAATTGTGGTTTGGAAACAAACCTAAGCTGTCATTTCTCAAAGTTTGGGGATGCGATGTTTATGTGAAGAAACTTCAACCGGATAAACTCGAACCTAAAGCGGAAAAATACGTCTTCATAGGATACCCTAAGGAAACTATTGGGTATTCCTTCTATCACAGATCCGAGGGCAAAGTTTTTGTTGCCAAGAATGGATCCTTTCTAGAGAAAGAGTTTCTCGCGAAAGGTGTGAGAAGTCGAAAGGTAGAACTCGAAGAGGTTATTGAACCTTCTCTTCAAAGTATGGCGAGTAGCACAGCGCCGGAAGTCGTTCCGGAGTTGGATCCACTAGTTGAAGAGGGAACTAATGATAATGATCATGAAACTCCAAAAGAGAATACTACCGAACCTCGCAGGTCTAGCAGGACGCGTGCAACTCCCGAGCTGTACGGAAATCCTGTCATGAATTTCATGGTTGATGAAAATGATGACCCTGCGATGTATGAAGAAGCGATGATGAGCCCGGATTCCAACAAATGGTTAGAAGCCATGAAATCCGAGATGGAATCCATGTATGAAAATCAAGTTTGGAACTTGGTGGAATTACCTCACGACCGAAAGGCCGTGGAGAACAAATGGATTTTCAAAAGGAAAACTGATGCTGATGGTAATGTGACCGTCTATAAAGCTCGACTTGTCGCAAAGGGGTTTCGACAAATTCAAGGAGTTGACTACGATGAGACATTCTCTCTCGTAGCGATGCTAAAGTCAGTTAGGATTATGTTAGCAATTGCTGCATATTTCGATTATGAGATATGGCAGATGGATGTCAAAACCACGTTTCTCAATGGTAATATTGAAGAAGAGTTATATATGATACAACCAGAGGGTTTTGTCGATCCTAAGGATGCTAAAAAGGTGTGCAAGCTTCAGCGATCCATCTATGGATTGAAGCAAGCATCACGAAGTTGGAATCTCCACTTTGATGAGGTGATCAAAGAATTTGGATTTGTCCAAACTTATGGAGAAGCTTGTATTTACAAGAAAGTGAGTGGGAGCAATGTGGCATTTCTGATATTATATGTGGATGACATATTATTGATCGGAAATGATATAGATCTTTTAAACAGTGTTAAAAGTTATCTAAACAGCAAATTTTCAATGAAGGACCTAGGTGAAGCGTCATACATATTAGGCATAAAGATCTATAGAGATAGATCTAGGCGCCTAATAGGGCTATCGCAAAGTACATACCTTGATAAGATTTTAAAGAAGTTTAAAATGGACGGAAGTAAGAAGGGGTTCTTACCTATGTTGCAAGGCAAGACATTGAGTAAAACTCAAAGTCTGGCTTCGGTGGAAGAAAGAGATATAATGGACAAAGTCCCCTATGCTTCGACCATAGGCTCTATAATGTACGCCATGCTATGTACAAGACCGGATGTGGCACATGCTATTAGTTTGACTAGTAGGTACCAATCGGATCCAGGTTCGGAACACTGGATAGCGGTCAAGAATATCCTTAAGTACTTACGAAGAACTTAGGATATGTTTCTTGTATACGGAGGTGAAGAAGAGCTCGTCGCTAAGTGTTATGTTGACGCTAGCTTTGACACCGATCCGGATGACTCTAAGTCTCAATATGGATACGTATTTCTCATGAATGGCAGAGCGGTTAGTTGGAGGAGCTCCAAACAACCTGTGGTGGCGGGATCAACAACGGAGGTCGAATATGTTGCTGCTTCGGAAGCGGCTCAGGAAGCAGTTTGTATGAAGGAGTTCATATCCGAACTAGGAGTGGTTGCAAACGCGTTGGACCCAATGGTGATCTATTGTGACAACAATGGTGCCATTGCCAATGCCAAAGAGCCAAGGTCTCACAAGCATTCCAAGCATATTAAGCGTCGGTTTCACTCCATCCGCGAGCATGTCAAGGATGGAGATATAAAGATTTGTAAAGTACACACGGATCTCAATGTAGCAGATCCGTTGACTAAAACTCTCCCTAGAGCAAAACATGATCAACACCAGAACTCAATGGGTGTTAGATTTATCACTATGTAACTAGATTATTGTCGCTAGTGCAAGTGGGAGACTGAAGGGAATATGCCCTGAGAGGCAATAATAAAGTGTTTATTATGTGTATTCCAAGTATATGATAGATGTTTATTTTGCATGCTATAATTGTATTAATACGGAAACGTTAATACATGTGTGTTTAATAAACAAACACAAAGATCCTAGTTATGCCTCTCTCATAAACTATCTCGTTGATTAACAAGATGATCAAGGTTTCCTGATCATGGACATTGGATGTTGTTAATAACGGGATCACAACATTAGTGTAATGGTGTGATGAACATTCATCCGAAGTATAGCATTATGATCAAAGTCATTGAGTTTATATTGCTATAACAACTTACGAAGTGATCCTAATCCTTGGACCATGAGATCATGTCAATCACTAACACCGAAAGAGTTTCTTGTAACATCAAACGTCACACCGTAACAGGGTGATTATAAAGATGGATTCAGAACTAATAAAGTGTTATGTTGAGGCCCATGGATCGAGAGTGGAATTTGTTCATCCCGATGACGGATAGATATACTCTGGTCCCTCTCGGTGATATCACATTGGTTAGCTTGCAAGCAAGTGATTTGATCACTAGAATGTTATATCACGGGAACGAGAAAAGAGTGCATGTCAGTAACGAGATCAAACTAGGTATGGAGATACCGATGATCGAATCTCGGACATGTAATATATCGTGAAACAAAGGGATAAAGGTACTAGCATAAAAGGTTCCGACAATCACAAGAAAGTCATCGTTGAATGTGTGGGAGTCAGTATGGGTCTCCAGATCCCGCTTCTGATTATTGATCCGAGAGGGGTATCGATCATGTCCTCATTATTCACGAACCGTAGGGTGACACACTTAATGTAACATCCCAAAAATATCAAACTTAGATCAACAAAACACTAATCCTAAAGTTTAGGGTTAACAAAAACTTTTCTAAATCAATTCATGAAAGCATGTCTATGTGTATGCATGAATTTTGAAATTCTTTAAAACCACTTTGTTTGTGTGATCCATTGCTTGTAAAATGTTTCTTAGGTGAAAAGAACATCATCTAAAACATTCCCCACACTTTTCCTAAAGAAAAATAAGTCAAAACCAATATATTAAGTGAATGGTCATTTTGACCAATTTAACTCCCATGCCTACTTTGGCTGTCTCAAACTTTCAAAACCTAACAGAAACTTTTCTGGATCTTTGCACCCCTTGAATGTACTCATAACAAAGTATCAAGGCCCACCTTGTGATCATCCAGAAACTTTCAAATGCATAGTTTAAATGACAACTCAAAATTGAATCTTCTTCATATGGGAAGATCCCACTTTTTCAAAACCCACTTAAACAAGCTCAATTTTCAAAACCCAAGCATCTGCAGACTCACCAGAACCAATCTAGCAAACCCACCAAAAATCATTTCAAAATTCAAAACTTGATTTCATGCGGCCATTTCATCAAACAGGTTGCAGACACAAATCAAACAAAACACAAAACACTATAGTGTGCAGTGATTCTTGCCTAACTTGTTCCCTAGTCGGCTCTCACACACCTCAGTAGATCATCTAGAAAGATTAGCCCAACACTAGCACCCTGTGAGCTTGCCATTCCCATTAATGGTGAACAGCCGAGCAACCCCATGTCACCCCAAAGTGGACAGCAAGCTAGGAGCAGCAGCAAGCCTAGCCAGCATGTCTGGGAGGCAGCCCACCGTCCACTGCCTGTCCCAGCCGCGAGCGTTGCCAAGCCCTGGACCACGCGCGCAAGACACGCCCATACCATGCCGAGCGTGCGTCAGAGCGCCACCCTCGACCACCACCCACAGACCGCGCGCCGCCCTCACCGCGCGCACACACGATCACCACCGACCCAGGAGACCGCCAGACATCCCCGTTTAACGCCCCGCGTCATACAGCCACCGCCCGCCGTCGAGAACGCCGCCTCTGCCGCGCAGAGCACCGCCCGTTCCAGACCAAACCACACCGCCCCATCACTCGCGACCATGCCGTTGAGCATCGCCAGGAGACACAGCACCGTCCCCTACCCTTGCCCATGCCATTAGCTGCCTGTAACATCGCCTCCGACGAGCTCACCTTGCGCCCCGACGGTCCCCTCGCTCGACTATAAATAGAGGCCACCCCCGCATGATTTCTTCACACCATCTCACTCCCCTCTCCTCACTGATCGTGCCACACCATTCTCAGAGCAAGGCGAGCACCACCCTGCCGGAATTTCACCGGAGCCTGCCGCTGCCGGAGAAGAAAGGAGCCAGTGATTGGAGCCGCCCCAGGAGAAGCCACCGGTACCAGGAGGTTCGCCGTCGTCGACTTCGTCGTTCGCCCGCATCGCCGACCCTCACCCGTACCCCGGTGAGCCCCCAGCACCCCTCACTGGCCGCGCTAGGTTTCGTTCTCGCCGGAGCTGTCTCGCATCGACGATGACCCTCAGCCGTTGGATTAGAACCAGATCTAACGAACCACGTTGCCCCATACCGCTTCGCCCAGCCCCGTGTCACTGACGAGTGGGGACACCCACTTAAGCAGCCCGCGGGAGCACTGCGCTTAGCAGGCCGGCCCGTTAGAATTTCCCGCGCAGCCCAGCATTTCAAATTAAATTTTTTCTTTTTAAATTCAAACACACTTCAGTACCCAACTTCAAAAATCAACCCAGATCAATTTAGTGCACCAAATTAGATGAAACCAATTTTGTTGGAAAGGTCTGTGAATGATTAATCCAAGCCCGTTGGATTCAAGTCATTTGGATTTGTAGATCACCCTTAGCAAAAATGACAAGGCAGAAGCTTTTCTGCATTCAAACATTTTTCAAATTTAAACCACAATAGCTTTTGAGTTGATTCCAACTCTCAAAAATCACTTTCAACCATACCTTTCAGAATATATAAAAATATATATAGGTTACTTGCAGAAATAATGTTCAAAGAATAAAGGAATGCTTCATAAGCATTTCTAGCCACTTTAATTAATTAAAATAAAAGGGTAAAACCTTGTTAAATTGTGACACCACTTTAAATCACATTCCCATGGACTACAACATGTGGTGAGGACATGTGTCAACATGATCCCATGTTTAGTTGGAGAATATTAAATCTTAAGTAGTTCTTCAATGAGTAGAAATTACTTTTTCTAAAATAAGAAGACTTAAACCAATCCTTAACCTTGTAATGTTAGAGATGATGCTAGATCATCTATAGGACCCTTGTGTGTGATGATTGCAAGTAGTTAAGTATTGTTTGGTGATTGTGTACCTCGTATTTATTCATAGACGCTAGTACCGACCAAGGCTACGAAGAAGAAGGAGGATACTACGAAGAGGAAGCCGAAGAGAACTTCAACCATTGCTCTGCACAAGGCAAGCTAGTAACTATGCAAGCTAGTAACTATGCAAGCTTATACTGATAGTGATGCAAGCTAACACTTGCAAGATACCCTATTGTTGCCACAACCCATGCGTGTGACATGATTACTATATGCCCTAAGCGTATGTAACCATACCCACTTGCTAAACCAATCCTAGTTTTATGGCAAGATTTTTACTCTATTTCCTTATCAAAGTTTACTTAGAGGCTACCCAAGAAGTTTGGTAGAGACTAGACAGTTGTGCTGAAGGTTGCATAAAGAACATTAAAATTTGGCCTAAGCTAGAAACCTTGATATCAGCTTATGATATAAGGTTGGACTTAGTTGCAACTCCACTAGTTACCACCCCTCTATTAGTACTACCCCACCTGTAGATGCTAGTGCTAAGCATAAAACTTGATCAACTTTAGATGGGAATACTTGGTGGAAAAATGGTTATGAAAACCTTGGAATGAGGGATCATTCTATTGAAATGTTTTGGACATGTGTTTCCAAACACTTGATGATTTTGGTGATGACAATGTTGAGGCATGAGCCTTAGCCCTTTATAAAACTGATGGTTGTCTGGATGCGATACCATTCCAATTTTATCGTACAACCACAATACCCGAATATTGGGTAGGGCTTGACTGGAAACTTATATACCTTAGTATTAGTTCCCTCACGGCCAAGGTCTAAGCTGAGGCTACCTTGTGAAGATTGTCCACCTGTGCAGTACCCAAGATGACAGTGGTCATGGTTGGGAGGCCAAACTCACAGGAGAGGTGCTTATACTAGGGAGTGTAAATGGAAGGTTAGGATTGATTATCCGCATACTGAGTATGGTGAATTCAGGATTTGTTCCTGAGGATGTATCGAATGTTGTGGTGAAAGTGTACAATCTCTGCAGAGTGTCAAACTATTCGAATAGCCGCGTCCGCGGTTATGGACAGTTGGAGTGGCCATACTGTTCCCCCGTCAGACTTTTCAAAATGACTTGTGTACGACCTGAGACTTTGACTTGACCACAAGAGAGTTGTGACTGGAAATACAAGATCCCACTTAGGAGTTATAAAATTGTGACCAGCTTTGGAACTTAGTAGTATAAATCTGGCTTTTGCAAAACAACCCTAGAGCCTAGTGTCCTATTATCCAAAAACCCCTCTTTCTTGTTAGTAGTAGTTTGCGAGTACTTAAAGAGTACTCATGGCTTTGTCCCTGGCTATTCCCATGGCCAGACTATATAGAGGAGTACCTGGAGGATGGACCCCAGGACGGTTACGACAACTAGGATCATCTCCCATCGTCAGCATTGCCTGTGACCCCGAAGATGGAGCCTCGCCTACGCTACCGTTATTATGCCGTATTCCGCTGCTTGATGTTGTATTAAGGACTGGATCATGAGATCCCTATTTGTGTAAGAACTTATGTATCGTTGTAATGGATGAAGTACTATGGTATCCAATTCTGTTATGTCTCGCAAAAATGGTAATCCTGGGATTGCGATGTATGGCATAACAGGCATCTAGGATTGAAAAATCCGGGTGTTGACACTTAAGAGACACCGACATCCAATTGGAGCAAAAGTTTCATGCCGAAAGAATGAACAAGCACAGGAATTTATTTCACTAGATACCGAAACAGGTTTTCGGGTGAAATTGCATTAAGTGGTTATGCATGTGAAATATAATTCTAGCAAGGGGTTATTTGTGAATGTTTGTCATTAAAGTAATTGACAAAATTCTGAATAAAATAAAAGAGTTTTATTTAATGAGAGTTTGCATTAAATTTGGTGGAAATTTAATGGCATGTTTGAGTGGAGGGATTTGAATGGATTTTTGTGAGTGGAGTGTCCACCCCTCTCCTCTCTCTCACAAACCTCCCCGTGAAGGATCTCTCTCCCCCTCTAGAATTTATACCCCATGGTCTCGGACTAGCGAGATACATGTTCCCGGTGGCTATTCGGCAAGAAAGAGTTGTGCTTCCGCTGGATCGCTGGAGCGAGGAGGCGGAGGTTGCTCGGTGCCTCAAACGTGTGTGCGAGAACGGATGCGCTGCTGATTTGCGGCGCTAGGACTTCCTCTCGATCTTGAGATCGGCAAGAGATCGTCTACATCAACCACAAGTCAAACTCGTTAAGCTTTGTCGGTCTTCAAGGGTATGTTCTCTACGGATATACACCCGCCCGTTGTTTGTATCTAGTAGGTAGATCTTGGTACATAGTTCCCATCATAGGAAATTTTTTGTTTTCTATGCTACAAACCCTACAGGAGCCATATGAATTTCTAGATTCCTCTATTGGTTATTGATCGGAGAAGAGTCTCGATCATGTCTGCATAATTCACGAACCGTAGGGAGACACACTTAAGGATCCAATGTTATTTAGTAGATATGGAATTTGAGTAATAAGACCAAATGTTGTTCGGAGTCTTGGATGGGATTCGGGATATCACGAGGAGATTCGGAATGGTCCGGAGAATAAGATTCATATAAGGAAAGTCCAATTCCTGAGTTCGGGAATGGTTCCAGTGTTTTCACCGGAATGTTCTAGAAGGGTCTAGAAGGTTCACTGATCCTGAAGGGGAAGGGTACATGAATGTGGCATGCCAAAGTGGAATGGTTGCATCATGTCCTATGTCACCTGGTTGGACACTTGGAAGAGATAAATCAAACTCTAATTTGAAAGTCAAAAGGCAGTTTGAAAAAGTCAAACTAGGACAATATTTCCAAGCGGAGGGAGGGAAGGATTCCTACCTAGGGAAGGAATCCTCCCTCCCCTTGCCGCCGGCCACATGAAGTGGTGTTGGGGGAGGATTCCCTCCCCTTGCCGTCCCTCCATCTCATAAATAGAGGGGACGGGGTGCCCCCTTGCCCCACAACTCAAAACCCTATCTTTGGCGCCTACCCTTCTAGTAGGCGCTGCCTAGACCCTCCTCCAAGTCGACGACTAGGGCAAGGCCCTTGCCCTAGCCGCCGGACACACCACCCCTCGGTGCCCTCTCTACCCTAGATCACCGAGGACCTATTCTACTCAACCATTCTCACTCCGGCTTAGGCGAAGCCCTGCGGGATCTCCCCTCTAAAACTCCGACACCACGCTGTCGTGCTGCCGGAATCGTGAGGAGAGAGCTACAACCTCCGCCGCCTGATCGAACAAGGGAGAGGAAGGTATTCATCGAGTACCATGTGAACAACTGCGGGACCGCTGCCGGAACACGGCGCCGGAAGGATCGTCTATGCGATCTTGAGATCGGCAAGTGAACGACTACATCACCCACGAGAATCTGCTCTCGTTAACCGCTTTGGATCTTCGAGGGTTAGTACACTATCGACTCGTTGCTACAATCTAGTAGATATATAGATCTTGGCTTGTGTGTGTTCATGCGATAGAATTTTTTTGTTTTCCATGCTACGAACCCCTACAGTGGTATCAGAGCTGTGTCTATATGTAGATTTGTTGCACGAGTAGAACACAATGGTCATTGTGGGTGGTTATGCTTTTATTATCAATTGCTTCTTGTGTACTTTGCATCTTGCGGGATGGTGGGATGAAGCGTCCTGGGCTAACCTTACATGACATCGTTCATGAGACTTGCTCCACGCTCGAAATGAAACTTGTATTGCGTAAGTGGCTTTGCGGGTGTTTGTCTCTCCCATCATAGTGAAGATTCAATTTACAACAGACACTTGATAGTTCTTGCATCAACATTGTGGTTTTTGTTCATAAGTTAGAACAATACTTATTAAAAGCCCCAAACCATGTAAAATATGCAAAGAAAATTAGAGGCGACTAACTTTATTTTGCAGGGGTGTGCTGTGATATGATATGGCCATGATTGTGATTATATATGATGTATGCAGATCCTTATTATAAGTCGGCAACCGGCAGGAGCCTTATGGTTGTCCTTTTAATTTCATTTAGACATGTGTGTCTATTATTCAAAGTAGTTGTAATAGTTGATGCTGGTGGACGACAACCATGGAGTGGTGCCATTGACCTTGAAGCCACACCGGTGATAATGGAGATCATGTCCGTGCTTGAAGACGGAGATCGGAAGCACAAGAAGAAAGGCCATATCATATCACATATTTTGAATTGCATGTGATGTTAATCCTTTTATGCATCTTGTATTGCTTAGATCGCAACGGTAGCATTATAAGATGATCCCTCTCACAAAATATCAAGTTATAAAGTGTTCATCCTTAGTAGGCACTATTGCCAAGACTCGTTGTTTCGAAGCACCACATGATGATCGGGTGTGTTAGATTCTGCAAGTGTATACAACGGGAGCAAGCCAGATTTGCTCATGCGGAAACTAAGGTTACATCTTGATGAGCCTAACATGTACATACATGGTCTCGGAACATAGAATACCGAAAGGTAAAGCATGAGTCATATAGATGATATGATGAATATGATGATTGTTTGCCTTTGAAACTACATCATGTGACGCGATGATCGGACTTGGTGTAGTGGATTTGGTTCATGTGATCACTAAAACAATGTGAGGGATATTGTTTTGAGTGGGAGTTCAACAACAATATGATTAAAAGTTGAACACTATTTAACATAAATTAAATCAAAGTGAATTTGCATAGTTACTATAGTCATTGGCATCCGTTTACCAACTTGCTCTTAGTTATAATTGAGATAATAGAACTATAGAATTCTGGTTAGTTAATTTACGAACTGGTATCGCATTGTTTTGAAGTGTTAATCTAAAGTTTAAAAGTCCGATTGTAAAATTTCAGTAAGTTCTGGTTACTCCGTGAAATTTAACAGTGGGTGTTAAATCAAGAGTAACAATTTCGGTGTTAGTATATAAGTATCATGTTTGTCTCCATGATTCTTGATATTCAAAAGATTGTTTTAATATCAAGGTTATCGGGGAGCTGAAAGAGTTTTTTAGAAACCATCATCTGTGAAATATACTGCGATATCTGAAACGATATTTTGGTTGCAACATGATAGAGTATAATATGGAAAAAATTATGTTCTCATGTTTAATGGGAATTTGCAAAAAGGTTGGAGACGCTAGTCGTCCTAATCCGCCAAAAGGTTTTGGAGAGAAACATTATACTCACGATTCACTGTTATAAGCTAAAGTAGCTTGATCATGAATATATAGATGATAAGGATGAATCTAAGGTATAGGTAAAATGTTTACTACACCAAAATATTACTAAAGAATGGAATTTGAAAGAACACCAAACATTTGATGATGGTGATCTACTTCAAAGTGCAAGTCCAAAGAGATTGGTATTTAATTATACATGCTTTGGACTATGTGTCATGTGTATGGATCCACTATTGATGTTGATAGATTCTTTAAAAGGAAAAGGAAATACTAAAAGATAATCTCAGAAATACATGGCAGAAAAAGAAAAGACTAGAATTGTTCAGCTCAGGTATATAGATGATATACACATTATGGCTATATTCTTTGCTTGTTAAACAATGTGGTTCTTAAGTATTTGATACTAAATTTGTTTGTATGAATCGTCATACAAAACAACACAATTTATGAATTACAATGGCCCAAGTAACTAGCAAAAGAATATGTGATGATATTCATCGAAAACAAAATAAAGAGTTATTATGTTTCTCATTGAAATCAAAACTTACCTTCAAGATTTGTTTCAATAATTGTTATTTCAATCAGGTATTATGAGAACAAAATGGTTGCTCAAATAATTTTCCTAATCCATAAAAGATGGATAATTTACAAATCTCGTTGGAGAAATCACATCCAAAAAACTAGTGCTAAAAATGTCGAAAGACAAATTGATTGAAAAATCAGTTAGGAAGTGACATCGTCGTTTAAATTATAATGGAAAGAAAACATGAACAAACTCCATGCTTGATGGAATTTTTGAGTCTTTTGATTTTGATCAAATGACGCTTGTGAAACTTTCCTAGAGGTAATTAAAACTCCATTCATAGGCCAAAAAGGGAACGAATGACTAGATTATTGCAACTTGTACATATTTTTGTATGAAGCCCATTATGTGTAGTCGAGAGCGATGGATTTAAACTTCATATGCTTCCTCCAAAAAAAATTGTGAATATATGTATTTTCTTAATGAGGATGAAGTGTGAAACATTTGAAAATGTTCGAAGACTTTCAATATGAAGTGGAGAATCATTGTAACAAGAAAATAAAGAGTTTGTGATAGGATCATAAAGAAAGATATTTGAGTTACAAAGTTTAGCAAAACATCTAAGATTTGAGGAATCGTTCCATAGATTTATGTTTCCCGAAAACACCATAGTAGTATGGAGTGATCGAGATATATAATAAAACCTTGTTTGACATGGTAAGATCAAAGGTGTCATTTATAAAACTGCCATTATATTTTAAAAGATTAAAGCTTTAGAGAATACCGCTTTTTCACTGAAAAAAGCTTCATCATGATCCATTGAAATGACACCATATAAAGTTGTCGTTTGGGGTAAAACCCAAGTTGTCCTTTCTTAAACATTGGTATGCTATGCATAAGTAAGATGTTTGCAACCAAAGTCAGATAAACATGTATTTATATGTTATTTCGAATAACCGTTGAGTATTCCTCCATAACACCAAATACAAAAGTGTTTGTCGCTTAGAACGTTAAGTTTCTTAAGAAGGATTTTTTCATGAAAATTAAGTGGGAGGACAATAGAACTTTGATAAGGTTAAAATAACCTTAGCTATAATGTGTTGAGTTGCGCAAAGCCGGAAAGCGTTCCGGAGGCAGCAACAATGCTCATGGCTCACGTGCTAAGTTTGTATTGAACCAAGTAGGTCGGGTAAACAATCAAATACCAAGTTTTGAGAGTTAGATCATTATTTGAAAATGATGAACCGACTATATGCAGATGATAGGCCCTGACTCCGTCAGATAGCTTTAAGCCATAGAATCTGTGATAGTTCCATATACGAGAAATCAAGCTTTGAACTTCGAAGACCCTCTAAAAGGTGTAAGAACCTTATAGTCGTGTTTGGATCTATAAAGAAATAGACATGGATGTTTCACATCTATGAAATAGTATACATGTCAGGAAAGAGTTCATGACAATGTTCAAGCAGTTGAATATGACAAGATTTGATCTTTCATAGCGATATTTAGTCTAGATGGATTAAATGTAGCAACCACTACATATAATTTTGTCATGTGGTAGTTGAATAAACAAAACAAGTTCTTCTAATAGAATGGTTACCTAGGACGTATGCATAACATGATCCAAAGGGTTTTGTCAATTCAAAAGATGTTAAAAGTGTGTGCAAACTTCAATGGTTGAAGCAAGCGTCAAGGAGTTGGAATCTTCACCGTGATGAAATTGTTAAAGGGTTTAATTTCATCGGAAACGATGAAGGTGCTTGCATTTGCAAGAAATTAAGTGGGAGTGCTAAGACATATTTCTAAAGCATTATGTGAAAGAAATATTGTTGATCGGAATTGATGTATCTTTTATTAACAACATTTAAGAATTTCATCTCGATGAAAGACATAGGCAAAACCCGAATATTAGGCATCAATGTCTATAAGGATATATTAAGGCGCTAATATGGTTATGCCAAATGTACATAGATGAGATATTGAAAGAGTTCAGTATGGAAATGACAAGAAAGGTGTCACATCCCAAGATTTTCCAAATCTTGTTATGTGAAAAATAAATAAACAAAATAAAATTATTGTTGAAAATTAGGGTGAAAAGAAACTTTGTTTCTAAATGGAAACTTAAAAATCCCATCTTGAACAAACTTTGGTTAACATTTGAATCCAACAAAATTCAAATCAAGTAAAATGCATTCATCATAAAATGCATCTGGAAATTTAAACACTTGGAAAATAAATCCAAACCCTAAACCCTAATGGAATAAAAATCATTTCCAAGTTATCTCCAAGCCTATGGATTTGATCCATATAAAAATTTGTCAACAAACATTTGTAAAAGATCAAGAAAGACAAATAGAAATATTATAAGACCATATAAATTGGTTTCACTTAATTTGGAGCCATAGATAAAATCTTATGAATATAATAAGATAAGGAAATTAAATTTCCAAAGCTAATAAAGAACCTATCTATAAATCCATACCAAATGGTGAGCAAATAATCCTAAAGATATTTAAAAGGATAAACAAATATTAAATAAGATTTTACAAATTGGAATCACCAAGTTTGGATCTATAAATAAAAAGATATGGATTTTATAAGATGAAGAAAGAAATATTAAATAAGGAATATTTAAAGACCAAATTAAATCTTGGCCAAAACCATAAGCAAATGGAATGAATATAATCCAAAACCCAAATAAAATAAATGGATAAAGAATTTTCCAAAATAAAATGGCTTAAACCAAATTCCATTTGAATAAAGACAAATATCTAATAAGAATAATTATATAATTCATGAGAAAATAGTATTTTGGGATTTACCCAAGTGGAATAAAAGTTGTTTAATTAATTTAAATAAAATAAATCTTCCAAATAAAATTTAGGGAATTAAAACTATATCTAATTCCATTGGAATTAAAACAAATACCCAATTCAAATGATTTATGAATCATATTAAATACTTTCCAAATAATTCAAGATGAATATTTTGACACCCTATTAAGTAAATAAAACTTACTGAAAAAGAAATGGAAGAATTTAGAAACTTAAGTGGTGTTTGAAAATATTAATAAATCTTATTTGATTAATACAAGGACCTACTTTAAATAATTAAAAAGGCACTAAAGGAATAAAAGTTTTATTCTAAATTTGACATCAGAATATGGTAATAAACAGTGTTTGATTATTCACAAAATATGGCAAAGGTTTGAATTCAAATGAGTGTCTGAATTAATTAAACAAAACCAAAACAGAAATTAGAAAAGGAAAAATAAAAACAATCTGAACAAAAAAATATATGAAAAGGACGCAGCCCAGCCAGCAGGCCCAACTAAGACCCAACAGCCCACTCCCTCGCACCCCGAACCGTTTTTCTCCTTACTCACAAACTCACCCGCAGCGACACTGAGCAGTGGACCCCACCTCCTCCTTCCCTCACTCACTTCCAAACGGACCCCACCGCCAGCTCCCTTCTTCCTCACCCTCCCGCTGACCTTGCCGGCCGTTACTGCTCGTTCAAACCTCGGGTTAATTCGCTCATTTCCGCCAGCAATTCCTCCCCATGATTACTCCCCTTTAACTGCCTCCCTCCCCTCCTTCATTCCCCTTAAACATCACACGACCAGAGCCACCAGGCCGTCCCCGATTTAGTCTACAACCTCGCTGCCCCGACGAGCTCCTTTTCTCAATTCCGGCCAGCCTCCTCCGCCCCTCGCCTCCTAGACCATGCTCCCTTGCTCCCCATTCCCAGGCGAACCTCCCCGTAGCGCCAGCTCGCTCGCGCATGCCTTGCAGCCTCGGCTCTGTCCATGTCTGAGCACCGCCGATGATGAACTCGACTCTGGCGAGCTATAGCCAACGACCTCGTGCGCCCCTTGCTCACTGGTGAGTGTTCCCATGATCCTTGAACTCGTGTGCACCTTCCTGATGCGTTATTTTTCTCGTTTGCATCCCAGAGACTCGCCTTCGACCACGGCCGTGCGTGCCCAAGCCCGCAAGCTACTCCGACGAGCAATCCCCGCAACACCAGCGCGCCCCTCGACAAACAGAAGGAACCTTGAGCACCACTGCGACCCTGCGAACCTGGTGAGCTTCTCCCCATCCTCTCTTGCTTCCTGCATCGCCAGGAACGCCGCCGCCAGGCCGCTCCGCCGCCAGTCGCTGCCGCCAGCGCCGCCCATCTTTGGCAAGCATGCTAAGCACCGTCAGATCTCGATCACACGGTTAGGATAGGTAACTTAAACGAAAGGGTACGGGTGTCTCTGCACCGCTCGATCTAACTTAGATCCAACGCACCAGAGAGCGTGATCCAGACAAACCGGTACCAGCGAATATAATCAAGACACGTGGCCCGGTTGGTTTGATTTAAAACAGAATTGATCTATTTGATGTTCTATTTTGTAAAATTCATAACTTTCAAACCACACGTCCAAATTTTGCAAATTTTATATCAATGGAATGCAAGACAAGTACTTTCTGACCATGCACTTTGTTTAGTAAATTGCTTCTGATAAAATGTTTGTTTTTACAGAAACTTGTGTATGCATGTTTAGAATATAAAAATTGTTCTAAAATGATTTTGGGGATAAAATCTTTGGTAAATGATTTGTTTTGAACCTACTTACCCTAGGAATCAATTGGTAGTTTCAAAAATGTATTTGGTAAAGCAAGGGCACAAATCTTTGAATAAAAGCATTTCTAGCCAAATAAAAATGTGGATTATGGTTTAAAAATCATTTTGGGAGAAAACCTTTTGGGAAGTGTTTTGATTTAAACCCTCTGACCCAAACACCAAGTTTGATGATTTTAAAACTTATTTTATGAACCTATAGATTATTGCCTTATTAAAAACATTTCTACACCACATAAAATGATACCTTGTTTTAAAAATGGTTTATAGATAGAACCTTTTGCAAATGATTTTGCCACTTTGTAAAATGACCATTAGGTGTTTTCCAAATGTTTATGACCCATTAGAAACCACTTTTTCAAATAAAACAATCTTTGACATGCTTGCATGCATTGTTTCGTTTCTATCATTTTATGTGATGTTTTGCTTGAATGGTAGATTGTAATTGTGCCTTGCTTGATTGAATTGTAGTGATTTGAAGAGTGTGATCATTGCAAAGACAAGGAGTGAACTTACATTCTCTACCAAAAATGCAAGTGATGCTTCATACTTTTGTCCCATTATTTTCACTATGCATTAGTGATATTTCTAAGTAGGACTTGCATGGAGTTTTGCTAAGTGTAAACTATGCCATGAGAAATCCTAGTAGATGAACCCTTAGTAGAAATTTCCTAAGTTAAGATTCCTACTACCATCATGCTTAGCTTAGCTAGTAGAAAATAAGGGTGGATTATATTCACACTATGGATTATTTCTAAGTCAAGGACTTGTGTTTTGTTTAATAAAACAACTAAGTGAATGAATCACCTGGATGGAATGGAAGGAATGGTTTATGTTGAGTGGTTCACAAGTCCCATTTATATGGTTTACCTTGTGTATCTCACTTGTGGATGGCCACCCAGGAACAAAGAGATTTGAGATGTCAAATGGTGAGAAGCTTCAAGTGCAGCCACTTGGCATTATGGGCTCTGCCTGGATCATATAGGTTGCAATAACTTAGCCAAATGGACAGTTGGTGGTAGGGGTATGATAGGTTGGAACGCGTCCATTCTGGTCTAAGGGAAGGCTTCTGAAAGATCTTGTCTTGGTGAAACCAAGTCTTGTGGGGAAAGTGCACCACCTCTGCAGAGTGTAAATCTAAGTACTTAGCCATGTCCCCGACAAAGGACAATTTGAGCATCAAGACATGGAAGCTATCAAGAATCTCATCATCCCAATTTCTAAGTTAAAATCTTGTGGGTGAACAAGGGATTGAAGGATCACTAATTTATATTGGGAGATGCCTTGGGAAAAGATTTTGTCAAGAAAAATCTTAGTGTTTTCAAATGATAAGAAAAAACTATTTTGAGCAAATCAAGCCTAAGCTCCACTTAGCCAAATGCATATAGATGATAGACTCCAATATATTACCATAGTATCACTTGCCAATACAATTCAAATGTATTGACCCTTGTGGCTGTAACTTATTATGTTGCAGGTTTGTTTGATGTTAGTGAAGTTTATTGATTAGGATTACAAGTCTACAACCAACATGTCTCCTTGTGGCACTTTGAAGATGAACGACCCCATGCTATTGTTATATTCTGCTGCATTGTAATGAGATAGCCAAATGAGCTATGTAAGATGTAATAAATTATGTTATTCCTGGTTATAAAGTTGTATTATGACCTTTGTTTCTTTATATTACATCTTAACTGTGGATTCTAGCTATTGATCCAGGGACTAGCATTGTAAACACAGGAATCTCTACCTTATTAAAGGTTGGGAATCTTACAAAAGGTTCTTGCCACACAGAAAGGATTGAATCAAAATTCAAGTGTATCGACACTTGGTATAAGTGAAACAAAAGATTCAAGTATTTTTGATACTTGATGATTGAAATCACAAAGAGAGTTTATCAATCAAATTGTGATATGTACAGATCCAGATATGTCCTATACTCTAAATGTTATGAGTATATGCCAGAATGATTCATAAGATGATCATTGGACGATGGTAAGGATATTCTTATGATCTTTTGGAAGAACTAAGAATATATTATTTTTGTAGAAGTTACAAATAGATGGTTAGTTCATTGTAAAGTATTACATTGATACTAGTTTTGCCACAAAGTACATATTATATTTATCTCAATACAAACTAAGGGTGGAATAATATAATGGAAAGTAAGTTTCATAATGGATTTGGATGAGTTCCAAAGTTAAGACATTGTGACAGATACTACAGCAAAAGGCTAAGTATATGACTGCTATTATAGCAGCAAAAGAGGGCATTTGTGTCAAGTAGTTTGTCATTAAACTAGGTGTGGTTCACAGCGGGCTAGTACTATGAAGATATATTGTACAACAATATTATCAACATGCTTTAACCCCGAGGAATTAAAGGTCTCACAAAAGGACCAAATTTATACGAAACCATCTCATTAGAGAATGAGTGATGCATAGAGACGCAAAGACATGCAATTACACACGGACCCAAAAGAGTCGGATCCGAAGATCAGTTGATCACTAGCAATCGTGTAAATTCAACACCGGAAAGCCATAGGTGTTAAATACACATAGATTTGAAACTATATTATTGTCTCTAGTGCAAGTGGGAGACTATTGGAGATATGCCCAAGAGGCAATATAAAGTGGTATTATCATATCTTTGTACTTATGATAAATGTTTACATACCATGCTATAATTGTATTAACCGGAAACATTAATACTCGTGTGATTTGTAAACATGTAAGAGTCCATAGTAAAGCCTCTTGTTAAACTAGCTTGTTGGTTAATATGTGATCATGGTTTCCTGATCATGAACATTAAGATGTTATTAACAACAAGGTCATAACATTAAGAGAATGATGTGATGGACATACTCCTATAGTTAAGCGTAGCATAAGATTAAGTCATTTAATATAGATCACTTGATATATGCTTTCAAATACATAGTAACCTAAATCCTTCGACCATGAGATCATGTTAATCACCATCACCGGATGGATGCTTTGATGACATCAAACACCACTTTGTAACTGGGTGGTTATAAAGGTGGCATTGAGTGTTCGGAAAGTATGTGTTGAGGCACATAGATCAAGAGTAGGATTTGTCCATCCATATGACGGATAGATATACTCTGGGCCCTCTCGGTGGAATGTCATCCAATTGGCTTGCAAGCATGTGACTGGCTCACAAGGGATCACATATCACAGGAACGAGTAAAGAGTACTTATTGGTAACGAGGTTGAACTAGGTATGAAGAGATACCGACGATCAAACCTCAGATAAGTAAAGTATCGTGAGACAAAGGGAAATTGTTATCGTATGTAAATGGTTCATTCGATCATGAAGTAATCGTAGAAATATGTGGGAGCCATATGAATTTCCAGATTCCTCTATTGGTTATTGATCGAAGAAGAGTCTCGGTCATGAACCGTAGGGAGACACACTTAAGTATTCTATGTTGTTTAGTAGATATGGAATATGAGTAAGAATACGAATGTTGTTTGGAGTCTTAGATGGGATACGAGATATCACGAGGAGATCCGTAATAGTCCGAAGAATAATATTCATATAAGGAAAGGCCAATTCCAGACTTCAGGAATGGTTCCGGTGTTTTCACCGGAATGTTCTAGAAGGGTCTAGAAGGTTCACCGATACAGAAGGGAAGGGTACATGGATGTGTCATGACAAAGTGGAATGGTTGCATCGTGTCCTAGGTCACTTGGCTGGACACTTGGAAGAGAGAAATCAAACTATAATTTGAAAGTCAAAAGGCAGTTTGAAAAATCCAAAATGGGACAATATTTCCAAGTGGAGGGAGGGACGTATTCCTACCTTGGGAAGGAATCCTCCCTCCCCTTGCCGCCGGCCACATGAAGTGGTGTTGGGGGAGGTTTCCCTCCCCCTTGCCGTCCTCCCTCTCATAAATATAGGGGAGGGACGCTCCTTTCCCCACAACTCAAAACCCTAGCTTTGGCGCCTACCCTTCTAGTAGCCGCCGCCTAGACCCTCCTCCAAGTCGCACACTAGGGAAAGGCCCTTGCCCTAGCCACCGGCCACACCATCCCTCAGCGCCCTCTAAACCCTAGATCGCCGAGGCCCTCTTCTACTCCAGCATACTCTCTCCGGCTTAGGCGAAGCCCTGCGGGATCTCCCCTCTAAAACTCCGACACCATGCCATCATGCTGCCAGAATCGCGAGGAGAGAGCTACAACCTCCGCTGCCTGCTGGAACAAGGGATAGGAAGGTCTTCATCGAGTACCGTACGTGTGACCGACTACGGGATCTCTGCCGGAACGCGGCGCCGGAAGGATCGTCTATGGAATCTTGAGATCGGAAAGTGAACGACTACATCACCCACGATAATCTGCTCTCGTTAACCGCTTTGGATCTTCAAGGGTTAGTACTCTATCGACTCGTTGCTACAATCTAGTGGATAGATCTTGGCTTGTGTGTGTTCATGCGATAGAATTTTTTTCCATGCTATGAACCCCTACATATACATCACCTCAAGGCAGGCGCTCTCGCTCATGCGCATGTACTCATTGACAAGATCACCGACGACTCCATATGCAAGCATTCGAATAGCATAGCAACATTTATGTTAAGAACTAAAGCCAATCTGACTAATGGAGTCATTCTTACATTTGAAGTAGGTTACGTAGTACCTGACGCCATCAACAATTGTCTCAAACAACTTTCTAGAAATGCAAAAGCCGAAATATGTGCTCCAGGAAGAGAGGGTTCCTCCGATGGGAGTATTTTTTGAATTGTAGGTCATGCCCACCTACTCGATCACCCGACAAGTTCACTGCTCTTGCCTTTACCTAGCCCCAGTGGACGGGGATTTCAACATGAGGGGTCCAAGTTGTCGTGTGAATGCATCATGGGGTCCAAGTTGCATGTAATCGCTAGGTTTCACAAAGTTGGGCTACCAAACACTGAGAGGGCCCATTTAGAGGCAAACTCATCCCACCCGTGCCAAATTCAAACATTCCGTCAACTACCCTGTGAAGGAGACGTTCGGGACCTCCATGTCACCAGTTTGTTCGTGACACAAGCGCCAAGTCGGCAACCACGTAGGAAAAATGAGGAACTAGACCTCATGCCTTAGTGCATTGACGAAATTAACAAATTCAAAAATTCACTCCCTCCTTCACATGAACCCTAGCCCCGACAGCATCGAAATCTATCCTCCACCCAGAACGATCCCTTAGGACATTTGCCTTTTGGCGCCAAGTTGTCACGCCCATTCCCTGATCCCGATCTCTAATGCTGCATATTGTGCCCACTGTTGTGAGGCTCTAGCCCTCCTCCGCCGCCGAACGAGCTGAGCAACACGGAGGATGGTAGATCATCATACTCTGAAAGACTACTTTGCCCCAAAAGAAGTGTTGGATACAAACACTTTGCCCTCTTCATGGTTGTAAAAGTAGTAACCAAGGTTTCCTTAGAGTAACCTACAAAGACTACTTTATTCAACTCGGGGTTGAGCTTCTCCGACTGAAGTCACTTCATAAAAGCCTCACATTCCCAAATCTTCAGAAAAGACAAGGCGGGTTTCTTGCCACCCCACATCTCATGTGTTGTATTTTCTATCGACTTAATTGGTACTTTATTTAGTGTATATGTTGTTGTCTCTAGACAAAAACCCTAAAACAACAAAGGTAGATCAATATGGCTCATCATTTGACCTCACCATGTCCAACAAGGTTCGGTTCTGCCATTCTGACATACCGTTTCTCTAAGCTATTCTAGGCGGAGTGAGCTGTGGAACTATTCCACAACCCTTGAGGTGACTATCAAACTAGTGTCTTATATACTCGCCTCCACGGTGTGATCATAAAAACTTGATAATCTTTCTGAGTTGGTTTTTGGACTTCACTTTGGAATTCCTTGAACTTTTCAAAGGTTTCTGACTTATGCTTCATTAGGTATACATAACCACGCCTACTAAAGTCATATGTGAATGTGATAAAATATTCATAGATGCTTCTAGATGTCATGCGCATTGGACCGCATATATCACTATTTATAAGCTCCAATATATGATGGACGCTGGGTATTGATCATTTTTTCAAGTAGACATGATTCACATGTATCGAATGGTTTCAAGCCAGACGAATCCAGAAGTCCATCTCCATGGAGCTTCTTCATGCGTTTCCAACTGATATGACCAAGCCAACAATGTCAAATGTAAGCACTACTAAGATCATTCAGCTTCAACCTTTGACATCTAAGTTATAGACTAACTTACATTCAAGATGAAGCACAAAAAATCTGGATGGGTGCAAAGCCGTGAAACATTTTATTCAAATACAACGAATAAGCATTGTTTTTAATATGAGTCTCATAACCTTGCTTAATCAAACATGAGGCATGGACGCTGTTTTAGCTCAGTAGATGCACATAATAACAATTAAGTTCAAGTATAAATCCTGAAGGTAACTGGAGTTGCATTGTTCCTACGGCCAATGCAGCAACTCTTGTCTTGTTTCTGACTTGAATGTCAACCTCCCCTCTCGCCACACTCCTATGTCTTACTAGTCCCTGCATCGATTTGTACACATGAACAACTAATCCGTTATCGTATACCTAGGACTGCTAGGAGAGTCGTTAAGAGAAATGTCTAAGATTCCACAAAAATAGTACCTAATTCAGAAGTCATACTTTCACTCTTGGATTTTTCCGCCTTGTACTTGTCACAATTCCTATTCCAGTGATCTTCCATCTTATAGTAAACACATATTGTTCCTGGAGGTTTTGCCAGCTTGCCAGTCACTAAGGCAACACTAGGACTTGGATCCTACGTGCCACATCCCTCTAACTTAGGATTTTTCGATTAATGCTTCTTATTGATCTTAGAGGTGTCCTGCACCATCAACACTTGTATGGTGCTTCCCCTATTGATGTTTGCCTCTACTGTATTGAGCATCCCCTGAAGTTCGGTCAACTTCTTATCCATACCATGCACATGGTAGTTAGAAATGAACGAACCATAAGCACTAGGAAGAGAGTTCAACATAATGTCAGTAGAAAACTCTTTGCTTAGGGGAAACCGAACCGACGAAAGAACTACACATATCCGGCCATCTTGATCATGTTTGGTCCTAGAGGATCTCCATCTTTTAGCTTGCACCAGAGTAGGGCTCTAGAGACACTGTACCTCTCCGTCCTAGCAAACGTGTTCTTTGACATTCATCGGAATTGTTCTAAAGTTTTTTATTGTGTAAAGTTTTTGAAAAGGTTTTAGAAAATATATAGATTTATGAAAATATATAGGTTTATACACATATGATGTATCATGCTTTATTTGAAAGGATCGGAGAGAATGAAGACTTTTCATATATGTAATGCATGAAAATATATAGCATGTTCGGATGCACATCCGGAATTTTGTTTCAGAATTTTTCAACATTCTGAAATTCATATAAAATGCATTTTATAGGTGCATTTAGACCTGGGAGCAAAATCGCCACGTCACACTATAGGCCTACTACTTGTATGCAACTATAGATTCACAATAAAGTGATGTTTTTTGTTTTGTTTTGACAGGAGCAAAGCAATGTTAGATGGCAAGAGTGGATTCCCATAGTGACCTATTCATAAAAAAAGACATAAGCGATAAACTTAGTAAAGTCGGACACCAAGATACAACTTTCCAATTTAGAAAGGACCACAATTTGCGGTAAACTTGTTCATTTTACATGAACAAACGAACAACTAATTACAAGTGTCCATTACTCATGCTGCGGGTGCATATGCAGAAGGTGACTTTGGAAGAGGCTTCACTGCCGTCTAACTCATCGCCATCCTAACTCCTCGGTAACAAAATTTCCTCAGAAAAAACACATTGGAATATTCCCTCATGCCAATGGGTTGTCGCCTTGGTCTATCTGAGGAACAACCTTACCTTGGTGATCTTCAATTTTTTTTGCATTCGGGGTGATGTGCCATGAGCATTGCACAGGAAGCAATGGCATCGCCTCGTGCAACTGACTTCATCGAATCCATCATAAGCTCACGCGGATGCAAGCTTCTTGGCGACAAGCAGCGTAGCTACTCCTATAAGCTTGACAATGGTATGTCCACGATCAAGATTACATGTCTTGACCTCATACCTACGCACATCATGTAAACTAAGATCTTTTTTATACCATTTCTGGCAGACAGTTTCACTGGGAAAAAAACTGCACATGCTACGACCAATTCGATCTTTTTGGTCCACTGTTCCGGTCCAGCAAGCAAGCAACCATCCGGCGCAAACACAAATCCACGATACACGAGAGGCCGTACCACACGATTGGTGAAGGATGAACATGACACGCCTGTATGATATAATACTCACAAACCGTATTACTATTTCGGTCCACTTTTCTAAGGTTGCCACAAACCATATTTCTGTGATTGCTCACAAAATCATAAGACCCATCCAAACGGCTTTCATGCCTAGACGACATATCCTAGAAGAGGTTGTCGTTTACATGAAACCATTCATGAGATCCACAAAAAGAAATTAGATGGGGTTAATTTTGAAAAGGCTTATGATAAAGTCAAGTGACTTTTTTTACAACAAGTCCTTCGTATGAAAGGTTTTGATCCTCTGTGGTGTAAGTGGATTGATAATTTTGTACGAGATGAAAGTGTGACCATTCGAGTCAATGATGATATTGGTCACTACTTTTAGACTAGAAAACGACTAAGGCAAGGGGATCCGCTGTCCCCCATGTTATTTAATATCATCGCTGATATGCTTGCCATTTTAATTGCCAGGGCAAAAGAGAATGGACAGGTTTTGGGGCTCATACCCCATTTGGTTGAGGGGGGAGTATCTATTTTGCAATATGCTGATGACATAATTCTTTTTATGGAACATGATTTAAATAAAGCGGTTAACATGAAACTAATCCTTTGTATGTTTGAACAACTATCGGGTCTCATATTAATTTCCACAAGAGTGAGATTTACTGTTTTGGCAAGGCTGCCGAACAGGCGCAAACGTATAAGGAAATTTTTGGATGGGAGTTGGGGTACCTACCATTTAGATACTATGGGATACCTATACACCATCGGAGGCTTCGCAATTCAGAACGGAATCCTGTAGAAAGTAGATGCGAAGGAAAACTAGGATGTTGGCAAGGGAAGTTATTGTCATACGTGGATATAGTTGTCTTAATCAACTCTATTCTAACCAGCATGCCTATGTTCATGCTATCTTTTCTATAAATACCGAGGGGTGTTAGAAAACGATTAGATTTTTATCGCTCAAGTTTTTTTGGCAAAGTGATGAGCATAAAAATAAATATAGGCTAACTAGGTGAAACATTATTTGTCGACCCAAAGATCAGGGAGGTTTGGGCATTGAGATGCTTAAAATTAAAAAAAATGTTTACTGAGTAAATAGTTACATAAGTTATTGACGGAGGTGGGAGTGTGGCAAGAGTTCCTTCACAACAAATACCTAGCCAATAAAACTTTAGCACAAGTTGAAGCTAAATCAATCGATTCACCCTTTTGGAAGGGAATAATGGGAGTGAAAGATGTTTTTTTGCCCGAGGCTCTTTCAAAATTGGTAATGGAAAAGATATCAAATTTTGGGAGGATGTATGGTTTGGAGAGGTGTCTCTTTCTCAACAATACCCATCCCTATACTATATCATGCACAGAAAGCATGTTCTGGTTCATGATGTCCTAACCCAACATCCCTTGCATATTATATTTAGGCGCAACTTAAATAGAAATAAATGTGTTGCATGGTTGCACCTTTGTGAGAGATTGATGGAAGCAAACCTTACAAACGAGCAAGACAAGTTTATATGGAAACTGTCTGAGAATGTGACTTTTACTGTTAAATCTATGTATGAAGACCATATGAATGATCATCCGAGTTCTCCATCCAAATATCTGTGGAAATTGAAATTACCTTTGAAATAAAGATTTTCATGTGGTTTCTTAATAAAAAAGTTTTTTTAACAAAGGATAACCTGGCTAAGAGGAACTAGAATGGGTGTAAAAAATGTTGCGTTTGTAACGAAGACGAAACAATTGAACATTTATTTCTTTCATGTCCATTGGAATTGTTTTTGGCGCATGGTCTTTTATACTTATAATCTTCCTCCACCAACCAATATAACTAATATGTTTATAAATTGGCTAAATGGAGTAGATAAAGTGAACAAAGCCAGAATTCGTATTGGCATCTCAGCCATTTGTTGGTCCATTTGGAAATGCCGCAACACTGTACTTCAACAAAACCGGAGTTCCTTCATTTTTGCAGGTTATCATTATGGCGGTACATTGGATTCAGCTCTAGGGTTTCCTTCTCCCAGAGCATCAGCGGCAACCCATGGTTTCTGTTTGCACCCGTCTTATGGCGGTTACCTCGGAATTTTTTAGCCAGGCTTCATTTCGTCATTCTAGTAGATTGATTGAGGTCTAGCGTTTCTATTTCCTGTCCTCTTGTGAGGCTCCTTTGTTTTTCAGATTGATGGTCTGCGCACCATCTTTTTCTAAGTCAAGATTTGTATTACTTTTGAGATGATTTTCTGTTACCGTTTAATAAATGGCTGTGTGCGTCCTTGCATGACACAAACGAAGAAACTGAAGACGCAGAGCTTTTAGGGCATCTCCGGGCCGACCCAAATGGTCTACATCCGAAACTGTCTGCGCGGACACGCAGGGAGGAGAACGGCGCGACGGCTACTCGCCGTTGTTGCCACGGCCACCGTTTCCGCGGCCGCCTATGCCACAGCCATCGGCCCTGTCGAGCGCCGCCCTAGCGGCCCAGATGGCCCGCTGCTGGATGCGTTCGCGGAGACGGCCACAAGAATGGTCGCGAGCCGTCGCCCTGCCCTCTAGCTTCTGTCGGTCCTCAGCGACCCGGTTTGCCAGGGCCTTGTCCATCTTGGCGGACCAGTGGTCCCTCGCCTCCTGCTGGGCGGGCAACTCCGCCGGAGAAGGAGCCGGAGCCGGGATCACAACACCATTGGGGCCGCAGCCCAGCGCCTGCGCTATCTGCACGGGGATGGCGAGCGGCGCCTCCAGCTGGACCACCTCCCCCCCTACTCGTCGTCGTCCTCCGCCTTCTCCGTGTCGTCGGCGTCGACGAGACCTCACGCGACCCCCGCCTCAGCGGCCAGAGCCACGCGCTCCTCCTCCGTCGCTAAGTCGGCGACGTGCTTGCGCCGCGTCTCTTCTGCGTTGCTGCGCGCTTTGGCGGCGTGGCGGAGCTCGCGGATGGCGGACTTGGCGGCCTCCTTGGCCACCTCCTCCAGCGTGGTCATGGCCGCCTTGTGGCGGATCTCGCGAAGAGCCGCTGTTGCGGCCTCCATGGCCACCGCCTCCTTGGCGGCGACGCGGTGCACGTCGGTCATCGCCCATTGGGAGGCCAAAGTTGCCGTCGCCTCCACCACCTGTTGTAGCGCACACTCAGCGATCTTGTGGCGAGGCATGGCTGCTGGAACTTTTTTGGCTGCTGGTTTTCTCTTACTTTGGGGCTTATTGTCTCCGCCGCGCCGGCGGTCGTCTTTTATAGACCGCGGCAGAGATGGGAAACGGACTGGGATGCGTGGGAAGTTTTCTCGCCGCAGGAAGCGAGGACGCACGCGGGAAACGTGGCGGGAAACACCGGCCGCACGGGAAGCCGCCGATGCTGACAGCCGACGTCGCGTCGCCGTTAACGTCCCATCGGGAGGGTGTCAACCAGTGACATCTGGAGGGAGATGGATAAATGGGTCGGGCCGCTGTGCGCGGTCGGCCGGACATGCCGGACCACGATCCCAAATCAACCGGATCCTGATTCAAACGGACAGAAACGGACCGTTTAGGATAACCGCGTGAGTGGCCCGGTGTAGATGCGCTTAGAACCGTGCGCGATCCACGCATCCTGCTGCATCATCATCATCCACGCATACGCATGAATCGACAGCTAAGGCTAAGTTCCTGCATTGGCGCCATTGAAGCACCGGCCGGCCTGCCACCGCGCGCGACGGATCACACTCATGGATGAAATTGAAACCTAGCCGCTAGCCGCATTGATCGATCCATCATCGCTATGTATGATCGACCAGACGACTGTGTAGCGTGCCGTGCCATTCCGGTGGCATGTGACGTGCCGGACGGCCGGGGTTTAGTTAGGCCAGAGAGAGAATTCGATCCATTGCTCGCTCGTGTTGCAGTTACTGCGCGTGTCCATGCTCGCTGCCATATAGTATGTCTGTACTTGTGTTTCTCTAAAAAGGTGACACGCACGCCCTTATTGCTGCCTGCTGCCCTGCCCGTAGCCCGTAGCGTACGTAGCTGCTCTGAAACTCCCAAGTCTCCCAAGTCGTCGTCGATGGTGTTCAATGGGCAAGACACCAAGGACGATCGATTGAATGCCGTTTGACACAAAACGCCGGACACTACATCATGCTAGGTCTTTTCTTCTAAGCAAGATACAGTATGTACATGACGCACTGACAATGTTGTACTACCACCAGCAGCAGCAGCAGCAGCAGCAGCAGCAGCGTGTCTAGGTACTAGCTAGCAGGCTAGCTACTCCGTCTATATATGCATACCATACGATCGAGCATTCATTCGGCCGGCGACCTCGCGTACGTACACGATGATATATATCTGCTCGTGTTGAGGCTGAGGGAATCGTCAAACTGTCATTAACTGCTGCTGAATACTAGTGTGCAGTACCATCTCATCAATGTAGATATATATTGGCCTTAAACAATGAGATCTCAAGCCTCCCATTTCGATCTTAACCGACTCATCATCTTTCTAGCTGTTGCTGAGAGAGAGTGCGTGTGTTGTCTGATGATCTTCATCTTACGAGACCAAGTTGGAAATAAAGGCGCTCTAATTTGATGGGCCTCTTAAGCGCTTGACAGACATTTTCAGGCTCTCGCATGAACTGTTTTCCGCCAACCTAGGCTGCTGTGTGCAGTACTACAGCTTACCACTTGCATGCGGCGATTTGATGACCCACGTACGTACGTACAGCCTGCCAGCCTCAGTGCCTCTTCAATTTCGTCGAGAAAATAGTCGCCAAGAATAGCTGTGCGCAGTCACTAATTATTTTAGATCAGTATCAAATTAAGGACGGACAGCGGATGTGCTGATAAATGGGCGACCCAGGCCCGCTGGCGCGCGGCTCACAGCAGGCCCATTAGTCCGCACGGAAAAAACGGGAATCATGTAGAGCGGCGGTTCTGCTCAAAAAAAAAAAAGTGGAGCGACGGTTCGGCGTACGTCTTGAAAACAAAAAAAAAACGTTCGGCGTCATGTAGCGGTCAGAAAAAAAAAAACGTTTGGCACATTGTCCCAACACGTGACACCAGCCTCCGCCGTCCGATACGGTGCCGCCGCAGCAAATATCATGATGAGAACATGACTGACGTGTTCTGCTAGGAAACTAAACCTACGTACTGTCGCCATCGCTCCATCTTCTTATATACCGAGCAAAAGGCAAATAATAATAAATAAATAAAATACACGGCGTCCCAGTCGCCACCCTCTCCGTCTCTTGAAACAGAAGAAGACAACGTCTCTCTCCCCCCTGCGCGTGTATGCTCGACTTATAAACAAAACAAAATCTGCCAGTATCACCCACACACACTCCTCGCTCTCGCTCTCTCTCAATCTCACCAACCAAAGATAAATAATAATGAATAATCCATTAGAAAGAAATCCGCGAGTTACTGGGTCGCTTCCTGGATCCCACACTCTCATCACCAGCTTCTTTGTTCTATTATCAATCTTGTCCCTGTTACGTACGGTTTTGCAAACATATTTCAAGTTTTAACACCTATGTTTTATCTTTATTTTACTATGATAAAGACACTTGTTCTAACAAAAGGTCGCCAAGTGGTCAGAGCGAGATTGTTTGTTCCGGCTATTTCAAATGTTTCGATTTAGCATTCGTTTAAAATAATGAATGTAGTATGTCCTAGTTACTCGGTCTATTTAGTAAAAAAGTGAAAGAATGGTTCTTTTTTTTGCTAACCATTCGGTGCTTACCCAAAATACTTGCGTGCATCATGTTAAGTTTGATCCCTGTTTCGGAAACATATTTAAAGTTTCGGTTGGGACGTATTTTTTATCTTTATTTATGATGATAAAGCCACTTGTTGTAACTAGACCGTGGCCAATTGGTGAGAGCGAGATTGTTCGCTCCGGTTATTTCAGATATTTTGATTTAGTTCCTCGAGTGAATGCAGTGAAAGAATAGTTTGCTTTGTACTAACCGCGCATGTACTACTTACCCAAGATACTCGCGTGCACGTTAAGTTGGATTATGGCGTGCGTTGTACGGGATAAGAATGGCGACAATTTCGATATTTCCGTGGCGTCTATAGAAGACGCGCACTCGCGGGTGCGCTTGTCGTGGTGTAAGTATGGTGTGTGTGATCAGTGGGGACTTGTACACCCCGGCATCTCCGAAAAAATGCTATGTGTTACTTGTTTTCTCGAATTAAAGCGATCAAATAAAATAAGAATGCCTTTCCTGAAAATGCATTAAAAATAAGAAACTCTAGGAACTTGAAAAATGGTGGAGAGAAGAAAACCAGAAAAAATCTCCAAATTTTCTCCTCCTCCTATATTAAACTCCCCAACCCCCTCCCTCCTCTTCCTCCTCCGGAACACCACAGCCAGCCTCCACTCCACACCTCGCTCGCGTCGAGCACCTCTCTGCCAATGTCGGCTCCCGCACCCGCGATACGCCACGCGACCCACCTCATCTCCTCGTGAGATCGCCGTTCCGCTCCCCGCTACGCCCCGCGCCCCCACTTCCTCCAATCGCGAGCCCTCGCACCCGCATCTCGTGCCTCCTCCGTCCGCGCCTCCGACGTTCCTCCCGGCCCGACGCGCGGCTCTGCGTCCGCGCGGAATCTGAGTCCTCGCCTTCCCTTGGCCTGTCCGCGGGATCCGGGAAGCCACGAGCGGGTTTCGGGTTATCACCCAAGGGGACGGGACAATGGCGGCAGCTGCGCCACCGCTCTGCACGTGGCTCGTCGCCGCGTGCTCGCACGCCGACTGCGGCGCGGAGGAGCATCGCACCCACCAGCATCGTCAGACGCAGTGCCTCGACGGCGGCTCCGGCGCCATGTTCGGCCCGCGCCGCGACCGCCGCCCCATCGGGGCGCGGCGCCGCGGCTCGGCGCGCTCTGGTGAGATATACCAACTCATCCTAAATCCCCGCATTTGTCTCTTGTTATTACTTGCTTGACCATCGCGCGACAGTACGCGCGAATCCGCGTGTAATTTTCAGAGCATCGGTTGTATCGCCCGGGGTTTTATACCGTTCTTGGCATCATATTCTGCGCTTGCACCCGCGATGCGACTATGCCAGTAGACAGGGAGGATTATTCCTGTTTTATGCCAAGGATCTTGGGCTCGTGTGGGGTTTTTCGTATCGCTGTCGGGATTCACACGTTTGTGCTGAATCGGCTGCATCGACATTGTCTTTGTTTAGCTTGGCTGGCTCTGCTTGTTTGCATTTGTTGGTATCACAAACCTCTGGATTTGGACTCTTGACTGGGGAGTGCAGACTGAATGAGCTTGCAGTTACCGTAAAATTTAAGGTCATTGGCTGAAAGTGTGTGAAAGACTCCAAAAACCTGAAAAATAGTCATAGAACCATAATTTTTATTATTATCCACTAATTAGCAAACAAACTGTAGTCCTACAATATTTTTTTCCTTCTGGCATGAATTTAGTTGTATATCAGTGGTTCATGTGTGTTTTTGGTCTTGCTGTGTCAGCCCACGCGCTTATGCCTTATGTAGAATTTACACATTTTGGGTGAATGTGCTGCATTGACATTGTCTTCGTTTAGCTTGGCTGGCTCTGCTGGTTTGCATTTGTTAGTAGCACAAGTGACAAGCCGCAGGATTTGGACTCCTTACTAGGGAGTGCAGACACAATGAGCTTGCATTTGTGTAATTTTTAAGGTCATTGGCTGAAAGTTTAAAAGACTCCAAAAACCTGAAAATTAGTCATAGAAACATATTATTGGTCATCAACCAATCAGGAAACAAACAGTAGTCTTCTTCTGGCATGACTTAAGTTGTGTATCAGTGGTTCATGTGTGCCTTTGGTCTCGCTGTAAGCTTATGTGGTTATGACTTGAGTTCACATGTTTGTGGTGAATTGGCTGCATCGACATTTTTTTCGTTTAGCTTGGCTGGCTTTGCTTTTTTTGCATCTCTTATTAGCACAGATCACAGGTTTTGACTGCTGACCAGAGAGTAAGCTTTTGACTCTTGACGAGAGAGTTTAGAAAGAATGATCTTGCATAGTATGAAAATTGAGATCACTAGTCAAAATTAAGTGCATGAAAGGCTTCAAAAACCTGAAAACTATTGTCATAAGTAACACAGTTTTAATTATCCACCAATCAGCAAACAACTGTAGCATACAATACTTTTCCAACAACATGAATTAAGTTGTATATGAGTGGGATGTGGCATGGGATGTCAAATAAGGTGGTTGAGAAAAGTGTCTGAGATGGACGCATATCTGTGGAGAATGTTACTTGTCTACTTATGTCTGCCGGTTGTTTGTTACATGTGCTCACTCAAGCAGACTAGGGTCTTTTCCCCTAAAAAAGTAGACAAGGGTCTAAATGCAATTCATTACAATTTGCAGGAGTGGCCATGGCTGTTGCCTTGCAGCCTGAAAGGGTAATCGTTGAGAAGAAGAGACCTGATGTTAAACAAAGGAGGGTGGTTGTCACTGGCATGGGTGTTGTGACGCCACTGGGCCATGATCCTGATGAGTTTTACAACAACCTTCTGGACGGGAATAGTGGAATAAGCGAGATTGAGACGTTTGACTGCTCCATGTTCCCCACGGTAATGCTTGGCTGATGGTTCATCACTGTTGTAATTCAGGCTGAATATTTTCATCCAGGGTTTGACATGTGGGTTTTTGTACAGAGAATTGCAGGAGAAATCAAATCCTTTTCTACCGAAGGTTGGGTTGTACCCAAGCTATCTAAGCGGATGGACAAGTTCATGCTGTATTTGATTACTGCTGGTAAGAAGGCATTGGAAAACGGTGGGCTTACTGAAGAAGTCAGGGATGAGTTGGATAAAACCAGATGTGGGGTTCTCATTGGCTCTGCGATGGGCGGCATGAAGGTGTGGATCCCCATACTATACTAGTATAGACATATCTCTAAAGCGATGAATATTCTTACAGATGCCTGTTTTCCATAATTTCATACAAGTGACGCTATGATATCATGCAGGTATTCAATGACGCCATTGAAGCACTGAGGGTGTCTTACAGGAAAATGAACCCGTTTTGTGTTCCCTTTGCAACTACTAATATGGGTTCTGCAATACTTGCAATGGATCTGGTAATAAACAATATCTTTTCATGCATGCTTAAAATGACTATAGTTATTATTCTCAAATAAAAAAATGAAACAGATGTAGTTGATGACTCATATTTTCTGTGATGCATAGGGATGGATGGGGCCAAATTATTCTATTTCCACTGCTTGTGCCACCAGTAACTTCTGTATTCTCAACGCAGCAAATCATATCAGAAGAGGAGAAGCTGTAAGTAACTTCTTGTTTGCAGGATCTATGAGGGAGTAGCATCTTGTCTGATTTTGTTTCTAATCTTCCAGGATGTCATGCTCTGTGGTGGTTCTGATGCGCCACTCATCCCAATCGGTATGTGATCCTGATAAAAGTTAATCTCTAATTCCAACATTGTCATTGTTTCTTTTCACTTTTCGACTGTTTATACCAATCTTGGCTGTTTTGAACCTTTAAACTATTACATGCAGGATTGGGAGGTTTTGTTGCCTGCAGAGCTCTTTCACAGAGGAACAGTGACCCAACAAAAGCTTCCCGACCCTGGGATATGGTTAGTGTACTTTGCATAGCAAAATCTGTTGTTCAATGTTGCTAAACAATTTGTTTCATGCACATTGGCCGGTTATTTGTTTGCAAGATCAATTTGTGGGTGAAATATCACTAGTTTGCATATCCAAACACACCAGCATCTTGCTATCTTGGCTTTTCTGAAAGTGAACTTAATGGCTTGGTTTTTGCATTTTGCCAAATTTTAACAGTGTATCTTTTGCAGGGCCGTGATGGTTTCGTTATGGGAGAAGGAGCAGGTGTTCTAGTATTGGAAGAACTTGAGCATGCTAAGGTTCTCCATATACAGTTTCATCGACCCCTTTCATGTGGATATGTTCCTTATTTTTCTTTCAGTTGGTTTACTTGGTACTGATGTTCAACTGTTCAATACTTTCTGCTATGGGTGAATGTTCTGCAGCAAAGAGGTGCAACAATATATGCTGAATTTCTTGGTGGAAGCTTCACATGTGATGCATATCACATGACTGAGCCACATCCTGAAGGTGAATGGACATTCTAACTTTGTCGTGCTCATCCGTTTTCTTACCTAAATATGACCTTTGCCAATATCTCCATTTACTCCATATCAGGAACAGGGATCACTCTCTGCATTGAGAAGGCACTGGCTGATTCAGGGGTAACAAGGGAAGAAATCAACTATGTGAATGCCCATGCAACATCTACACAATCAGGTGATTTGAAGGAGTATGAAGCCATCGTTCGTTGCTTTGGCCAGAACCCTGAGGTATATATTAACCTGATTCCAGAATGTTTGAGCAATTTTATGAATCAAATCAAATAAATTATATATATTATCTTGATGCAGCTAAGGGTGAACTCAACAAAATCAATGACTGGGCATCTTATAGGAGCAGCTGGTGGAATAGAAGCTGTTGCTTCTATACAGGTAAGGAAGTCTTATTTCTGGACGGGATTATTACCATTATGGATTTTTTGAATGATTTCTCCACATAAATTACATTTTTCCAAGTATTGATCCATATGGTGCTAGTTCAGTTGTTAGCAGTTGTAGAAAAAGTAATGCTTCGTACTTGACTTCTTGGTATACATCTGTTATAGTTTGTGAAATGGGACATATATAATCAGTGTATTTAGCAAGACTAGACAATTTACTGCACGTAGCCATTTCTCTAACATAGGACATTTGAACTGGATCTGTATGAGAACAAAGGTTATCAAGTGTCGAGCAACAGCTTCTATTTCACATGATAATGCTATATTTCTCCCAACTTTTTTCGATAAGATTCATAGGCATCATTTGTTTTCATTGTAGTCCAATTGTTGTGCATGTAGAACCAATATGAACTTGCAGACATTCATCATTTTTGTAATGTGAACATTTCCACCTGCATTTCACTTCCATATAGTCAAATCATCTGCTTATTCTTACTTGTTGCAATAACTTTCTGCTAGTGAAAATGAATGCCATCATGCCAGAGCAATGCATTAGTGTGAATGTTTTCAGATCATCATGGCTATGTTACTTATTACTCTTTGTTGTGTTTGTTGCAGGCTATAAGAACTGGTTGGGTCCATCCAAATCTGAACTTGGAGAACCCAGAAGAAATAGTGGTAAGCTTGTTGGAAATTATACGTTTCCACTGTAGACCTGCCATTTGGATGTTATTTATTGTTATCTGGTTGGTAAATATCTTAAATAGATTAGGCCTGCCCTTTCAACTATATTGGTGTGAGAATTAATGGGATTCCCATCAAATTTGCTTTCACTAAATAAGCTAGATCTGAAAGGACAAATTCTACAGCAATATTTAGACCTCATTTCATCCAATATTCCGATCTCTATCTTGACCACAGGACGTGGGCATGCTGGTGGGATCAAAGAAGGAGAGGTGTGAAGTAAAGGTCGCGCTGTCAAACTCATTTGGATTTGGTGGGCATAACTCATCAATTCTGTTTGCCCCCTTGAAGTAAACTCGGCACAGTGATCTGTTTGCTTCCTTGTCCAATTTTACACCGTGGAACTGGAACTGAATATAGTACAAGACTCGTGGACTAGCTAGGCGGTTTCTCCATGCCGCGGATATTACATGGAGGTCCGATCTGAGAAGAACATTGTACTACCTAAAATCAAGCGAAGTACTACTTACAGTTCATCGAAGAAAGTGTCGATTGAGGGCTCACGAGCCCAGCTATGTTCATATGTGTCGCCATCACAGGCACATCCCTATCAAGCCAAGAATTGCGTGGTGTAGCCTATGGCCTATGTTTATTGTTTGTTGTTCAGTACAGTATTGTTGGATAATCCACCTCCTCCAGACTTGCCCTTCCTGGGCCCGCTTTTTTTCGCCTCGCCGTCTGCCAGCCCCTCATGGGTGCTCTTTCCTAGATTTTGTGATGAGAGACCCTTGCAGAGGTGCTGCTGGGTTTTGCTGTTGTAATGATGTTGCGCTTCATTGCAATCATGTCTGGACTTGTCAGCTCTTTTCTCTTCGTGGCTCTACTTCTTTTCCATGTAAGATTGCATGAACTTAAAAGGCCATGCTTTTCAAGGCCTCGTGTTTTTCCCTGATTTACGCGGAAACTGAATGTTTCTCGTGAATTCCGTGCCGAAACAGCCGAGGCTGCGGAGAATTGGGTTATCTACCTGTATATTGAATCCTCGGAGATAGCAAAGCTTTTGCCAGTTGCATAAGGAATTCGTTCCTCGTACTCTCTCCGTGCAGGGGCGGGCCCAGCTTGTATCAAGGGTATTCAGCTGAATACCCAAAAAAATTGCCAAAACTTTTAAATTATATGGTGTGCCTTATATTTTAGTATGCTTGTATAAAGAATTTAATGAAATTCCATCACAAGTATGCATAGGAGTAGTTGGTTAGGACAAATACTTACAAGCCAATTGATCACAAGATCAAGTTCTACTCCTACACTATTTTTTGTTATTTTTTTCTTCAAATTTTTAACTATGAATACCCATTGTGAAATTTCTGAGCCCGCCACTGTCTCCGTGGTCCGTGCCATCTTTCGATCTCCATGTCGCGAAAGCAAACGGGAACCATGGCATTCGCCTGGTCATGGTGGCGGCGGCGGCAGGCGTGAGAGCGCAATCTCCTCCTGTCTGTCCTCCGCCATGTCGACCAGCCTCTCATGGAACGGCCTACTTGTCAACGGGCGGAACACTACTGCCACGGCTGAACTTTGACAACACATGGCACGTCTCTCGCTCATTCATTCTCTCTTGGGTACTGACTCCCAATTTCCTACTACTTCCTTTTCATAATATAAGCGTTTTTAGCAAATTAAAACAGCATTGCTAAAAAACCTTATATTGTGAAACAAAGGGAGTATCTGTTTAAATGCAAGAGTCAAATGTGGGGATCTAGTATTTTCCTATTTATTGTTGTGTTTTCATATCAGTCTTTTCCAATTTATAGTTGTTATCAATGGCGATGTTTTTTTTTGTGAAATTTCAAAACTTTATCAATAATCATCAACAATAGTATAAAGAATCCTAAAAGTGATAACCATTACAAATAGGTCTATGGACCACCTAGAGACTACCACAAATAGTAGCACGAGCCGAAGGCGCACCGTCATTCCCGCCCCTCCATCACCAGACCCAGGCAAAGCTTGTCGTAGTAGAGCTTGTTGCAGTAGACAGACGAGAAGTTATCATGCTAAGAGCATGTCTAACAGGCCCCGTATATTTTTGCCCCTTAAAACGCGAGTAGAGGGCCCTGTATTCAGTTATTCACTTTTCGCCGGCCGAAAACTCGGACGAATTCTATTTTACGGGGATACGGGTTCTGCTAGCTCGTCCAAGTTTTCGACCCCTCAAAACAAGGTTTTAGACAATAATTTGCACAACAATTTCAGATCAAACATAGCACATCCAAAATATGTGATGCATAATTCATAGTTTTTAACATCACAACACGATCATAGGCAATGTTCAAGCCATGGAAGTTCCCAAATGTGATCAACCATCAACGAGTCCATCGCCAGAGGCGCCACCACTCGTCGGAGACTCACCTTGAGCACTTGCAGCACGAGCTTCACGCGCAACCTTCTTCCTCGCCATGATGTCCGCCTTGGTCTCCTTCCACCACGCCAGCTGATCCTCGTCCATGCCGTCGGTGCGCATCATCATGATATCCCTCTCCTCGACCAAGAGCTCCTTCATGGCCTTGGCTTCTTTGAGTGCGATCATCCTCAAGTCAAGCTCGGCCTTCAACTTGGCATCTTCCCGCCTTGCTTCCACCTCGGCGTCGACGAAGAACCGGCAGCAGCCGGATCAACCTCAACCACCTCCTCCTCGTCACCCTCATCCTCCTCCTCGTTCAATCTCTTCGACGTTGCACTCCCCATCAAACGCATCAATGCCGGCGTCCAAATCCACCGCGGATTCATTGAGCATGTCCATGTACGATGTTGTGGACTCAACATCGAACACCTTGTCTACGTCCATGGTGGGTGGCGGCGGCATGGGCATCACATCGGACGGAACGGAGGGAGGAGGGGTCGTGGCCTTGGAAGACGGTGGAGGCGCGAGGCCGATGCGGCTGACCTGCTTTGTCTTCAACTTGGGCTGCGGAGCACCCCTCGGCCCGGCCGCCTTCGTCTTCATCCTGCCCCCTTTCTTGGCAGCCAGCGAGGCTGCGACCGGCGGGGCTGCGGCCGCCGAAGGGGTTTCGAAGAATTGCTTCGGAATCCTCTTCCTCTTCGACGGGATGGTGGCGGAGATCATGGCCGACACGTCGTCGGCGTTGGGCGGACCTCCGACGAGGACATCAACCACCGCGGCCGTTGGAGATGCACCGCCGGCGGTAGGCGGCCCTTGCGAAGTGGAGGGGAGGATACTGGTTTGGCCCTCTATTCCCGTTCCCACCCCGCACAAGTAGGGGGCGAAGGCCCGCTCCGTAATCGAAAACAGCAAAAATCGAAGCGGGGGCCGTTTTTACGGGGCCTGCTAGACGGCCGGGTGGAGCTCAAACCCGTATTCCGGCGGTTATTATACGGGTTTAGCCCTTTTAAGGGGTCTGTTAGACATGCTCTAAGGCCGGAAAGGACCAACGCACTAGAACAACCATCGCTAATGATGACATACATAAATCGGAAAGAGACCGACCTGAACTCACACCAACAACCATGAAAACGGATCAGATCTCAATAGATTCGCCGAACACACGACTCCACGCGCCCTCCGTTGTCGTTAGATGAACTACCGAAACGAGAATAGGGCGGAGAGGACCTTATCTCGACTTTAAGATGTAATCGCCGCTTCAACATCCCGAGAAAGATACTGAAAAGAAGACCTAAACAAAAAACAAGAAAATCTCCCGTCAGCGAGGCCATGGTCCGCCACACTCCCGAGGTCCCGAGGCCACCAGAGGCGGAGCAGACCAACGGCATCGCCAGCGGGAGTACCGAACCCTAGATTGGTTCTACGCTGCCTCCCAATCACCTTCTCGCCTGGTACCGGTTTGGTACTCACATGGCAATGATTGTTGCTCTGGTCCTTCGTGGTCTTAACACGACAACTTCTCGTATGTTTGTTACAACAAGCTTTGCTTGACGACATGCGCTAGTGATCGTAGTCGTTGCTAGGTGATCCAAAGATCTATTTCTATATTTATTTTTTACTTTTAGACATTTTTGTACTGCCGATGATGATTTTTAATAAATTGGTGGAATCTCGCAAAAATAGAGGCTGAGTACAGTTAGGGAGGAAGATAGAGTAATGGTGTGCGTGGACGGTGCCAGAATGCAGCACGATGCCATCCCAGAAATGACCGATCTACAAATAAAAAGTCTATAATCTAGGTTGGGGCTTACACTAGATGCTGCAAGGAACATGGGATGGAGGGGAAGGCTATACGGACAGTAGTGTGGTCTGTCCTGGTAGAATACTTGTCAACGGAAACACCAAATTTACCTAGTACTTTTTCTGCAATATATACCCCAAACCATCCATCCCACGTTCATAATTTCGTCGTTGAAAATTACAAGGCAAATTCTGATTGTCCAAGCAACTGTAGCTTTTGCCAGAAAATAATACAACGCGTCATTTTATCTGACATATTGGAAGCACCTCCTTACAGTTGGTTGCAATTTTTCGAATCCTAGACTGAATTTACAGTCCAAGTATGCTGTATATTTCTGAAAGGAGGATCCGTGGCAATTTCAGTTAAGATGTGAACATCTGGAAGAGCAGGGAACTGGACATAAAGAGTTTGCGTACGTCGCTCCTTGTTTACAAGTTCTTAATAGATAACCATGGAAAACGGAACAATTCACCTAAAAAATGTTGGGAACCTTTCTAATCAGCAGCCTGTTTATCATTCCGAAAAGGGGACATTCATGGGAGTTTACATGTTTAGCAGAGAATGGACTTATTTACATGTATCGAATCCAAGAATTTCAACATGAGTTCATCCCCAATTATTTCAAGTGAACCAATACACAAGATATGGTTCAGAAAAAAACATAAGCGGGAAAAGTGTTCATGCAAGGGGCAGAAAGGAATTAAAGCCATACCCCTTATACAAAAAAATGCTCCAGAAATGTGTAATAGCATATGTAAATAGAAGAGAATGGTATGTTCTACTGAACAATACACGGCTTGGGGTGGAATTGCGATATATATGTGTGAACAACTAAACAAATAGAATGGGAGATACAAGCATATCACAAAAACGATAAAAAATACAGTGTCTCTGGGCCAACTGAAAAAATGCAAAAAAAAAGTCTAGAAGTCTGATTCTACACAAGTGGTAAAAAAATGAAAATAACTATCAAACAACTACAATGGAAACGCTCCACTGACAGCTTATAGGAATCACCATAGATACAAGATATGTATTTATATATGACAAGCTAGCACTGTCCGCGTACCATCCATGAAAATTTGATACCTTTACCTAGTTTGGGAAGATATTTTATACAATCCACCTCTGGTGCTTGAGGGTCACCTTAGCCTAGCGTCGCCTCCTTTGCTTCGGAATGTTGGGAGGGAGAAGAATGAACGTGGGGCTGCAATTTTGTGGTGAAGATAGTTTTAGTTAAGCTGAACAAGTAACACTAATTTGTCATATAGATGATGATATTAAGAAAGCAGACACCCGGAATCCACTTTGGCACATAAGTGTACGTACACTCATTGTCTAAATACACTTTTAAAATGTTAAAAGTTTCCGGAAAAAATTCCCATGTAGGTCCAGAGATTTTATGTTCGCACACAAAGTTTCGGTACAAGAACAATTTTTGTGGTTTATGTAAAAATGACAGTTTTCGATGCTCCAACATGACTATTCACAAGACATTTTTGTCTTTTTTACGCAAGCCACAATAAATGTTCTTTTCTTTTGAAACTTTATGTACGAACATAGAATGTCCGGATGTACACACGAAATTTTCGTTCGAAATTTTTTGACATTTTGAAATGCGTTTTTATGTATTTTTCACAATAGGTGCATCTACAACTACAAGCCAAAACAGCACCTCCACACCAGACACCTTCATGTGTTATGTACTAATGGAGCAGCTGAAAGTAAGAATGTACATGTCCTAAAAATCTGTATACCTTTAATTGAGCTACTACCAGTTAGTAGATCCTCTCTCAGTCTGAAATTTGCAGGAGGGTTTGGAATGGAGCTGCGTAACGATGGTTCTGCAAATTAAGATCTTACGTAAAGCTGTGTACTTATAATTATGCATGCAAAGAAATGAAGAGCAAAATGAGTCAGTAGCCAAAGTCTGGAAGACATCCCATCAGCAAAACGTTTTCAATACTACATGCACATAATGATCTAGCTAGGGGAGCCCTGTTTTTGGATCACAGTTTTCCGTTCTGGTTCTTTTAAGGGAACCCACCTTGCAAAGGGATGACTTCGTCCCATATGTCGGTGTCATAAAAAGTAGGAAGTTGGAACTGGGGAGAACATGTAGGTTCACAACGGGATTTACTATTTCTTATCCAAAAAACTGTGGCCACGGTATGCTCATGTCCAGAGATATGAATAGTTTTCCATGGTAGTTAGACTGACAGCAAGGATAGAGTAACTCTTCACCCTCACTTTCCTTTGTCAGGTTAAAATATTGAATCCAACTTCTGAAGTTATTAAAGAAGCTGAAGATAGTGTGAATCGACTTTCACACAAATAGTTAAACTTTGCAGGTATCACTTTCTCTTATCCCAAAAATTAAGGACCCTGAAAGACACTTGTATTAAAACAAAGGCTTGGTAGCTTTTACTCTGTTCTAACTATGGAAGAGTTGGAAAGTGGACAAACGGTGAAAGGTCTAAATGGGTTAAGCATAACACCTAATCAACACTCAAGTGAAAGATAATGGAAATAGCATGTGTAGAGGATTATGCTACCTTGTTCGGTGAAAACCTCGTTCTCGACAAAACCATCATATGAAGAAGGATAGCCCATTCTTGACTTCCTGAAATCATCAGAAGATCCCATGGCCAGATCCCGGCCATCTTCCAAATCATCATCACATTCCGAGGCAGTTGAAGCAGAAACCCAGTCGTTTACTAAACCATCAGCACCTCTATTCTTCCTCCCAAATTTCAGCAGTTTCTTAAACCCTTTTGTAACATCTTTGCGTGGCTGTTGAGATGCATTGGCGCCACTAAAAGGCATCTGAGCGCTGCCCCACTTTTTCCTCATACGTGAAACATCAGCATCTGTTATTTGATCTAGCGAATGAGAATTCCATGGTGATGGACTTCCAGTTAGTGAATCGACAAAAGCATCACCATCTGAGGTATCATTTGCATAAGGCAATAGGTGTGGAAGGCGCGAGCTCCAGGGAGCTGGTAATTCCCCAGGTAAGTCATGCATGTTTCCTGCAAAAGAATTGAACTTGGTACTGGCTGCTTCTCCAGGAAAAGAAACATCACCATTTTCTGATCCTGGGTCATCTGAATTTCCAAAATCATGGCTTAGTTTTGGGGTCTCACTCTCTGAATCAGCAGGAAAATCACTTTCCCTAAGATTCTCTTCAATGCTTTCGTATCCTTCATTTTTGGCATCATCTGGGGAATCTTCTTGCTGATCTGGAAAATCGTCGTCATCGTCATTGACATTTGCAAACATCGGTGCACGAAATCCAGTTATACCAACAATAGGATGGGCCCCATTTGCTTTCCTAGGAAAAGACTTTGGTGCACCAGATTTATGCGTGCTACTAGTAGTTCTCGAGGGAGCCCAATTGTAAATGTCCTTGTTCACTGATGAAGTGTCCCTTAATTCACTAGCATTCAAGTTTTTCCTCATAGACTGTGACCCCCTAGATTGATCTTCATTCATAATACTCTTTGACTCTTCAATTATGCTCTTACTACGGGAAAAACTTTTTGGCTGAGCCCTTGCAGTAACTCTGCTATGACCAGGCTTTGTATTTTCCTTTCTGAGGTCAGACAAATTAGGAACTGACTGTGCAAGAGAATTTTCTAGTGGGTTCCTGCGATTTGGATAACTCGGCCTTACAGTCCTTGACGAATGCTTATGGTTATGGACAGGAGCAATGGATATCTTCGGTGTGTAAGCAACTCTGTTTGAAAAATGCTTCCTGGAATCAGCACTCCTGGAAGAACCATCGCCAGATAGGTAGTCACTATTCATTTCATCTTCTACCAAGAAAGAATCTACCCCCTGGAAAGACAAAGATGACAAACTATCAGCAAGCAAAGTCTACAACTATGCATTACTGCAAGTTACATCATGTCACATGGTTATTCTTTTTACACATGTACTTACTGAAAAGCACATTTTCAGTACGTCACAAAAAAATTAACAAACATTTTATGTTTAGCGGGAAAACCAGAGTACAGCACTTGGTGTATATGTTAACATTACGAAATATCAAAGATTTCTGAATTACTATTTTCTGTTGAAAAAGGTAAGAATCTACTGCATGTTGAATCTAATACCTGATCCTTATTTCGAATAACTGATTGCAAAGGAGAAATCTTCTGAGAAGAACGAGAAACATATGTTGAATCGAGGAGATCTGAAGACTGAGAGAATTTGGCCCGCATCTCGGCCTTGCTCCGTTCCAGGCTTTCATGCATTGCCTTTAACATTGCTTCCTTCTCTTCTTTCTGTAGCTTCCAGTCCTCCTTTAGTTTTGCATCCCTCTTCTGCGAATATTGATCATAAAACTTCCCTCTTGACTCTTCTAAGCTAAGCATGTCATGTTTATCTGGTGTGCTATTGTTGTTATACCCTTCGTTGTCCACCATCTTCAGAAGCTCAGTTGCATCGAAGTTGTTAGTCATACTATCCATCACAGTCTGTTTCGTATATATCTTCTCTGGAAGAACCTTTGTAGGCCTTGGCTCACTTACCCTAGGTGTGTCATCAACCTGCGCATCTGTGGACTTTCCTCTCCTAGTGGTAGTTAGCTTGTGTGCAGCAAACAGTTTCTCCAACTCATTGGCCTTCATTTGCAGTTCATCCTGATTCCCCTTCGCCGGTCTCGTCACCCTGGTTTGCTCCAAGGGAACAGCATTTCCATCATTTACTGATTTAACTTTACCTCCCAGCAAATTCAATTCCTGCTCAGCATTAGATGATTGTCTGCTCAAATTTGTTCCCTGGCGACCAGAATAATCTGGTGGAGACAGCATTTCAGAACCAACTGCAACCTTTCTCCGTGCATCCTCTACCTTCCGTGGTAGACTTTTCCGCCGTAAGCTAGCATCATGGCCTTCAGTTTCTGCAGAGGGAGCTCCATCCCTGCCAGATGAACCCCTAAAATTTGTACGGGGATTGGATGTGGCTTTTGATTTGGGATCGACACCACTTGACACCTTCCCAACTGTTCGGGAGGATCGATCATTCCTTCCGGACGCAACTGCTTCAGCATGCATCTCCTTTGAACGGAGACGAGAACCTCTATTGCCTTTCTGTCCAACCTGTTCACTTGTAACTGGTACCTCATGAGCAACAGAAGTGATTTCCTTATCTGTCATCTGGGCATGCTCCTCCGGCGATGGGGTAGTTAAAGTATCATAATGTTTTGGCAAAGCTTCCTCGGCTGTCCTCAGAGATGTTTCTAGTTGGGTTCGAGTAGAAACATTTGAAGCAACATGCTCTGATATCCTTGTATTGCCTTGCCTTTTACTAACTCCCAGCTCCTTGTCAAAGGATGCCTCACTCTCAGTGCTGGATGTTATAGCCATGTCATCTGCCGAACAAGATTTAGTCTGTTTTTTAGGAGACTCAGTAACAACGGCCGATAAGGAGGATGGAGATGCAGTATTAAAAGTTGATGAACAAGAATTTGTAGTGATAGGATCCTTAGGTGTGTCACCATCCTTTTGAGATGACCAAGACTGAGATGTTACTGGATGCTTAGCCCCGCTAGCATCCTTATCAGCTCTTACTTTTGATGAATTGGCCTCCTGATTGGCAGATGTTGGGGTCCCGGCAGGAGTTCCATTTTCACTTTTGTCATTAAAGCCACCGTTATCATTTTGACTTAGATCAATGCTCATGTCACTGACACTGCTCCACCTCCGCACTAACTTGTCCATGGACGCAACAGAAGGCACCCTGCGGTGCTCACCTTTCACTGGAACCACCTTAGCAGTACCTGCAGAGTTGCTGTTACCAGAAGTTGAAGTTTGCTCCTTTTGCTTGTTTTCAAACATGCTTATCCTGTCTTGGACACTCAAGCGCCTTGAAAGCTCTTTAGAAGGAGCAGGAGGGGCATCTGTTTCCTTTTCTTGTTTATCTACTGCCTGTTGGATGGTTGACTTAGAGTTATGTTCAGTGCTGGATCCTGGTGGAACATCTACTGACTGTTGGCTGTTGCTTAATCTGTCGATATGCAGGACACTAGCACCGCTTATAGATTTATTACTGGATCCTCCATGATCAGCCTGTGGTTCATCTATAGACATGTCTGAACTGCAGGAGTCACGAAGATTCCCATCTTCAAAGCTCTTCCAGTGTGATGAAGCTGCTTGCGATGCATGCTGAGGATTGATGTCTGGACGGCGCTGGCAAAGTGACATGTATTTATTGCATGCTTCGCTGGATACAACAAGTTCATGTTGTCATATGCATATAAACATCATTCATCAAGAAAGGCAACAAAAGGACAGATAAAGAAGCAACGGCTGGGACAGAAGATATCACAATGCACAATACAATTAGTTTCATTTTTGTGAAAGCAGAACCGTAGTTTCCATCCACTAGCTCTTAAGAAAACCCAGTGCTCTCATGGTAACCACGTACAATAATCATGTAGAAATCTGAACACTGCAAAGCTGAATTTTTCAACACATTCCACTTCAACATGACCCTCCCTCCTAATTCCTAAGAGAACCTTCTTGTGAAAACTTTTCCACTTTCCAGAATAATAACTTCAGGGGGTTTGAATCATTTCCAAGACTTAAGTTCCAAAGTTTCTAAGTCAGCTTCCATAATCTAGCATCTCAATTTCTCAATTATATTCTACAGGTTCAAATGGAACTAAGTAGAATTTGGTGTGCAATATAATGGCATTTGATAAAAACAGTGATAAACTTTCTTTTTACAGCTGACTGTTGTTTCATACTAGCATAAATGAGATCTGCGTGTTTAGATCACAAAGTATAACTTGAGAAGATTAGTCTGCTGCTCATGGGGAATCACATTTGCTAAATCTGTACATCGACTTAAGGAGAACACAGTGACAGATGGATTGTGCCTCTGTGGGACATGCTTAACAGAAAACATTTAACTGTAATCGCATCGAAGTACATAAAACCGACTAGAGAAACTTTCAAATAATATCATATGGCTATAACTGAGTGATGGGCTTGACAAGTTTCAAGCATACCTCAACCGGTTCGCACCAAAGTGGTCTGCAAACAGGAGAAGCTCAGAGACACTGTCATGGTTGAACCCTGCGGATGATGCCCTGGCACAAGATGTGACAAGGTCTTGTTTAAGTGCACTCAGGCGGACATCAATTGCCCTAAGAAGCTCCTTCCTGCACAAAAATAGCCAAGGCATAATAATGGATGGTTAAGATATGCAGATCGCATCAAAAGAGTTGAAAGATATCACAGCACAGCCTACAGACAAACATTATGCATTCAAATGATATGTCTTATCTATCAAAACTTACAGCACATTACATTGCCGCATCACTGGACACCAACTATACTAATACAATAAGAACATTAGTTTGTATGTACTCCGTACATAAACAGAGGTGTGGATATCCAGGGTCTTCCAGTCAATAACATTCCATCAAACTACTAACAATTAATTCTTGTATAAGCAACATAGCCAATTAAAGGGTGGACAGTTTGCTTCACTTGAAGCTCCCAAATATGGAAGACATAAATATGTCCATGGAAGGTACATGAGAAAGTAATAATTACATAAAAAAATATATCCAACTGATCATCCAGGATAAAGGAAATAATTCCATACAGCTAGACAGTATGTATAGTCATATGAACCATAATGTGGGCAAGATTTAGCAGGAACTACAGTTAATTTGTTTCATCTCTCAATCAATCTATTAAACAAAGTACATACTAATCATGGATCATCTTATTATCACTTAAATCAAGTTTATTTGGCAAATGAGAGGTAATTGAGCTGCAACAGAAATGAGATTGACTTACTTTGTAATGTCTGCTGCTGCTGAGGCTTCAGCTGATAATTAGCACAAGAAGAGAAAGAGATTACATAAGTTATGTTCAGAAGCCTCACATACTGCCATACATGAGTGTAATTATGTCACATTAAAACAATTCTCGGGATGAAGGTTGCTCTTCGAAGCATGCACCAATGAACTATGTATCCGTTTCTTTCCTAAACTAAGAACTGGTTATTGAATATATTACCTAATTAACCACGGTTCATGTTAATATGTGATGAATAATATAGATATGGTGGCATCAATGCATTATCATTAAACAAGAGAGTTTCTGTGTTTTTATTCACGTCAATTGTCAGTTGTCCATTAATTAAGCAAGAGAATAATCAAAAAATAACTTTCCCTTCCTTGCCCCGGGATAATATCACCAGTAGCCCATTGGTTAACTCCAGTAAGATGGACTAAACTCCAATGATGAAAGAGTGCGAATAGTATGAGGTATGAACAGACATAAAAATATGACGACATACCATCTCCACCTGAGGAAGCACCCTGCATAAAGTATTACCAATTTCAGACAGATGCTACTAGACTAGAAAACATGCTGAAAGAGGTGCTCGATGGTTGGTAACTTACTCCCTGTGCTGCGTAAATCTTCCTAGCCCCTTCCAGCTGCGACATTTCTGCCTCGAATCCATTTGCCATCTCCAGCACCTCCGGCGTGCTCACGAAGCGCACGAACCTTCAAGCACAAGCGAAATCGAGCACCCGTCAGCATACAATCTCTCGGGACACCACCAGGGGGAAGGCCTGGCTGTCGTCATCATAGGCCATGTGAAGTGAAGAGACCTCTCGAGGGTGCCCTTGCTGAACCAGGCGGCGCGGCGCTCCAGCTGCAGACGGATGGCGGGCTGCGGCGGCTGGGCGGCCGCCTGCTCCTCCGCCGCGCGCAGGTGCGTGACGAACGGCTTCACCGACCCCGACGCGATCTTCTCCGTGCGCCCGCCGCCCGACACCACCAGCTCGCACCTGCGCAGGTAGACACCAGCAGCCAGCTTTAGCCCCCCACAGGTAGGAACCGCGCTAGAATGCGAGATTTCGGCCCCGGTTTCCTCACCTGGAGCGGCGTGGGGAGAGCTGGAAGAGCGCGTAGTCGAGCGGCGCGTTGGGCTCCATGGCGACGCCGCCAGTGCCACCGCCTCCCGCGAGGTCGGATCTGATGGATCGTGCGCGAGACCCGCTCCCCGCCTCCGCCTCCGCCGGAACCGCCCGCCCGCAGGAAACGCCGGAAAGGCGGGGCGAGCCGCGCAATGCAGCAGCACCCGCGGCGACGGGATCGCGCGGCGGCGGCGGCAGCGGCCGGATGGTGGCCCGGATCTCGCCCCCACGCGCGCCCGAATCCGATAACGTGCGCCTGCGCTGCTGCGCTGTGCTGTGGGGGAGAGAGGAGAGCGGAGTGGAAGAAGAGAGGACTAGAGAGAGAAGCTGCCTGTTTGGTGGAGCTGGAGACTGGTGTGCTGTGCCTGTGCTGCTCTCTCTCTCTCTCTCCTCCGTGGGAAAACTAGAAAAGGGTGGTAAAAGTAAAACCAGAAAAAATTAGGGGGGTTTGGGAGAAAATTAGCGGCTTTAATTAATCTGGAGTTTCGGTGAAGCTTAGGTGCTGATTAAGAGAGATTGTTCTTTTCTGTGAGTGTAACTGTGACAAAAAAAGGGGAGCTGAAGGGAAAACTGCTGCTTCTGTTTTCATTTCCTTTTTAATTTTATTTTAGGTTATTTTATGTGTCCTTGCCTTTTCAGGATAACAACAACGGCCTTGAGTGGACAGTTGGCATGGATTTGACCATTCTGTCCCTCAAGAGGGATGGTTTTGAATCCTGGAGGAGGGATTTCTTCAAAATCACTGTCATTATTACTGACCAACATGAGGATGGTGTCACTCCTTTTTGTTTAACTAGTTATAATTACTCCAAGTGTGTAAGTAAGTCTGGTCACCGATCTTCGCGAGACAAATGGAAACGTCCGGTGTTAGCATATCTTTCAGTCCTTCAGCATCACCAAATGAATACGATGTGGCCATGATGGAAGTGTCTGGTGGTGGTGTCTGAATTGATGGATTTGCTAGATATAAGCTGGATAATAAGTATTTAGAAAAAAATTGTTGCTTCATAAAGCATTGCGTGTTGATGTGTCATTTTGAGTTCCCTTTTTTTTATGTGTTGCTACTATGCATAGGGCCTGGCTCACTATGGATAGTGGTGTGCCATCGCCTGCATACTTGGAAGGAATTTTACCAGTTTATTTTTTATTAATTATTAATGGGACATTGGGATGATCTCAGTTTAATTATTACTGTTTGCAAATAAATGGAAGTACTCATTTTTAATTTCGTGTTATAGTTTACCTAAATTATTATTTTTAATGCCTAAAGTACTTCCCACAAATCAAGGTCTCCTAACTGTGGACCGACATCTTTGGTTCCTTGCTGGTGAAAAAACGAGTGGACCGAGAAGAGAGAATCCCATGCGCAAAGTGTACGGAGGCTGAGATAATTAAAAAATGTGAGGAGATGGAAGAGTAACTCTCAAATCATGAGGCGACGTGGCTGCTAATTCTCCAACTCTTGTCGGTGAAAACAACTCGAGAATCGTGAATTTGCAAGCATTGGCTGGCTTGCCTATGAAGACTACAATCCTCCCTACTTTATGTACTCACAAGATCACGGTAAATATCATAAAGTGTAATACTACTACCAACTCTTTTGTGCGACAGCTTTTTGCCAACATTTAATAAAAAATATTCACGCATGAGAGAGGCCTTTTGGCTCCTGGGTGTCTGGATCCTGCAATTTTATAATACTAATAATAATAGAATAATTTTAAAGTTATGATAAAAAAATCCCGTACATACATCTAGGTGCGACCTACATGCTTGTAAATATTTGATTAAAATGTAAATGTGATTTATTTTTGAAATTTTTGACGTGTGTTTTTCAACTTCAAAAAACGACCACAAGACAACCTAACACATTTATCAATATCCGATCTCATTCTTTCATTCTTTCGTTTCACGCAACCACCAAGAGCTCGGAATTTTTCATTAAATAGATGAAATAATTGACTAGATCATAAAGAAAACCGTCAAAGATGGATGGAACATGGGCAACAACATGGCGAATGCAAGAAGCAAACACACGAATGAAGCCCTCAGACTAGTAACCAAGGAACATTCTACCACGACCAAAAACAAAAACTGCTCAAACTTTGGCGAAAGCTCCCTCGCCACAATGGAGAAACATTGCACCACCATTGAGCATCGCCAAATCTACCGTAACTCGCACAACAAGAGCACTAAAAGCTCTATGGGCTTCAAAGGAAGAACGGGGGACACTCCTCCCAAACGTTATATCTATTGTAATGAGTTCACAGCTCATGTCCATTAGATATGCGCTTGACTAGAAAAATGGACTGAACTAACATGAAAACATAAAAAATAAACTATCCAAACATGTTTTTGTACCTATGTACATATCCAACATCGTAATGGTCCTATTGCAACATTATTATATTATTTTTGGAATGTTTGGGTGTGACAAACTTGGTGCGATGGAGACATTTGTCCTCTATGATGGGAACTTATGCAGCGTACACATGTAAAGTATTTTTTACTCCCTTCGTCTAGAAATAAGTGACAAATCCAAATCACTTATTTCTAGACAGAGGGAGTAACAAAACTTGGTTGTTTTTCGTTTTCTTTGAATCATATAAATTCATGGCAAAAGAAAGGCGGCTCTTATTATCTCATGATTTTTTTACTGTAGAACAAAAAACATATACTATTTCAGTATACAAAATATAAGAAATTACGATGAAATCATTATTTTCTAAGTTATTTTCATGTAAAAAATTATTTTACGGAATTACCGTTTCGATTTGATGGAAACATCTATTGTTCAACGAAAGCTGATCTAACAAAGAGACATAACGAGATTAGGGATACATAAAGGCAGTTTGAGGCAGAAGAGTCATGGTACAGTTCTTATAAGGAGGGAGCCAGAAGGAGTCGTTGGCCCATTAATCTCACACATCACTCGATGTCCAGGTGAGTCCCTTTCAACTGATGTCATTAGATTCTGCTTCAAGGTTTCTAACTAACTTTGATTTATCCATTACTTTGCTTTTGTTTATAGGTAATGCCTGACGTAACATCCACAGCTTTTCTTTATTCCAAAGGAACAGAAAACCATTTTCATCACAACTTTCTCCGACCCATTAAAATGCTCCCATGAAGAGTCCAAGTTTCTTTTGCTTCAAACTTCAATTTAGTTGCTACTAGTGTACTAATAACTAATAAGATTAAGTCCCAGACAAGTGATAAGAGTTCATGGTGCAAGCATGACATGGTCCATGGAAAATTGTCTATAAATAGCTAAAACTGTTACTGCATTCTGATCAACAGTGTGATTAAATTGATTGCTAATTGTGTTAATGCGATCGCAATGTTTCACCTCCAACTTTAGCTTTTCCTTAAAGTAGCTAGGTCAACCCTAGGATAGGAGTTGATCACCTGCCTTATAGCACCGTACATGCTGAATAGTCGTGGCTTTTTTGGTAGAGTACCAATTTCTGAGCAATCATCAACACACCGTAGAACTAGCCAGAAACAGAAGTACCCCGAGAAAACGAAATCCAGTTTTCTAACTGAAAAAACGAAATCCAGCTCTCTGCAAAATATCATTTAACCAAACTTCAACAATTGATCATGCATGTGGCAACTTACAAAGATGATGAATTAAATAAATGGAAATATCTTAATCTAAGGTGAAATACTACTAACATGTTGCCACCTGTTCCTTGATTAAAATAGGGATCACGGTCCTTAACTCTCCAGGGTTCAGCTTCGGTTAGTACATTCTCACACCACTAAAAAATCCGGCCGGTGCATCTCTCAGTGAAGCACTAGCTACTGATGGTTCCAAGAGATGTGATTAAAGAAAGCATGACAGGCACACAGATCACTGCACCCAGTACGTAATGGTCCAAGAGACAACAAAACACAAATTAATTAGCACTGCTAATCTGAACCTGCTCTACTGCTCATGCCTCATGGCACATTAAGACATTCTTCAGTACAGGGCTCTACTCTGCATACATGCGCCCCTGTCAAGTGTCAAGTCAGTCAGTCAGCTAGCCTGGCCTTCTGATTCTCAACTGAACTCTTCTTAATTATTTGGCTCCATCTCCTGTCCTCGTAACACCCGTACTGTACAGCTCTGGTATTTGACTTTTGTGCAGTATAAAAACAAGTAGTACTTGTTTCACATGCTACTGTTTAATAAACAATAATTCAGACATATTTGCAAAGAGGACCCTCATATATAAGCTATTTGAAAAACATACCTTCCTGCTTCATTTCACATGCTACTGCTCTTTTTCCATGATTTTGTGGTTCGGAAGTCCTTTTATGTGCAAGAAAATTAACCAGCCGACACTGGCTAGGACAAGATGGGGATTAATTGGCGAGTGACCAAAGTGCTCTGCTTTTAGATTTCTTTAATGGAAAGCTGCTGGTGCCCCTGGTTGATGGATCAAGAGGAGGAAGTATCTTGCTTTGTACTCTTGTTAAGCATGTCAATCTGTCTCGTCTCGTCCTCCTTTCTCCCACTTGAGATTTGACTGATCGTTTGATTAGTCTACTCGATCCGTGCTTTAAGATTCGAGCGCGTCCATCAAAGGATTGGATTGGTTAACCTCGAGCCCTAATGATGGCCTTGTCACTGGATCTGTCAAACGTGTCACTCAGCTGGGAGCTTAACTGGGGGCCATCTTGTGCTTCGGGTAATCTTTGAGGTTGTAGGTATGCATTAGCACACAGAATAAACTTGAGAGCGTGATGATTAAGTTCTGAATTAGTAGCTTCAATGATGCGTTTTGGCAAGCAAATTGAGTGGCACCCTTGTCGATCGGTTCTGTGCGCACCTATGAGGCTTAATGATCATGGAGCAATAATGATAACCGGAGATAAACTTGGCAGTAGAATTTATATCAAACAAACTTGGTCAATTTTTGCATCGTTTGATTTTTAAAATACCTATATATATGACATTTTGACATAAAGCATTAGTAACTAGGGATGCAGATTTTCCCCGCAAAAAGATCTAGGGTTACAGATTTTATTTTAATTTTGAAAAGGAACACAATACGTTCCCGTTACAGTGACATACTGGCTAAATCGCCAGCTGTAGAGTTTGATACAAACTCGGGGAAAGGGCCAAGCCAAGTTTCATATTGGCCCTTCTCCATACTTACACCATGTGCGGCTAAGGTGTGTGTTATATTGTTATAAGATTTTAGACAAGTATTAATTTTTACAAACTCAAAAACAGCATCTAACTAAAATTTTAAGGAAATTGGATAGACGTCACTCCAATTCTGGGTTATTTGACAAACACCACTACAACTTTCAGCTTTTAAAAAATGCCACTACAATTCTGCATACATTCTATATATGCCATTGTGGCCATTTTAACACACATACCACACAATATATAATTATATTTCCATCATACATACATATATACGGTAGCCCCAACTAGAATCAGCTTAGGCCATGTGTATTGCTTTAGATGACTGCTGAATTTATGCTTCCTCATTCCTCAGTGTCATAGAAAACTGTATTGAAGCCATAATTTACAACGACTTATATGTATTTCCATATATAAGCATCATGAAAGCTAAAATTTGTCGCTAACTAACTAAATAGTGTACAATAAATTAGCACAACTTGAGTTCAAAAAATATCAAGCGAAAAGAGTACTTCATACGTGCGGCCATTCTATTCTCTAAGAGCATAATACAGCACGTGTGTATTGATTTATTACAAAATAACAAAACCATTATTACACAAAAATGAATCGGCAACAAAAGTTAAATCTGGTGAGGCCCACTTCGTATATGTATGTACGACAATAATATGAGTGTATATCGTGTTGTACGTGTGTGAAAAAATAGGCATAATAGCGTTTATGGAATGTATAAAGAATTATAGTGAAGTTTTTTCAAAAATTGAAAGTTACAGTGGCGTTTCTCAGATAGCTAAAAATTAAATAGTGGCATCTATCTAACTAATCCAAATTTTAACTTCTGAAAAAGAGCTCCTAATGGTGATAGGTCATACTCCTTGCTTGACACTACGGAGTCAGTTTCGAAGATGACCCGATTACGTCCCATTTCAGCTGATATGTAACAATGCTAGAGCTTCTCCATAAAGGGCATTTGATACGTTCTCTAGGTTTCCTGCACCTGCAGCCAAAAGCATGCCACCACCATCTCTTATTGTAAAGCCCCAACCACTTGTATGATATTTTTTATAGAAACACCATTTTTATTTATTTTCAGAAACTCACCCGGCCGAGGAGACCACTTTTAGATTGGAGATGGCTTGTGGGTTATTTCGGATTCATGTAGTTCCTATATTCATTAACATGATAGTTAAGGGAGGATAAAATATCATCAGGCATTTTAATAGTATCTCCCACATTAGCTCTATTCATTTCACGCCACCATAGCCATAGCAGAGTACACACCTTAACACGTTTTTCTTCGGTTAGCCGAAATATTTCTTAAACAGGGACTAACGAGGGTTTGACTCGTCAATGTCCATTGTTATGAGATTGGGTTTTGGAGAAGAAGGGGACGTTTGAGATCACGTAACGACTAGCAAACAAGCAACACGGGACACAATATTTACCTAGGTTCGAACCCCCGAAGGAAAATATTATTCCTGCTTGTCTGCTCTTGATTAATGGCGAAGCCAAAGGTTACAGGGGGTGCCTATATGAGATCTGGCGGTGTGTATGCTAAGGTTGTGGATTGTCCTCCTTGCCATGCCCTCCTAGCCTTTATATAGATAGGTCATGCCCTCCTGACATTTAATACAATCTCTCATTAAATAAAACTCTTTTTATTTATTTATTCAGAATTTTGTTAATTATATTAATTAACAAACATTCACATAAAACCCCTTGCAACATTTCAATATCACATGCAGAACCAGTTTCAGCAATTTCACCCAAAACAATTCCGGTTTCCATTAAAATAATTCTTGCGTGTTCTTTTTCTTTCTCTGACATATTATTTGCTCCAAATGGTGTTGGTATCTCTTAAGTGTGTCACCCTATGATTCGTGAATAATGCAGACATGATCGAGACCCCTCTCGATCAATAATCAGCAGCGGGACCTGGAGAACCGTACTAACTCCCACACATTCAACGATGACTTCTGTGATCGTGTGAACCTTTTACGCATATAACTCAATCCCTTTGTCTCGAGATATATTACATGTGCGAGATTCGATCATCGGTATCTTCATACCTAGTTTGATCTCGTTACTGACATGTAGTCTTTTCTTATTCCCGTGATATAACATTCTAGTGATCACATCACTTGCTTGCAAGCTAATTAATGTGATATCACCGAGAGGGCCCAGAGTATATCTATTCGTCCTCGGGATGAAAAAAAATTCACTCTTGATATATGAGCCTCTACATAACACCTTCATAGCACTGAACCCACCTTTATAGTCACCCTGTTACGGTGTGACTTTTGATGTTATTGATGACCCACAAGTATAGGGGTGTATCGTAGTACTTTCGATAAATAGGAGTGTTGATCCCACCAAGGAGCAGAAGGTTTTAACTAGTGGTTTGGAGCATGAAATTTCTGTAAATACTTAGCAAACGGACTTTTAGGTTTTTTTTGTAAAGCAAGGAAATAAAGTGCAAGTAATAAAGACAACATATAATTGCAACAAGTAGTGACATGGATATACCCTACAGAACACGACATTGGTATACCTGGTCCAGCCCAAGGAAGGCCCACGTCAAGACCACGCGGCCCATGAAGATTTTGGGTGGCCCAAGCCCGTGACGTTTTCGACTCCTTGGAGGACAAGTCTAGATTAGATAGAATTTCAAAGGGTATCAACCCTAATTTGTAACCGACTCGACCTAAGCCCGGGACCTGCCTATCTATATAAAGGCCAGGAGGGTACGGTGAGAAGGATCTCTTACAACCACCGCATACGCACCGCACGCAAGATTGCATCTCCACACCCCTATAACCTTCGGTTTCGCCTTAATCAAGAGCAGACAAGCAGGAGTAGGGTTTTCCCTCCAGGGGCCTGAACCTGGGTAAATCTCGTGTCCCGTATTGCTTGTCTGTTAACCGCTCCGCGACTTCCAGCATCCCCATCTTCTCCAAAACCCAAGTCCATAACAATAGGCATTGACAAAATCAACCCTCGTCAATTGGCGCCGTCTGTGGGAAGCGGGGACGCTGATCGTGCGGTCGTGACGGTTCCATACGGAATGATCTACAATTCATCGACAACGGAGAGTCACCTCCTCTTTGGCGCCTTCGACTTCACCGCCCACTTGCCAGCCACCCTGAGGGATTTCGAGTCCGTCGGTGACATGCTCGAGATGCTGTTCGGGAGCTTGTGCTTCCAGGTAGGGTAGACCGGCACCCTCCGCCTCCTAGAGCGGGTGCCACCACCATCCATCAGGCCCGCTTCATGGGTCCCACCCATCTGCGTGTTGCATGCGCCGATACTGACAGATGACTCAGAAGACAGCAACAGTTGCAACTCCGATCTGTGCGGCCCCCCTTCGGATGAAGGAACCTACGGTTCTGGATCCAAAATCTGCGACAACAGCGATCCAATCCACGGGCGCTACCTATGTGCCATCATCATCAACAACGTAACAGACCCGCCGCCAGGTTTGAGTGTGCAACAAACACCCCATACCCCTCCCAACCCACAAACTGGGAACGAAGAAAATGGGGGAGATCCGCCTAACATGCCCAACGAAGGCGACACTCACTCCTACAACTAGATCAACCTCAACGTGGAAGGCTGGCACCAAGCACGCCAGGATGTGGCAGGCAACATAATCCTACCAGTGAACGCCTCCCGAGATCTACTGATGGCCTACCACCTCCTCCTCGTCTATGAGCACAACCGGCAGGTGAAGCTGATGGAGGAGCTCGACAAGCAAAATAAGGCAGCTGCAGAATCCAGCGCACGGCAAGCTACACTCTCCGCCGCTGGTGGCTCCAGTTCGCATTGTAGGGTTTCGTAGCATGGAAAACAAAAAATTTCTATCGCATACAAACAAACAAGCCAAGATCTATCTACTAGATTGTAGCAACGAGTCGATGGAATAACTTACCCTCGAAGATTCCAAAGTGTTTAACGAGAGCGAATTCTCGTGGGTGATGTAGTCGTACTCTTCCCGGTCTCAAGATCACGTAGACGATCCTTCCGGTGCTGCGTTCCGGCAGCGCTCCCGCAGTCGGTCACACGTTCGGTACTCGACGAAGACCTTCCTCTCCCTTGTTCCAGCAGGCAGCGGAGGTTGTAGCACTCTCCTCGTGATTCCGGCAGCACAACGGCGTGGTACCAGAAGTAGAGGGGAGATCCCGCAGGGCTTCGCCTTAAGCCGGAGCGAGTATGGTGGAGTATGAGAGAGCTCCTCGGCGATCTAGGGTTTAGACACACCAAGGAGGAGGGGCTAGAGCCGGCGGCTAGGGTTCCGGGGACACCCAAATCGGCGGCTAGGGCAAAACCCTAGGTGTAGGCGGCGGCTATGGAGGGATGCAGCTTTCTAGGGTTTGAGGTGAGGGACTTGTGTGTCTAGAGGAGGGAGCCCTGCCCCTCCTTATATAGGTGGAGGGGCCGGCGCGCCAGGGGAGGGAGGGGAGTCCCTCCCCAACTCGGCTTGGAGGTGGGCCGCCGGTTGGAGGAGGGATTCCCTCCCCAACTTGGTTTCCCTCCTTCCTCCTCTTTCCACTTTCCAAAAACTTGTCGTTTGACTTTCAAACTAGCCGTTTGACTTTTCAATTTAGGATTTGATTAAACCCTTTATTTTGGACAGCGAATACACTTAGTACATGATGCAATCATTCCAACTTGCAATGACACACTCATGTACCCCTTCCCCTCCGGAGTGCCGGACATTCCGGAACCTTCTAGAACATTCCCGATGAAAACACCGGAATCATTCCCGAACTCCGAAACGGGACTTTCCTTATATGAATATTATTCTCCGGACCATTCCAGATCACCTCGTGATATACCGGATCCCATCCGAGACTCCGAACAACATTCGGTCTCTTTCTCATAATACCATAACTACTCAAACAACGTCGAATCCTTAAGTGTGTCTCCCTACGGTTTGTGAATTATGCGGACATGATCGAGACACTTCTCCGAACAATAACCAATAGAGGAATCTGGAAATTCATATGGCTCCCACATATTTCTACGATTACTTTGCGATCGAATGAACCACTTACATACGATACCAATTTCCCTTTGTCTCACGATAGTTTACTTATCCGAGGTTATGATCGTCGGTATCTCTGCATACCTAGTTCAACCTCGTTACCGATAAGTACTCTTTTCTCGTTCCCGTGATATGTGATCCCTTGTGATCCAGTCACATGCTTGCAAGCTAATTGGATGACAATCCACCGAGAGGGCCCAGAGTATATCTATCCGTCATATGGATGGACAAATCCCACTCTTGATCCATGTGTCTCAACCAATACTTTCCGAACACTCAATGCCACCTTTATAGCCACCCAGTTACGGTGTGGTGTTTGATGTCATCAAAGCAGCCATCCGGTAAAGGTGATATGCATGATCTCATGGTCGAAGGAATTAGGTTACTATGTATCAGAAAGCATATAGCAATTGAACTATTGTAATGACTTGATCTTTATGCTACGCTTATCTATAGGAGTATGTCCATCATATCATTCTCCTAACGATATGATCTTGTTGTTGATAACATCTCAATGTTCATGATAGGGAAACCACAATCATATATCAACCAACAAGCTAGTGATGTATAGAGGCTATACTAGGGACTTCAAATTAAGTTTACAAATCACACAAGTATCAATGTTTCCTTGTTAATACTATTATAGCATGAATGCAAACATTTATCATAAACACAAAGATATAATAATAACTACATTTATTATTGCCTCTAGGGCATATCTCCAACAGTCTCCCACTTGCACTAGAGTCATCTAATCTAGATAACATGGTAATATACCGAACACCCATGGCAGTTTGGTGCTGGTCATGTTTTGCCCTCGGGAGAGGTTTAGTCAACGGATCTGCCACATTCAGATCTGTGTGTACTTTGCAAATATTTATATCCCCATCTTGGATATGTTCTCGAATAGCATGAAAACGCAGCTTGATGTGCTTCAGCTTCTTGTGTGACCTTGGTTCTTGTGCATTGGCTATGGCGCCCATGTTATCACAGTAGATAGACATTGGGTCCAGCGCACTAGGAACCACACCCAGCTCTGTAATGAACTCTTTCATCCATATTGCTTCTTGTGAAGCCTCCGAAGCAGCCATGTATTCCGATTCAGTTGAAGATCTCGCCACAACGCTTTGCTTTGCACTCCTCCAGCTAACTGCTGCACCATTCAAAATAAATACGTATCCGGATTGTGATTTAGAATCATCCGGATCGGTGTTCCAGCTAGCATCGGTGTAACCATTAACAACGAGTTGTTCATCACCTCCATAAGAAAGAACCATATCCTTAGTTCTTCTCAAGTACTTAAGGATGTTTTTGACCGCTGTCCAATGATCCACTCCTGGATCACTTTGATATCTGCTAGTTAAACTAACATCATATGCAATGTCGGGTCTAGTACATAGCATGGCATACATTAGAGATCCTATGGCTGAGGCATAGGGAGTCTTACTCATCCTTTCTCTATCTTCTGCCGATGTTGGACTATGAGTTTTACTCAAGGTCGTATTGGGCAACATGGGCAAGAACCCTTTCTTGCTTTCTTCCATTCCAAACCTCTTTAGAACTTTGTCCAAATATGTACTCTGTGACAATGATATTTGGCATTTCGATCTATCTCTATAAATCTTTATGCCTAATATGTAAGCTGCTTCGCCAAGATCCTTCATTGAAAAACTTTTATTCAAATATTCCTTGACACTATTAAGAAGGTCTACATCATTCCCAATCAACAATATGTCATCCACATATAGTATTAAGAATGCTACAGATCTCCCACTCACTTTCTTGTAAATACAAGCTTCTCCATAAGTTTGTATAAAACCAAAACTTTTGATCACCTTATCAAAACGTTGATTCCAACTTCGGGATGCTTGCTTCAATCCATAGATGGATCGTTGAAGTTTGCATACCTTGTTAGCATCTTTAGGATCGACAAAACCTTTGGGTTGCATCATATACAACTCTTCATCAATGTCTCCATTGAGGAATGCTGTTTTGACATCCATCTGCCATATATCATAATCATAATATGCAGTGCTAACATAATCCTCACAGACTTTAGCTTCGCTACCGGTGAGAAAGTCTCATCGTAGTCAACTCCTTGAATTTGTCAAAACCCTTTTGCGACAAGTCGAGCTTTATAGACAGTAACATTACCATCAGCATCTGTTTTCTTCTTGAAAATCCATTTGTTCTCGACAGCCTTCCGGCCATCCGGTAAGTCCACCAAAGTCCATACTTGGTTTTCGTACATGGATCCAATCTCGGATTTCATGGCTTCTTGCCATTTATTGGAATCTGGGCTCATCATCGCTTCCTCATATGTCTCGGGGTCATCGGTGTTGTCCACCAACATGACATTCATAACGGAATCATACCAATCTGGAGTGGTACGAGTTCTCGTTGACCTCCGAGGCTCTGTAGCAACTTCAACCGAAGTTTCATGATCACCATCATTAGCTTCCTCTCTTATTGGTGCAGGCACCACAGGAACTTCTTCCGGTGCTGCGCTACTCGCAATTTCAAGAGAAGGTTCGACAACCTCATCGAGTTCTACTTTCCTTCTAGTCACTTCTTTCGAGAGAAATTCCTTCTCTAGAAAGGATCCATTCTTGGCAACAAAGATTTTGCCTTCGGATCTATGATAGAAGGTATACCCAATAGTTTCTTTCGGGTATCCTATGAAGACGCATTTTTCCGCTTTGGGTTCAAGCTTGTCCGGCTGTAACTTCTTTACATAGGCTTCGCATCCCCAAACTTTAAGGAACGACAATTTAGGTTTCTTCCCAAACCATAATTCATACGGTGTCGTTTCAACGGATTTAGACGGTGCCCTATTTAAAGTGAATGCGGCTGTTTCCAATGCATAACCCCAAAATGATAGCGGTAAATCTGTAAGTGACATCATAGAACGAACCATATCTAAGAGAGTTCGATTACGACGTTCGGACACACCATTACGCTGTGGTGTTCCCGGCGGTGTCAATTGTGAAAGTATTCCGCATTTCTTCAAATGCTCGCCAAACTCGTAACTTAGATATTCACCTCCACGATCAGAACGTAGAAATTTAATCTTCTTGTTACGTTGATTCTCTACCCCACTTTGAAACTCCTTAAACTTCTCGAAAGTTTCGGACTTATGTTTCATGAAATAGATATACCCATATCTACTCAAGTCATCCGTGAAGGTAAGAACATAACGATAACCACCGCGCGATGCTACACTCATTGGACCACATACATCGGTATGTATGATTTCCAACAAGTCCGTAGCTCGCTCCATTATACCAGAAAATGGAGTCTTAGTCATTTTTCCCATCAGACATGCTTCGCATCTTTCAAGTGATTCAAAATCAAGTGATTCAAGAAGTCCATCGGAATGGAGTTTCTTCATACTTTTCACTCCAATGTGACCAAGACGACAGTGCCACATATAGGTCAAATTATCGCTTGATTTCAAACGTTTAGCCTCAATGTTGTTGATATGTGTATTTCCACTATCGAGATTCAATAAGAACAGACCATCTAGCAAAGGTGCATGTGCATAAAACTGTAGGGTTTCGTAGCATGGAAAACAAAAAATTTCTATCGCATACAAACAAACAAGCCAAGATCTATCTACTAGATTGTAGCAACGAGTCGATGGAATAACTTACCCTCGAAGATTCCAAAGTGTTTAACGAGAGCGGATTCTCGTGGGTGATGTAGTCGTACTCTTTCCGATCTCAAGATCGTGTAGACGATCCTTCCGGCGCTGCGTTCCGGCAGCGCTCCCGCAGTCGGTCACACGTTCGGTACTCGACGAAGACCTTCCTCTCCCTTGTTCCAGCAGGCAGCGGAGGTTGTAGCACTCTCCTCGCGATTCCGGCAGCACAACGGCGTGGTACCGAAAGTAGAGGGGAAATCCCGTAGGGCTTCGCCTTAAGCCGGAGCGAGTATGGTGGAGTATGAGAGAGGGCAATTAGTGGTCTAGAGATTAGACACACCAATTAGAAGGCTCTAAACCGCAGGCTAAAGCAATTAGAAGCTCTAAACCAGAACGGCTCTAAACCGGAGATTAGAGGTAGAAACTTGTGTGTCTAGAGGAGGAGGCCCTGCCCCTCCTTTTATAGGTGGGAGGGGGCTTGGCGCGCCAGGGAGGGAGGGAGTCCCTCCCCAACTCGGCCTAGGGCTGTCCGCCGGCTTGGAGGAGAGGAACTCCTCCTCCAAGTTGGTTTCCAACTCCTCTTGCTTGTTTCCCACAGTTTCTTGTTTTAGCCGTTTGACTTTCAAACTGGACATTTGACTTTTCTGTTTTAGGATTCAATTTAATCCTTTATTTGGGACAGCAAGAACACTTAGTACATGATGCAATCATTCCAATATGTAATGACACATTCATGTACCCCTTCCCCCCCGGAGTGCCGGACAATCCGGAACCTTCTAGAACATTCCCGATGAAAACACCGGAATCATTCCCGAACTCCGAAACGGGACTTTCCTTATATGAATCTTATTATCCGGACCATTCCGGAGCACCTCGTGATATCCCGGATCCCATCCGAGACTCCGAACAACATTCGTTCTCTTTCTCATAATACCATAACTACTCAAACAACGTCGAATCCTTAAGTGTGTCTCCCTACGGTTCGTGAATTATGCGGACATGATCGAGACACTTCTCCGAACAATAACCAATAGAGGAATCTGGAAATTCATATGGCTCCCACATATTTCTACGAGTACTTTGCGATCGAATGAACCACTTACATACGATACCAATTTCCCTTTGTCTCACGATATGTTACTTATCCGAGGTTATGATCGTCGGTATCTCTACATACCTAGTTCAACCTCGTTACTGATAAGTACTCTTTTCTCGTTCCCGTGATATGTGATCCCTTGTGAGCCAGTCACATGCTTGCAAGCTAATTGGATGACATTCCACCGAGAGGGCCCAGAGTATATCTATCCGTCATATGGATGGACAAATCCCACTCTTGATCCATGTGTCTCAACCAATACTTTCCGAACACTCAATGCCACCTTTATAGCCACCCAGTTACGGTGTGGTGTTTGATGTCATCAAAGCATCCATCCGGTAAAGGTGATATGCATGATCTCATGGTCAAAGGAATTAGGTTACTATGTATCAGAAAGCATATAGCAATTGAACTATTGAAATGACTTGATCTTTATGCTACGCTTATCTATAGGAGTATGTCCACCATATCATTCTCCTAACGATATGATATTGTTGTTGATAACATCTCAATGTTCATGATAGGGAAACCACAATCATTAATCAACCAACAAGTTAGTGAAGTATAGAGGCTATACTAGGGACTTCAAATTAAGTTTACAAATCACACAAGTATCAATGTTTCCTTGTTAATACTATTATAGCATGAATGTAAACATTTATCATAAACACAAAGATATAATAATAACTACATTTATTATTGCCTCTAGGGCATATCTCCAACAGTCTCCCACTTGCACTAGAGTCATCTAATCTAGATTACATGGTAATATACCGAACACCCATGGCAGTTTGGTGTTGGTCATGTTTTGCCCTCGGGAGAGGTTTAGTCAACGGATCCGCCACATTCAGATCTGTGTGTACTTTGCAAATCTTTATATCCCCATCCTGGATATGTTCTCGAATAGCGTGAAAACGTAGCTTGATGTGCTTCAGCTTCTTGTGTGACCTTGGTTCTTGCGCATTGGCTATGGCGCCCATGTTATCACAGTAGATAGACATTGGGTCCAGCGCACTAGGAACCACACCCAGCTCTGTAATGAACTCTTTCATCCATATCGCTTCTTGTGAAGCCTCCAAAGCAGCCATGTATTCCGATTCAGTTGAAGATCTCGCCACAACGCTTTGCTTTGCACTCCTCCAGCTAACTGCTGCACCATTCAAAATAAATACGTATCCGGATTGTGATTTAGAATCATCCGGATCTGTGTTCCAACTAGCATCGGTGTAACCATTAACAACGAGCTGTTCATCACCTCCATAAGAAAGAACCATATCCTTAGTTCTTCTCAAGTACTTAAGGATGTTTTTGACCGCTGTCCAATGATCCACTCCTGGATCACTTTGATATCTGCTAGTTAAACTAACAGCATATGCAATGTCGGGTCTAGTACATAGCATGGCATACATTAGAGATCCTATGGCTGAGGCATAGGGAGTCTTACTCATCCTTTCTCTATCTTCTGCCGATGTCGGACTTTGAGTTTTACTCAAGGTCGTATTGGGCAACATGGGCAAGAACCCTTTCTTGCTTTCTTCCATTCCAAACCTCTTTAGAACCTTGTCCAAATATGTACTCTGTGACAATGATATTTGGCGTTTCGATCTATCTCTATAAATCTTTATGCCTAATATGTAAGCTGCTTCGCCAAGATCCTTCATTGAAAAACTATTATTCAAATATTCCTTGACACTATTAAGAAGGTCTACATCATTCCCAATCAACAATATGTCATCCACATATAGTATTAAGAATGCTACAGAGCTCCCACTCACTTTCTTGTAAATACAAGTTTCTCCATAAGTTTGTATAAAACCAAAACTTTTGATTACCTTATCAAAACGTTGATTCCAACTTCGGGATGCTTGCTTCAATCCATAGATGGACCGTTGAAGTTTGCATACCTTGTTAGCATCTTTAAGATCGACAAAACCTTTGGGTTGCATCATATACAACTCTTCATCAATGTCTCCATTGAGGAATGCTGTTTTGACATCCATCTGCCATATCTCATAATCATAATATGCAGCGATTGCTAACATAATCCTCACAGACTTTAGCTTCGCTACCGGTGAGAAAGTCTCATCGTAGTCAACTCCTTGAATTTGTCGAAACCCTTTTGCGACAAGTCGAGCTTTATAGACAGTAACATTACCATCAGCATCTGTTTTCTTCTTGAGAATCCATTTGTTCTCGACAGCCTTCCGGCCATCCGGTAAGTCCACCAAAGTCCATACTTGGTTTTCGTACATGGATCCAATCTCAGATTTCATGGCTTCTTGCCATTTATTGGAATCTGGGCTCATCATCGCTTCCTCATATGTCTCGGGGTCATCGGTGTTGTCCACCAACATGACATTCATAACGGAATCATACCAATCTGGAGTGGTACGAGTTCTCGTTGACCTCCGAGGCTCTGTAGCAACTTCAACCGAAGTTTCATGATCACCATCATTAGCTTACTCTCTTATTGGTGCAGGCACCACAGGAACTTCTTCCGGTGCTGCGCTACTCGCAATTTCAAGAGAAGGTTCGACAACCTCATCGAGTTCTACTTTCCTTCTAGTCACTTCTTTCGAGAGAAATTCCTTCTCTAGAAAGGGTCCATTCTTGGCAACAAAGATTTTGCCTTCGGATCTATGATAGAAGGTATACCCAATAGTTTCCTTCGGGTATCCTATGAAGACGCATTTTTCCGCTTTGGGTTCAAGCTTGTCCGGCTGTAACTTCTTTACATAGGCTTCGCATCCCCAAACTTTAAGGAACGACAATTTAGGTTTCTTCCCAAACCATAATTCATACGGTGTCGTTTCAACGGATTTAGATGGTGCCCTATTTAAAGTGAATGCGGCTGTTTCTAATGCATAACCCCAAAATGATAGCGGTAAATCTGTAAGTGACATCATAGAACGAACCATATCTAAGAGAGTTCGATTACGACGTTCGGACACACCATTACGCTGTGGTGTTCCCGGCGGTGTCAATTGTGAAAGTATTCCGCATTTCTTCAAATGCTCGCCAAACTCGTAACTTAGATATTCACCTCCACGATCAGAACGTAGAAATTTAATCTTCTTGTTACGTTGATTCTCTACCTCACTTTGAAACTCCTTAAACTTCTCGAAAGTTTCGGACTTATGTTTCATGAAATAGATATACCCATATCTACTCAAGTCATCCGTGAAGGTAAGAACATAACGATAACCACCGCGCGATGCTACACTCATTGGACCACACACATCGGTATGTATGATTTCCAATAAGTCCGTAGCTCGCTCCATCATACCAGAAAATGGAGTCTTAGTCATTTTTCCCATCAGACATGCTTCACATCTTTCAAGTGATTCAAAATCAAGTGATTCAAGAAGTCCATCGGAATGGAGTTTCTTCATACGTTTCACTCCAATGTGACCAAGACGACAGTGCCACATATAGGTCGAATTATCGCTTGATTTCAAACGTTTAGCCTCAATGTTGTTGATATGTGTATTTCCACTATCGAGATTCAATAAGAATAGACCATCTATCAAAGGTGCATGTGCATAAAACATATTACTCATATAAATCGAACAACCATTATTCTCGGACTTAAACAAGTAACCGTCTCGCAATAAACAAGATCCCGATATAATGTTCATGCTCAACGCAGGCACCAAATAACAATTATTTAAGTATAAAACTAATCCCGATGGTAGATGAAGGGGTAGCGTGCCGACCGCGATCACATCAACCTTTGATCCATTTCCCACGCGCATCGTCACCTCATTCTTCGCTAGCTTCCGTTTATTCTGCAGCACCTGTTTCGAGTTACAAATATGAGCAACCGAACCAGTATCAAATACCCAGGCACTACTACGAGTACTAGTGAGATACACATCAATAACATGTATATCAGATATACCTTTCTTCTTGATGTTGCCGTTCTTCAAATCCGCCAAGTACTTTGGGCAATTCCGCTTCCAGTGACCTTCTCCCTTGCAGTAAAAGCACTCAGTATCAGGCTTAGGTCCAGCCTTGGTCTTCTTCGCCGGCGTGGTAACTTTCTTACCACCCTTCTTGAAGTGTCCCTTTTGCTTAGACTTGCCTTTCTTGAATTTGGTGGTCTTATTGACCAACAACACTTGGTGCTCTTTCTTGATCTCCACTTCTGCAGATTTCAACATGGCAAAGAGTTCTGGCAACGTCTTGTTCATGTTCTGCATGTTGTAGTTCATCACAAAGTTCTTGTAACTTGGTGGTAGTGATTGGAGGACACGGTAAATCCCCAAAGCATTAGGAATCACTATACCCAAGCTTTGAAGTTTGTTTGCATGCCCAGACATCTTGAGCACATGCTCACTGACGGAGCTGCCCTCTTCCATCTTGCAGTTAAAGAACTTTTCAGAAGCCTCATAGCTTTAAATTGCCGCATGAGTCTCAAAAATCAATTTGAGATCCTCGACAATATCATATGGGTCTGAATCCTCAAACCTTTTCTGAAGCTCCGATTCCAAACCATACAAGATAGCACACTGAACTATGGAGTACTGATTCTTCCGAGCGAGGTAAACATTCTTTACTTCATCGGGAGCATCAGCTGCAGGTGGGTCACCCAGCGGTGCATCCAGCACATAGGTCAAATTACCAGCTGTGAGGACAATCCTCAAATTGCGGAACCAATCCGCGAAGTTGCTTCCATTGTTTTTCAACTTTTCTTTCTCTAGGAACGCATTAAAATTGATGGTAGGGGCTGCCATTGATCTACAACATATTTGCAATAGTTTATACTAAGTTTATGACAAATTGAGTTCAAATTAATTAATAAAGTTAATCTAGGTGAACTCCCACTCAAAACAATATCCCTCACATTGTTTTAGTGATCACATGAACCAAATCCACTACATCAACACCGATCATCACGAGAGTTGATATAGTTTCAATGGTGAACAATCGACATGTTCATCATATCTACTATATGATTCATGCTTTACCTTTCGGTGATCCGTGTTTCGAGACCATGTCTGTACATGCTAGGCTCGTCAAGATCAAACCTTAGTTTCTGCATGAGCAAATCTGGCTTGCTCACGTTGTATACACTTGCGGAATCTAACACACCCGATCATCACGTGGTGCTTCGAAACAACAAGCTTTAGCAACGGTGCTAACTAAGGGTGAACACTTTATGACTTGAAATTCATGTGCATGAGGGATCATCTTATAATGCTACCATCGTCTACTAAGCAATACAAGATGCATAAAGGATTAAAATCACATGCAATTCAATATATATATGTGATATGATATGGCCTTTCTTCTTTGTGCTTCCGATCTCCATCTTCAAGCACGAACATGATCTCCATCATCACCGGCATTGCATCAAGGTCAATGACGCCTCTCCATGGTTGTCGTCCACCGGCTTCAACTATTACAACTACTTTGAATAGACACGCGGGTCTTAACATAAATTAAAAAGACAACCATATGGCTCCTGCCGGTTGCCAACTTACAATAAGGAACATTGCATACATCAAATATAATCACAATCATGGCCATATCACATCACTGCACACCCCTGCAAAACAAAGTTAGACGCCTCTACTTTCTTTGCATATTTTATGTGGTTTGGGGCTTTCAATAAGTGTCGTTCTAACTTACGAACAAGAACCACAACATTGATACTAGTATTGTTAATCACCCGTTGTAAATTGGATCTTAACTATGCTAGGAGAAACAGGCACCCGCAAAGCCACTTATGCAATACAAGTTGCATGTCAAGCGTGGAGCAAGTCTCATGAACGATGTCATGTAAGGTTAGCCCGGGCCGCTTCATCCCAACATACCGCAAGATGCAAAGTACACAAGAAGCAATCGACAATAAAAGCATCAACGCCCACAATGACCATTGTGTTCTACTCGTGCAACAGATCTACATATAGACACGGCTCTGATACCACTGTAGGGTTTCGTAGCATGGAAAACAAAAAATTTCTATCGCATACAAACAAACAAGCCAAGATCTATCTCCTAGATTGTAGCAACGAGTCGATGGAATAACTTACCCTCGAAGATTCCAAAGTGTTTAACGAGAGCGGATTCTCGTGGGTGATGTAGTCGTACTCTTCTCGATCTCAAGGTCGCGTAGACGATCCTTCCGGCGCTGCGTTCCGGCAGCGCTTCCGCAGTCGGTCACACGTTCGGTACTCGATGAAGACCTTCCTCTCCCTTGTTCCAGCAGGCAGCGGAGGTTGTAGCACTCTCCTCGTGATTCCGGCAGCACAACGGCGTGGTACCGGAAGTAGAGGGGAGATCCCGCAGGGCTTCGCCTTAAGCCGGAGCGAGTATGGTGGAGTATGAGAGAGCTCCTCGGCGATCTAGGGTTTAGACACACCAAGGAGGAGGGGCTAGAGCCGGCGGCTAGGGTTCCGGGGACACCCAAATCGGCGGCTAGGGCAAAACCCTAGGTGTAGGCGGTGGCTATGGAGGGCTGCAGCTTTCTAGGGTTTGAGGTGAGGGACTTGTGTGTCTAGAGGAGGGAGCCCTGCCCCTCCTTATATAGGTGGAGGGGCCGGCGCGCCAGGGGAGGGAGGGGAGTCCCTCCCCAACTCGGCTTGGAGGTGGGCCGCTGGTTGGAGGAGGGATTCCCTCCCCAACTCGGTTTCCCTCCTTCCTCCTCTTTCCACTTTCCAAAAACTTGCCGTTTGACTTTCAAACTAGCCGTTTGACTTTTCAATTTAGGATTTGATTAAACCCTTTATTTTGGACAGCGAATACACTTAGTACATGATGCAATCATTCCAACTTGCAATGACACACTCATGTACCCCTTCCCCTCCGGAGTGCCGGACATTCCGGAACCTTCTAGAACATTCCCGATGAAAACACCGGAATCATTCCCGAACTCCGAAACGGGACTTTCCTTATATGAATCTTATTCTCCGGACCATTCCAGATCACCTCGTGATATCCCGGATCCCATCCGAGACTCCGAACAACATTCGTTCTCTTTCTCATAATACCATAACTACTCAAACAACGTCGAATCCTTAAGTGTGTCTCCCTACGGTTCGTGAATTATGCGGACATGATCGAGACACTTCTCCGAACAATAACCAATAGAGGAATCTGGAAATTCATATGGCTCCCACATATTTCTACGATTACTTTGCGATCGAATGAACCACTTACATACGATACCAATTTCCCTTTGTCTCACGATATGTTACTTATCCGAGGTTATGATCGTTGGTATCTCTGCATACCTAGTTCAACCTCGTTACCGATAAGTACTCTTTTCTCGTTCCCGTGATATGTGGTCCCTTGTGATCCAGTCACATTCTTGCAAGCTAATTGGATGACATTCCACCGAGAGGGTCCAGAGTATATTTATCCGTCATATGGATGGACAAATCCCACTCTTGATCCATGTGTCTCAACCAATACTTTCCGAACACTCAATGCCACCTTTATAGCCACCCAGTTACGGTGTGGTGTTTGATGTCATCAAAGCATCCATCCGGTAAAGGTGATATGCATGATCTCATGGTCGAAGGAATTAGGTTACTATGTATCAGAAAGCATATAGCAATTGAACTATTGTAATGACTTGATCTTTATGCTACGCTTATCTATAGGAGTATGTCCATCATATAATTCTCCTAACGATATGATCTTGTTGTTGATAACATCTCAATGTTCATGATAGGGAAACCACAATCATATATCAACCAACAAGCTAGTGATGTATAGAGGCTATACTAGGGACTTCAAATTAAGTTTACAAATCACACAAGTATCAATGTTTCCTTGTTAATACTATTATAGCATGAATGCAAAAATTTATCATAAACACAAAGATATAATAATAACTACATTTATTATTGTCTCTAGGGCATATCTCCAACACGCATGGCAACAACGCTAACAAGTACCGCTCCCGCACGGAGTGCATGGATCCCGAGGCGCGACGCGAGGTCACCAATGCCCTCAACACATCCTTCATGACGATGGACTCGCACAGCAACGTCATGCTGAAGATGCCACAGGCTGCGATCATGGCAGCCACTACCTATCTCGCGTCTCACCCGCCTCCGGCGGGCGACCCGAAGAGCACCATGCACAAGTCTGCGCTAGTAGGCCTTGAACTCGTTGGAGGTGCGCTCCACGATGATGCTCCTGCGGAGCCGAAGAAAAAGGCTGCGGTCAAGTTCACCCGGAGCCCTACACCCTCATCCGAGGAAGACGAGCATGACCTGCCCCGGCACCGCAAGAGCCCACGGCGCCGCCGCAGCAACTACGACGCTCTCAACGAGCTCACCCAGCGCAAGATCGACAAGGCACGTGCCAAACGCACATGCTCAAATGAGTCCGAAGAATAAGATGACGGAGAGCTGTGCGGAGCCAGATGCTTCAGCAGATCTGTTCGGTGAATGTGGATGCCGAAAAATTTCAAGCTCCCTTTGGATAACCCGAAGTTCGACGGCACACAGGAGCCAAAGTCTTGGCTCGATGATCACCTGTCGTCGGTCAAGCTCCACGGCGGGAGCAAGAACACCACCTTACAATGCCTTCAGCTATAGCTGACAGGCATGACCAGGGTCTGGCTCAGCAGCCTATCTTTCGGCTCCATCAGAAGCTAGGAAGAGATGGCGTACAGCTTCATCCGCAACTTCAAGGGCACCAGTAAGAGGCCAGCCTCAATCGAGGAGCTGTGGGCATGCACCCAACGTACCAGCGAGTCCATCCGCTCATACATACTCCGCTGGTCCCACATCAAGAACTTCGTTGCGCATATCTCCGATGAAAGAGCAATCGACGCCTTCAAGGATGGTGTCAGGCACCCGATTTCAAGGAGGAGCTCGGGCGCGTCAAGCCCAAGACGCTCGACCACCTCATGTACATCGCCAACCGATGGGCAGATGGCGAGTATTTCATCAACCGAACGCATTCAGATAACGAAGACGACTACGACCGTAGGCGCGAGCATCGCAGTAAGAGAAGATAGCGCGTCTACGACGATCGCGACGGAGTCGACATGGTCGCGGCTGGATACACCGACCGACGCAATGACGGCAACCGCAGTAGAGGATACCGCGGAGGCAACTACCGCGTCGGCGGGCAACCCACACAAACATGGAAACTTCGCAGCCACGACGACGAGCATTCGGCATACGACAAGTTGACTGGTCCCTGCACCATCCACTTCTACATCGACAAACAAGATGGTAAGAAGAAATCCAACCACATGCTCAAGGACTGTCGCGAGTTTCAAAATCTCAGCGAGGGCCTCGCCCAAATGCGGCGCTAGACTGTGAACCCTGGGTTTGGGCCCGCACCCATACCTGGTGACATTGCCCACGGAACTCCTCCACCACCACCCATCAGACCATCACATCCGCTGGTCACACCAGCGCCAAATAACGATGCAGGAGGGTACCCTCCACCAAAAGGGTCCTTGATGATCCAGAAGGGATGCCCAACCAATAGGGTGCAAAAGAAGATCACCCGCCAAGTCAGGCTAGCCGTGACCTCTCCACCAGCCATCCCTGAGTACCTTAGCGGCTCGGATTCCTGCATTACGTTCGATCGTTCGGATCACCCACGCCAGATCCCTCGCCCAGGTCATGCTGCCCTTGACGAGGTTTGATCTCATCAATGCCCATTGTTATGGACTTAGGTTTTGGAGAAGATGGGGATGCTGGAGATCGTGGAATGGTTAGCAAACAAGCAACACAGGGATACAAGGTTTACCCAGGTTCAGGCCCCCGGAGGGAAAACCCTACTCCTGCTTGTCTGCTCTTGATTACGGCGGAACCGAAAGTTACAGGGGTGCGTAGATAAAATCTGGCGTGGTGGTGTGTATGCGAAAGTATGAGTCAAGAGATCTAGGTCATACCCTCCTGGCCTTTATATAGACTTAGGCATGTCCTAGGCATAGTCCTAGTCGGTTACAGGTTCTAGGGTTTTACCCCTTTGAATTTCCTATCTACTCTAGTCTTGCTCTCCAAGGATCCGAAGGCGTCATGGGCATGGGCCACCCGAAAGTCTTCATGGTCCGGCGTACATCTGCCATGGGCCTTCCTTGGGCTGGACCAGGTATGCTGAGATCACGTACCCGTAGGGTATAACCATGTCAGTAGCCCCCGAGTGATCAGTCGAATCGTAGATTCGGCTGAGGACTCTTCAATCCTTCGGGTGCAACCATGTATTAGCAGTACGTGTGTAGGGATTGTTGATGTGTGTGCCTGACTCACCCGACGGATCAGGGTCAGTTAACTGTCTTAGGACAAAACAACACGATCTTCCTCAGGTTCGAGTCCCCCAACTCGAAACTGGAACATATGCTGGCGTAATTCGACTCAGGCCGCGGAGGACTTACATGAGTGGAATTCCAGTGATTTTAGATGGTGTACCCAACGCGTCCGTCGGGATTTTTCATCGCGCCTGCTGGCACGGGTTTATACTAATAGAGCGCAGTCGTGTGCGTTGCCAGGCCATCAGATGATATTTGTAGGTCTTATCTTTGTGTCGCAGACACAGCATCCGAATTTTTGTCACCGCGGAGATGTTTCAGGTGGCCAAGGAGATCGTTGCTCACTCAGCGTTTTGTTGGGGCAGAGTTGCCGAAAAGTTTTTGCATGCTGATCTGAAAGATCGCAGTCGAAGATTTCATAGGGTGCGCGACCAGCGCTCCCTATGGAAGTAGCCCCCGAGTGTCTGTTCGAGTCGTAGACTCGAGCGGAGACTTTAGTTCAAACATTGTTCAGTTGTTAAGTCCGTATGACTCAAAAAAATTCGGATGATTAAATCCATCCTCCCTATGGGAGTAGCCCCCAAGTCCGTAGTGGAGTTGTAGACTCGACGTAGGACTCGAAGAAATAGTTCGTTGTTATTCATCTTTCGGGTGCGCGGCCAGCGCTCCTAATAGGAGTAGCCCCCGAGTATTTAGTCGAATCGTAGATTCGAGTGAGTACTCTTAGCTTTGTAGCCGAAGAAATTATAGTTGTTGCTGGTATAGCTTTTGATGACATCAGTGCTGACGATCAAATGACCTCAAGCGTCTGTTGCGCCAGAGATGACTTGACTGGACGAACGTGGGTCCCACTTGCTGACCTTGAATTGACCGGTCACGCGCGGCATGGAGATAATTACGGCATCGCCTCGATTTCCGCGCATAGTGGACGTCGTGGTGACGACGGTTCGTTGTGATACTGACACGTGTATGGTCAGATCTGCCGTTGGCGTTAGGTCTTCTGGATGGACGGCTGCTGTGCATCGTCCTCATCGTTATAATCATTGGGGAAAGCTGCGGTTTGTTTTCACCGCATCAGTTCTTGTTTTCACTGCCTCCTTGTGCTCTAGTGATTCTTGCTGCGCGCTGGAATTTCCTTCCACATTTCCATCTTCCCTTCTACGCTCTCACCGCCGGCATCGCCGTAGCGCGATGGGGAAACCGAAGAAGTCATCATCTGCGGTTGGTACCAGCGCCGTCGGAGGAAAGAAAGGTGCCTCCGCTACCCGTGTCACCGACGGTGGTTGGCGGCTTTCAGAGACGCGGGAGAGTGATCTCCGCAAACTTCACGAGCGGGGCTTGATCCGACAGGATAGGGAGGCCGTCAGACTCCTCGGTAACGAGGTAATCCCCCGTCACCCCGCTGGGTATCGGGTTATGTTTCTTGCCTTCGTTATGTGTGGGTTTTCCTTCCCAGTCCACGACTTCCTTCGTGGGCTGCTCTTTCTCTATGGCATTCAGCTGCATCATCTTTCGCCCAATTCTCTTCTTCACACTGCTTGTTTCATCACTTTCTGCGAGTGCTGGCTTGGTATCGAGCCGCATTTTGGCCTCTTCCGGAAACCTTATTCCGTGAAGAGGCAATCTGGTTCGGATGGTGTTTATCCTATTGGGGCTTGCATCATCTCCCTCAGTCCCAATCTGCTTTTCTTTTCCTTTTCCATGTCCGAATCTGTCCAGTACTGGCGGAGGCGATGGTTTTATATCCGCGACTCCGTAGTGCCTGGGCAAGATTTTGGTCTTGTTCCTTTTGACCCCTCCCAAAAGATTGAGTCGAAAAGGTCTTGGAAAAACAAGATCTTGGATGGCGAGGAGGCGGAGATAGATGCGCTATATCATCGGGTGGAGGATCTCCAGTTGATTCCGTAGAAGGAAGTTAATGGTGTGGATATTATCCGCATGTTTCTCGAGCGTCGGGTGCAGACTCTCCAGGCTAGGGCACACCCGATGTTTCTTTATTCTGGGCGCCGTGATCCGACGAGAGTTTCGGCTGAGAAAATCTCCGAGGGAGATCTTGACAGGACCCTTCGCTCGCTGTTGAAGTTCAAGGCCGGAGAGAAAATCCCGGGGAAGTCGCTGACTCCGCCGTTTTCTTCGGCGTTGGTTGTTCCACAGGTGTAGATTTGTGCGCGTAGCGCTTTTCGTCGACTGCGTATTTATTTTCCTTTGTTTGCTAACAAAGTCTCTTATTTTTTGCAGAGCTTCAAGGTGCCGGGCATGGTGCCGCCATTGCCTGAAAAATATCCGAATGCTCCGGATAATGACGTGGTGGATTCCGTGTCCGAGCTGCCGTCGGCGCGATCTCCGGCGGAAGATGCCGACGAGTCAAGCGAGGACCACACGCACAAACGATCACGGAGCTCCAGCGAGTCTTCGAATGCCTCGACTCCTCCGACTCCCAGAAACCCTCTGTGCCTTGAGCGTCACAGTGACGGGCATGGAGGCTCTTCCTCTCCCATTCCTGCCATTCCTGTGCGGGCTGTAGCGCCGCACCCGCCAACTAAGCGGAAGAAGGAAGAAAAGAAGGAAGAGAAGAAGGAAGAGAAGAAGGAAGAGAAGAAGGGGGGAAGAGAGCCCGAAGGACTCCTCCTGTCTGCGACCTGAGCTTGCTGGACTCGTAAGTTTCCTTTATACTGCTGTCTTTTTGCTGTTGACTTTTGTTATTGTGCTAAATATTTCGTGTGCAGGCACTCATCCCACGACTCCTCCAGCGATGGTGCTCAGGAGATGATGGGAGAGTCGAAGGTTGCGTATCATCCTCCTCAGACGGTGGTAACTTCGGGGGCGCTGCTCCGAACCCTCCTCTGCAGGAGGTGCAGGTGGTTGCGCCTCAGAATTTCGCCAGCGGGCCTTCAGCATCACCGTTGGATCATGTAAGTCGTCTATCATGGGGGGAGCCCCCGAGCGTGTGTAAATGAGTTCTCTTAGTTTGTTCTTCGAGTCTCGGGGGGAGCCCCCAAGTGTTTTCGTGTGAGTCGTTTTCTTCTGCTTTCTCCTGTTGGGCGTAGCCCCCGAGTCCTTTTTCTGAATGGTGGTTCTTCTTCCTGCAACCTTTTGTGCAGGAAGCCAAGCGGCTGGTGCAGGAGCGCCTGGTGCTGGAGGCCAACCTCCAACAGCTTCAAGGTACCCGTATACTTTGGGTGCTTCTTTCCTTTATTTTTGTCATGCTTTCTGATGTTTGATTGTTTTGAATGCAGAGGAGCATAATACTTCTCTCCGTGAGATCGACGCTCTCAAGAAGAGCCTTGGTCAATCGGAGAAGAAGGCTGAGGGCGCCGCTGATGCGAAGGAGCGCCTTGAGCTAGAGCTGGCCAAGGCAGCCGAAGCTAAGGAGCATCTACAGCAGGAGGCTACGGACCGCGAGGAGAAGCTTACCATGGATGCGACTGCGCGTGAAAGAGAGGTGGCGGGCAAGCTCATGGCTACTGCCAAGGCTGTTTCGGCTGAGTACCTTATTTTTGCTTCTGTATTTTCGTTTCTTGCCTTTCTTCTGTGTTACTTTCTTCATTCCTTCTCTTTTTGTCTCAGATGTCGCAGGCATCGAGTTTGACCTCGGCGCTCTGAAGCATGGGAGTGCTCTAGATGATGCTACTGTAGCGGTCGAAGATCGCTGCAGCACCGTCGTCAACTCCCTTGCCAAGGCGAAGGAGGTCCTTGGCCGCTTCTACAAGGAGCTTGTCCCCAAGGGCGCGGCCCTTGATGATGTTGACGCCCTGGCGGAGGCTTTGTCATCTGAAGCGCCTGCGGCGTACAAGCGCAAGCAGAAGGGCATCGGCGCGTCCGTCGGGCTGGCGATGGCCTTGGCGGCTGGAGCGGAGCTGGACCTTCCCCAGATCACCTCCCGGATGCCGACGACCGCGGATGGATCCGAGGTAGCCTTTGCTGCCTATTCTGCTCGCTGCAAGCGATATGGGCCAAAGCTCATTGATCTGCTGTCTGAGTATGCGCTGCGGCAGCAGGGGGAGGCAAAGGCGAGGCAATCCGGCTCCGAGGCTACTCAGGGTGCCGCATCTTAGGCGTTGTAGCTGTAGGATAGTTTGTAGTCTCCTTTTGCTGTAACTATGTTGAGGAACGAAATCATTGTGCCACGTAGTGTCTTTGACATGCTTAATGAATTTTGCTGAGTTGTGCTCTTCTATGTCTGAATGTTTATGTCCTTTGCTTTTCTGCTGTTCTAGGTTCCTTCGGGTGTTGACCCTGTTGACACCTCACCTGCAGCGCAACTGCGACCATCTTTGGATGGTTCTTCACAACTCGCTTTTGTTCGAGACCGTGTTCGTAGTCTTGAGAGAGAGTTGCTTGGGGTGCGTGGTCACGCCGATGTTTGGAAGTCCAAGGCGGATCGCGGTGCAGCCAGAGAGGAGTACTTGATGGCGAAACTGCTTCGGCTGTCTGAGCAGCTTCAATGTAAGTTGTTCTTTGTTTCGAGCTGCAGCTCAGTTCTTTGGATAAGCCTGATGGGCTTGCCTCTTATTTTGTGCAATTGTCGCAGGTGCTAACCTTGCTCCGAGGGAAGAGAAAGAGCGTGTCGCTGTTCGGGTCAATTGCTTGACTCAATAGGACATGGAGGCTGGCGGCTTCTTCTGGATGGATCGTGACCGTTCCATGGCTCTAGCGACGGTGCATGATCGTGTGCACCAGGTTTTGCGGGTGCTTCGTCAGGTGCAGACATCGCTTGCCTCGGTGTTGTATGTCATGTTTCCATTGGATGCCGTGCCAACCAGCCTTGCGGGTCTTCTGTCGAAGTTTCGGAACGTGAGCAATGTCAAGGAGTTGGTGCGGCAACAGCTCGTCACGGGAGTGAAGGCTGCTTTGTCCCTTGTGAGGCTACACTGGCGAGATGTAGATTTGTCTGTTGTAGCAGCTGGGCCACCTCTTTGGCCGGATGGTGGCGAGTGGGATATGCGTCCGCATTATGCGGCTGTAAGGCAGTATGCCGAACAGGTAGTAGATTTGTTTGAGCAGCGTGCACAAGTTATTCTTCAGGATAGGTAGTACCTGTAAAATAGATAGATGTAAAATTTGTATATTTCGACTGGGCGTGTTGTGCCCTTTGTTATAAAGGTTTTGTTTACTGTGAGCACGCAGTGCTTTGTTGTACGTGTCCTTTTTGTTTGCCTGGCGTTGTGAGCTACTCAGGGTGTTCACGTGTGATTCTTAGTCGATGAAATCGTGAGGTGGGGGGAGCCCCCAAGTGCGTTTGTAGCATAAAGTAAAGTTGCAAATAACGAAACAAAATTTTAGGGCAAGACACTTAGCTTTATTTATATCGTAATGGAGGAAGTACATTGTTCGGCTGAATAGCCTTGGCTGAAAAGTCTTATTGAAAGTAAAGGGGTAGGTAACTATGGGTAGAATCGCCGCAAGTGTGCGATGTTCCATGGGTTGGAGTATGCGACTCCAGACTCCACGTGCTTAAGGCGATAGGCGCCACCTGGGATGACTTCGGTGATGATGTAGGGTCCTTACCATGGCGACTCGAATTTCTTCGATCGCTCTTTCTTGAGTCGCAAGACGAGGTCTCCTTCGACGAAGGACCTTGGGCATAGCCGGCGGCTGTGGTAGTTGCGGAGACTCTGCTGGTACACCGCCGATCGAGCTGCTGCTACGTCTCTTGCTTCGTCGAGTGTGTCGACGGCATCTTCGAGTGCAGCCGTGGATTCGGCTTCGCTGTAAGCAACGACCCGGGGGGCCTGGTGGCGTACTTCGGCTGGTAGCATGGCCTCGGCTCCGTGCACCATGAAGAACGGCGTGTAGCCGGTGGAGCTGTTTGGCGTAGTCCATAAGCTCCACAGTACGGATGGTAGCTCTTTCGTCCAGGCTCCAACTTTCCGTTCGAGTGGACTCATGAGGCGCTTCTTGATACCAGCGCCGATTAGGACGTTGGCCTTTTCCACTTGCCCGTTCGTTTGCGGGTGTGCCACTGAGGCGTACGTGATGTTGATCCCGAGGCCTTCGCAGAAGTCCTGGAACTCCTTGGAGATAAATTTCGATCCATTGTCGGTGATGATGTTGTGCGGTACGCCGAACCTGTAGACAATGGACTCGAAGAACTTGACGGCAGTTTTGCCCTTTTGGTTGGTGACCGGCATGGCCTCGACCCACTTGGTGAATTTGTTGACTACGACCAGGAGGTAAACGTGTCCCCCTTTCGAGGACTTTGGCAGTTTGCCGATCATGTCGAGGCCCCATTGAGCAAAGGGCCAGGCTATAGGTATGGGTCTGAGCTCTGACCCGGGTGCGTGCGGTTTGTCGGCGAACCGTTGGCATCCGTTGCATCTTCGGACGATGTCCTTTGCGTCGCTCATGACTGTTGGCTAGTAGAATCCGGCTCATAGAGCTTTGGCGACAAGGGAGCGGCTGCCTGCGTGATGGCCGCAGATGCCCTCGTGGATGTCTTGGAGGATGGCTTTCCCGTCACCGATGGTGACGCACCTTTGTAGTACACCCGTAATACTGCGCTTGTACAGCTCTCCATTGATGATGGTGAAGGCTTTTGACCGACGAGATATGCGCCGGGCATCTGTCGGGCTGTCAGGCAGTTCTCCGTTTGTCAAGAACTGGAGGTATGGTCGCGTCCAAGTTTCTTCGACTGCCATGACCTGCATCAGGTTGACCATGGTGACCTCTGTGTCCAGTTTCTCGGGTCCTTCATGTCCTTCGGGCAGCATAGCCCCCGAGTGTTCTGCTTCTTCGGGTGATCCCTTGGGGAATTTCTGCTTGATGGATGGCACGCAGATCTGTTCGAGGAACACACCCGGTGGCACCTTTGCGCAGGTGGAGCCGATGTTGGCGAGTCTGTCGGCTTCCTCGTTGCTTTCTCTTCCGACGTGCTGAAGCTCGCAGCCGTTGAATTCTCCTGCGAGTGCGTTGTAGAGCGCGCAGTACGCGATCATGTTTTCGGTGTGTGCGTCGCACTCGTTCATTGTCTGCTGGACGACTAGGTTGGAGTCACCGTAGATGACCAGGCGCGTTGCGCCGCAGATCTTTGCCATCCTCATGCCATGGATGAGGGCTTCGTATTCGGCCTCGTTGTTGGAGGCTCGGAATTTCATCCGGAGGATGTACTTCATCTGGTCGCCCTGCGGGGAGGTGAGTATGACCCCGGCTCCTGCTCCAGCTTCGCGCTTGGAGCCGTCGAAGTGCATTGTCCATGACTGCGACATGTCTGGGGTGTCTAGCAGCTGCAGCTCCATCCAATGTACGAGGAAGTCCGGGAGGACTTGAGATTTGATTGTGAGTCGCTTCTCGTAGATGATGTCCAGGGGTGACAGCTCGATGCCCCACAGGGCCACGCATCCTGTGGCCCCTGGGTTATTCAGGATGCTGTTTGGGGGTGCCTCGTTGATGACCATCACCTGGTGCTCCTGGAAGTAATGGCTCAGCCGTCGAGCCGTCATGAACACGTCGTAGGCGAGCTTCTGGTAGTGAGGGTACCTCTGCTTTGTTGGTGTCAGTACCTCGCTGAGGTAGTAGATTGGGCGCTGGACCCCGTGGGTCTTGCCTTCTTTGGGTCGTTCGACCACTAGCACGGTGCTGACCACCTGGTGTGTGGCTGCTATGTACAGCAGCAGAGGTCCACGCTCCTTTGGCGTGACCAAGACGGGCGAGGTGGAGAGAATTCGCTTGAGGCTTTCGAATGCATCGTTGGCTTCGGGCGTCCACTCGAATTTATCTGCCTTGTGTAGCAGCTAGTAGAATGGCAGGGCCTTCTCGCCCATGCGGCTGATGAATCTGCTTAACGCCGCTACTCGTCCTGCGAGCTGCTGGACGCCCTTGAGATTTTTCGGCTTCTCCATCGCCATGATGGCTCTGATTTTTTTCGGGTTCGCCTTGATCCCTCGTTGAGAGATGAAGTACCCAAGCAGCTGACCCGATGGTACGCCGAACGCGCACTTTTCTGGGTTGAGCTTGATTCTGTAGCGATCAAGGTTGTCGAACGTCTCGCGAAGATCGTCGATAAGTGTCCTTGCCTCCCTGGTTTTTATGACTATGTCGTCAACATAGACTTGAACGTTGCGACTGATCTGGTCCTTGAGGTAAGCCTGCATGCATCACTGGTACGTGGCACCTGCGTTCTTTAGCCTGAAGGGCATTGTGTTGTAGCAGAATACTCCGAACGGTGTGATAAACGCCGTTTTCTCCTGATCTTCAACCTTGAGTCGAATCTGGTTGTAGCCTGAGTAGGCGTCAAGGAAGGAGAGTTTCTCGCAACCTGCAGTCGAATCGATGATCTGATCGATCCGAGGAAGGGGGAAGTTGTCCTTTGGGCAGTGCTTGTTTAGCGACGTGAAATCCACGCACATCCGCAGGATGTCCGTGTCCTTCTTTGGGACCATGACTGTGTTTGCAAGCCACTCGCTTTCTTTGATTTCCCTGATGAAGTCTGCAATGAGTAGTCTGTTTATTTCCTTGCCGATAGCTTCGGCTCGTGGCTCGGACAGTCTTCAGATGGACTGCTTGACGGGCTTGGTGTCTGGAAAGACGTTGAGTGCGTGCTCGGCGAATTCCCTGGGAACCCCTGGCATGTCCGCAGGACACCAGGCGAAGATTTCCCAGCACTCACGGAGGAATTCGATGAGCGCGCCTTCCTATGCGGGGCTGAGGTCATTGGCGATCAGCGCCGTCTTGGAGGCATCCGTCGGGTGGACCTGCACCTTCTTTGTGTTGACCGTGGAGTCGACAGACATGTCAGGTGCGTTTTGTCGTGCGACTGGGGGTGCCCCATTGTCCGTCACCTCGCGGAGCCTAAGGAGCTCCTCCTGCATACCGAATGATTGGGAGATTCTGTTGAAATCTCTGTCGCATTGGTCCGATCGGGTGAAGCTCCCGTGGACTGTGATGACGCCCTTTGGTCCTGGCATCTTGAGTAGCAGGTATGCATAGTGTGGTACAGCCAGGAACCTTGCGAATACTACACGCCCGAGGATGGCTTGGTACTGTGATGGCCAGTCCACCACTTCGAATTCGAGCCGTTCCAGTCGGAAGTTGCCCGGCTTGCTGAAGATGACGTCGAGCCATATTTTGCCCAGGGGGAATATGCCCTTCCCTAGAACGATGACGTGGAACGTTGTGTCTGATTGTTCCAGGCTGCACTGCGGGATCCGCATTGCTGCTAGAGTGCTTGCGAACATCAGGTTGATGCCGCTGTCGCCGTCCATGAAGACGCGACTCATCTCGAAACCTCCGATCTGCGCCTCCAGCACCAAGGCAGCATGACCTGGGCGAGGGATCTGGCAAGGGTGATCCGAACGAGTGAACGTGATGCAGGACTCCGATCCGCTGAGGTACTCAGGGATGGCGAGTGGAGTTGCCACGGTCAGGTTGATCTGTCGGGTGATTTTCTTTTGCACCCTATTAGTGGGGCGCCCCTTCTGGATCATCAGTGCTCCTTTCGGCTGGGGGTACCCGTTCCCAGCGTTGTTCTGTGCTGGTGCAACTGGCTGGTTCGGGCCTCCAACAGGTGGCGGTGGAGGAGCTCCATGCGCTATTTCACCTGGCGCGGGTGCGTTTCCGAACGCGGGGATTGGGGCTTGCTGCCTCATCTACACCATGCTTTCGCTGATTTTCTCGAACTCGCGGCAGTCCTTGAGCATGTGGCTGGCCTTCTTTTTGCCATACTTCTTGTCGATGTAGAAGTGGATGGTGCATGGACCCGAAAGCTTGTCGTATGCTGAGGGTCCGTTATCGCGGTCGCGGCGTTGCCACGACTGCGCTGGGCATCCTCCGTCGCGGAAGTTTCCTCCACGATATCCTCCGCTATTGCGGTTGGCGTCGTTGCGGCGATCGGCGTAGCCAGCCGCGACCATGTCGGGTCCGTCGCGATCGTCGTAGACGCGCGATCTTCTCTTGCTACGGCGCTCTCGCCGTCGACCGTAGTCGTCTTCTTCTGATTATGCTCGGTGAATGGAATATTCTCCGTCAGCCCACCTGTTGGCGATGTCCATGAGGTGGTCGAGTGTTTTGGGCTTGACGCGCCCAAGTTCCTCCTTGAAGTCTTGGCGCTTGACGCCGTCCCTGAAGGCGTCGATGGCCCTCTCTTCGGAGATGTGCGCTACAGAGTTCTTTGTGTTGGACCAGTGTAGTATGTATGAGCGAATGGATTCGCCCGTTCGTTGAGTGCAGGCTCGCAACTCTTCGATTGAGGCGGGCCTCTTGCTGGTGCCTTTGAAGTTTCGGATGAAGATGTAAGCTAAATCATCCCAGCTTCGGATGGACCCTGAAGATAGGCTGCTGAGCCAGATCCAGGCTGCACCTGTCAGCTGCAGCTGAAGGCATTGCATGGCAGTCTCCTTGTTTCCACCGTGCAGTTTGACGGATGATAAGTGGTCGCTGAGCCAAGCTTTTGGGTCCTGAGTGCCGTCGAACTTCGGAGTATCCGAAGGAAGCTTGAAGTTGTGCGGCATCCGTGTCCGCCGGACGGATCTGCTGAAGCATCGGGCTCCGCAGAGTTCTCCTTCGTCTTCGTCCATCTTGGATTCAGACGAGCATGCGCGCTTGGCTCGCGCTTTGTCGATTTTAGGCTGTGTGAGCGCATCTCTAGCGTCGTAGTCATGGTCGCGGCGGCGCGAACTCTTCTTCCTTCGAGGAAGGTCGTGTTCCTCTTCTTCGAATGAAGGGGTGGGGCTGCGGTCGAACCTGACCGAAGCTTTCTTCTTCGGCTCCGTGGGAGCTTCCTGGTGGAGCGCATCTCCAACGAGTCCGAGTCCGGTGAGTGCGGACTTGTGCATGGCCCTCTTCAGGCCCCCCTCCGGCGGTGGGTGGGCCGCGTGGTACGCAGTGGCTGCCATGATCGCAGCTTGCGGCGTTTTCGGGATGACGTTGTCGTCGGTGTCCATATCCATGAAGGATGTGTGGAGGGTTCGGGTCACCTCACGGCGCTCCTTGGGGTCCATGTTTTCCACCCTAGAGCGGTGTTTATTGCCTTGGTTGGCGTTCGAGCTAGAGCCTATGCCCATGGCGGAGAGCGCAGCTCGTCGCGCGCTGGACTCTGAGGCTGCCTGCTTGCGCTTGTCGAGCACCTCCTGCATCTTGACCTGCTTTTTGTGCTCCTCGATCAGGAGCAGGTGGTAGGCCATCAGCATATCCCGGGAGGCGTCTGCAGGCAGTACTATGTTGCCTGCCACGGCGTTGCGGACCTGGGCCCATCCTTCTTTGCTAAGGTGGATGACGTGGCCGCCGTTGTTTTCCCCTTCGGGTGGGGGGACTAGCTTCTTCTGTTCCCGTCGTTTCGTTCTGGCGGGTTGGGTGTTTGCTGGTCCGCGTCGCTCTGGATGACTACGGCGCATTGGTAGCGCTCGTAGATTGGTCGGCTGCTGCCGCAGCTTTTAGATCCGGAACCGTAGGTCCATGCGTCCGATGGCGGATCACACAGATCGGAGTTGCAGCTGCTGCTGTCGTAGGAATCATCTGTTGATGATGTTGTGCGTAGCACGGAGTGTGGGGTCCATGAAGCGGGCCTGATTGATGGCAGGGTCACCCGCTCAGGGAGGCGGAGGGTGTCGGTTTGTCCCAACTGGAAGCAGAAGCTCCCGAACAGGATTTCGAGTCCGTCGCCTACGGGCTCGAAGTCCTTCATGGTGGCCGGTGATTGGGCGGTGAAGTCGAAAGCGCCGAAGAGGAGGTGACTCTCCGTCGCTGCAGAGTTGTAGATCGATCGGTTTTGGACCATCACGACCGCACAATCAGCGTCCCCAGTTCCCACAGACGGCGCCAATTGACGAGGTTTGATCTCATCAATGCCCATTGTTATGGACTTGGGTTTTGGAGAAGATGGGGATGCTGGAGATCGTGGAACGGTTAGCAAACAAGCAACACGGGGACACAAGGTTTACCCAGGTTCAGGCCCCCGGAGGGAAAACCGTACTCCTGCTTGTCTGCTCTTGATTACGGCGGAACTGAAAGTTATAGGGGTGCGCAGATGCAATCTGGCGTGGTGGTGTGTATGCGAAAGTATGAGTCAAGAGATCTAGGTCGTGCCCTCCTGGCCTTTATATAGACTTAGGCAGGTCTCGGGCATAGTCCTAGTCGGTTACAGGTTCTAGGGTTTTACCCCTTTGAATTTCCTATCTACTCTAGTCTTGCTCTCCAAGGATCCGAAGGCGTCATGGGCCTGGCCACCCGAAAGTCTTCATGGGCCGGCGTACATCTGCCGTGGGACTTCCTTGGGCTGGACCAGGTATGCTGAGATCACGTACCCGTAGGGTATAACCATGTCAGCCCTGGTGATCGAGGCGCGGATCGAGGGGTTTGAGATGAGACGCGTCTTCATGGACGGAGGCAGCGGCATTAGTCTGATGTTCGCCAACACACTCATAGCGATGTGGATCCTGCTGTGCATCCTGGAGCAATCAGACACGACGTTCCACGTCATAGTCCTAGGGAAGGGCATATACCCCATGGGCAAGATATGGCTCGACGTCATCTTCGGCCAGCCCGAAAACTTTAGACGCAAGCGGTTAGAGTTCGAAGTGCTGGACTGTCCATCATAGTACCACGCCATCCTTGGGCGCGTGGCATTTGCACGATTCTTGGCAGTACCGCACTATGTGTACCTGCTACTGAAGATGCCAGGACCTAGGGGCGTCATCACCGTCCAAGGAAGCTTCAGTAGATCCGACCACTGCAATAGAGGCTTCAATAGAATCTCCCAGTCGTTCGGTACGTAGGAGGAACTCATGAGGCTCAGAGAGGTGACAGACAACGGGTCACCCCCAGTCACTAGACAAAACGCACCCGATATGTCGTTCGACTCTACAGTCAACATGAAGAAGGTGCAGGTGCATCCGACGGACGCCTCCAAGATGGCGTTGATCGCCAATGACCTTATTCCCGCATAGGAAAACACGCTCGTCGAATTCCTCCATGAGCACTGGGAAATTTTCGCCTGGTGTCCTACGGACATGCCAGGAGTTCCTAGGGAATTCTTTGAGCACACACTCAATGTGTTTCCAGACGCAAAGCCAGACAAGCAGTCGATCCGATGACTGTTCAAACCAAGATCAGAAGCCGTTGGAATCGAGGTCAATAGACTTCTTGATGCCAACTTCATCAGTGAAATCAAGGAGAGCGAGTGGCTGGCCAACACCGTGCTGGTCCCCAAAAAGGACACAGACATCCTGCAGATATGCGTGGACTTCACATCGCTCAACAACTACTGTCCCAAGGACCAGTTCCCTCTACCACGGATCGACCAAATCATCGATTCGACTGTAGGATGCGAGAAACTCTCCTTCATCGATGCCTACTCAGTCTACAACCAGATTCGGCTGAAGGTCAAAGATCAGGATAAAATGGCGTTCATCACGCCATTCAGAGTGTTCTGCTAAAACACCATGCCCTTCGGGCTGAAGAACGCAAGTGCCACGTACCAAAGGTGCATGCAGGCATGCCTGAAAAGACAGATCGGTCGTAACATCCAAGTCTATTTTGAAGACATAGTAATCAAGACCAGGGAGGCCAACACACTGATCGACGATCTCCGCGAGACGTTTGACAACCTCGATCACTACAAGATCAAGTTAAACCTAGAAAAGTGCGCCTTCGGCGTCCCATCTGGCCAGTTGCTCGGCTACTTCATCTCCCAACAGGGAATCGAGGCAAATCCAAAGAAAATCAGGGCCATACTAGACATGGAGAAGCCGAAGAACCTCAAAGGCGTCCAACAACTAGCTGGGCGGGTTGCGACGCTGAGCAGATTCATCAGCCGCATGGGAGAGAAGGCCCTACCCATTTATCAGCTGCTGCGCAAGTAGGACAAGTTCGAGTGGACACCCAAAGCAAACGACGCGTTCGAGGACCTCAAGCGGCTGTTCTCCACCTCGCATGTCCTGGTCACGCCAAAGGAACGGGATCCCCTGCTGCTATACGTTGCAGCTACGCATTAGGTGGTAAGCACCATACTCATGGTCGAGCGACCCGAAGATGGCAAGACCCACGGGGTCCAACGCCCAATCTACTACCTCAACGAGGTACTGACCCCGACAAAGCAGAGATACCCTCAGTACCAGAAGCTCGCCTACGGCGTATTCATGACGGCTCATCGGCTGAGCCACTACTTCCAGGAGCATCAGATCATGGTCGTCAACGACACCCCATTATCGAATATCCTGAACAAACCCGAAGCCACGGGACGCGTAGCCTTGTGGGGCATCGAACTGTCTCCTCTGGATATAATCTACGAGCGGTGCACCGCCATCAAGTCTCAGGTCCTCCCTGACTTCTTCATCCACTAGACGGAGCTCCAGCTGCCAGATACTCCGGACATGTCACAATCCTGGATGATGCACTTCGACGGCTCCAAGCGTGAGGCTGGAGCAGGAGTCGGCGTCATACTGACGTCCCCTCAAGGCGACAAGATAAAGTACGTCATTCAGATGAAATTTCGCTCCTCCAACAACGAGGCTGAGTACGAGGCCCTCATCCACGACATGAGGATGGCTAAGATCTGCGGCGCAACATGCCTCGTCATCTATGGTGACTCAAACCTTGTCGTCCAGCAGACGATGAATGAGTGCGACGCTCGCAGCGCTAACATGATCGCATACCGCGCGCTCTACAACTCACTCGAAGGGGACTTTTATGGCTGCGAGCTTCGGCACATCGGCAGGGAAAGCAACAAAGAAGCTGACAGGCTCGCCAACATCGGCTCCACCTATGCGCAGGTACCACCAGGAGTGTTCCTCGAACAAATCTGTGTATGCTCTATCAAGAGGAAATTCCCAAAAGTCTCAGTCGAAGAAGCAGAGCACTCGGGGGCTGCGCTACCCGAAGGACAAGAAGGACCCGAAAAAATAGACACTAAGGCCGAGCTAGTCAGCCTGATGCAGGCCATGGCAGTTGAAGAGACATGGACACAGCCGTACCTTTGGTGCCTGATAAACAATGAACTTCCCGATGACCCGACAGATGCCCGTCGCATATCTCGCCGATCAAAAGCCTTCACCATAATCAATGGCAAGCTATACAAGCGCAGCATTTCGGGTGTGCTCCAGCGGTGCATCACCATAGGTGACGGCAAAAGCATCCTCCAAGACATCCATGAGGGTATCTGCGGCATCATGTAGGCAGCCGTGCCTTGTCGCCAAAGCTCTACGAGCTAGGTTCTACTAGCCAACCGCAATGAACGACGCTAAGGACATCATTCAGAGGTGCAACGCCTGCCAGAGATATGCGGACAAGCAACACGTGCCAGGATCCGAGCTAAGGCCCATACCGCTAGCCTGGCCCTTCGCCCAATGGGGCCTCGACATGATCGGCAAACTGCCAAAGTCCTCGCCAGGAGGCCACGTCTTCCTCCTGGCCGCAGTCGACAAGTTCACCAAGTGAATCAAGGCTATGCCCGTCACCAACCAAAGCGGCAAAACTTCCGTCAAGTTTTTCGAGTCCATTTTCTATAGGTTCGGCGTGCCTCACATCATCATAACGGACAATGGCTCAAACTTCATCTCGAAGGAATTCCGAGCCTTCTACGGGAACCTCAACGTCAACATATCATACGCATCCGTGGTGCACCCGCAGACCAACAGACAGGTCGAAAAGGCCAACGGCCTCATAGGCAACGACATCAAGAAGCCCCTGCTTTGCCCACTCGAAAGGCTTGTGGGATCTTGGGCAAACGAGCTACCTTTGGTCCTTTGGAGCCTGCACATAACTCCAAACAGCTCAACCGGCTACACACCCTTCTTCATGGTGCACGGAGCTGAAGGCGTGCTACCCGCCGAGGTACGCCATAAGGCCCCACGGGTCGTTGCTTACAGCGAAGCCGAATCATCGGCAGCACTCGAAGATGCCATCGACACACTCGACGAGGCATGCGACATCGTCGCGGTTCGCTCAACGGTCTATCAACAGAGCCTCCGCAACTACCACGGCCACTGGCTACGCCCAAGGTCCTTCGTCGAAGGAGACCTCATCCTGCGACTCAAGCAAGAATGGCCTAAGAAGATCGAGTCACCCTGGGAAGGACCCTACATTGTCACCGAAGTCATCCCAGGTGCCGCCTATCGACTCATGGACATCGCATCAGGAGTTGAATACTCCAACCCCTGGAACGTCGCACAACTGCGATGCTTCTACCCCTAGTTACCCTTTACCTTCAATAACTCTACTCAGCCGAACAATGTACCTCCTCATTTGCTATGAATAAAAGCTAAGTTCATTGGACCAAATATCTTTTCTCGTTACATTATTTCTCGCTAAATACGCTCGGGGGCTACGCCTCACCTCACGACTTTGTCGACTGAGAATAATGCATACAACCTGAGTAGCTGACCACGTCAAGCTAACGAAAAGGACATGCACATAACAAAGCACCACGTGCCAATACATATAAACTTTACAAAGGGCATTGCAGCCCACTCGAATACATATTTGTTTACATCACCTCATTTTTTCTTTACATGACCTAATTGTTTTGGAGCATAACATTTGCCTGCTGCTCAAACAAATCTATGATTTCTTCAGCGTGTTGCGCCACAGCCGTATAATGAGGGCGCATGTCCCATAAGCTGCCATCCGGTCGAAGGGGAAGTCCAGTCACCACCTCTGCAAGATTAATATCACGACGATGCAACCGAACAAAAGAAAGGTCCGACTTCACCCCAGCAATCAACTGATGGCTCACCAACTCCTTGACATGGCCCACATTTCGAAATTTGCCAAGAAGACCCCCCAAAGTGGAAGGCATAGTGTCCAAAGGAAACATGACGGACCAAATGGCCACAAGTGAAGACCTCGCCTGCTTCAGCACTCGAAGAACCTGGTGTACGTGATCTTGCACCATCGCAAGGATGATGGCCCGATCACGGTCCATCCATAAGAAACCACCAGCCTCCAGGTCTTGTTGCGTCAGGCAGTTCATCCGAATTACGACGCGCTCCTTCTCTTCCCTCAGAATGAGATTCACATCTGCACAAAGCACGGAATGAGACAACATACAAATAAGGTGCACTCAAAAGAACATTGGTTCACGAAGACTCACATTTAAGTTGCTCACCCATCTACCGCAACTCCCCAAGCAAGAACTCCTCCCTGACAGTGGCTCACTCCGCCTTTGACTTCCACATATCCGCATAGCCTCTGATGCTGAGGATATCCTTTTCTAGGCTGTGGATGCAGTCACGTAGAAAGGCCAATTGGGATGCGTCATCCAAAGATGGTCGAGGCTCAGGCGCAGTCGGAATAACCACGGGAGCCTGACCCGAAAGGTCCTAGAAGCAAATAAACAAGTATAAATATCACAAGTACTTTTGGCAGCAGCTCAAAGATAGACTTATATACATAATTAAAGCCACCTCGTGGAAAAGTGAAACTTGTTCATCCACAAGTTGTTACAAAAGCAGCAAAAGGAGAAGCTACACTAGATACATTACAAAGGCCTAAGCATCCGCATATGGAGCAGCCTTAGAGCCAGAATGCCTACTCTTGGCCTCATGCAACTGCTTCGCCACGTAATCAGCCAAGAGGTCGATGAGCTTAGGCCCATAACGCCTGCAGCGAGAAGTAAAGAGGGCGAAAGCTACCTCAGTGTCATCTGCCGCTGTCGGCATTCGGGACGTGATATGATGCAGGTCAAGCTCGGCTCCGGACGCCATCGCCATAGCCAGCCCGATGGAGGCGCTGATGCCCTTCTGCTTGCGCTTGTACTCTGCCGGAGCTTCCTCTGACAAAGCATCCACAAGGGAGTCGATGTCGTCGAGGGCAACGCCCTTGGGGACGACCTCCTTGTAGAAGCGCGTGAGCACTTTCTTGGCTTTCTCCAAGGAGCCAACGACAGTGGAGCAGTGATCCTCGATCATAGTAGCAGCGTCAGCCAAAGCATCTCCATGCTCCAGCGCATCACGATCAAACGTGATGCCAGAAGCATCTAGCAAAACGAAGACAAGAAGACCCGAATGAGAAATGATAAAACCCACTCGAAAATCAAAGGACCCAAAGGGAACACGAACAACTTACCAAAAATATCCTTGGTATCAGCCATGAGCCTGTCAGCCATCTCCTTCTCCCGCGTGGCTATAGCGGCCGTGAGATGCTGCTCGCGATCTTCAGCCTCCTTCTACAGGCGTTCCTTGGCCTCCGCAGCATCCACAGCCTTTTTCTCCGCTTGACCGAGGCTCTTTTCGAGATCATTTAGTCTTAGGAGGACAGCATTATTATCATCTAGAGCATGAAGAAGTTTTGGGTGAATATAGATAACACACTCAGCAAACTAGAACGACAACCAAAAAGAAATCTACGCGCCTTGGAGCTGCTGCAGTTGGCCCTCCAGCGCCAGATGCTGCTGGATGAGGAGGTTAGCGTTGTGCACAAAAGGCTGTAGACGAAACAAAACAAAATCGATGAATAAATGGCTCGGGGGCTCCCCCCCGCAAAACGAAAGACCAACATGTCAGACAAAAAGGACTCGGCGGCTCCCCCATGAAATAAAAAGACAACACTTACGTGTTCAGGCGTGGACTCCGAAGGTTTGCATGTTGCCTTCTAAGTTACGAGTGCCCGAGCTTCTCGCCTAGAGGAGTTCGGTTCATCGTCCTCATAGTCGGCCACCACCTGGGGGATAGAAGTTGTTGGCTTTGACTCCGCCATAACCTCTTGGGTGTCCCCGTCAAGGGACTCCTCTGAGGGGTTACTGCAAGCAACTATCAGATCAGCAATGAACTGACACTACGCAGATGAACATAGAAAGATTTAGGCAAAGTGACTTATGACTCGATGTTTGACAAATTGAAGACGGGAGCCGCCTTCTCCTTCTTCTTCATGGCCGACGGCTGCGGAGCCACCACCCGAATGGGCACGGCGGGGTAAGGCGCATACGACGCCCCTTCTTCCTCACCGTGCTGATCGAGGAACGACGAACCCCTTGGAGTGGGTGGCATAGAACCATCCGAAGATTCACTTCGGGTGCGCTTTCGGGACCGCCCTTCACTCGCCTCGGGGGCTCCCAGGGTAGGAGATTGTGCTGGAGGAAGCTCAGACTCAGAATCCACAACTTCATTGTCCGATGCAACCAGAAATTTCTCAGGTAGAGGGTGTTGGAGATATGCCCTAGAGGCAATAATAAATGTAGTTATTATTATATCTTTGTGTTTATGATAAATGTTTACGTTCATGCTATAATAGTATTAACAAGGAAACATTAATACTTGTGTGATTTGTAAACTTAAATTGAAGTCCCTAGTAAAGCCTCTTCATAATACTAGCTTGTTGGTTAATAAATGATTGTGGTTTCCCTATCATGAACATTGAGATGTTATTAACAACAAGATCATATCATTAGGAGAATGATATGGTGGACATACTCCTATAGATAAGCGTAGCATAAAGATCAAGTCATTTTAATAGTTCAATTGCTATATGCTTTCTGATACATCGTAACCTAATTCCTTCGACCATGAGATCATGCATATCACCTTCACCGGAAGGATGCTTTGATGACATCAAACACCACACCGTAACTGGGTGGCTATAAAGGTGGCATTGAGTGTTCGAAAAGTATTGGTTGAGACACATGGATCAAGAGTGGGATTTGTCCATCCATATGACAGATAGATATACTCTGGGCCTCTCGATGAAATATCATCCAATTAGCTTGCAAGCATGTGACTGGCTCACAAGGGATCACATATCACGGGAACGAGAAAAGAGTACTTATCAGTAACGAGGTTGAACTAGGTATGCAGAGATACCGACGATCATAACCTCGGATAAGTAAACTATCGTGAGACAAAGGGAAATTGGTATCGTATGTAAGTGGTTCATTCGATCGCAAAGTAATCGTAAAAATATGTGGGAGCCATATGAATTTCCAGATTCCTCTATTGGTTATTGTTCAGAGAATTATCTCGATCATGTACGAATAATTCACGAACCGTAGGGAGACACACTTAAGGATTCGACGTTGTTTGAGTAGTTATGGAATGATGAGTAAGAGACCGAATGTTGTTCGGAGTCTCGGATGGGATCCGGGATATCACGAGGAGATCCGGAATGGTCCGAAGAATAAGATTCATATAAGGAAAGTACTGTTTCGGGTTTGGAGAATGGTTCCGGTGTTTTCATCAGGAATGTTCTAGAAGGTTCCGGAATGTCCGGCACTCCGAAGGGGAAGTGTACATGAATGTGTCATACCAAGTTGGAATGATTGCATCATGTTCTAGGTGTCATCGCTGAACAAAATAAAGGGTTTAATCAAATCTTAGTTTGAAAAGTCAAACGCCAATTTGAAAAGTCAAACGGCTATTTTGGAAAGTGGAGGGAAGTGGGAAACCGAGTTGGGGAGGAGTTCCTCCTCCATCATCGTCCCACTAGGGATCCGAGTTGGGGAGGGACTCCCTCCCCTTGGCCGGCGCCTCCCACCAATAAAGGGAGGGGCAGGGCTGCCCCTCCTAGCACACAAGTTACCCACCCCAAAACCCTAGCCCGGCGCCGCCACCTCCTGTTGCCGCTTCCGCCTAGGGCTCCCCTAGCCGCCGACTTAGGCAATCCCCAAGCCCTAGCCTCCGGCCCTAGCACCTCCTCCTTGGTGTGTCTAAACCCTAGATCGCCGAGGAGCTCTCTCATAGTCCACCATACTCGCTCCGGCTTAAGGCGAAGCCCTGCGAGATCTCCCCTCTACTTCCGGTACCACGCCGTTGTGCTCCGGAATCACGAGGAGAGTGCTACAACCTCCGCTGCCTGCTGGAACAATGGAGAGGAAGGTCTTCGTCGAGTACCGAACGTGTGACCGACTGCAGGAGCGCTGTCGAAACGCAGCGCCGGAAGGATCGTCTACGCGATCTTGAGATCGGGAAGAGTACGACTACATCACCCACGAGAATCCGCTCTCGTTAAACACTTTGGAATCTTCGAGGGTGAGTTATTCCATCGACTCGTTGCTACAATCTAGTAGATAGATCTTGGCTTGTTTGTTTGTATGCGGTAGAATTTTTTGTTTTCCATGCTACGAAACCCTACAGAGGGGGCATCATCCCAACTACCTTGAGGTCATGCAAACAAAAGACAGAATATTAGTGACACTACAAGCTGCACAAAACACTCGAAAAAGCGCAACGCGCAAACTATAAGTTTCGACCTGTGGAACTGCATTTTTGGCGCAGAACGGGGAGGTCAAGGATTTCCCTGGGATGTCCTCGTCGGCCTTGTACTTCAGCAAGGGCCGAAGCGCTCTATCAAGATCGCCCGAAGACAACTCCTCAGGCGAAACTCTCGTTGGATTGTGGTGGCCAGCATATAGAAACATTGGGTGCACCCTCGCTTGGAGCGGCTGCACCCGACGCTAGAGGAAGGTGCATATGATGTCCACACCGTTGAACTCCTTACCGGCCACCAGTTGGATTGCCTCCACGCGATGGTAGAGCTCCTCCACCTGCGCCATCTCACCCTCCAAGATGTGGTTCTTCCACGACCTCTTCGGGACGATTTCCTGAGCGGATTCGAAAGGAGAAAGACCATATTCTTGTCCATCCAATTTGGCATCGCGGATATAGAACCGCTTCTTCCGCCAATATTGGACGGACTCGCGCATGGAAAAGGAGAAGAAAATAATATAAGATCGAATGGAGATGATACAGCCACCGAGCGGATAAACACCAGCGGTGTCGGACTGCCTCTTCCTGGAATAGAGCTTCCGGAAGAGGCCAAAGTGCGGCTCGATACCGAGCCAGCACTCGCAAAGGGTGATGAAATAAGCGATATGGAGAAGAGAATTGGGAGACATATGATGCAACTGAATCCCGTAGAAAAAGATGATTCCATGAAGGAAATCATGGACAGGAAGAGAAAGACTCGGGTGGGCGTGGGATTACCTCGTCGCCGGGGAGGATGGCGTCCTTATTGTTCTTGGGGATCAACCCAACATCGCGCAGCTTGCGCAAATCACCATCGCGCATTTTCGTGCGCTTCCACACGCTGCCAGTGGCGCGGGCCGTCGTGGCGAGCTTCTTGCCGCCGCCAACGGCGCTCGAACCAGCTCCGACAGTTTTCTTCTTTGGCTTGACCATCTTGCAGCGGTGAGTGCGACAGTGCGATTGCAAGAAGGAAGAAGGAAAAGTGTGAAGAATGTCCAGAGCGCAGCGAAGGGCAGCGAAGCTCATAAGAATTGAGGCAATGGAGATGAGCAAATGACGAAGGGTAAAAGAAAATCAATGTTTACCTACGGTATAAAAGGAAGAGGATGACGCACACGAGCCGTTGATTCAGAAGCCCTAGCGTGCACCTCATATGTAACCATACACAACAGTACACCGAACCGTCGCCAGCACGCCATCCACTACGCATGGAAACCAAGGAGACACCATAATTTTTGCCACGTCTACGCGTGCTAGACAACTTCAAGTCAGGCAGTGGGACCCATGATCGTCTCGTCGCATCATCTCTGCTACCGTAGACGGTTGAGATCACCAATCGTTGGCACTGGCGTCATCAAGGCAAAGCTAGCAACGACTCGAAGTTTTTGGTTGATCAATCAAGTACTTACTCGAATCTACGATTCGAGAAACTGCTCGGGGCTACTCCTATCAAGAGCGCTGGCTGCCGCACCTGAGAAATGACTAAGGTAACTACACCTCGCAATTATCTTCGAGTCCTACGTCGAGCCTGCGACTCCACTACAAAGTCGGGGGCTACTCCCATAGGGAGGATCGGTTGAGCATCCGAAAAAATTGTGTACTTCGACCATAGCTGAAAAAGACTAAACTAAAGTCTCTGCTCGAGTCTACGACTCGAACAGATACTCGGGGGATACTCCCATGGAGAGCGCTGGCCGCGCACCCTATGAATTCTTCGACTGCGATCATTTGGATCAAATATGACAAAAATATTTTTGACAACTTTGCCCAAACAAACGCTTAGTGAGAAGCAGTCTCCTTGGCCACCCGAAACACCTCCGCGGTGATAAAACTTAGGATGCTGTGTCTGCGACGCAAAGATAAGCCCTACAGATATCATCTGATGGCCTGGTAATGCACCTGACTGCGCCCTACCGGTAATATTCCGTGTCAACATGCACGATGAAAATCCTGACGGACGCGTTGGATACATCACTTGAAAATCACTAGGATTTGATTCCTGTAAGACCACAACGGCCTAATTCGAATCACACCAGCAATCGTTTTGAATTCGAGTCCAGGGACTCGAGTTCAATGAAGACGTGTTGTTTTGTCCTTTGATAGTTAACTGGCCCTGATCCGTTGGGTTAGCTAGGCACACGCATCGACAATCCATACGAACTAAAAATTTATCCATGCAAAGCAGGTTCAACTACATAGCACCCGAAAGATTGCAGAGTCTCCAGCCGAATCTACGATTCGACTGAACACTCGGGGACTACTAACATGGAAATACCCTACGGGTACATGACATTGGTATAACTGGTCTAGCCCAAGGAAGGCCCACGTCAAGACCACGTGGCCCATGAAGATTTCGGGTGGCCCAAGCCCATGACGTTTTCGACTCCTTGGAGGACAAGTCTAGATTAGATAGAATTTCAATGGGTACCACCCCTAATTTGTAACCGACTCGACCTAAGTCCGGGACCTGCCTATCAATATAAAGGCTAGGAGGGTACGATGTGAAGGATCTCTTCCAACCACCACATATGCACCTCACTCCATATTGCATCTGCACACCCCTGTAACCTTTGGTTCTGCCGTAATCAAGAGCAGACAAGCAGGAGTAGGGTTTTCCCTCCGGGGGCCTGAACCTGGGTAAATCTTGTGTCTCGTATTGCTTGTCTGTTAACCGTTCCGCGAATTCTAGCATCCCCATCTTCTCCAAAACACAAGTCCATAACAATGGGCATTGACGAAATCAGCCCTCGTCAAGTGGCCCAATCCTTTCTTAGCAAAGGACAAACCGGTAGTAATACTTATGAGGACCAAACGTTCTCGAGGACACATGGGAATACTATCAAGTGCTTTCGTTTCATATAGCTGATTAATCTTCTTTGGTTTTATAAGTGTTGTGTGGGTGAACCTGTGCTAATGTACCGACCTTACTTGGACCAATACATACTTGTGATTAAACGGCTTGCAAGCATCCGCAACTACAAGAAAGTAATTAAGATAAAAACCTAACCACAACCTTAAACTCTGAGATCCTACACTCCCTTGTGCAAAGGTCTCCTAACGGGGGTTCAGGTTTCTGTCACTCCGCCAACCCCACAATTTGTAGCCAAATACACAATGAATTCCCCTAGGCCCATAAATGGTGAAGTATCATGTAGTCGATGTTCACATGACACCACTAGGAGAATAGCACCACAACTTAAATATTAAACCATTGAATAATACCTCAACACAATTCAATTACTAACAACATGACTTCTCCCATGTCCTCAAGAACTAAACAAACTACTCACGAGACATCATATGGATCAAGATCGGAGATTATATGATGATGGATAACAATCTGAACATAAACAATAATTCAATGGTTATACTCACAAGCATCGACTACAAAAGTAATCAACACTGGGAAAGTTTCCCTAAGAACTATGCAAGATTCAACACAATTGTTACAGCGGGATGGAGTGGTGATGATGGTGCTGGTGGAGATGGTGGTGAGGATGATGATGATGCCGATGAAGTCTAGCTTGATGACGGTGTTGATGTCGACGATCTCACCTCTCCGGGAAGGAATTTCCCCGGCAGAAATCTGTCTGCCGGAGAGCTCTTTATCTCTCTGCAGTTTCCGCCCCGCAGAGGCGGCAGAATCTTTGTGTGGTCACTCTCCTGACTTTAGGGTTTCGAGGAGAAGATATAGGCGAGAGAGCGGAGAAAGAGGTGGGCCAGGCTGGCCACACCCCCTGTAGGCGCCACCCAGGGTGGCCCGCACCTGGGGGGTGTGGGCCCCCTGTGGCCCAACTCCGCCTCTCCTTCTAGCATCCTTCGTCTTCTAGGAAAATATAATTTTCTGTAGTTTTTCTAGTATTTTTCTGATCTTCGCGACATTGCATCAAAACACCGTTTTTTCCATCGGAATACTGACTCCGGCAGTTCATCCTCCAAGAATCATCCAACCGCAAAAATAGATGAAATAACATAAGTATCGCCTCTTAATATGAAATATATAAATGAATATAGGCAAATTATGATATAGAATGGTGATGCAAATTGGACGTATCAACCCCCCCCCCCCCCCCCCCAAGATTAGACCTGGCTTGTCCCCAAGCGGAAACTGAGCTCAGTAACATGTCCACAGGTTTATGGAGTGAAGTGTCGATAAGCAGAATACGGACAAGAAGCATCACACTTACCAATACACAACTCATAATAGAAAGCAACTCACTATTATATAACTTAGCTTGCAACAAATATGGGAGTCGCAATAAAGATGCATAAAGATAAATCATAATTGGGATTGGAAAACTTTGTTCTTGGTCAGAGAACAGTTGGCAAACAGTTTTCAAGTAAAGCTTTTGTAAAGAATTTTATAACAGGAGTACTCTTTGTTCAAACATAATTTTTTTTCACAATGACGACTTCCAAATTAATACTCATTTAGATAAGAGTTTTGTGCAGAACAAGGAAGATAAGGAACATGATTGAATAAATCATCACATGAATGATTGAAACACAACAACTCAAAAGCTTGCTAGAGATAGAGAGGAATAGGTTTACTGACTCAACTTAGTAGTAGAAAAAAGGCCCTTCATAGAGGGAAGCAGGGATTTCAAGTTCGTAAAGATCTTTCAAAAGATTATGGTACTTACTAGATTTGATCTCTCATTGACCCTATCATAAGCATCTTGAGGTTATTAAGCTTAAAGTGAACAAAGATGGAATATATGCTTGCAAAAATATAAGTTGGCAATCTCATGTCCCTTGAGTACGAGGGCCGCTCCTCATTCTACTCAACTTTAGTTACCGGTAAGTTCTTATCATAGTAAGTACATGTTTATCATAGAGAACCGCCAACGGGGTACCCCTTGCACATGATACAGGAGCTATCCCATATCAAAATGACAAGGCAAGCAGACAATGAGCATCTCAGCAATCTCTTATTTACCATGGGAAATGGTGCCTTTTTCTCTCTTTCCTATTTTCAGTATGTCTCTCTTCTTTTATATAATAAGAAAGCTTCATAGATTTCTCACCATGGTGATGTTGCAAGTTTCCACCATTATTAGGCATGGCTTAGGCTAGCGGCCCGGGCGTTTCTCTAACACACATACATAACTCCATGGACTTACAAGCTCCCCTTTTATTTCACACCGACGACATCCATAAACAAAAGAGCATGATATCAACGGGGTAGATATTTACAGGTGTTGAAAGCGTTCCCCGTGACAACACGGTTCTTCTAATCCCAACTTATAGGTGCAAGCATATAAAACTTCGATGACACAATGGTTCAAGTTTATTTAGGGTCAAGAAAATAAGGTGCGCCATCAAGTTCGTGAGATCTTTACTAACTAGTTTTCACATAACAAAAGAATTTTTAATTTGAAAGATAGATGAAGCTTGAGAATTTGCTTGGAATAGCAATAATTCTATTGGGTATATATGGTGGACACAAATGGCACAGGTTTTGGTTTGAAGGATTGGATGCATGAGAAGCATTCCCCCTCAGTACAGGTTTTTGACTAGCAAGGCTGGGTAGCAAGCAAAAGAGTTGAAGGAAACAAGCAAACATACAAGTGATAAAGTCAAACATGCAATCTTACTTGAAGACACAAAAGATCTTAAATAAAGAATACTAAGCATATGATCCAATCAAGAAAGAAAACGATATAAAATATCTATAAGTGCTTTTCTCTTTTCCTTTCAAACCTCAAAAAGTGTTGCTACTGACCAGAGCTCGGTTTTCCAAAACCAATTTAGATCTACTTGATGCTTCCAAAGTGATACCAATACTAGTCAATAAGATCGGTCATATAAAAAGAGATTGCAAACTAAAATAAGATGCGCAAAAAGTAAAAGATGAGACTTCTCATTAATATTCCATAAAGGCACTCACACTAATGGATACATAGATAACCAACTAAAGGAGAGATACTTCCACAATTCAAACCAACCTATATGATAACTTCTCTACTCAAGATATGAATCTACTAAAAAGGTAAAAATATAAAATATAATGATGTGATACCGCGGCACTCCCCAAGATTGGAACCAGCCAAGGGGATGCCAAACCTGATGACGAATTACTCCTACGGTGGTGGTGTTCCCTTGTTTAGGGTGAGAAAACCCTCCAACATCTTACGGAGCCTGTTATTATCCTCTTGAAGTATATCCACCTTCATCCTTAGAGCACGGTACTTATCACAAAACTCATCAGTGGTTCGAAGGGCCTCCACTGCCTTAGGGCAGGATCTGAAGTCTAGAACGGAGGTCATCATCCCCTGCATTTTATGAGAAAAAGCACGTCCAGTGTTAATTGCCCCTACAAAAGTAGGTTTTCTTGCCCTTGATCCTGTGGCAGCTTGTCCCTTCATGCCTGCTGACATGTCCTTTACTTTCTCCTCGACGCTCCAATCCATGTCTTCGCGCCTAGCAGCGATCCTTTATTCTTACACGGGATCCTTACCCTTGTTGTTGGCGGAAACCATGGTGCCTCTAAACTTGAGAGTATTTCCTGACAGGAACAGATCGAAACGAAAATACTACAAGAACACGATATATGAACCTCAGGGGATCCGGGGGGTATATATTACGAAGTTTTACTGCATAAGGAAGGTGATGTGCGAAAATGGAGCAGAGACGGACTCCAGGGGCTCACACCCCATGGTGGCGCGGCCAGCTGGGGCCCGCGCCACTACTGGGTGTGGGCCACCTGGGCTCCGTTTCCTCCTCTGCTTCGTCTTGTCACCTTCCATATGTAATAAAAACATCAAAAATATAAAGAAAAAGGGTTTTCGCAAACCTTCTGTTTTCAACACTTTTACCTATTCAAAGACGGACTCTGCAGATTCCTTCTTTCCATCACCCGAAAATTCCTTTCATGCAAGGCCTCACACAAACTTCATTGGCAACATCAGTGTATGCAAAAACAATAAACCTTTAGGTTCAAACTTCAGCTGAAATCCATCAAAACAAAAGCTACTGTAGCAACTCCTTTCCAAAATCCCAAAAAGAATCTGAAAGGGAATCAATATAAGAGGCAAATGCAAATGATGGCAGAAATCTGTCAAAACAGACCAGCAGGTAAAGATTGATTTTTTCGAAAAACTTCTGTTGCTCAAATCAAAAAGTGCAAAACTAATGAAAGTTGGATAAAAACTCGGGGAACAAGCACAAAAAATTAAAACTCCATCCGATGTACTGAGGTCCTTCGTGATTTTTTTACAATGCAGCACAAAAATATGTCCTAGGACAGCAACTTTTCACAACTCCTCTACTTCTCAAAAGAGGTTGATCTTGACTCAAAAACCAAAACAAAAACGATAAGGAGAGGTTATTACAAGCAATAACTTCCAAGACTCAATAAAACTATTGGGTTATCTTCTAAGAAGTACTTTTCTTTAATGCCTTTAAGTTAGGCTTGACAATTTCAAAGATGCTCACTTAGGAGATATGGATTTGCAGTGAAAAAGAGCATCAAGAAGCAAATATCCAACACATTTGAGTCTAACCCACTTCCTATGCAAGGGAGTCTCATGAGAAAACAAATTATTGAAACAAAAGTACACTAGCATAGGAAGACAAAACAAATGCAACTTCAAAGCTTTCAACATAAAGTCGGGAAACTTAATATTATTGAGATGCATAAAACTATGTTTACCTCTCTCATAATAACTTTCAGTAGCATTTTTAATAAAGTTGACAATATAACTGTCACAGTAAACAACTTTATCATCAGAATAAGCATACTTACAATCATCAAAAAGAGATCTAAGGTCATAAACTGGATCAATAGAAGCAAGTTGTTCCACCCTAAAATTTTCATTAGGCATATTATTGTCATAAGGAGCTTTAGAATATCCATAAAACTTAGTTAAAACTTTCTCCTTTTTACAATCTATAATAGCTCCACAAGTGCTCAGAAAGGGTCTACCAAAAATGATAGGACAAGTTTTACTAGCAACCGAACCAAGCACTAGAAAATCTGCAGGATATTTAATCTTACCACAAAGGACTTCCACATCTCTTACAATACCTATAGGGCAAATGGTTTCCCTATTAGCAAGGTGAATAACCACAACAATGTCCTCAAGTTCACAAGGACCAATTTCATGCATAATTTCCCTGTAAAGCTCATAAGGAATAGCATTAGAACTAGCACCAATATCACATAAACCATAATAGAAATGATCACCAATTATCACAGAAAGCATAGGGACACTAGTTTTCCTAGATTTTGTAGGATGAGAGACAATATTAGAAGTGTCTTCATAGAAGACAATGGGCTCATCTCCTATATTTTTAGTGACAAGATCTTTCACAATGGCTACCACATGTTCAATGTTTATTTGCTCATCAGGTTCCACAGTTTTCTTTGTACTTTTGCTAACCACATTATCCATAATAGAATGTTCCTATACCTTGACAAGGAAAGGCATTTTCTCAATATAAGGTCCAGGCAAAATAGGATCAATAGTACAAACTTCAGTGTTTCTAACAGGAACATGATTAACAATATCTTTATAGGGTGCATGGTACTTGTTCCACTTATTTTTAGGAATCTCAATATAAGAGGCAAAGGCCTTAAAACAATTGGCAATACTTTGAGAATCAAGACCATACTCAGTCATCAGTTCCCATAAAATATTTAATGCATTCATAATCATAATTTATACCTGACTTTCTTCCTTTGTCATTCTCCCATGCTTTAGTGTTCTCTTGAATATGGTCTAGAAGATCCCATTTAGCTTATTCCTTCATGCGTGTGAATGATCCATCACAAGAAGCATCTAATAAATCTTTATCATGAAGAGAAAGCCTTGCATAAAAATTATTAATAATAATACCGTTAGGGAGTTCATGAATAGGACATTTAAGCATTAGTAACTTCAACCTCCCCCAAGCTTGGGTTGTAATCTCTCCATCACTAGGCCAAAATTTATATATTAGATTCCTATCCTTACGAATCTCACTGGGAGGATAGAATTTAGAATAAAAGAGAGATACTATTTCCTCCCATTCCATGGATTGTCCATTCTTCAGCAGCTTGTACCATTCTTCAGCTCTTCCTTTCAATGATATAGAGAGTAACTTCTTCTTCACCTGTTCAGTTGTGATACCTGCACACTTAAACAACCCGCATAATTCATGGATAAAAAGCAAGTGATCACTAGGATGGACAATTCCATCCCCAAAATAATAATCATCCACAACACGATCAACGATTCTTGTAGGTATCTTAAAAGGATCTATCTCAACAGGTGGTGGTTCATCTACTACCCTAACAGTGGTAGTAGTTTTCCCAAACAGGAAACCAAGCGGGTTATCATATTGGAAACAAAGTAACAAACAAAAATAAAAAGCAATACTCACATTAGAAGTTTCCTTTACCAGTTCCACTCTTCAATAACGCTTCACTCCCCGGCAACGGTGCTAGAAAATAGTCTTGATGACCCACAAGTACAGGGGTGTATCGTAGTACTTTTGATAAATAGGAGTGTCGATCCCAACGAGGAGCAGAATGTGTTGACTAGTGGTTTGGAGCAGGAAATCTCTGTAAATACTTAGCAAACAAATTTTTAGGTTTTTTATAAAGCAGGGAAATAAAGTGCAAGTAATAAAGACAACAAATAATTGCAGCAAGTGGCCCACCTTTCTTATCAAAGGAAAAACCAATGGTAAAACTTATGAGGACCAAACGTTCTCGAGAACACATGGGAATACTGTCAAGTGCTTTCGTTTCATATAGATGATTAATCTTCTTTGGTTTTATAAGTGTTGTGTGGGTGAACCTGTGCTAATGTACCGACCTTACTTGGACTAATACATACTTGTGATTAAACCCCTTGCAAGCATCCTCAACTACAAGAAGGTAATTAAGATAAAAACCTAACCACAGCCTTAAACTCTGAGATCCTACACTCCCTTGTGCAAAGGTTTCCTAACGGGGGTTCAGGTTTCTGTCATTCCAGCAACCCCACAATTAGTAGCCAAATACACAATGCATCCCCCTAGGCCCATAAATGGTGAAGTATCATGTAGTCGACGTTCACATGACACCACTAGAAGAATAGCACCACAACTTAAATATTAAACCATTGAATAATACCTCATCACAATTCAACTACTAACAACATGACTTATCCCATGTCCTCAAGAACTAAACGAACTACTCACGAGACATCATATGGATCAAGATCAGAGATGATATGATGATGGATAACAATCTGAACATAAAGAATAATTCAATGGTTCCACTCACAAGCATCAACTACAAAAGTAATCAACACTGGGAAAGTTTCCCGTAAGAACTATGCAAGATTCAACATAATTGTTACAGGGGGATGGAGTGGTGATGATGGTGCTGGTGGAGATGGTGGTGAGGATGATGATGATGATGATCCCGATGAAGTCTAGCTTGATGACGGTGTTAATAGCGACGGTCTCCCCTCTTCGGGAAGGAATTTCCCCGGCAGAAATTTGTCTGCCAGAGGCTCTTTCTCTCTTTGTAGTTTCTGCCCCGCAGAGGCGGCGGAATATTTTTGTGGTTGCTCTCCTGAATTTAGGGTTTCGAAGAGAAGATATAGGCGAGAGGGCGGAGCCAAAGGCGGGCCAGGGTGGCCACACACCCTATAGGCGCGAACCAGGGTGGCCCGCGCCTGGGGTGTGTGGGCCCCCTGTGGCCCAACTCCGCCTCCCCTTCTGACATCCTTCATCTTTTGGGAAAATATAATTTTCTGTAGTTTTTCTAGTATTTTTCCGATCTTCATGAAATTTCATCAAAACAACGCTTTTTTCCATCAGAATCCTGACTCCAGAAGTTCATCCTCCAAGAATCATCCAACATGCAAAAACAGATGAAATAACATAAGTATCACCTCTTAATAAGGAATATATCAATGAATAGAAGCAAATTATGATATAGAATGGTGATGCAAATTGGACATATCAGTTATCAAGATGCTCTTCCAGTGTTAATGATTGGCATGATCTCATGGTCTAAGGACTAGGATTACTTCGTATGATGTTATAGCAATATAAACACAATGACTTTGATCGTAATGCTATACTTTGGATGGATGTTCATCACATCATTCCAACAATGTTGTGACCTCGTTATTAACAATATCCAATGTCCATGATCAGGAAGCCTTTGATCATCTTGTTAATCAATGAGCTAGTTTATAAGAGAGGCATAACTAGGAACCTTCTATTTGTTTATTAAACACATATGTATTAACGTTTCCGTATTAATACAATTATATCATGCAAAATAAACATTTATCATAAACAAGGAATAAGATAATGACCACTTTATTATTGCCTCTCGGGCATATTCCCTTCACTGATAGTGCTCAACTTCCAAGATAATGTTGCAGTTCTCCTCATTTCATTGAGCTCCGCTCATGTATCTAATCTTGCTAACCTATATCCACCTAACCTTGCATTTCCTCAAGTGGTTGTACACCTTAGTACAAGTCACCTAAGCTCCACAATGCTTAAACAGAGCCTTCGAAACAACAGTAAGATGGACCTCCTTGAAGCCTTTATCATTATGGATGTCTCTTTTGATGAGCTCACACATCTTCTCCAAGAAAAAGGTGGTCAGAAGGGCAGCCACTTCATGGTGACCTTCATATGTGCATTGTGCGTAGTCCGGGCATCCCAAGCATCCCGCAAGTCCTATGCCTTACGTGCCTTCCAAAGCTTGTTTACCATATTTGAAGCAACACTCTACACAAGGCTCTTCACAGTACTTTGCGACATGGATCCAAGTTTTGCATATTGAGGCATCTCAGAATTCCGAGCCACCTGAACATTCACAAGATTCTCCCCGTGGGCCGCGAATTATCGACAAACAAAGGGATCTGCGGCTCACCGGCAATGACCAAAGCCTGACTAAATTCGTTGTACGATGAGTCCTACATTGAGCATAGTGATAGATCTAACTCAACATGCGAGGTAGTACAAGAAAGTTAAACAATACATGAGCATGATCACCATAGAACTAGATCATACTATAAGCATTTCCATAGATTTGACTAATGTACCATACAATACAAGCTTGGTAATCAAGCGAGAGAAATAAAGCATGCTCATGGCCAACATTCCAAGTCACGGATCTAACATTCCAAGTCATGGATCTAGCCAACCTACATGGAGGTGAGGTTACTTACAATCACCGATGGAGATGGAACACAAAGCGGAGATCTCACGATGAAGAGGTGGACCTTGTCACCTTGTCGTCGTTGTCGCCGAATGTGGGTACTGCGTCGTTGTCGTCTTACCCGCTCACTAATGGAAACAACTCTGTGTGTACCAACTTGTTAGAACTCCAAGTACAGAGTGTTGTAGCAAGTGTCTTTTCCCCACAAGGGTGACTTGAGAGTTTATATCGATCTCTCGGGGAATTGGCATAGAGACTTCTCTTGTTTCCTTCTTCAAGCTACCTACAAACACAAAGTATTTTCCTTGTGTCCCCAACTCCACCGTGTGGTTGTCAAGCACAAGGTTTTGTATTAGTAAAACTAAAATAAACTATAAATAAATAAAGTAAAAGCAATCTATAGCTAGACAAGAAAGTAAAAATAATAAAATAAAAGTCTTTTTGGGTTTTTGTTTGTGTTTGCTAATAGTAAAAGTGTTTTTGTGTTTTAAGATTTAATTGGTGCAGGAAGTAACAACTCATAAGCAATACAATATTGATAAAAACTTTATTATATGTATGATAAGAATTCATGTGGACATCACGTCCTATCATAAAGATGATGCAACACATCTAACTTATACTCCTCTAGAAAAGGGAAACTCTAAGCAATCTAGAATTAAGAATAAACAGAGTATAGACTTAGGTACTTTAACATGATGTTTAAATAAAAAATACGATACCTTGAATAAACAATATCATCTGGGATGTCACTAGATGGTAATAACACATCCATTCACTTTATCCCTAGTGAGGTATCAAAACAAATGTAAAAACCATAGTAGATCTTGAATTTCTTGTCACTATCCAATCATTATCACCATGTTACTCCAGCTAATACACACGTTTACCCACACATGCCCTCTCATACATGTTAGATCAAATCAAGTAATAAAGAACGTGGTAGATAATATGCATCTACTAATGCGTCTCATACATAATAGAAATCCAATCTCTTATATCTACTCATAGAATAAAGATCCACCACATAGGAATTACTTAGATGACCATAATCATGTTGGGCAGCTCAAGAGAGAAATAGATCAATCTACTGCCACAAACCCATAGTCTAGAGGTGGACTACTCCCCCTTCATCATGGTGACGAAACCAGAGATGTTGGAGAAGGTAGAGATCCCACCGGCGGTGGTTCAGGCGGTGTTTCCCTTTCCAATCTTCGCTGGTTCTATATCTGTTTCGGTGTTTTTGTGTTTCTGTGCCGCCTCCTTCAAGATCGTTCTAGGGGTCTTTATAGACTTTTTAGGTCAAGACTTCGAGGATGAGATGAAGACGAACGAATGCGGAGGCTCACGGAGGGAGCGAGCATAGGTGGCATAGACTAGGGTGGGGCCCACGCCACTTGAGTTGTATTGGGCCTCGGTCCTCCCCTCTCGTGGTTCTTGTGATCCAGGTGCTTCTATTTGTGAAAAAATACTTCTCAAAAAATTCCAAGTCCATTTGACTTTGTTTAGGTCCTTGAAACTTAAAAATACGCAAAACAGAGCTTTCCTGTCCTACAGAGTTATAAGCCAAATAAAGAGGATCATTAGTAAATCCTCATAAATCATTGTAAAGCATGAATATAATATCATATAAGTTGCAAATATGTGGAAACATGTGTTAGTAAACTACAAAGTTCATGTATGCATTTTACATCCATCACTCACCGACCGAAGAAGAGAGCTCGAAGGAGGGATGGTGATTTAGATTTTGGAGGTGAGGCTAGAGGGCAAAAATAAGGGGAGGGTTTCGACGGGGCGACCAAAATTCTCCCGCCTCTTTTTTGATGTAGTGCGCAAGCTCGCGACTAGGCGCGGGAGGTCCTGCAGTTTGCGCCGCTTTTTTTTGGCTTTGGGGAGGCATACACATGGGTGGCTCTAGGTAACGGTTGATTCGACCGCCCCGTTGGTCTTGACCTAGATTTCTTTGACGTGGGCTAGCCGCAGCATGGATGAAGCTGAGTCGGCCAATCACCTAGTTTTTGGCTCGTGAGTTACTAATTGGCCTCTATCCGGGAAACCAATCACGCCCCTCGTGTACTCATGCAATCCAAAGCTGGCGCCGCACAACATCATGTCCGACATCCAACTGCCTTATCACACCAGGATCCAATATGGTTAACAAAGCGACGTCTCGAAAAATCTTAGTCCCTTTGTTTCCAAAATATAAGATTTTTGTAGAGCCAAATTAACTTACCAAACCGTTTCATATTTAGAAGAGAAAGTAGTATGTAAGCGAGTATTTGACATAACCTTATGTTATCATGACAATATCCTTGGTCTAATCGGTATTTGCTTATTTTACACACAAGAAGACAACACAAATGATCATCATGTCACGCCTACACACTCTATACATCCACCAAATCAGGGACGAGGACCCGTGTACCGCATGTTGTGATTACGGCAAGAAAGGAAACTCAGCTTTAGACGGACGCGAAATAATGGCGTACCACAGGTTGCTTAATTCGAAGCCCATACCAGTACTCCTTAAAATACATCACTACTTACCTAAGAAACAATTATGGGTGTTGTGAGGTAGTCAACATGTGTTGATAGTTCCCTGCACAAAAAAAAAAAGCGCTGACAGTTGCAATCGTGCTGGAAATGCTCGAGCAATATTTGCTTGAATAGATTAAGAGCCTACTTTTAATATGCGAGATTTATAAAAGCATAAGATGAAAAACATCGATCGAGCCTATTTGTAATATATCTTCACCACTTGGCTAGGGTAACTATATGAATAATATGAGCGTGTTTGCAGAAAAGTTTGTACGACCGGCGAGTAATAAGTCTATTTAAAATCCCAAACTTCTATAGTGATGATCTGCGTTGAGCCCAAACAATTAATCACCAAAGTCGACACCGTGAGCTTATCACCCCCGCCAATGCTGGCCTTGTTTGCTCTTCCAATTTTGCACGGTTTGCTTAAGTCTCACTTGGCGAGGTGGAAGTTTTTTAATAGAGCAAGACGACACAGAAAGTATCCCCCATCTGGAACTAATTCACTCATATTTGTCTAGATTTACATACATCTAGAGCCAAAGTGAGTCGGTTAATTTCGGATGGAGCGAGTGACATACTCCCTCTGTTTCAAAATATAAGATGTTTTAGGTTTGTGAAGAAGATGAATCTAGACTTATTTTAGTATGTAGATTCATTCTAAAGTTGAGTGAACCTATATCCTAAACAAGTCTAGATTCATTTTCTTCACAAACCTAAAACATCTTATATTTTAAAACGGAGGAAGTATGTGTTTGTATCTTTGCCGAGACTAGGATTGATGAACAACCGAATCGAATTTAATCAACCGCTTCCAATTTCCGATCATCCGTACATAGTGGCTGAAAACAACAATATACACATGAGCCTAAAAAACAAAACAAGAAAGTGGTTACGGTTAGAGCCGAGCTATCCGGAGATATGTCGATCGAGTGGTTGCACTTTGGGGAGAGCAAAAAGGGAATCGGTAACGGTAGAGCATGTGCTTCAAATAGCATGTAGGATTTCTTCAATTGGAGTAGTAGCTTTTCCGTACCTGCACCCACTCAATGATTGATGTGTTTATCGGGGGAAGTTTTGGTTTTGTTTCAAGTAGCAGAGGAGGTCGTCCAAGGAGGGCAAAGAGAAAATTAGCCATGACGCCGGCTGGCCGGGTGTCAAAGAGAAAATTAGCCATGACGCCGGCTGGCCGGGTGTCAGAGCAGTGGCGGACCTTGAACAATGTTGTAGGAGGGGCCAAAAGGCAATAAATAGTAGTTATGGAGGCTAAATTAAATTATTTTGTGTTTTGTATGGTAAAAAAAAGTAAATAATGAGTAGTATAGTGCAAATTATAGTTAAGTTGGGGGGGGGGGGGGGGGGGCACAGCCCCTTTTGGCCTCCACTAAGGTCCGCCTCTGCCTGAGAGCATCTCTACTCGGCGTTCAGATTTGACTCAACTTTGGTCTGAATTTTCTTGGCCGAATCCGGATTCACGGGAACGCCGGACGAAGCGAGCGGAAAACAAAACGCTCGGCGCGTGGACCCGTCCAGTCAGCGACAAAAACCGAATCGTCGTCATCCTTCCGCCTTCGAACCCCGCGAAAGACCGCCGGGCATTAACCGCCCGTTTAGTCGACCACGCGTGTTGCCTGCCAAAACTCACCGGCGAGCAGCGACGAGCAACACGAAGAGCCGGGAGGCTCTCAGAACTGCTGGTGGGCCCTGGTCCCTCGGGCAACGGCCCGCAAAACTCCGGCACACGTCCTGGCTTGGTTCGAGGGCGTGCCACCTGATCTATACCTGATCAGGAAGGTGATGGATTGCTCCGATTGGTTTCCTGCATGGTAAACAAGTATACGTAAAATTTGAGCCGTGACCGGCTCCCAGGTTTCCCTGTGAATCGGCTCCTGGAGCCGATTAACCCATGGTTCTGCATTAGATCTATGATAACATGGGGTTTTGCTTCATCGATACAAGTTAAATCGATCTACGATAGTTTAATGTTTTCACTACATAATTGGAATGTCCTACACGTAATTGAGCCTGGTAGATATAAAAGATGATGGAAAACTAACCCTAGAGAAGGCCTAAAAACCAACATAAAGTCAATTCCCGGAACAACTCCTCTTGGATTGGCAAACCATATCTTACATATTACTGGATCGTTCAACCCGTTTGCAAGGCCTGATCATGTAGATATCAAACTAAACCTTGGAGAACAAGGCACAACTATAACAGATCAAATCGACTTGAATAAAGATCAAGCAAGATGCCACCCTTACACCCGGGAAGAGGTGCAAAGGCGGCGAGATAGCTAGAGGCAGCAAAACTAAACAATCATAGCGAAAAGTACTGTTGCTAGCCTACACAAATCTATGATAAAAGTATTACTCGCCATCAACAAGGCTTCAGTACGAGTAACACCAAACAATCGCATAAGTAAATACTGCCTAGATCGCAAGATGCAATCTAGGCAGCATGACACTTACCCGAGAAAAACCCTAGAAACAAGGGGTGGCGCTGCGCCGAGATTGTGTTTGTTGTGAACGTGATTGTCCTCCTTTTCTCGATAACCTTAGGTACATATTTATAGTCCGGAGACTCTCTACTTTTGGAATAACTCTACAACTCTATCTTTATCTAAACTGAAAACGAAACCTACTATGATACAAGATACACGGGCAATTTAGCCCAATTCTACGCACTAGGCCGATCCAACAACACGTTGAATATACGCATCTTCCAAGCCCATCTTGATCACGGCCCATCTCCTTCGTTGGCCAAAATATGGCGATAACACATGCCCCCCTGGTTTTGGCAATGATAATTCCAAAACCACTCTGTGTTTTTTTCTCTTCTCCTCTCCTTTTTTTTTGTATCGGGTTGCGCGTTGACAGAATGCGTGGCAGAACAGAATCGTCACGCTACCCCTTCATCATGATGCCCTGTATTCTCAACTCCTTCGCACTGCATGATTCGACGATTTTGGCAGTGCAATCTGGGAAACCGCTATGGCATTGAACCGTCTCTCCAATATTCCCCTTATTTAAATCCGTCTGAGCAGTTCGCAGTCCCCATCTTCCTCCAGTAGCCAGAAACCCTCTTCCTCCGCCGAAAAAACCCTCTTTCTCCGCCATGGCCTCCTCTGCTTCCTCTGCCTCCTCTGGCCTGTCCTCCCATGCCTCCAACAGCATCAGTGATCGAGAGCCAACGCCAGAGCACCCGCCGATGGCGGCGTACCACGCTCTCGCCCCACAATGGTGGGACGAGAGAGACTGGGACTTCGCCGCTTGGTCGGAGGACGACGCGTCCATGACTGACGGCGAGGAGGACCTGCAGTTCCTCGTCGATGGGGAACTGGAGGCGGACAGCACCGACGACGCCATGTCCTGGGACGGCGTCGACTCCTCCGACGAGAAGGAAGAAGAGGAGGACACCTCCTCCGAGGAGTACCAGCCGGTGAAGTACTTCCGCGCCGGGTCCGAGGACGACGACGACGAGGACGAGGACGAGGAGGCCCCCGCTGGCTTCTTCAGCAGCAGCAGCGAAGACGACGCCGGCAGCAGCGCTGATGACAGCGAACAAGACGGCGGCGACGGCAGCGACGACGACCTCGGCCTAGATTAGGAACCCGTAGTAGTAGTAGTAGTAGTGTGCTCCCTTTTGTAATCCATCAGTCGCTTGTAAGCAATCTGCTTTTGAATGAATGAATGAAAAATCCGTTTCTCGCAGATTTGTCTTTCCGCCCCAATTTTGTCGATAACACAAATAAGTCGATGCTCCAGGAGCCGATAGCAACGCATCGGCTTTCACCTTGTTACGTTCTCACAGTCAACCAAGCCATAACTCAAAGAGCCGATGCACATCGGCTTTCCCGAAATCGTTGACAAGGTCAACTCAGTCGCATACTTAGGCAAACCTAAACGGCCACTTCTTAGTTTCAAACGGTAACCTGCGACTCCCTTCAAAAAGGGCGACCTAGATCTTCAATCTCCCACTGACCAGATCGAGCTCATAGCAACAAGAACCCCCAATCCTCAACTTGCACAGATCCATCTTCGCCGGCAACTAAATGGCGGAATCCTCTAATACCAATCCAGAGGTCTTCAGTCTGAAGGTACGCCTACTCTTTGCAGTCTGAACGCGATGTTAGAATTTAATGGCGAACACCTGAATTAATGCCTTTACTCCACCATTAAACTTTCTAGGTTTCAGACATCCTGCTGCCACATCCTTCTCTCCCAAATTCCCTTTGTCTTGGCCCTCGTACAGATTCTAGTCCTGCCCATCTGATTTCTTGCGAAGCAAATAGAATCCCCTTCGTAAGCCAAGATCTAGATCTGAACTCTTGGGCCGACTGCTTGCGAGCCTGGCCTAATCCCCCTGAACAATGGGTCTCCTGGTTCAGTAGAGTAGCTAGAGCTTACCAATCCCAATGGGAAACTACAGGGATAGCCGATGCCTTGCACTTATCATTGTCTCCTCTTGAAAAACATGAGAACCTTCTGAAAACCATCGGCTAATTCTGGTCTGACGCTCTGAACTGCTTTATGTTTGGTCATGGCCCTATGTCACCAACTTTGTTAGACGTGGTGATGATTACTGGCCTGGATGTCACCTCGCCCAGCCCCTCTGCTTTTAAACTGACCAAAGTCCCCTATAAGCTGTCTTCTAAAACAGACTGCACGAACTGGGGTGCCTACCTCCAACGCCATATGAAAACAAAGGGCCCTGTCTCAGAGAAAGAACATACAACCTTTCTCAACTTCTGGCTGGAGCATTTCATATTCTGTGGTCCTTCCCTGGCTCCAACCAAGAACTATCTCTCCCTAGCCAACGAACTAGCCAAAGGTACTCAACTTGGCATCGGCAAACTGTTCCTTGGAGAGGTCTATCGATATCTCCAGTTGATGTCTGTTAAGCTGTTCTCAGGCATAGCAATCAAAACAGGTGGTCCTTGGTGGTTTATTCAGCTATGGGCTCAGCTATACTTCCAAAATCACATCCCAAACTTCCCCCTTTTGGCGAGTTGCACCTTCCCAGATGTCAAAGGGAAACAGATCCGATGCACTAGTTACGACCAAGCTTTGTATAGGCTGCCAGGCAGCAAACTATCCCCTCAGGAAGCATCCAAGTGGTTCAGCACTTTCTTCCAGGGCCTGGACAACCCTACCTTCTTCCCTTACATGGAGGAATCGGAACACTTTGAAAATCCACTCTTCTTCAGGCTGGATAATTTTGCCGATGACACTAGCACTCGGCAGCTCTTTTCCACCGTAATTCGTCCCTGTTTCCTTCCAGTTGGCATGAGTACGTCCAACAGAATAATCAAACCTGGGTAAGAATTCTACCAGCCAGTCTTAATGGCCCGCCAATTTGTCCTTGGACAAGTAGCACCCCACTTCTTTCTCCATCATCTTACGGAAAGCAGAGCCGACCTGCCTGATCCTCTTACCAGCCAAAGGTGTTACTCCTTTTTTGACGCTCTGACCATCCCAATTCCCAACGACCTCATCTTTGCCTCATCAACCGATGGCTTTGAAGACTGGTGGATGATGTGGAAAACTCACGCCTTCAGGAGGGCTCTGGGACCGTTGTTGAAACAGCTCGATGCTGACTATGACATCCCCGTGGAACAGGTACCACAACTTGCAAATTTTCTTGATGCAGCCTGCAATTGATCCTTTTACTAATCCATTCTTTCCCTTTGCAGCAACAAGATGGCCCTGAGCCTACACACAATGATGGCTCCCCCTTCGAGTTCTTTCCACCAGCTCCTGTGGTTCTCTTCTGCAAAAACTCGCCACCTCTGAAAAAGGTCATAATGCAGAAACAGCCGATAACACCACAATCGGCTTCCAAGAAACCAGCAACTCCTAAGTCAGCTGCCCCTCGAGTTCCGACTAAAACCAGAACAATGGTGAGGAAGGTAGCTGCTAGGAAGACCTTGAGGCGCCGGAGCCCTTCCCCCAACAGCTCGCATGTAAGCTAATTCAGGCCTTGGTCGATCCTCGTCATTCCTCCATTCTTGTAAACATACTCACGCTTACTGGTTCTCCTCTTTTACAGGCTTCCATCGAAGACACCTCCAGTGAGGATACCCAGACTAATCGAAGAGAACTAGGCCCAACGGATTCTGAGAGGACCATCACTCCGAACCAGCCAGATTCACCACCATCGGCTTCCAGAAAAAGGTCGGCTCCTGAACCTGCTGCCCCCCGAGCACCAGTCGAGGCGGGGCCAACTGCGGGTCCTAAGAGAGCTCGCAAAGGACAATAAGCTTCTTCGTCGAGCCAGGAGGTTTCAAAAAAAATCACCACCCTTCATACCCTTACTACTTGTTTCCTTTAGTCTGCCGATTTATCGTTATTTACACCGGCTAAGAACACCCTTCATGCAGACGACTGACGTCCTCAGCGGGACAGCTGGGGCAATGCCGACGCCGGATCTGGGGATCCCCGAAGGTGTAGATGAAACGGCTACCAATCTGGCCAAGCCTCCAGCGACCACACACAAACCGATGGTCTCCTCATCGGCTATCCCCTCGATAGGAGAGGTGCGTTTAAGTTCTTTTGGTCCATCCTTGCACGTTTAGACGCATACTGACGCTTTTCTGGCTGCCAGAGTTGTGATCTTTCAGGTTTGCTGTCGTTCGATCCTGAATCCATCGAACCAACTCCCTCTATTGCCCACATTGAACCACAAGCCAGGGTTGCTCTTCCTCATTTCCAGCGTCTTAGAACCTTGCTGTCCACCCCAATCGAGGAGTTGATCGAGGGTTCTGAGGAAGTGAAGAGCGTTCTTGCCGAAATCCAGGACCATCTTCCAGTAGCATTGCAGGTGAAGCTTTGGTCAGTTGCAAATCTGTCCTTTTTTGGGCCACGGGTGAAGTTAGCTCGTGAAAGGATCAATCTGCGCCACGCCCAACTTCCGCTGAAAGCCGATATCGCAGACAGATGTCAGCAGCTTAACGAGAAAAAGGCGTCTCTGGATGCTAAAACTGACACCTCCGTCAGTACCGCCGAGCTCGCATCCTTGAAAAAGGAGCTAGAAGATCTTGAGGAGAAGGTCCGGGTGACTAAACAGCTCATCCGCGACAAGGAAGAATCCATCGCCCGTTCCCAAGAAGAGGCGGAAGGCCTCAAAGCTCAACTGAAGACCGATCTGGCAGACATACGTGCCCTGAGCAAGCAGCTAGTGATGGGTGAGGATGAAGATGACGAAGCCGAGATCGCCGAGGTGGACCGTGTCCGTGTTGACGCCCTCCACGCCTTCGAGGCATTTCTTCAGTAGTTCGTATGTGCAAACTGGCATCTGTTTGTAATGTGTGTGGACCTCTAGAGTCGATGACCGTGCATCGGCTATATATTTTTGCTTTTATTCGGCCGATTTTTGGTATCGGCCCCCACATTTTTACTGCCCATCATCTCACGTGCTTTTTTACCTGGCCGATTTCATGTATCGGCCCCCATGTTTTACTGTCCATCATCCCACATGCTTGGGAAATATTTCTTGAGATGTTGACCGTTGACCGCCACTGGGAATTTCACGCCGTCCAGCTCTTCCAGTATGTACGCGTTTCCTCTTAAAACCTGATCGACCCTGTATGGCCCGTGCCAATTTGGAGACCATTTACCATATGCTGCATCCTTAGTCCCTAACGGCAACACCGCTTCCCATACCAGATCGCCAACGTGGAACTCCTTAGGTCTCACCTTCTTGTTGTATGCACGAGCTACTTTGGCCTTGTTCTCTTTGATTTTCTCAAGTGACCACAGCCTAAGCTCAGTCACATCTTCAACACTGTCACTCATCAAAGCTGCATATTCTTCAGCCGTTAGATCGCTCTGAAAGGTGACGCGTCTCGATCCAGCCGTAATTTCCCAAGGCAATACGGCTTCTTGTCCATAGACCAGATGGTACGGCGAGGTTTTTATCGCTCCATGACATGACATGCGGTAAGCCCATAAAGCCTCTGATAAAACCTCATGCCAACGCCTAGGGTGCTCCTCGATTTTCCTCTTGATCAGCTTGATAAGGCTCTGGTTGGACGCTTCAGCTTGCCCATTTGCTTGAGCATAGTACGGAGATGACCGAATCAGCTTAATCCCTGTATCCTCACAGAACGTCCTGAACTCGTGAGAAGTGAAAACCGAACCTCCATCGGTCGTGATAGTCTGGGGAATCCCAAACCTATGAATGACGTGCTCTTTCACAAAATCGACAACATCCTTTGAACTTACTGACTTCATGGGGACGGCTTCCACCCACTTGGTGAAATAATCCGTGATGGCCAAGATCCACATGTGGCCCTTGCTTGACGGAGGATTGATATTGCCGATCATATCCATGCCCCAACCTCGGAATGGCCAAGGCTTGATGATGGGATTCATTGCTGACGCGGGTACCATCTGGATTTTTCCAAATCTCTGACATGCTTGACACCCTTTGTAGTACTTAAAACAGTCCTCGAGCATGGTAGGCCAATAAAACCCTGATCGCCTGATCAACCATTTCATCTTATGAGCCGATTGGTGAGTTCCACAGGCGCCTTCGTGTACTTCATGTAGGAGCCGATTGGCCTCGGCTGTCCCCAGACATTTGAGCAATAACCCCTCAAGAGTCCTGTAAAACATGTCGTCCCCGATGAGCACATACTTCATGGCCTTGTATCTTATCCGTTTAGGTGCCCCCCGAGCCGAATCCTTCAAGTAATTGAAGATATCGGCTCTCCAGTCGTCTGCGTCCAGGAATTGCACCTGAACATCGGCTCCCTCTGCTATGTCCTTGTAGCCTGAAGCCATTTGTGCAAGATCGTTTTCTTCGGTATTCTGCGATCGCGGGATCCAGGTGAAGTTTATGTATCGGAACTGTGCCATCAGCTCACGGCATTGCATCCATAATGGGAAGAGCGACTCACTCTCACACTTATATTCCTCCGTGAGTTGAGAAATCACCAGCTTGGAGTCTCCAAAAATTTCCACTGCTTCCGCTCCAGCTTCGATGAGCAACTCCATTCCCTTGCGTATCGCCTCATACTCGGCTACATTGTTGGTGCGAGAGGTAGACAATCTAATGGAGAAGGAAAATGTTGCCCCCCGGGGCGACACGAGTAAAATGCCGATGCCGCAGCCATCGTCGCAAACTGATCCGTCGAAAAACATAGCCCACGCTCTTATGGACAAGGCTGCTATGTTGGTGTTGATCCTTTCAGCAATAAGATCGGCCAACGCCTGTCCCTTAACTGCTTTCGCGGGTTGATACCGGATGTCAAACTCTGATAATGCAAACATCCATTTGCCCAGTCGGCCTTTTAACATGGGAGCCGACAGCATGTGCTTTATGACGTCTGATTTGCATATGATGATGATCTCTGCTGATAGCAAAATGTGGCGCAGCTTGGTGCAGGTGAAAAACAGGCAGAGGCATAACTTCTCAATATCAGGATACCTTGTCTCTGCGTCCAGCATCCTCCTGCTTATGTAAAAAACGACTCGCTCCAGCCCATCATAAACTTGCACCACCACCGAGGCGATGGACGTGTCAGCTACTGACAGGTAAATGTAGAACGGTCTGTCCGGCTGGGGTGGAACCAACACTGGCGGCTTCGTCAGATATTCTTTGATCTCGTCAAAGGCTCGCTGTTGTTCTGCTCCCCAGCGGAATTCCTCGTCAGATTTAATTTTTACTAGTCCCATGAACGGCTCTATCCTTCCTGACAGATTGGAGATGAACCTTCTGACGAAGTTGATCTTGCCGATGAGAGACTGTAGCTCTTTCTTTGTGGTGGGTGGCTTCATTGTTCGCACTGCCTCCTGACTTTTCAGGCCGATCTCAATCCCGCGTTCATGGACCAAGAAACCCAAGAATTGACCGGCCGTTACCCCGAAGGCGCACTTCTTTGGGTTCATCCGTAGCCCGGATTTTCTCGTTCGGTCTAGGACGCGTTGCAGATCGCTCAAGTGTCCTTCTACTGAGGCAGACTTGACCACTACGTCGTCAATATAAATTTCCACGAGCTTGCCGATCAGATCATGGAAGATGTAGTTCATGGCTCTTTGGTACGTGGCACCAGCATTTTTCAGTCCAAACGTCATGACAACATATTCAAACAACCCCACCGAGCCTGGTACTCTGAACGCAGTCTTGTGTATGTCTTCTGGAGCCATAAAAATTTGGTTGTAACCGGCATTTCCATCCATAAAGCTCAAGATCTTATGGCCAGCCGCTGCGTTGATTAACGTTTCTGCCACCGGCATTGGGTACTCATCCTTTGGGGTAGCTCTGTTGAGGTCCCGAAAATCTATGGCGACACGCCAACGGCCATCCTTTTTCTCCACAGGTACGATACTAGAAATCCATTCAGCATACCTGCATGGCCTGATTAAATCGGCTGCCAACATTTTCTCGATCTCTTTCTTGACTTGTTCCAGAATTTCGGCCTTCATCTGTCGTGCCCGCTGCTGGAACGGCCGAAATCCTTTTTTAAGCGGGAGTCGGTGCTCAATGATGCTCCTGTCTAACCCGGGCATCTCTGTGTAGTCCCAAGCGAAGCAGTCTGGATATTGTTTTAACAGAGCTATCATCGGATCCCGCAGACTCGGGTCCAACCTTTTGCTGATAAAAGTTGGTCGTGGCTTATCCCCAGGACCAATGTCGATTTCTTCTAGTTCATCAGCCGATGTAAACCCATACCCTAGCTTTCCGTCACCTGTCAAATCGATGCTAAGCACAGGGCAAATAGTAGGTGAGGTTAACAAAAATAATTTGGGCCGATTGCCTGAATCGGCCCCCTTTCTTGTTGCATTAGTCAAGGACGGTTTACACCTTATGGTTTTACAATGGCAGGGAATCTCCCTGCTACGACTACATGATCTGCTTGTCGTAAGATTGCTGAGTTTTGTTTTTTGTGGCCGATCGCAGGGATCGGCCGTACCACGCACCGTCGTGGACTTTGCTACTCCGTCAGGCCGGTGGATAAGACCAGCCTCACCCCGTTTTTTGTAGCCTCGATGCGTTCACAGCCGTCTAGACTGATTCCAGAGATCGGCTCTTGGTCTTCTGCTTCCCAGACGTTCATGCCAGCAATGGAGACCTCGACAGAATCGTCTGCGTGAATGACTTCTACCTCATCTCCATCCCATTGTATCAGGCACTGTTGCATCGTGGATGGGATGCAGCAGTTAGCATGAATCCAATCTCTCCCTAGTAGGACGGCGTAGGTGCTTTTGCTGTCCACGACGAAGAATGACGTGGGGATGGTTTTTCTGCCCACGGTCAGATCCACGTTCAGTACGCCTTGCGTTTCCGAAGTCTGACCGTTGAAGTCGCTTAACGTGACGTTGGTTTTGATCAAATCTGCGGTGGAGCGTCCCAAACGCCGTAGCATGGAGTATGGCATGATATTGACTGCCGCTCCGGTGTCCACCAACATCTTGGTGACAGGCTGCCCATTGATGTAACCTCGTAGGTACAGGGCTTTCAGATGCTTGTAACCCTTCTCACGCGGCTTCTCAAAAATAACTGGCCGTGGGCCGCAGTCGAACTGTGCCACTGGTAGCTCGCTGGTTCTTGGTGCGCAGAATTCTGACGGAAGTATGAACACCATGTTTGTGCCAGCCGATGTCTTCGCATCGGCTTTTACCGGTTTGGGGCGCCACTCCTTCCTTCTCGGGTGATCTTCCGTTTCCAAAGTCTGCCTCACTTTGACGGCCAGATCAGGCCGTGCTTTCTTTAAAGCGTGGAGATACTGCGCTTCGGCTTCCTCCAAGTTACGTAGCCGCTGCACTCTGCGCTTTTGGGTGTGTCTGAGTCCATCGGGACACCACCTTGGACGGTGATACCTGTCTTCTTCTTTGTCACCCACTGGCTCCTTGAGACCTTGTGTTCGGGATGCTCCCCTGCGTCTGTTCTGTGGTGGGAGAGGCCCTAGGCGCTGGAACACTGACACTGGCTCTGTGTCCTCCCGCTGCTGTCCGCATTCCGGGCAGTTACCGATCGTAGGCAATCGGCTCATTCCCGCGTCCCAGCAATACTTGAAGAACGGGCAATCCCAATGTTTGTCCGCGCCTTCCTTTCCTCTTGGCGGTCCCCTAGCGAGGTGCTCATATCCTTCATCTTCTCCGTCGCGCCGGCGATGTTGGTCATATTGCCGCTCATACTTGTTAAGGAGATGCGTGGAATGTGGCTTCTGATATCGCACTCTCCTCACTTGTTCCTCTGTCAAGTACCGCCTGTCATTGTGGCTGGGCCGGTCGCGTGGACTAGCCTTCTCTCTTTCTTTGGCCCGAGAGCGACCATCCTCCTCCTTGTAGTCATGGTGGTACCCAGACCCTGCCATATTAACGCCGAACGAGAAATCCAACTGACGCCTCGCGGAGCGACTGAGCTCTACCATGTTGACGCCGGGAAATGGGTTTGTGTCCACTTTCATTGCGACCTGCCCAAGGATCAGCCGGCCTTGTTCTATCGCCGTTTGGATCTGGCGACGTAGCTCTTTGCAATCATTGGTGGTGTGGGTGAACGAATGATGCCACTTGCAGTATGGTCTCCCGTGCATTTCCTGAGCCGTAGGGATTTTGTGGCCTTCGGGTAACCTCAGCTGCTTCTCCTTCAGCAGTAAATCGAATATCTGCTCGGCTTTGCTCACATCGAAGTCGAACCCTTTTGCAGGCCCTTGTTGTTTCACCCATTTGCAGGACACAGGATCTGCCCCTCGAGCCCATTCGGCTACGGCAACTTCCTGGTCTTGTGTAGGATCATCTTCTTCTGCATCGACCAGGCCTATCGGACGTTTGAATTTGTCTTGGTACAACTCAGGGTGGCGATGTTCATACATCGTCAGTTTCTGGGCCATGTGCGCCAATGAGTTGTACTCCACTTGGAAAGCCAGATCCTTGATGGGTGCTAAGAGACCCAACACTGCCAGCTCGACTGCTTCCTTCTCAGTTAAACGAGCTGAGTAACATCGGTTCTTGACGGTCCTGAAGCGCTGGATGTATTCGGCTACAGTTTCTCCCCGCTTCTGCCGCACTTGCGCTAGGTCTGCAATGCCAGCCTCAGTAGCCTCTGAATGGTACTGGATGTGGAACCGCTCTTCCAGTTGCTTCCAGGTACGAATTGAATCAGGTGGCAGCGAGGTGTACCACCCAAAGGCTGGTCCTGTCAGAGATTGCGCAAAAAATCTTACGCGCATCTGATCCGATGCCGAAATCATGCCTAGCTGTGCCAGGTATCGGCTTATGTGCTTGATCGAGCTTGACCCTTCTGACCCGCTGAACCTTGAGAACTCAGGGAGCTTATACTTGGGTGGCAGCGGAATCAGATCAAACTCGTTGGGGTACGGCTTTGAATAGCCGATTGTCCTTCTCTTCGGCACGAAGCCGAACTGGTCCCTCAGGATGGTACCGATTTGCTCCACTGTTTGAGCTGCAGGGGCTAGATTCTCATGATTTGTTCCAGTGGCATACTTGGCTAGCCACGCCTGTTTGTCAGCGTCCATCCCAGAGATTCCTGCTCCAGAAACACCTGCTCCCGAAGCCCCTATTCCAGAAACTCCTGCCCCAGCAATCCCTGCGGTTGCAATCTGGTTCGTGCGCGCTAAGCTGTTGCAGTCCGGTACGTAAGTGCACACATATCCATGTGGGATTTATTTAGGTGGTTCAAACAGGAACTGGCAATCGCCAGGGTCGCCTCCGACCTTGTAGACGACGTACGCCGGTGCCCCTGGCGGCTCTGGAGCTGCAAGTGTGAATGGCAGCTGTGGCCTGGTCTGGAGCGGTCTTTCTCCCTGGTGAGTCCCCAGAGTAGGCCCCGACGGAGAGTACTGATGTTTCATGATCTCCTGAACCACGCGAACTGCTACCCGCTCGAAAGCGTTTACCAAGCTCTCAGAATGGCGGTGAAGAGAATGAGCCACCATGTAGTTGACTTCCTGTCGCAGAGCTCTGGTACGTTCCTCCGAAGGAACAGACAGATCTACCTCATCAAGAGCACCCTCGGCGGAGAACCCTCTCCACTTGATGCCATGCTTACGGGTCCTCTCGAAAGAGCCGATGAGATCGGCTTCGAAGAGATTTCTGATCTCATCGTACTTCGCCTTGTGCTCTTCAGGCAGCTCGTCGTACGTGACTGGTCTGCTCTCCATCGCAGCGTCGGATGTTGATGTAGACGTTGTTGAAGGTCCCACCGGGCGTGCCAGAATGTGTTGCCTGCCAAAACTCACCGGCGAGCAGCGACGAGCAACACGAAGAGCCGGGAGGCTCCCAGAACTGCTGGTGGGCCCTGGTCCCTCGGGCAACGGCCCGCAAAACTCCGGCACACGTCCTGGCTTGGTTCGAGGGCGTGCCACCTGATCTATACCTGATCAGGAAGGTGATGGATTGCTCCGATTGGTTTCCTGCATGGTAAACAAGTATACGTAAAATTCGAGCCGTGACCGGCTCCCAGGTTTCCCTGTGAATCGGCTCCTAGAGCCGATTAACCCATGGTTCTGCATTAGATCTATGATAACATGGGGTTTTGCTTCATCGATACAAGTTAAATCGATCTACGATAGTTTAATGTTTTCACTACATAATTGGAACGTCCTACACGTAATTGAGCCTGGTAGATATAAAAGATGATGGAAAACTAACCCTAGAGAAGGCCTAAAAACCAACATAAAGTCAATTCCCGGAACAACTCCTCTTGGATTGGCAAACCATATCTTACATATTACTGGATCGTTCAACCCGTTTGCAAGGCTGATCATGTAGATATCAAACTAAACCTTGGAGAACAAGGCACAACTATAACAGATCAAATCGACTTGAATAAAGATCAAGCAAGATGCCACCCTTACACCCGGGAAGAGGTGCAAAGGCGGCGAGATAGCTAGAGGCAGCAAAACTAAACAATCATAGCGAAAAGTACTGTTGCTAGCCTACACAAATCTATGATAAAAGTATTACTCGCCATCAACAAGGCTTCAGTACGAGTAACACCAAACAATCGCATAAGTAAATACTGCCTAGATCGCAAGATGCGATCTAGGCAGCATGGCACTTACCCGAGAAAAACCCTAGAAACAAGGGGTGGCGATGCGCCGAGATTGTGTTTGTTGTGAACGTGATTGTCCTCCTTTTCTCGATAACCTTAGGTACATATTTATAGTCCGGAGACTCTCTACTTTTGGAATAACTCTACAACTCCATCTTTATCTAAACTGAAACGAAACCTACTATGATACAAGATACACGGGCAATTTAGCCCAATTCTACGCACTAGGCCGATCCAACAACACGTTGAATATACGCATCTTCCAAGCCCATCTTGATCACGACCCATCTCCTTCGTTGGCCAAAATATGGCGATAACAACGCGTCGCCGTAATGGCGCGCCACCACCGCCTCGGCTCCCGCAACGGACCGGCGGACAATAATTTCCCGTTGGTTCTCCTTTTCCCGCCCTCGCCGCTACACCCCTCCCGTCCTCGTCACCCTCCTCGGCCTATAAAAGCCGTACCCCTCGCGGGCTCCCTTCACACTCTCGCGCAGCTCCCCATCTCTCCCAACTCCGGTGAACTCCGAACTCCGGCGAACTCCCAGCTTCCCCACTTCCCTCCCATGGCCGACAGGTTCCCGGCGACCCTGCGGCGACGAACGTCTTTGGCCGCCGCACGCTCCAGCCGTGGGAGACCCGCATACTGCACGACGCGGGCTACATGCGGCTCCGGGAGGAGTTCTTCGCCGACAGGCGGCTCCGGGAGCTAGCCCGCCACGAGGGACCGCCAGGGTCGCCGCCAAAGCGGAACAATGTGGCGGCGCGACGCCGCTGGTGGAGCACTCCGGGACGAACACTTGCCACCGTGCTGAAGCACATCCACGCCGGCAACAATCCCTGCCTCGGCTTCCTCGCAACCCGATGCCGATGGCAAGGGCAAGGCGCCATCCTCCGGCCAACTGGCTGCCAAGGAGGATGACCAGCCTCAACACCTCTTCCTCTACAGCCTCGGCCTCCCGCTCCTCCGGGTCCGTGCCGGCGGCATCGCCGCCACTCCGGCCAGTCAAGCGCGAGACGAAGACGTCGGTCCGCTCGCCGCTAAGGACAAGGGCACGCGTCATCGTCATCAACGAGCCACGGGCGCCCTCGCCGCCCACTGGTCATCTCCACCTTCGCCAGCCGAAGCCGGAGCCGGCGGAATGGGCGGTGCCCGTCGACGAGGATGCCTTCGCCATGAGAATGGCGATGGAGAAATCCCTCCACGACGCCGCGCTGCCGCCAGAGCCTGCGTCGCCAGACATCCTCGCCTGGTCCAGGGCGGATGGGAGGAGGAGGAGCGGCGCCGTGTCCAGCGTCAGCAGGAGCAGGCCGAACGTCAGGCATGGGATGGCCGCAAGCTCGCCTACCAGGGCACGCCGCTCGTCGTCCTCGACGACGACGACGAGGCCGGCCCCTCCTACTAGCCCTGGAGGTGCGGCAGCTCCCGCCCATCGCAGCCGCCGAGCGACGACGACGACAAGGCCGACCCCGGCTACACCTGCTTCTACAACAACTTCGGCATATAGAAGCGGCGTCAGCATTGGCATCGACATTGATCGCGACCTTTTATGTTTTTTTCCGTTATTATTTAGTCTAAATGTAGTTTAAATTCGGGTATTCGCCTGAGTTCTATGTAATATATATGTATTTGTCCATAATTAATAAAAACCACGGATATTCGTTTAAAGTTTACCGAATTTTTTGAATTTTAATCAAATACATGAACTTGGTATAAACTCGGTCTCAGAACAAATGAAAAACTCGGCACGAGTGGAGATGCTTTGAGCAGGCAGTGAGAGAGATGGCGTCGTCTGGTAGCCATGGACCACTTCCGGCTGCCACACAATGATGGACGACACCAACAGCGTCGTCGCAGCACCACCAGAAAACATCAGCTCGCGCCGCGTAAACAATTCGAATAATGTTTAGATATATTTAAATCTAGATAATCACAAATCACTTATTTATAAACGTATGGAGTATTCACTTTACTCATAAATACTCCCTCGGATTGAAAATATATGATGTTTTAATTTTGTGAAGCAAATATATCTAGACTACTTTTAGTATGTAGGTTTACTCAGATATAGAGTGAATCTACACACTAAAACAAGTTTAGATACATTTTCTTCATAAATCTAAAATATCTTATATTTTAAAATAAAGTAACTGACTTGAATTTGTTTAAGTTTAGATGTATATATATATATATATATATTAAAATCATGTCTAGATACTCTATCTGTCCATAAATAACTGATTTAGATTTATTTAAGTTTAAATATATCTAGATGCTAAACATTCGAATCTAAATAAATAAATCTAAGTCACTTATTTCTAGAGAAAGAGAGTACTAGTATTTGCCAGTTTGGTTGCTGCGTCCCCGGTCGCAACGGTACGAAACCGTGCCGACTGAGACTCGGCGGATCTTAAACTTTCGAAACGTGGTGTAGCAAGTTTATGACTGATGATGCCACGGCGTCGATTTCACACACGTGCTAGCCTAGGCAGCACGAAATCAAGGGAAAACATCGAATCTACTCCCCAGTTCTAAAAAAGATGTAAAAAAATCGTCTAAATTCGAATATATCTATATACTTAAATACTATGGGAGTAGATACATCTGAATTAAGACAAGTTTACAAAAACCTTTTCAGGATAGAGGATGTAGATATTTTAAGAGTAATGCTATACCTATAAAATTCTTTTACGCCTACAGAAGAGACGTGGTTCAGCCGGGTTGGAAAGCTAGCGGCGGTTGTTCCGATTTCCCCTCGCATGACTTCACCAGCGATTGACACATCAGTCCGTAGTCAGTCCGTAACAATTCCGTCCATAGGTCATTATCCATATTTTTAAGACACATCGGTTGTAAGTTGTGAAATTAGGCATACTCGGAGTCAGAACAGTTGTACAAGGAAGCATGAGAAATGAGCTACATATACCACGGCGTTGATTCCTCGTACAAGAATACATCTCCAGCATCCCAGATGGCATTAGCATCACTCTCCAGCTCATGATAATGCATTTTAGTACCAACCTAAGACAATGTGATTCAAAGACGACATCATGTTTGCTTGCACTATGCAGTTGCGCATATATACGGCAAGCCAGGAGACCACGAGGGGCGAGACAGGAGGCATACCAGGCCGGCCGCCGGCCGGTGCATCGTTGTCCACTGGAGCGTCAACGGCAGTTCCTTGCAGCTGAGACCCACCGCCAAGCCGGTTTCTCTTGCTTCAAAACGTTTGAGTGCATGAGCTGTCCAGCTCACCTACAGGTGTAATCTGAATCTAACAGAAACCCTTCGATGATCATGAGTGGATCTGTCTACTCGCTGTCCACAGATAGTCAGGCTGTCCGCACAAGATTCAGCCGCACAAGCACATGAACAGTCTCTGTTTGATGCAGCTTTCTTTGGCATGCACTAAACTAAATCGACATTTTTTTTTAATTTGGAATAAATGGGGCTGGGATGGCTACAGAGTGTTTATAGAGTACCCAGAAAAATCTGAATCATTTCCAGTGCAACACAAGCACGGGGTTGTATCAGGATCTTGACTAAGCTAAGGATATGGACGCCTCAATGGCTCAAATTTCCGGCAAGCTGCATAATTTACAGGTTGAGAAACTTGTTCACGGGTGGGGGCTCCCCACTGCCCTACTCACTGCTTCAACTGTCAATATTATCATGACACCTGACAAGGTACACATGGTGGAAGCATAATCTTCTGGGCGAAGCGACCTGCATGATAACTGAAGCAATCAAATTACGGGACTGGATAGCAGAACTGAAGGCATGGAGAGCATACAATCTAGATTTGAACTTTCAATTGTTTGACCAAACAGAGCTACGTTTGACCCTTTAGAGAAGAAACTTCTGTTGTGAACTCACGAATGGCCTAAACTGGATAAAGGACACTCTGTTTTCCTTTATGAAGGGAATGAAATGAACAACAGAGCAAAACTTGGCATATGATAGTCCATCTATAAAATCGGTACCTTCATTATGAGTTTCTATGAAATGGGTTCTCATGCATATTAGAAAGAGATGTGTCCTGCATTTGACCAAAAACTTGAATCAGAAACAATATGTACAAGGAATTTCGTTTTCCACATGAACCAAGAGTTGAGAGTTAGTTACTTGAATCCTTCCATTGATGCTTTGGTGTCCATGGTGGTGATTTGCAGAAGGTACAGAGACGTGTAATGACAACCTGTTATCATTTGCTGCATGGCCTTGGTGGTCTTCATCTGTAGACTTGGCATTTCTTCTCCATCGCTTCAACAGATATCTCTGAGGCAACTCTTTGATATTTCTGTAATCGAGCACCTTCAACATGTGACAGCATGGAATACCCATAAACTCAAACTTCCTACAAGTGCATATGCAAGAGTTATTGCTTGAGTCAAATCTAACATAGTGTTCCTTGGGTTTCTCAGAGGGAGCGACCTTGTACTCAGAGGTTGTCCCATCCTCTCCACAACTGAATAATACTGAGTCCATGAAAAGTTCAAACTCTTTCCGAAAGATCTCAAACACCACCGGTGTATATGTATGGGAAGTTTGCTTTAACATCTTGGCCGGCGGTATTCTTGGATAACTTTGACTAGCTTGGAAGTCAGCTTGGAGCTCAGCGTAGCGATGTTCATCTACTGCTCTTTCATAGTGTTTGAAGAAGGACAGCAGATCCAGTTGATGGCTCAAGAATTTCTTCAAAACGCTGCTGAAACTCTCAGCTTGAAGTGAGCTTATTATGTCAGCACAAAATATATGTCTATCATATGCCAATGCCCATCTTCCCCTCTCGTCAAACAGTTTAGCCAGCCACTCATTATGCCTAAGATCATGCTTCTCTAGCATACTTCTCCATGCAAACACAAATTCTTCCTCTTCGTCATAGCCAAAGACACATTTGCTAAAATCCTTTGCAAATGTCTTTGAACCTTGGAAAACTTGATTCAGGTGCTTTACTGAATTCTGATATACTTGCCAAGCACAAATTCGTTGACTAGTATTTGGCCAGGCTGCAGCCATTGCACTACTTAACTGAATAGATTGATCTATTAAAGCTACCACTGGTTGCTTCCCATGCATAGCGATCTTAAAACTCTCAAACAGCCACTTAAATGACTCAAATGATTCATCATAAAGCAAAGCTGCGCCAAAAATAATTGTTTGTCTGTGATGATTCACGCCAAGGAATAATGCCAATGGCCTGCCATATCCATTTACCTTGTATGTCGTGTCTAGACAGAGCACATCGTCGAAGTAGTTGAAGTCATCTCTAGATTTTGGGTCTGCCCAAAAGAAGTTGGTTAGCTTGTCATCCTCATCAATCTGCATGGTATAAAAGAACGAGGGGGTATCCATTTGCATAGTCTGCAAATATTTCAATATGGCTCCACCATCACCAGGCTGCATTGCCTTCATGCGCTTCGAATGGAGATAATTCTTGTAATCTGCTGGGAGGAGAGAAATACTTCGAAGGAAACCAACTTGTCTCACAACAAGGTCACCAGTTGCTTTTGTTGTTGGTGTCACTACAGAATCATCTGACAGTTCTGTTTCCCCAGACTGAAGTTCTGTCAATATCCTTTGTGATCTCAGCATATGCATTGTTGAAGGAGGGGCCAGCTGATGATTGTGCTCCGCTTTAAAATCAGTGACTCTGTATTTACCCTCTGGTGTGACTTTAATAATCAACCGTGCTGGACAGCCAATTCTTGTATCCAACCTTGGCTTTTTGGCTTCCAATGACTTCTTATCCCTGTTGTAACCCTCTCTTGAGCACACAAAAGTCCTCACTTTGGTAATATTTTCAGAAGATTTATGTGATGTGCTTTTTCGAACACTAAAACCAATGTGCCCAGCATATTTATTGTAGAATTCATATGATTTTTCCTCGCTATCAAATTCCATGTCCACCTCAGGAACCAGCTTGGCAAGCGAAGCCTCGTCTATAGGTGGTTCAGCTTCTATCATTCTTCTCATTTTCCCCTGAAGAACCAAGCATACATAAGTTCAGTAAGAAGAAAAGGAGGCACATTAATTGTACCCAAACTTTATCAGTACAAGAAAATAGGATGAAAATGGTAAACAGATCCACACGCTTGGGCCATAATATAAAATTTCAACTCTGATAAATTCTAAATAAAAACTCATCATATTGGTACTTGTACATCTTGAAAAATTCTCAAAATAACATTACGGATTTTGTCCATGCAAGGCTGGGTTCCTGAGTTTAGGTTTATTTGTACATCTAAAAAATTCTCAAAAAATTGTAGATACTCCTATTAAATATTTTAGAAATGCGAGTCTGCAAAAAATATGATCAAATATACCATAGACAAAAAAGAAAAAGAGTCAACTTATTTTTTGAACAATACAACTACAACCACTTGTATTTTTTGCACAGGACTCATTTGATCATATATTGCCTGATTTTTTGCAGACTCACATGATGCTGTAACATACTATCCTGTTTTAAAAGTATTTTTCAAGATGCACAAGTAGCTCAACCATAACCTCAAGCGCCCACCCTTGCATGCACACTTCCTTTTCCTTTTCTTGTATGATTCATGGCCAGGTGGGGACTTAATCTGTATGAAGATCTTAACTGAACACAATGCAGAGACATAGGCTTACAGATGAAGGAAGGGAACACTAAGCTGATTTATTCACAGAGGAAAGTCTGCAATTATTTTATGATTAAATTATTATGAACTCACTGGATCAGAAATTCCGTTTTGATAAGGAGTTAACATTGCACAAGTTGTAGCAGACAGCCAAACAACTAGAAAGATTAAACTGTGTTACAGGAACCATGGTTCCTTCTAAAAACTGATTGTAACATAATTCACAGATTGAAGGCGAGGGATAGTTCTTACGAAGCATACAAGTTGCTCTAAAATGCAGCACCAAAAACACTATGCAGAATTGGAATTGGTTAACCACAAATTTAGTCCTGTGTCTGGCTACGATATCTCTGAATTAGGCTCATATTGCAAAAAAAAGACTCATAGCATATACAAAATAAGAAAATGATTATAGGATGAGTGCCTCAGAACATAAGAGTGTGGTTTCACCTTCCTGTAAGCAATGCCACAGGCATTGCAAAGAGTTCTCGGGCCATCCGGACCACGCCGCATATGGGGCGTCGCATTCCCGGATATACCACACCGCAGACACCTGATCAAAAACCGGTAAATTGTCAGAATGACAAGTGCAAACCTATGGTTGAGCTGAATTTACTTCTGCAGCACGATAAGCACACATAACTGAACTTGAACAAGTGCACTGTAACTGTTCCATCAGAATCAACCAGCGTTACCAAGAACACCGCCCAAAGGGAAGAACATTTCGTACCGGACGTGGCCGTCGAGGCTGTCGTCGGCGTTGTCGCGGTGGAGCTCCAGCTCCTGCTCCGCCGGCAAGGAGGCGTACGGATGCATCTCTCCTCCGCCTCCATCCGAGGCCACCAGCATGTGCATCATAGCATCACCACCCTGCCAAGGCCACACTCACATTAGAAATTCGACCAAAATACCACACAAATGGAGAATTTGAGTTAAATTTGTACCTTTGAATGCACCCGCGAGGGGTCTGGGACGAAAATTTTCGTAGAAAGTTTGGAGAATTTTTGGGTTTGTGGGGATTGGAGCTAGGGTTTGGAGCGCCAAGGAGATGAGCGGAGTGTGGAGGGGTGCTGGGATCCGATGCGGCGGCGCGGTAGGTGGCCTCGTGTGGTCTCATCCTTAACCCGACACGTGTACGTCCAGGATCTCGCGTGGGCTTAGGCATTTCCCTGCGTCTGCACTGACACACAGGGCCCACAGAACGTGGATCCCGCCTGTCATAAGGCTCTGCCCCATAGCAGGAGTGGAGAACTGGAGAGGCCAAGGGGAGAAGGGGACAGCAGCGAACAGAGACAGAGAGAGAGAGGGAGGGAGGAAGGGAGGGAGACGAGAAGAGGACATCAACGTCGCCATGAGCGCCCTCAAGTTCTGCGGCAAATGGTGAGCAGACAAATCCCTTGGTATTCGTCTCCGAGATTTGTTCTCCGATGGACCGAGGTGATTTAATCCAATGTATTTCTGTCGCGTTTCTTTTCTTGCAGCAACAACATGCTGTACCCGCAGGAGGACACGGAGATGCGCACCCTCCACTACGCCTGCTCAGCCTGCGAGCACAAGGTGGTTAATTCCCTTGCTCCTTCTCGGATGACGAATTTTCTTGTGTTTGGATTTGGTTGTGCATTCTCGAAACCCTAAGGTTTTGTCTGTGAAACTGAGGGCGAGTGACCTGGGTTCTGGGAACAGTATATCGCAGCCTGGGGGTCCGACGGTAGCTATGGGTTTAGGTTTGGTGGCACTGGCACATTATTGAGGTTGTGATTTGTTGGGTTTTTTTAGGGATGATTTAGGCCAGGCTTATACTCATCTTTTCATTTTGCCAAGGGCGTGTCTGTCCATGTTTTTGGCTTGGAAGTTAAGGATTATAGACTAGTACAAACCAATTTCTCTTCGCCTTGTTTGCTAAACCCCAGCTAAAAAAATTGAAGTTGGTTTAAGTGTGGAAGTTCCGATAAACTTACTTGGAGCATTAATTTTACTCCATATCATTGTATTTATATTTCCTTAGAAGCTGTCTTTACTCAAGTTCATCTGGCCAATAATGCCCCCAGACAAATAGATTATGAGATCGTCCTAAACCATGCTGAAAATTGCTTTTCACGAGAAATAAAACTGAGGTGCCTACAATTTGCCCCTACTTATATAGGTTTTATCCATCAAAATTTGTGCATGAATCGATCTATCTGCAGTTTATAGCCACTTCTCCCAACATTCTTCCTATTATATTTCTGTAACCGTCACTCTCATTAATAAATGGATTTCCCTAATCCTTCTCGATGCTCATAATTGAAGAGGTAACACGGGAATTGAGAAGATAGTTTTTTTTACGGGAATTGAGAAGATAGTTGAGTACCGAGGAGCAAGAGAACATAGTCTTTTTAGACTATTCCTTATTTCTTTTGTCATTTTAGATTATTCCTTATTCCTTGTTTCATGATATAGCGCCATGAACTTGTGGACAACGGAATTATTTGTTATGAACTCATAAGTAGTAGTAGCTTAATCCTTCCATTGTCTAGAAAAAATGTTGTAGTAAACTAAGAAGATATTAATTATTTGATACTTTTAGTTGATGGAGGTTTTCTGTCCGATAAGAGTATTGCTACTCAATATTTTGCAGTAAAGTGGCATGTGGGAAGTAGTATCCTGGGAGGTTTGTCTTGCTTTCATTATTTGTACCCCCTTTTGTAATAATAATGTAGTATGGAGAGAGTAAAAGTAGTAGCCTGTGAGGTTATTTTGTTTCCTTTGTTTGTACCGTAGTTACCGGATTTGGTGAAATAGGCTTCGGGCCCCAACTGTGATTTATTGATCTACCTCAGGATTCGAGATTGCCGCACATCAGGAAAAGTTTGCATCTCGAGCTGTTGACTCAAGCAAACCACAACAATGAAATTGCAGGCAGCAGCTAACACTAAATAGTTTAACCGTGGCAGCTAATCTGGTGTAGCTACTCGCCCATGGCGAAGACGCTGTTGCCGGCACTTTGACCTTGTGTAGTGGCGGCTCCTTCATGGTCTGTTGTGATCGTCTGCTGCGTGGACTGCCGGGGAGAGTGAAGCACATCAGCTGGCCCTGGAGCCTGGCCAGCCGTGACGTCAAAGCAGGCGTTGACGGCATGAAAGCCATGACAGCCGCCACGGCACGGCTGCACACATGGAGGATAGGCTTCCCCATCCCTTTGCGAGCAAGCAAGCAATTTTGGGATTAAGATGACGAGGGACAGTAGTGAGAATAAAACAGTAATAAAATCCAGTACTAGTTTCTACACACTTCTACTATATTCTAGGTAATTTGGTCCTTTAGTCATATGTGTTGTAGTAGTTTCTGGAGTGTTCTAGTGTGAGAACCATGTTGTTTGTGTTTACTTCCTAGTTTTAAGTAGTATTCTCTAGAGCCTTCTAGCTATAAGTAGAACTAAAAAGTGGAGGCTCATGAGGCCTATAAATAGAGGTCCTCACCTCTATCTATGGAACTCGGATTATGTACCCACTACCTATCAAATAAATGGAACCTTGTGTTCTTGTTTTAGATCTTGGATTAGATCTAGTATGTTGAGAATTTTGGATTGAACTCTTGACAGCCCCCGCCCCTAGAGCGATATCTAGCCCACGCCTCTAGAGCGATATCTAGCCTAGCACGTTGGAGTGGTTCCTTCAACACTTGTGCTGTCTTTATTATAGCAGCACGGTGGAGTTGTTCCTCCACAACCCTTGTGCTGCATCAGGCCCCCGCCCCTAGAGCGATATCTAGCCCACGCCCCTAGAGCGATATCTAGCCCAGAACGTTGGAGTGGTTCCTTCAACATTTGTGCTGTCTTTATTATAGCAGCAAGGTGGAGTTGTTCCTCCACAACCCTTGTGCTGCATCAGAAGATCATAGATTCACAAGTCAAGGTCACGAGTGACTATTTGGGGCTTCTGGGAATTTCTTGAGAAGATCATGTGGCTTGAGTGACTGGTGGGTCTGAGCAAGTCCGAATTTTAGCAGGATTTTACCTCCATCCATTCTGCCATCAGTTTTGGAACTTGTGACCTGTAGCATTACACCATTCCTACCAAAATGCCTTTTTGAACCACATGATCATTAAGATACACAATGACTACTTTTCCTTGGAAATAAAAGTTTGGATGTGCATCTGCTCGTTTAGCATTTTACCTTCTATATATATCTGATCATGTGTCTGCGAACTGGAGTTATGTCTCCCCCCACCCTCCCCTGCCCCTCTCTCCACACACCCACACACATATCACTCCTTTTATGTGTGAACCGAGCAAAACAGTAAATCTCGTGACAATGGTTTGTATCTGTCAATTGTTAACTTGATCCTTGTATTTACATCTTCCTTAAGCAAATTAGCATTATCAATTATACTAAATTCACATAAGATTTTTTAATTCACTAACCATTGGCAGGAATGACCCTGTCCAACCATTTTCTGTTTCCTTAAGAGAACTTAGAGAATCTGTCATGCCATTTAACCTATTCTGCTATGTCCTGACTAACATGATATGCTACACATTTCTAGAAACTTGCTTTATTTTCTTATAGCTTTGTCCCATAATTTGTATAACGCCCTTCTTCTTTTTCTCTGTTTATTTCCTATGTGGCACTGGTGGTAATTTTATTACCGATTTGTTACACTAGACTACAACCTTGAACTTTACACGTATAACGTATTAAATACAATGTCAATGTATTAAATAATCTATCCATTTCTCCAATTTGATCTCTTAATGCCTTCCTGTTTATGCATTGCTTGCAACTCTTCCTTGCCTTTTCAGATTATGCAACAGCGTCTCATAAAAATGAAGGAATTGAAATAGCCTTAACTAACTTTAACAGTTAAATAGTTAATAAAAGACATAGTTATCATTTAAGAAAAAATTAAATATTCTGAATTTTATGTACACAAGCATTCGCTTTAGGGTTGACAGAACCAGCAAGACTTACTTTTAGCATGCTTCTAGGTTAGCTCAAGTTTGGTGAAATGCAGTAGTTATTTGGAGCTTACCCTAGTAGCATCGACCCATCACTACGTAACTTTAGATGGAATGATAGCACATCCCGTCCCTGTAGATGCTTATGCTAGGATGGCCTAGCTTTCAACTAAATAACCCTGAAAAGAGCTTCCATATTTCCTTCTAATGTTTGTGATGCTTCCAAAACATGTATGTCCATGGCTTGTGGCCTACCAAGTTGTAAGCTACTCTAGAAAGAAGCTATAGACCTGTGGTGGTTTAGGTGGTAGTAATGTAGTAACCTGGGAGGTTTTATATTGTTTTATATTTGTACCCCTTTTTAGTAATAACGTAGCATAGGGAAGTAGAAGTGGTATCCTGTTTTCCTTGTTTCTACCGTAGTTGGTAAAATAGGCTTCAGACCCTGACTGTCATCTACAGATCTAGCTCAGTATTCAAGATTGCTGCAGATCTGAAGGAGTTTGTATCTCGAGCCAACAATCTTAAGGGAACCATGACATAGCAGGCAGCAGCTAACATTAAACAGCTTAATAATCTGTTGCAGCAACTCACCCATGGCGCTTAGGGCCAGCCGCGTGGCTATGGCAGTAGTGATGAAGATGCTGTGGCCGACACTTTGACGCAGCGCAGCAGTGGCTTCTCCTGCGTTGTCTGTCGTGATCATCTGCTGTGTGGACTGCTGGTGAAAGAACTGCAGAGCTAGCCCTGTAGTCTGGCCAACCACGCTATTCCAAAGCAGGCGCCAATGTCATGAAATATGTGGCGGCCGGACGACACGGATACAGACACAGAGAACAGACTCCTCCCCTCCTGAGCAAGCTTTGTTGGGAGGAAGGTCACAAGTCATGACCATTAGTTACTATTTCGGACTTCTTGGGATTTCGTGGGAAGACCATGGGACTAGATCATGTGGTTTGAGTGACTGGTGGGCTTGAACAAGTGAAATCTTCAGCAATTTAACATCCACCTGTTCTCCATTAGTTTTTGGAACTTGTGACCTATAGCATTAACCATGCCTACTAAAATGTCTTTTTGAGCCACGTGATCATTAAGGTGCACAATGGCCACTTTTTGTAAACAAAAGATTGGATTTGTGTCTGCTGGTCTTCAACTTCTTTACCTTCTCTGTGGATCGAGATTTCTGATCACGTTTAAGTGAACCGGAGTTGCTAGACCTGCGAACCAGTTACTGGATTTGCGAAATAGAGCAAATAGTAAATCTGGTGACTGGTTTGTGAATTATACCTATTTTGTGTCTTTCAATTGTTAATTTGATCCTTGTATTTACAACTTTCTCTAGCAACTTAGCATTATCATTTACACTAAAACGGAACTTCATACTAGTTTTTTGAACTCACTAGCCGTTGGCAGGCATGATTTTGTTCAACCAATGTCTTCGTACCTAAGAAAACTTCTATAACCTGTCATGTCAGTTATTCTATTCTGCTATGTCCTCACTAACATTATATGCCACGAGCCCACGACTTTCTAGAAAATCACTTTATTTTATCATAGCATTGTCTCATTATTTGTATAACATCCTTCTTCATTTTCTTCATTTATATCTGGTATTTCGCTGGTGGTATTTTATAATTGATTTGTTGGAACACAACTTCGAACTTTAACATGCATTAAATACAATGTTGATGATGTCTTAAATACTATTTTTGTTGTACTACATTTTGATATCTCAATGCTTGTCTGTTTATACCATTGCTTGCCACTCTTGCCTTCCTCGGAATTATGCAACAACATTTCATAAAAAATGATGAAATTGAATATATAAGCATTAATGTTCACAAAAATAAAAGACCTAGTTATCATGTAACAAAAGTTCAAAAAGTAAATGTTTTAAATTTTGTAGGCAGACATTCACTTTAGGGTTGGTAGAAACAGCTAGGCTTTTTTTAGCAAGCTTCTAGGGTTGCTCAAGTTTGGTTGAAGTGCACTAGTGATATTAGGATAGCTTACCTAGTAGCATCAACCCGCTTGTAGATGAGGGTGGCTAGAATCAATGCAGATCCTGGGCCTGAAGATGCTTATGCAAGGATGACCCAACTTCCAACTAAATAGCCATTAAAAGAACTTATATATTCTCTTTCTGTTGCTTGTGATGCCTCTGAAACAAATGTCTTTGTTTTGTGGCCTACCAAGTTGGAAGCAATTCTACAAAGCAGATATAGATCTGTGGTGTTATAGGTGGTGTTTGAGGTGCTTCTCTTCCACAAAAAGATGCTTTTTTTGTGGTGATACATGACCTTTGGCTGACGTTTTTATTCTTTTCAGTTGTACTGAATTTATATTTTTCGATCAACATCTTATGAATTTTATCCACAGGTTTTCACACAGGTTGGCTAATCGTTTCCATCTGTATAAATCATTGACAGGAGGTTGCCACTGATACTTGCGTGTACAAAAGGGTTCTCCGTAAATCTGCCGGTGAACCTACAGATGTCCTAAAAGATGCAGCAACTGATCCTACTCTGCCTCGCACCAGAAGTGTTAGATGCTACAACTGCGGCTACCCGGAAGCTGCTTATTTCCAGGTCTGTCAATGAGCATTGTACACCTATGTTTACCTCTGCAGCTGTTGGTAAAGGTTATACCTACCATCAGTGCAGATATTTGTCAATACAAAACCTTAAGCATGTTGTTTTTCTGCATCCTTCATTCATATTTACTTTGATTCCTCCAACATGCAGGCTCCGACAAAGGGAGAGCAAGGCCTGACGCTGTACTTCATCTGCTGCAGCCCTACCTGTGGTCACAGGTGGAGGGACTGACCGTAGAAGGAAGTGCTAGTTCTTGGCACTGAGACTTGACTGGCCATGTGTTGTTGTTCACCTTAACTTTGTAGCGTATGGTATCTAGGTTCCGAAGTTTCAGACGAGTTGGCTGCTGTGAGTGTGCTGTTTCTAGGCTCGCGCTCTTCAATCTTTATGTATGCAGATCAGGGATGCATTTAAATAGTACTGCTACTTAGGATTGAATGGATTTGCATCTTTCCTGTTTAGTTACCTGCACTTCTCAGCTCTCAAAGTGATCCTCACCTTTTTTTTGGCGGGGCTTCTGATTCTTGGATGATTGCTCCAACTCTTAAGTTTTATCTCTAACCCTGTTACAAGTTTTCTAAGCATGACTGGTTAAGCCCTAGATGGAGCAGTTTTCATTACTCACTCTCACTCGCTCCATTTCCAAATAGATGGCCTTGAGCCAAAAAGTCAATGTGTATAGTTTGACAAGTATCAATAAAAATATGAAGATTTAAAATACCAAATCAATATGAGTAGATTCACTGGAAGATATATTTTCATACTATGTACTTATTCAATATTACAGTTGATATCTCTGGAAATTCACTTCAGAGCACGGGCTCACTGGAGCCCCTTTTTTTATTTTTCAAAAAGCATTAAATATTTTCTTAAAAAATACCTACGTGTAGCCACTAATACGAAATACATGTATGCAATTTTTCAACAAAAAAATACATTGTATTTCGAGTGCAGCAAAAAGAGAAATATGACAAAATTTGGAAAAACGAAGGCCCATTTAAAATTACACTGATTACGTTTAGATCTGACATTTTCACTTTTTTACTGAGGACATAATACATAATATGTTCACATGATTTTTCGTATACGCGTATTATAATTCATTATCTATCTCTGTATTTTTTTTTAGAAATTTTCTGAAACTTTAATTTTGAACTTTTCAAAAAAAAAGGGCTCCAGGGAGCCCGAGTGCCATATCGACGCTCTCTTGACATTTCCTTCTATAATTTGATCAAAGTACAAACGAATTGATTTTTTTGACAAAATTTATCACCTATTTCGGGACAGAGGAAATATTGTTGAGGTACATCAATATTTTGGATTTTTTTGGTTCAAAATCGGTGGTTCAAGGCCCGGTCTAGCTCATCCATGCAAGCTTGAGAGCCCGATCCAGCCCCCACACCGCGCTGCCTATTTGGGTAAACGTCAAAAGGCAAATGTTTCAACTCTGACAAGTATATATATACAAAATATGCATTTTTTAAATAAAAAATCAATATCAATAGGTACACCATAAAATACATTGTCATACTATACTTATTCAGTTCATATTTTTCTACATATTTGGTCAAAGTATAACAAAATTGACAGTTATACATCACTTATTTCGGGAAGGAGTGGGTATTGTTGAGATACATTAGCATCATGTTTTTGGTTAAGCTCGGTGGCTCAGTATGAGATCATACTTCCTCCATCCCATATTAGGTTGCGCATAATTTTGCGTGTTAGTCAAACTATATAAAGTTTGACCAAGATTATATAAAATAATATAAATTTATATGATATAAAATTTATATAATATGAAAGCATACGCTAAGTCAATTTTAATAATATTATTTTTGTATTTTATAAATTTATATTATTTTGTATAATCTTGATCAAACTTTGTATAGTTTGACTGGCACGCAAAATTATGCGCAACCTAATATGGGATGGAGGGAGTATCTCTCCACCTGTGACAACCACTAACACACCAAAATACCACACCTTTTCCCACCCACCCGCCCACCACTGCTCGCCTCCTTTGCTTAGCTGAAAGATGCTTAGCCATAAGCAATGAAGGCGGCACAATCCTGTGTTAGTTGTAAGCAATCACTAAGTCGATGGAACCGAGGCGGGTATAGAAACAAAAATCAATGAATGGCACATGAAAAATAATGACACCACGGGTATTGTGTGTGAGTTTTTTTTGCGATTGCAAGATAATTCGTCGATAAGACCTAGGTGGGTGTCAATAAAACCAAAGAAGGAAATTCATTTCATCGTGAAAATACCGGTAGGAAGAGCTGGAACTGATGATTTTATAGCTTGGAACAACACTAAAACCGGAAATTTTAGCATACGTTCGGCTTATCACTTCAAGCAACAGATTTTTTTTTCCCGCAAAAACCTAGAAAAAGAAATATAGTTTACAAGTCCAAGAGAGGACCAACACCCGCATCATACAACTCAACCCAGACTAGACTAAGGGAGTATCTGGCGCAAACCCCGGGCTCCAGCCTGCGCCCACGACCTGGTCTCAACTCTGATCGTATCGACTAGGGAGGGCACCAACGGTATCTCGTTGTTGAAGACGATCGCATTCCTATGCTTCCAAATCCACCACGCCGTGAGCATGAGCACAGACGAGGTTCCTATGCGCATCTGACATGGGATGGACCGCACCACCAGCTTCCACCACTCCGCGAAGGGGCCTTCAACAAACAGGGGGGCCGCAGTAGATCTGATCCATGACAGCACCTCGTGCCAGATAGTCCGAGAAAACGGACACCCGGTGAGGATGTGTGACATGGTCTCCGAAGCCTGGTCGCAGAGCACGCAGGACGGCCTATGGGTCAGGCCCCGGCACTCCAACCTCTCACCCGTCCAACATCTGTCTTGGCATGCAAGCCAGATGGTTGGTGCCCAAGATCTCCAAATCAACCTCCAAGGTCCCGAGACTATGGATCCCTGAAACAGGGCATAGTAATAGAGCGCGCAGAACTTCAAGCAACAGATCAAGCGCGACTCCAGTGGATCGGCGAGTACCTCTCTAAATTTGACAAAACACAAAGGATGGCTGGCAATCTAGGCAGCATCAGTCCCTAACAAGGTGTAGCAATGAATGGGCTGGCAGTGGGTGCGGAATTGCAGAGGTGGAAAATCAAGAGCGGCGTCAAGTGCATTGTCTGCAACCAGGAAGATGGTCTCCTTCACCGGTTCTGGACGTGTCCTCACTCGGGGCACACATGGGAGTTCGTCTGTTCCCACAGTGCATTAAGCTCGTCGACGCCGCCTCGGGATTGTAGGAATCATCGTGAGCTCCAACGATGGATTTTGGACTGGTTCGGATCACTGAAAGAGAAGGAATTGGCTACAACTATGATGACTCTTTATCAGGTGTGGCTGGCTTAGCTAGGAATGAAGCAAGAGACAGAGAAGAGATTGAAGGCCCTACCATAAAATCTCGGAAAACTCTTGCATTGTTAGAGGAATGGAGTAGCATTGCAAAACCGGCCCGGGTAGTGGAGCACTGGCTCCCGCCCACACAAGGCTGGCACAAGCTAGGCGAACGCGGACGATGCTCTTTCAACAGAAGGGCACGGCAGCGGGGGCGCGGTCATTCGTGACCGCCATGGAACCTTCCTTGCGGGAGCATCCCATTTTTACCCCCACGTATGTGATCCCGCGAGGGCTGAAATGTTGGCGTGCCGGAGAGCAGTGCTACTAGCGAAGGAGATTGGAGTTGAGAAGATCACGCTGGAGACGGACTGTGTAGAAGTGGTCACAAACCTGAATGACAAGGGCAAGGACAGATCGATCCATGGTTTTTTGGTGGAGGAAATCAAAACTTTGCTGAAGGACTTCGCTGATTCTTCTGTTAGTCACGTTCGGTGTTCTGGCAACATGGTTGCTCATTATTTTGCTATAAGGAGGGCTGTAATAATAAAGTAGGGAAAACTTGGTTGGTTATCCACCAGACTTTGAACCGTATTGGATTTCTGCTGATGCAGAACGTTGAATAAATACAGCCTTAATCTAAAAAAAAAGGAAATTCATTTTAGACTGCCTATAAGAGGAGGGTGCTGGATCTGAATACTCAAGTGTACTGCAAGTGAAATACATGTAAGGTAGCAAAAGTTTGAAGGGGTCCATCTTACAGATGATCTGATCTGCCTATGAGAGTCATTTTCGAAGGCCAAGGTGCGATCATTTTCTAACAACACACCCCTTTACGCATGAGTAAATTGAATGAGCATTGTCAATATTAGATATGAGAACTTATAATTTATTTATTATACCCATTCTTGTCTTGTTGAACATAACATGCGCTAAAGTTAGATATAGAAGGTAGTTTTTTGTTAGGTTTGTTCTTCTCTTACTGAACATTATTCCTTGTATAACCCCTCATTGTTAGAAAAAAATACATGCACTACATGCATAGGCCAAATTGCCGTCGGTGTAGCTCTATGCCGTCGACGTAGCCCCGTCGGTGCAACATAGCGTCGGCCTAAACTCATTAGCCGTCGGCGTAGTAAAGCCGTCGGCATAGTTTAGATGGGCCCCACCTGACAGCTAACAACCATTCGGATACGACGACAGCTAAGTCGGCCTAGGTTTTTCTGAATTTTTATTTTTTTTAAAAAAAATCTATATTTTTTCCATTTTTTTTGAATTGTTTGACTTGCTAATCTCACAAGCGATTTTTTCAACTCTAAATATGTTTAATCTCCGGTTAAATTATACTAATGGTCAAACTTTTTGGTCGATCACCCATCTTCACACTACTCCTGCCCCAGCATCTGTTCCTTACAAATAAGCTTTCGATAAAGAAATTAGACATTGTTGTTAATACTACCATATCAATTCCATTAATCCTTGGACCATGGTGTCACATTACTTTATTTTTAAAATTTTAAACAATTATTTAAGTAAACAAATGAATAAGTAATAAAAATCTTGAATTCAAATGACAATAAAATAAATATTTTTTTGCCCTTTTCTATTTAATATGGGATAATTCATATCTTTAAATCCGTAAATCAGAATCTGACAAATAATATGTCTAAATCGATAAAAATGAGAAGAATCCAAACATGACATCCCTATCATATTTTTAATCATGCATCATTTCTTTTTAAATAAAATTTATTTAATAGTGTTCAAATCTTCAAAAAATCATATCAAAATTCCCCTTTTGAATTTGAGGATTCTAAATAATCCTTAGCTCGGGGCCGAGCCTCACTAAATTGTAGTGGATCTCTGATGAAATACTCCTTTCGATCCATATTAGTTGACTTGGATTTGTCTAGATTCGGATGTATCTAGACATGTTTTAGTGCTAGATACATCCGAATCTAGAAAAATTGAGTCAACTAATATGGGTCGGAGGGAGTAGCATATTGTGAACCTAAAAATGATTTTTTCAAAAAATCGCGAGCATTAGATCATGTAACTGTAGTTTAAACCGGACTCAGTTTCTACCGATTCGGCAAACATTTGTCTTTTTCACCAGGGTGGACGGAATGGTTCGAGATACCCCGGTTGGGACATTGTCCATTTAAGGTGTCGTATTTTTGAAAAATGGGGTGGTAATATTTTGAATTATGCCTTTGGTGGTTGCTTCATAAAATGCCTTGTTTTTGGCACTCGGAAAATAAAAAATGTTTTTCCATGCGACGAAAAAGAAAACTTCCTCCTGTAAGATTGTTCTCCATCTCATGATGCACATGTGTGCACAATATGGGAACAATATCACAAACTAAGCCGCGATTCTGGCCATAACATTGGTCATTTGGCCTGAAAGCCATAAAACCTCGAACATGATAGCTTATTCTGAGAAGGTTTTTTGACGTATTTTTCCTTGTAACTATGTCACATAATATGACAACACGCGGATGTTTTACATTTTTCATACAATTTTTTAATTTCTTATGCATGTTTCAAACTATGGTCAAAAACGGCGGACATAAAGATTCGTACCTAGGGTATGAACCTCGCTAAACTTGTATTGGATCTATGCAAACATCATATTGTGGGGCTAAAAATGATTTTTGAAAAAAATTATGAGTATTAGATCATGTACCTGTAGTTCAAACCGGATCCACTCTCTACCGATTCGAGAGATATTTGTCTTTTTCACTAGGGGTGGACGAAAAGGTTTGAGATACCCCGGTTGGGACATTGTCCATGTAAGATGGTCTAATATTTTTGAAAAAAATGGGTGGTAGCATTTTGAATTATGCCTTTGGTGGTTGTTTCACAAAACGCCCTGTTTTTGGCAATTAGAAAATGGAAAATGGTTTTTCTGTGCGGCGAAAAGGAAAACTTTATCCTGTAATGTTATCCGCCATCCCAAGATGCACATGCGTGAACAATATTGACACACTATAAAAAACTATTCCACGATTCTGGCCATAACATTGTTTATTTGGTCCGAAAGTCATGAAACCTCGAACATGATAGCTCATTTTTGAGAAGGAATTTTCGAGATGCAATTAGTATACGAAGTTTGGTGTTTTTCCTTGCAACTATGTCACATACTATGACACCACACAAATGTTCTATATTGTTCGGACCGGTTTTGAATTTCTTATGCCCGTTTCAAACTATGGTTAAAACAACGGGCATGAAGATTCTTATCTAGGGGATGAGCCTCGCTAAAATTGCATTGGATCTCTAAATAAACATCATATTGTGAGTCTAAAATGATTTTTTTAAATCATGAACATTAGATTATGTATCTGTAATTCAAACCGGACCCACTTCCTGAACAGACATTTGTCTTTTTCACCAGGGATGGACGGAAAGGTTTGAGATACCTGGCTAGAATATTGTCCATGTAAGGTGGTAATATTTTTGAAAAATAGGGTGGTAGCATTTTGAATTATTCCTTTGGTGGTTGCTTCACAGAACGCTCCGTATTTGGCACTCGGAAAATGGAAAATGGTTTTTTCATGCGACGAAACGGTAAACTCCCTCCTGCAATATTGTTCACCATCTCAAGTTGCACATGCATGCATAATATGGGAATAGTATCACAAACTATGCCACGATTATGGATATAACATTGGTCGTTTGGCCCGAAAGTTATGAAACCTCGAACATGATAGTTTATTTTGAGAAGATTTTTAAGATGCAATCAATATACCAAGTTTGGTATTTTTTTCTTGCAACTATGTCATATAATATGACACCACGCGAATGTTTTACATTGTTCAGACCATTTTTAATTTCTTCTGCCCGTTCAAACTATGGTCAAAACAACGGGTATGAAGATTCTTACCTAGGGATGAGCCTCGCTAAACTTGAATTGGATCTATAAATAAATATCATATTGTGAGACTAAGAATGGTTTTTACAAAAAATCATGAGTATTAGATCATGTACCTGTAATTCAAACCGGATCCACTTCCTGCCGATTTGTTAGACATTTGTACGAGGGGTGGACGAAAAGGTTTGAGATACCCCGATTGGGATATTGTTCATGTAAGGTGGTCTAATATTTTTGAAAAATGGAATTGGATCTCATTGCTGTTATGCAGTTCATGGCAAATATTAATTCACTGAACATCTAAAGCTACCTACATGTTCTACAAGTTTGCAAGTTATGTCATCATAATGTGCATTTGCTTTGTCCGTAGCTACAACACTAACTGCATGTAATTTGGGGTTCATTGGTAGTTTTAAGCCACTAAATATGTAGGTTAACATTCCCTATTCTACAAGTTCAAAATTTATGCTATTTTAATTTCAATCTGATTTGTATTAAGCAACTACAATAACTGCCTTCTTTTATGTAATTCATCACAAATTTTATGTCACTGAACTTGTTGGTTTTTCATTCCCTCTGCAAGGTATGCCACTATTATTTCTATCTCATTTCAATTAACCTCCGATAGTAGCTGCCTCCTATTATATACTACATTCGTTCCATAAAAGAAGACCCATACTTTTTAAAGTCAAACAATGATGAATTTGACCAGCCAAAATATAAAATATATTAACGGTTAATTTGTATCATTTGTGACTAAAAATACATGTCCCGATGTATCGAATGGTATTGGTTTGGCATGGTAGATGTTCCTTGTATGTTCTATAAACTTGGTCGAATTTTGCGTTGATTGACTTGTGAAAAATTTATATTCTTTAGTTTTTGGATTAGATGTAGTATTAGATAGAAAGTTTTAAGGCACTTAACATGGTTATCTACATGCCCCTGCTCTATAAATTCAAGTTTCTCAATTATAATTTCTGGAGCAGCAGTATCTACCTTCTATTATGTTGTTCATGGCATTTTAAGTCATTTCACATGTGTTTGTATTCCCTGCTCTATAAGTTCACGAGGTATACCATTGTAATGTATATCTTATTTGTCCTAATGTTAATACAGTATCTGCCTGCTTCGTATATCATGGAAAATTTTATGGCACTTCACATATTTGTTTGCAATCCCATTTTATAAGTTAAAACCGTTTTCCATTGTAATTTGTCTCCTGTTCGTGCTAAGGACTAATTGTATCTGCATTATTTTTGTCACCGTGGCAAACTTTATGTCATTAAAATGTTTGTTTATATTCCACCATTCCCTGCTATACTTGTTCACAAGTGGACAGCGCCTGGTAGCTGATACTCCGGGTGTGGAGGCCAGCCGCCTGGGTTCGATTCCCAGCATGAGCAGACTTTCGAGTTGCCACTGAGGCATGAATAAACCGGGTGTCTCACCTACCTAACAACATATAACCAACGAAGGTATCATTCCCCCGTTGGCAACGTTTTTACTTTTTCACAAGTTATTATACTATAATGTCTATCTAGATCTTTGTAAATAATAACACTCACTATCTGATATTATTTCCTCACAGGGAACACGAAGAATCGTAGAGTGAATCGCTCCTACAATCTTGTTAGTACCTGTTGCTTTCTATTGCTGGATGCAAACCTGTTTTATGTTAATGAGTGTCTAGAACCTATATGCAGAGGAGCAACAATAAAGCAGATGAATCGGCTATCCAAGTGCTGGATGCGGTGGATGTCTTCAACGAACGAACTGACAACAGGATATCCTCCAATGAGACTGCACAAAGAGAAATAGTAATTAAGTCACTTGTTTCTACCGAGATGTGCTTAGTGTCAGATGCTTGTTTGTATGAGGGACCATATGAGTCGGCTAATGATTAGAACAAGATTGACCTTAAATAAGACTGGGCAAAAACCAAACATGAATCCCTCGATTATAATTCAATATGCTCACTCGATCATGGCGCTGATCTATTCTTTCTATATTTGACTTATGGTCATATATATATATATACGTTAACTAGACCATGATTTGGTGGTGGTGATTTATGTATGTCCACTTTTATGCTATTTTTTCTGCTATGTAACAAAGATCAAATGTAAATATATCGATTTGTAATTCAATTATCTCACTCAATCATGGTGATGCTCTATTATTTGCTATATTTGACTCACCATCAATCTATCTATCTATGCGTTAACTAGACTATTATTAGGTGGTGGTAATTTAAGTATATCCACTTTTATGATAATTTATAGTCTATTGTAGTATTTTTCTGTTATTAAGAGTTTGTATGAACCCTAGAGGTAGTCATATTATCTAGTGTTGGCATCACATGAGTTGGCTAATGATTAGAACAAGATGACCTTTAACGCATATAATCTCCATGGATATAAAAAGCATAATTAAGTTTCGTATGATACCTAGGGTGTGTTCAGTTCGGGAATGAAGTGGAAAAGAATGTCTTGGTTCCATTCCACTTGAATTGGTCTGTTCCGTTCTTGTGTTTGGTGAAAGGATCGTATGGGCACCTAGAGGGGGGGGGGTGAATTGGTGCTACTTTAAATTTTCTTCTTTTTCAAATTAGGGTTTGACAATAAGGTAAATTCTCTAGATAATGCAACTAAGGTGAATTTACTTATATGACAAACATGCACAAGTAAACACACACTAAGCAAGAGCAAGTAGGTAAAGTGTGGTAAAAGATAGAAGTAACCAAAGAGGTGGACGCGGAGACACAATGATTTGTTTCCCGTAGTTCCTTCCTTTTGAGGGGAAGTACGTCTACGTTTGGAGAGGAGGTGGTATCAAACCACCTACGCCGCAAAAGGCCTCCCTTGTTCTCCGATGAACCTCACCCCAACGGGATCGGTCCACCTTCCACTATATTGGCGAACTTCAAGGTGGAAGCCGGCACCTTTACAAGTTTGGGGCACACATCCACAACTTAATTGGAGGCTCCCAAATACAAGCAAGCTGTCAAGACAATCAAAGACAAGTTTGTAAGAACCAAATCTAGAACTAGGGTTTCCAAGAAAACACTAGAACAAAGGGGCCCTCAAGTGAATGAGGGGGAAATGAAGATCTCTTTTGGTGAAGTAGTAGATCAAGGCCTCCTCCTTCGATTCCCCAAAGATCAAGGACTTTGGGTGGTGGATTGAGGAGATCTTGAGGATTTGGTGGCTCCAATGGTGGTCTTGACTTTAATGAAAATGAGCACCTTGTCCCAAGGTAGGTGGAGGGGTATTTATACCCCTTGGAGAAATCTGGCTGTTGGAGCAATAAATGCACCGGTACTACCGGTACTCAAGCGGTAGTACCGGTTGCAAGCGGTACTACCGTTCCAGTACCGGACTAGGTACCGGAGATGCAGTTGTTGGTCGAGCCAGCTTCAGTTCTGCCCGGTACGCCCCTGCGGTACTACCCCCAAGCGGTAGTACCGGTTGGAGCGGTAGTGCCTCTCCACGGTACAGGGTGGTACTGAGGAAAAACCATCCCTCCCACCCTTGCACGGGTCCAACCGGTACTAGGACCGGTAGTACCGGTGCCAAGCGGTAGTACCGGTCAGTTTTCTGGTACTACCGGTTGGCACAATGACTTTAGGCAAGGGAAAATGGGCAAGTCAATATTTTTGCCACAATCTATCAAACATGTGATACACTTAGCACACGATTAGACCGATAAGTGTGTTTTTATCAAACATCAAAATCAGAAGAATAGGAAATGCTCTTTCAATCTCCCCCTTTTTGGTGTTTGATGACAACACACTTTTGCAAGATGATTTTATGAAGAAACTCATGGCATTTGTAAAATAGAGACGCCCCCCCTAGTGTCGTGGTGGTATCACGACATATGCCATGGGTAGGCTAAAGTTGGGACCGATGGACGTGGAGGAATCCGGGGAGGGATGATGCGGTGAAGACTGCACTCGTATGAACAAAGAGAAATACAACGTATTTTGGATTGAAGCTCTTAAGTGGAGATAACACCTCATTCTATACCTCTAATCTCTTATAATCTTGCCATACTTGTGGCTACAATCATGCTCCTTGAGCTGTATCTCCTATGCTTCTATCTAGGTCCCTCTATGAGAGTGGAGGAAGAAGAAGAAGGAGAGCTCCTATTGAGCAAAGAGGAGAGGAGCCCTTCGGGGGCCACCCCTCTAATGATCCCCCTGGTGCTCCTTATAAAGGGGAGCCCAAGGGAAAATTCTTGTGCTTCACGCTTAGCATCTAGATGGCATATTCTGGGCATCCTCCAGAGATGCTGAGCATATGCCTTGGCATCTTTGGAGATGCCAGGCATATTCCCTAGCATCTTATTTGATGCCAAGAGCATATCCCTAGCATCTTCTTGGATGCCATTGGCATATTCCCTAATGCACGTGTCAGTCTGAGCCATGGGCGTCCCAAGACTGACACGATACTTGATGAGCTTGCCCTGGTTTGATAATGAGCCGCCGTAGATGTTCTGAAGGCTCCTGGAGGTGAATAATGGGGTGCTTGGATCTTTATACCTCGGCCCAAACGCCCTGGGCCAAGAGGAAATTCGGCTTGCCCTGTAGTTGATTCGGCCTGGAGATCCAAGCACTCGACCCAGTTCTAGGGCAGAGCAAGAAGCCCAGCCGAGTCATATTAGTCGGCCCAGGGTGCTGGCAGCCCGGCCGGGCGGACCTCGTGCGGCCTGGGCGAGTTTAGGGTGCACAGTCCCGTGGTGGGCCGCACTGTGTCCACCTCGGCCCACCTGGGTGTGCTGTGTGTTGCTGAGCAGGGACGAAACCCGTGGCGGGCCGAGCTGTGCCTGCCTCGGCCCACCCGGGGGAGCTAGGCGACGCGGGCGACGGGATTCGTCGGGGTGAGCTCTTGGCGACGCAGGAGCGCTGACTCGGCGGGAGTTCCTGGCGGGTACCTCAGTGGGAGCTGGAGTGATGGGCCGGGATAGTAATTCGGCCCGAGCTGGGCCCCTCTTATTCGGTGTACATTATCTTTTATTCGGCTTTGGCCTTGATAATTCGGCCCAGGGGAGCAGGATCAGGCCCGGGCGGTTCTGACCAGGCCGAGTTATACTTAACTCGGCCCAAGCTGGTTTTACTCCTCTTTCTTTTAGCTTTTTACATATCTTTTCACCCATTCTTTCTACAAAAACCGTTTATTCATTTACTCTGATCTCCTTATAGCACAACTCTGGGGTACCTGGGGTCATATCCCCGACATTAGTCCCCGAGGCTATGTGGGACTTGTAGAGTCGCGCATAAACTTTAATTTTAAATATTCCCAGAGTTGTTTTTTTGACTTATTGCACCTTTGTTGTATACTTATATGTCTTATAATCCTTTTGAGCAAGTTTTTGACTACTGGCGTTCTCGGGCATTGGCCATAACCCCTTTGGGTAAGTTTTTGGATTTTTGGCCTTCTTGGGCATTGGTCATAACCCCTTTGGGTAAGTTTTTGTACTTCTGGCCTTCATGGGAACTGGTCATAACCCCTTTGGGTAAGTCATGAGTTCTGGCCTTCTTGGGCACTGCTCTCTTAACCTCTATGGGTAAGTTATGAGTTCTGGCCTTATTGAGGACTGCTCTTTTAACCTCTTTGGGTAAGTTATGAGTTCTGGCCTTATTGGGCACTGCTCTTTTAACCCATTTGGGTAAGTTATGAGTTTTGGCCTTATTGGGCACTGCTCTTTTAACCCCTTTAGGTAAGTCATGAGTTTTGGCCTTCTTGGGCACTGCTCTTTTAACCTCTTTGGGTAAGTTATGAGTTTTGGCCTTATTGGGCACTGCTCTTTTAACCTCTTTGGGTAAGTTATGAGTTCTGGCCTTATTGGGCTCTGCTCTTTTAACCTCTTTGGGCAAGTCATGAGTTCTGGCCTTATTGGGCACTGCTCTTTTAACCTCTTTGGGTAAGTTATGAGTTCTGGCCTTATTGGGCTCTGCTCTTTTAACCTCTTTGGGCAAGTCACGAGTTCTGGCCTTATTGGGCACTGCTCTTTTAACCTCTTTGGGTAAGTCATGAGTTCTGGCCTTATTGGGCACTGCTCTTTTAACCTCTTTGGGTAAGTTATTATCCGAGTCATCTGATTTGAAATCCGAGTTACTTTACTCAAAATTGACTTTATGTCTTAAGTCTGAGTCCTCTGACTCAAATCCGAGGTATATGACTCAAATCCGAGTTAACTCATTCCAAATCCGAGTTACTTTACTCAAAATTGACTTTATGTCTTAAGTCTGAGTCCTCTGACTCAAATCCGAGGTATATGACTCAAATCCGAGTTAACTCATTCCAAATCCGAGTTACTTTACTCAAAATTGACTTTATGTCTTAAGTCTGAGTCCTCTGACTCAAATCCGAGGTATATGACCCAAATCCGAGTTATCTCATTCCAAATCCGAGTTACTTTACTCAAAATTGACTTTATGTCTTAAGTCTGAGTCCTCTGACTCAAACCCGAGGTATAGGACTCAAATCCGAGTTAACTCATTCCAAATCCGAGTTACTTTACTCAATTTTGACTTACATCTCAAATCTGAGTCATTTGACTCAAATCCGAGGTATATGACCCAAATCCGAGTTATCTCTTTCCAAATCCGAGTTACTTTACTCAATTTTGACTTACATCTCAAATCTGAGTCATCTGACTCAAATCCGAGGTATATGACCCAAATCCGAGTTATCTCATTCCAAATCCGAGTTACTTTACTCAATTTTGACTTACATCTCAAATCTGAGTCATCTGACTCAAATCCGAGGTATATGACCTAAATCCGAGTTATCTCATTCCAAATCCGGGTTATTTTACTCAATTTTGACTTACATCTCAAATCTGAGTCATCTGACTCAAATCCGAGGTATATGACTCAAATCCGAATCATCTATTTGCCACGATATAACTTGATTTGGCGTGATGACGATAATTTGCCTTTGATATGGATCCAAGATATAGATCCGAGATTAAGTTTTGGGATATGATAGTAGGGCTAACCACTGAGAGATGTGATTCGAGATGTAGATATGAGATATAGATTCGAGATATGATAAGCTGGCCAATAGTCATCCGAGATATGGGATAACCTGGCAAGAGGGTGAAATATCAATCCGAGTCATAACATAACCTGGCAATCTGGCGAACTGAATAAAGCTTCGGCCCGAATCAGAGATATGATTAGTACGCCGAGTCTGAATACAAATACGAATTACAATATACCCTGGCAAGCTGAATCAAATGTTAGTCCGAATCAGAGATAATCTACTGAGTTGAGTTAAAGGTTAATCCGAAGCATAAATAAATTGACTCAAATTATATCCGAATCATCAATAAGCTGGCCGGTAAGCTGAGTTAAAGGACAATCCAAAGCATAAATAAACTGATTCAAATTCTGTCTGAATCATAAATAAGCTGACTCAAATTCTATCCGAATTATAAATAGGCTGACTCAAATCTTATCCGAATTATAAATAGGCTGACTCAAATCTTATCCGAATCATAAATATGCTGACTTAAATTCTGTCTGAATCAGCAATAAGCTGGCTGGTGGGCTGAGTTAAAGGTCGGTCCAAAGCGTAAATAAACTAACTCAAATTCTATCTGAATCATCAATAAGCTGGCTGACGAGCTGAGTTAAAGGTTAATCCAAAGCATACATAAACTGACTCAAATTCTATCTGAATCATCAATAAGCTGATTCAACTTCTATCCGAGTTATAAATAAGCTGGCTGGTGCGCTGAGTTAAAGGTCAATCCAAAGCATAAATAAACTGACTCAAAATCTATCTGAATCACAAATAAGCTGATTCAACTTCTATCCGAGTTATAAATAAGCTGACTCAAATACAGATCTAAATCAACATAATGTTCTCTTAATCCAAAGGTGACTCTACGGATAAGTTGACTAGTCCCCGGGTTAAGTTATTTTCTCCCCGGGTTGAAGGATTGAGTGTAGGTGGCTGAGTTATCTAGCACTTACAGTATACTTGGAGAAGTGTTTGAGTGAGTCTTGCTAGGTCATACCTGCCCTGTTGAGTTACCTGGTACTTACAGTAAGCTTGGAGTAGTGCTTGAGTCCTTCTTGCTGAGTCTTACATGCTTTGATGAGTTAGACTTGGAGAGCCTCTGCGCTTACCTCTTTGTTCTCTGTTGGCTTGGTGGAGCTGAATGAGCCCTATGAGGAAGAAGTTGATGAAGATGTTCCCGTCCGGATGGAAACCCAACCAACGCCACTAGAGGCCCCACAGTGGGCGCCAAATGTCGTGGTGGTATCACGGCATATGCCATGGGTAGGCTAAAGTTGGGACCGATGGACGTGGAGGAATCCAGGGAGGGATGATGCGGTGAAGACCGCACTCGTATGAACAAAGAGAAATACAACGTATGTTGGATTGAAGCTCTTAAGTGGAGATAACACCTCATTCTATACATCTAATCTCTTATAATCTTGCCATACTTGTGGCTACAATCATGCTCCTTGAGCTGTATCTCCTATGCTTCTATCTAGGTCCCTCTATGAGAGTGGAGGAAGAAGAAGAAGGAGAGCTCCTATTGAGCAGAGAGGAGAGGAGCCCTTCGGGGGCCTCCCCTCTAACGATCCCCCTGGTGCTCCTTATAAAGGGGAGCCTAGGGGACAATTCTTGTGCTTCACGCTTAGCATCTAGATGGCATATTCTGGGCATCCTCCAGAGATGCTGAGCATATGCCTTGGCATCTTTGGAGATGCCAGGAATATTCCCTAGCATCTTATTTGATTCCAAGAGCATATCCCTAGCATATTCTTGGATGCCATTGGCATATTCCCTAATGCACGTGTCAGTCTGAGCCATGGGCGTCCCAAGACTGACACGATACTTGATGAGCTTGCCCTGGTTTGATAATGAGCCGCCGTAGATGTTCTGAAGGCTCCTGGAGGTGAATAATGGGGTGCTTGGATCTTTATACCTCGGCCCAAATGCCCCGGGCCAAGAGGAAATTCGGCCTGCCCTGTAGTTGATTCGGCCTGGAGATCCAAGCACTCGGCCCAGTTCTAGGGCAGAGCAAGAAGGCCCAGCCGAGTCATATTAGTCGTCCCAGGGTGCTGGCAGCCCGGCCGGGCGAACCTCGTGCGGCCTGGGCGAGTTTAGGGTGCACAATCCCGTGGTGGGCCGCACTGTGTCCACCTCGGCCCACCCGGGTGTGCTGCGTGTTGCTGAGCAGGGACGAAACCCGTGGCGGGCCGAGCTGTGCCTGTCTCGGACCACCTGGGGGATCTAGGCGACGCGGGCAACGAGATTCGTCGGGGTGAGCTCTTGGCGACGCAGGAGCGCTGACTCGGCGGGAGTTCCTGGCGGGTACCTCGGCGGGAGCTGGAGGAGTGATGGGCCGGGATAGTAATTCGGCCCGAGCTGGGCCCCTCTTATTAGGTGTACATTATCTTTTATTCGGCTTTGGCCTTGATAATTTGGCCCAGGGGAGCAGGATCAGGCCCGGACGGTTCTGACCAGGCCGAGTTATACTTAACTGGGCCCAAGCTGGTTTTACTCCTCTTTATTTTAGCTTTTTACATATCTTTTCACCCATTCTTTCTACAAAAACCGTTTATTCATTTACTCTGATCTCCTTATAGAACAACTCTGGGGTACCTGGGGTCATATCCCCGACACCTAGATGAGTAGAAACAAACCTCCCCCTCTATTTTACAAACCCAACATAAGTGCACAAATATAGATACTAGCATTTGAAACCATACCTTTGCACAATAACTTCTGATGAGAAATATATATACAATGGATAACGCATATCATCACAAGATGGATCCATGAAATAAACCACATAGTCTCACAAGATGGATCCACGACATAACCACATAGTCTCAACCATACATAGAGTTCACACATAAAATAGAAGGAAATCAAAGTTCACAAGCAATAAAAGGATCAAAGTAAGAACGAGCTTGTGACTTCCCATGCAACACCCGTGCCTAAAGTGCAACTTCTCCCCCTTTGGCATCAAGACGCCAAAAAGGAACAAGTGCAAGACTACCGTCCCGAAAGTCAATCCTCCTCCTCATCATCAAAGTCCTCCTCGTAGGGGGGTGGAGCGCGGTGCGAGGAAGAGACATAATCGTCCCACTGGCTATGTTGAGAGATCCACTGTTCTTCAGGGGTGATGTTGGTCTCGGACCCCTCAGAGACTGTCAAACCTTGGGCTGCCATCATGTCCTTCTGCCGAGCACTAGCTTTCTTGGCATACACATGCGCCTAATACATGCGCTTCTGGTTGTCAACTTGGAAGCAGAAGATCTTCTTGAGCTTGGCCTCCATCCTCTTGGCCCAAGAGGGCTTGGCATTCTTGCGGCGGGAGACAACATAGTCTGTGTCACGACCACTGTCAGCATCCTCAGATTCATCCTCTTCATCCTCTTCCGCCACAACACGGGGTTTAGCGTGCTTCTTGATCTTGAGTGCCTTGGGCCGGTGCACAATGAGAGGACGAGTGGATAGGGTCCTAGCAATGGGAGGGCACTTGGACACAATAAGGGCCATGATGTATGGAGCAAATGGTGGAACCCTCCGAGAGTATGCAGCAGCAACCATCTCATTCCATATATAATCTGTCACATCAAGAGCGGTGCCTGAGTCGCGGTTGAGGAAGGTGTTGAACATCAAGTCAATATAAAAGCCATGTATCTCATCCTTGTTGCCCGCACGAGGAGCAACAGTCTCACGGAAAATGCGATGGAGAATGCCATACGTGGGGAGAAGATCCTTGATCTTGCCAGCAACCCCATGGCCCTGGATATACAGAGGTGTAAGGACATCCTTCTTGGAGGGGTGATCCCACAAGTGACATCGGAAACCACAAGGAATGTCCCGGCCGCGATCTTCATACCCCAATATTGCAGCAAACTCCGCAAGTGTGGCTTCCTTGACTGCACCTTGTGTCATCCAAGTGATCTTCCGAGTGCTGCTAGTGTGGAAATGTGCAGTGGCATAGAACTGCGCAATGAGGAGTGGCTCGTAGTCATACTGGAACTCCATGATAGGGAACAATCCAAGGTTAGAGCAGATTTCCTTGGATTCGGCAAAATAGTCAAGGTTCTTGTTGATGTGCTCCATGTCAATCCATAGCTGAGGCACCACCATCTGAATATTTGTCATAAGAACCTCATGATAGATGCGCTATTGGAAATCATTTTAGAATAGACTGTCTTCTCTGTCCTCGTCACGGTTGCGGGAGTATGCATTGTCAATCTTGAGAGCCCGAAACTCAGACTCAGAAATGTCAGACATTTTCCTTGGCCCTGATGGCCATGAGATGTAACTCTTGGTGCGCCCCGAGGAAGGGGACGAGAAGGGGGAGCGTTCCCATTCCCAGCAGAGCGCTTGGTGACCCCCTCACGACCCCCACGGCCACCTCGAGTGGCAGGCAACTTTGAACGATGTCTTGGCTATGGTATAACTTCTTCCTCAGACTCCGTCTCTTCCTCAACAATCTCACGGCTAGCTTTGGAGCGCTTACGCGCACCCCTAGAACCACCTGCATCTGTGAAAGCACGAGGGAGAATAACAAGGGGGTAAGTGCACAAGATTCACAAAGGAACAAAGGAGAATCCAATATTTATCAGAAAAGTTGAGGTCAGTTGGTACCGGTACTACCGGACCTGACGACCGGTAGTACCGCTTGCAAGCGGTAGTACCGGAAAAAATTCCGGTACTACCAGTTGAACGGTACAGGTTCATCAGATCTGGTAGAAATGGACCAAAATAGACTTCAACAATCTATAAATAACCGACTCTACTAGGTAACAAGGGAAGTGTATGGAAGTACAACCTCACAACATGTCAATTTCTTCACAAATCTAAGAAAAACCTAGATCTAATAAGGAAATTAAAAGGAGAGAGAAAGGGCGGTTGTACCGGGATCCATGGCGGTGGAAAAGGAGGGGGAGCCCGCCAAGAGGCCGAATCCAAGGAGGATCCGGGGAGAGGAGGGCGCGACAGGGCTCCGGCGGCGGCGCAGGTATGTGTGGAGGACGTGGGGAAGAACATGGCACTGATGGGTGCCTCCCCACACTCAGCCAATATATACCAGAATTCGCCGACCGGTAGTACCGGTTCCTGAAGCGTGTACCGCTTGAGAGCGGTAGTACCGGTGTAGCAATCGGTAGGACCGGTGACCGGTAGTACCGGCCATGTGGGTGGTAGTACCGCTCCTGGAGCAGTTTCCAGGACATGACCTGGGAACCACCCAGGTCCGGTAGTACTGCTCATACACCCAGTAGTACCGGTCCCACCTGATTCCAAGGCCAGGGAAAAATGGGGGATTCTTGTGCGGATTGAGAGAGGGTTTTTGAGGGAGTAGAAGGGCTGGGGTTGAGATAATTTTATTGGGAAGCACATGCACTCTAAAAATCAAGATAAAGATGTCGAAAACCAAACTAGAGTGCATGAGACTAAGATCAATGAAAACAACTCAAAGGATGACAAACACGAGTAAAACCAACCTCTCGAAAGGGAGAGGGCGGTGGCCGAGGCCACCATATATGAGTATACTCGGCTTGGCACCACGAATATATATCTTGGGTCCATTACCGAAACTCATCATTTAAGCTCACATATCACAAAATGATATTAAGATGAATGATTTTATTGCTTTGGGCATAATGGGGGGATGGATAGTCCAATAAATTAGGACCGCATTCCCCCTATATCCATGCCTACACCTAAACCAAATATGGGTCGAATCATAGGTGAGAATGCAAGAAAATCAAGTCAAGCTCCTTGAATCTACGATATTTAGTTCATTCCTCAAATAGCAAAACCTTGCTTCATCAAGTGGCTTAAGATATCGGCAAGTTGATCTTTGGTTGACACATATGATAAATCAATATCACCTCGAGCAACATGATCTCTAATGAAGTGATGGCGAATCTCAATATGCTTTGTCCTTGTGTGATCCACCGGGTTGTAGGAAATCTTGATGGCACTTTCATTGTCACATAGAATAGGCACTTTGTCACAATGGACACCGTATTCCTTTAAAGTTTTCCTCATCCATAGTAATTGGGTGCAAGCACTATCAACTGCCACATACTCGGCTTCGGCGGTGGAGAGAGATATACAATTTTTCTTCTTAGAAGACCAACATACCAAGGACCTACCAAGGAATTGGCAAGCCTCGGATGTTGATTTTCTATCATCCTTATCACCCACCCAATCCGAATCCGTGTATCCACAAATATAAAATGTTGAGCCTCGAGGATACCAAAGACCATAAAATGGGGTGTGAACTAAATATCAAAAGATTCTCTTGACCGCCATTAAATGGCTTCCTTTATGAGCCGCTTGATATCTTGCACACACACCTACACTCAACACAATATCGGGTCTAGATGTACAAAGGTAAAGCAAAGAACCAATCATAGACCGGTATACCTTTTGATCCACATCTTTACCATTTGGATTTTGTTCTAGATGAGTCTTTGTAGCCATGGGAGTAGGAGCTCCATTTAAATCTTGCATGTTGAATATCTTGAGCATATATTGTGTATACTTGGCTTGATTGAAGAATATCCCTCCTCTAACTTGCTTGATCTCAAAACCAAGAAATACTCTTAATTCCCCCATCAAAGACATCCGGAACCTACTAGTCATAAGCTTTGAGAATTCATCATTAAAAGCTTTGTTAGATGATCCAAAGATAATATCATCAACATATATTTGGCATACAAAAAGCTCCCCATTGACTTTCTTAGTAAAAAGATTGGGATCGATTTTCCCAACCTCAAATCCACGGTCAAACAATAACTCTCTAAGGTTCTCATACCACGTGCGTGGGGCTTGCTTGAGCCCATAGAGCGCCTTATCAAGTTTGTATACATGGTTTGGGAAGTTGCGGTCCTCAAATCCCCGGGGTTGCTTAACATATACCAACTCATTTAATGGACCATAAAGAAATGCACTCTCTACATCCATTTGTTGCAACTTGAAGTTATGATGTGCCGCATAAGCAAGAAGGATACAGATGGACTCAAGGCGTGCCACAGGTGCATAAGTCTCTCCATAGTCAATGCCTTTAATTTTAGAGTACCCTTGTGCAACCAATCTAGCCTTGTTCCTTACTATAATTCCATGCTCATCTTGCTTGTTTTTGAATATCCACTTTGTTCCAATAACATTGTGGCACTCCTTTGGCTTCTCAACTAACTTCCATACTTTGTTTCTCTCAAAGTTGTTGAGCTCTTTGTGCATAGCTTCTAACCAATCCGAATCTTCAAGAGCTTCCCACACTTCCTTAGGTTCAATCATGGAGATGTGTGCTTGGTGTTCACTGAACCTCCTCAATTGTGCTCTTGTGGAAAAGCCTTTCCTTAGGTCACCAACTACATTTTGTAGAGAGTGGTCTCTTAATTCCAACATTCTTTCCTTTCTAGCTTCACAACGAGCGTGGATCTCCGTGTTTTTTCTTGGGGGACCCTCTTCATCATTTTGGTCCTCGTATTGACCATCAACTTGACCTTGATCATCATCGGAATCATTCTCTTCATCTAGAGGCAAAGATTGACCTTGGTCTTGATCAAGTGCTCTTCTAGCATCAATTTGAGCTTGTCTCAAAGCAGTTTGTACGGATCTTCCTTGAGTAATTGCCTTGGAACCACTTGACATCCTGGCGAATGAATCAAGCTCCCCTTGACTAGAGTTGTCACTATGATCATCATGTTGAGGGTCCACATCTTGTCTTTGGCTTGAGTCATTGTCCTCCTCGGTGGATGGAGCTTGTTGATGTTGTGAAGATGAGGGCTCCACTTGAGTGGAGCATAGTTCTTCTAGATTCGCCATAAGGGGTTCCTCAACGGGGCGGATATATCCCACATCCATTCTTCCTATGGCATCCTGAGGCATTTCATCATCTACATCACAAGCATCAACACGCCCCCCTTGGGGACCATCATATTCTTCGAAGGTCACACTACAATATTCTATGACGGCACCTGAGAGCTTATCATAGATTCTATAAGTGTGAGATTCGAGACCATAGCCAACAAAAATACCCTCTAATGCTTTTGACTCGAATTTGGACAAACGAACACCTTTTATGAGATAGAAACACTTACAACCGAACACCCTAAAGTAAGATATGTTGGGCTTGTTACCGGTAAGTATTTCATATAGAGTCTTGTTGATTTCTTTACGGAGGTAGAGCCGGTTTGAAGCATGGAAAGCGGTGGAGATTGCTTCGGCCCAAAATTTGTATGGAGATTTAAACTCCGCCAACATGGTCCTAGCCATCTAAATAAGAGTATGGTTCTTCCTTTGGCCACACCATTTAGTTGAGGGGTGTATGCAGCGGAATATTGATGTTTTATCCCCTCATCACTAAGGAAATCATTCAAGGTGTAGTTCTTGAACTCGGTGCCGTTGTCGCTTCTTATAATCAACACGGGAAGGTTGTATTGACGTTGAACCATGTTGATGAAGTCAATGAAGGTCTTTTGTTTCTCACTCTTCAACCTGAAGAAATAAACCCAAGAGTATCTTGAAAAGTCATCAACAATCACCAAACAATATTTCTTCCCACCAAGGCTTGCATGAGATGGAGGACCAAAGAGGTCCACATGGAGGAGCTCCAAGATCTTGGTTGACTTGATGCGATTCTTAGGCTTGTGAGGAGCATCATGCATCTTCCCTAGAACACATGCCCTGTAAACACGATCTTTGGCAAAGGAAACATTTTCTTTTAGTCCAACAATATGGCCCTCCTTGTGGAGACTTTGCAAAGTTATCATATTGACATGGGCTAGTCGGCGATGCCATAACCAACCCACATCAGCCTTTCCGAATAAGCACATCACACTTGTAGTGGTTTGCCCCGAAAAGTCCACCACATACAAGTCATGTTCGACGTACCCAACGAAAGCGACCTTGAGAGACTTGCTCCACAAGAGGACCACAATATCATCATCTATAAAGACAGCAAAGACCATCTTTCCAAGAGCACAGACTGAAAGTACATTGTAACCAAGGGTCTCAACAAGCATGACGTTCACGAGTGTAATGCCATGAGCAACCACTACCTTGCCGAAACCCATTACCTTAGACTTTGACTTGTCGGCATATGTAACAGATATTTGATCATCATTTGGCCTTAGATCTTGAACAATAGAAGAGCTTCCGGTCATATGACTTGTGCAACCACTATCGAGCACCCACTTTGACCCTCCGGAAGCATATGTCTACAAAAGATCAAGCTAATTTTTAGGTACCCATTTTTGAATGGGTCCTATTTTGTTAGAAACAAGGGTCTTGGGAACCCAAATAGACCAAGCAATATAACCATCATATGGGCCAACATATTGTGCATACACATCACCATAATAATAACGCATTAGAACATAGTGAGGGTTAACACTTCCCGCAAAGTTATCATGAGACATAGTTTTACCACTTGTGGTCTTACTATCCACAATGGCCTTGTTGGTCTCTTGTGTGGGTTTGGCCTTCTTCTTCTTGTTTTTATTTTTCTTCTTGGTTTTGGAGACAAAACCAATGCCCCCTTTATCACCACTAGGCCTTTGCTTACTCAAAATATCATCAATGGACTTGTTGCCTTGTGGAAATGTGGCCTTGGCTAGCTCCCCCTTCGACCTAGCATTTTCTTCAAGAATATTTGTACTACTAGATGGAATGAAGTTACTAGGTGAAGAAGTATTGGCCAATTGAGTTTGAAGCATTTCATGGGACTTTGTGAGTGACAAGAGTTCACTTTCCAAAGCCTTGTGAGCCTTGTTAAGCAAACTAAAGTCCTCGGCTAGTTTTTCATGAACCACACAAAACTCAATCTTGTCCTTTTTAGCCCTTTTCTATTTAGAAATAGCATGATCACGCTCTTTGATGAGTTTATTAACAATTATTTCATTTGCCTCATCAAGCCCTTCAAGTTTTAATTCAAGTGACATCCTAGTCTCTTGTTCTTCTTCTAGAGCATTGTTTAAAGCCTCTAGTTCACTCATGTGTTCATGCCCAAGTTTACATCTTACATCTAGGAGTTCTTGAGTGTGGGAAAGTTGATCTAAGATGTTACCAAAATGTATCTTAGCATCTCCTTGTAGGTTAGTCATAAACTCACGAAAGCAATTAATTCCCTTTTAACATCAAGAGACATCTCATCATCAGTTTCATCATTAGCTAAGGGAGTGGAGCAAGATGATGAGGATACCTCCGTTCCTCTTGCCATAAGGTAAGTGACGTTATTGATGGGAGAATTCTCGTTTGGAGAATCGAAGAGTGATAATGTCGGAGTAGAAGTAGTGGCTAGAGCGGCCACACCATTATAAGTTCCCTCTTCCTCATCTTCATCATCTTCATTGTCGGAGGAGTATTCTTCATGAGTGATCAAGACAATTTCTCTCGACTTATTTTTGATGGGATTCTTCTTGATGAAGGGTTTCTTGTAAGGGGCCTTGGAAGCTAACTTTGGCACTAGATTGCCACCATGATCTTCTCTTCTCTCATAGGGACAACTGGCCAAGAAGTGATTTCTGTCGCCACAGTTGTAGCAAGTTCTCAATCTTGGCATATTGCCTCTTAGTCCATTGGGGTTGATTTTTTGTTTCATTTCCATCTTGGCCTTCTCGGGGTTCTTCCAGAAGTTGTTTGCATAGAAGGCCATATATTGACCATGAAACTTCTTGACATCTTCTAGATTGCTCATGCATAGGCCATCATCACTGTCATCACCATCCACATGTTCAACAACTTTGGCTTTCAATGCAACATTGACAACATTGCTCATACCAAGGGCGCGCGCACGGGAATCTTTGGCATTCTTGGAGGAATCTTTGAAAGCGGCCATATCTTGCATAAGTTCATTGGAGGTCATGAGATGGTAGTTGTGTCTTCCTTGTAGGCTCTTCAAGTCGGTGGGCTCAAAGGGCATGAGTGCACTCACATATTTCCTTTTTATCCATGCATCATCCACATGTGAGGCACCCATGTTTCTAAAGGTGGTGACGGTGGTCTTGAGCCTTCGGTACATGTCTTCATGATCTTCACCTTCAATCATGTAGAAGCCTTCGGCTTCATTGCTTAGTGCATCATACCGATTCCTCCTCATACTCTCATTTCCAACAAATAATACAGCAAGGGCAACCCAAGCTTCCTTGGCAATGCTAAAGTGCTCAATGTGTGGATAATCCTTTGTCCCCAATCCTTGTTGAATCATATGCAAAGCAGTGGCATTGAGTTGACTATTGACAACCTCTCTTCTTGTCAAGTTGTTTGGATCCCCAATAAAGAGTCCATGCTCGATGATGTTCCATAGTTCAATGCAAGAGCTGCGCATATGAGTTCTCATTAGTGATTGCCATTGAGCAAAAGTAGAAGATTCTTCAAGCTTAGGTGGGTCACCTCTATTGTATACATGAGGGTGAGGGATTGGAGGGTCGGGAGAGTACCATGAATCACGGTGCTCACCCTGTTGGAGATATGCCCTAGAGGCAATAATAAAGGTGGTTATTATTATATCTTTGTGTTTATGATAAATGTTTACATTCATGCTATAATGGTATTAACCGGAAACATTAATACTTGTGTGATTTGTAAACTAAATTAGAGTCCCTGGTAAAGCCTCTTTATAATACTAGCTTGTTGATTAATAGATGATCGTGATTTCTCGATCATGAACATTGAGATGTTATTAATAACAAGACCATATCATTAGGAGAATGGTATGATGGACATACTCCTATAGATAAGCGTAGCATTAAGATCAAGTCATTTCAATAGTTCGTTTGCTAAAAGCTTTCTGATACATAGTAACCTAATTCCTTCGACCATGAGATCTTGTTAATCACCATCACCGGAAGGATGCTTTGATGACATCAAACACCACACCATAACTGGGTGTCTATAAAGGCGGCATTGAGTGTTCAGAAAGTATGGGTTGAGGCACATGGATCAAGAGTGGGATTTGTCCATCCATATGACAGATAGATAAACTCTGGTACCTCTTGGTGGAATGTCATCCAATTAGCTTGCAAGCATGTGACTGACTCACAAGGGATCACATATCACGGGAACGAGAAAAGAGTACTTATCGGTAACGAGGTTGAACTAGGTATGCAGAGATACCGACGATCAAAACCTTGGATAAGTAAACAATCGCGAGACAAAGGGAAATTGGTATCGTATGTAAGTGGTTCATTCGATCGCAAAGTAATCGTAGAAATATGTGGGAACCATATGAATTTCCAGATTCCTCTATTGGTTATTGATCGAAGAAGTGTCTCGATCATGTCCGCATAATTCACGAATCGTAGGGAGACACACTTAAGGATTCAATGTTGTTTAGTAGATATGGAATGTTAGTAGGGATATCAAATGTTGTTCGGAGTCTCGGATGGGATCAGGGATATCATGAGGAGATCCGGAATGGTTCGGATAATAAGATTCATATAAGGAAAGTCCTATTTCGGAGTTCGGGAAAGTTTCCGATGTTTTCATCGGAGAGGTTCTAGAAGGGTCTAGAAGGTTCACCGGTCCGGAAGGAGAATGGTCCATGAAAGTGTCATGGGTAAGTGGAATGATTGGATCATATCCTAGGTCACATGGTGTGTGAATTTGTAAGAGAGAATTAAAGCTCTAAATTGAAAGTCAAACAGGAGTTTGAAAAGTCAAACTGGAACAATGGTTTCGTAGTGGGAGAGGAAACAAGTCCTTCTCTCAATCCAACTTGGGTTTGGGTTTGGATTCAAACCCATCCCTCCCAAGGCTGCCCCCTCTCATAAATAGAGGGGGAGGACTGCCCCAAAGCACACAAGTCCTAGCCCCTCTCCACCTGCCGCCGCCGGTCCGTCGCCGCCGCCCTAGCCGCCGCCGACACCTCCTCCTCCTCCTCCTCCTCCCGGACTTCTAAACCCTAGATCTCCGGGAAACCCTAATCCACCATAACTCTCACCGGCTTAGGAGAAGCCCTGCGGGATCTTCCCTCTACTTCCGACACCACGCCGTCGTGCTGCCGGAATCGCGAGGAGAGAACTACAACCTCCGCTTCCTGCTGGAACAAGGGATAGGAAGGTCTTCATCGAATACCGAACGTGTGACCGACTCCCGTGTGTCTGTCTCTCCCATCATAGTATAGATTCAATTTACAACGGGCACTTGATAGTTCAAGCATCAACATTGTGGTTCTTGTTCGTAAGTTAGAACGACACTTATTGAAAGCCCCAAACAATATGCAAAGAAAATTAGAAGCGTCTAACTTTGTTTTGCAGGGGTGTGCTCTGATGTGATATGGCCATGATTGTGATTATATATGATGTATGCAATGTTCCTTATTGTAAGTTGGCAACCGGAAGGAGCCATATGGTTGTATTTTAAATTCCGTTAAGACATGCGTGTCTATTCAAAGTAGTTGAAATAGTTGAAGCTGGTGGACGACAACCATGAAACGACGCCATTGACCTTGACACCATACTGGTGATGATGGAGATCATGTTCGTGCTTGAATATGGAGATCGGAAGCACAAGAAGAAAGGCCATATCATATCACATATTATGAATTGCATGTGATGTTAATCCTTTTATTCATCTTGTATTGCTTAGTTCATGATGGTAGAATTATAAGATGATCCCTCAAGCACACAAAATTTCAAGTTTTAAAGTGTTCATCCTTAGTAAGCACCGTTGCCAAAGCTCGTTGTTTCGAAGCACGACGTGATGATCGGGTGTGTTAGATTCTGCGAGTGTATACAACGTGAGCAAACCAGATTTGCTCATGCGGAAGCTAAGGTTTGATCTTGACGAGCCTAGCATGTATAGACATGGTCTCGGAACACGGATCACCAAAAGGTAAAACATGAATCATATAGTAGATATGATGAACATGTTGATTGTTCGCCATTGAAGCTACATCAACTCTCATGATGATCGCTTTTGATGTGGTGGATTTGGTTCGTGTGATCACTAAAAATTTTTAAGGGATATTGTTTTGAGTGGGAGTTCACCTAGATTAATTTAACTATTAATTAGAACTCAATTTGTCATAAATTTAGTCTAAACTATTGCAAATATGTTGTAGATCAATGGCGGCCCCTACCATCAATTTTAATGTGTTCCTAGAGAAAGAAAAGTTGAAAAACAATGGAAGCAACTTCGCAGATTGGTTCCGCAATTTGAGGATTGTCCTTAATGCTGGTAATTTGACCTATGTGCTGGATGCACCACTGGTTGACCCGCCTGCAGCTAATGCTACCGATGAGGTAAAGAATGTTTTCCTCGCTCGGAAGAATCAGTACTCCACAGTTCAGTGTGCTATCTTGTATGGTTTGGAATCGAAGCTTTAGAAAAGGTTTGAGAACCATGACCCACATGATATTGTCCGTGAATTCAAAATGATATTTGAGGCTCACGCGGTAGTTGAGAGTTATGAGGATTCTGAAAAGTTCTTTAACTACAAGATGGAAGAGGGCAGCTCCGTCAGTGAGCACGTGCTTAAGATGTCTGGGCACGCAAGCAAGCTTCAAAGCTTGGGAATAGTGATTCCTAATGCTTTGGGGATTCACCGTGTCCTCCAATCACTACCACCAAGTTACAAGAACTTTGTGATGAACTACAATATGCAAAACATGGACAAGTTGTTTCCAAAACTCTTCTCCATGTTGAAATCTACAGAAGTGGAGATCAAGAAAGAGCACCAAGTGTTTTTGGTGAATAAGACCACCAAATTCAAGAATCAAGGCAAGTCTAAGGAAAAGGGAAACTTCAATAAGGGCGGTAAGAAAGTTACCGCGCCGGCGAAGAAGACCAAGGCTGGGCCTAAGCCTGATACTGAGTGCTTTTACTGCAAGGGAGAAGGTCACTGGAAGCAGAATTGTCCAAAGTACTTGGCGGATTTGAAGAACGACAACATCAAGAAGAAAGGTATATCCGATATACATGTTATTGATGTGTATCTCACTAGTACTCGTAGTAGTGCCTGGGTATTTGATACTGGTTCGGTTGCTCATATTTGTAACTCGAAACAGGTACTGCAGAATAAAGGGAAGCTAGCGAAGAACAAGGTGACGATGCGCGTTGGAAATGGATCAAAGGTTGATGTGATCGCGGTCGGCAAGCTACCTCTTCATCTACCATCGGGATTAGTTTTATACTTAAATAATTGTTATTTGGTGCCTGCGTTGAGCATGAACATTATATCTGGATCATGTTTATTGCGAGACGGTAACTTGTTTAAGTCCGAGAATAATGGTTGTTCGATTTATATGAGTAATATGTTTTATGCACATGCACCTTGGATAGATGGTCTATTCTTATTAAATCTCGATTGTGGAAATACACACATTAATAACATTGAAGCTAAACGTTTGAAATTGAGCGATAACCGACCTATATGTGGCACTGTCGTCTTGGTCATATTGGAGTGAAGCGTATGAAGAAACTCCATTCCGATGGACTTCTTGAATCACTTGAAAGATGCGAAGCATGTCTGATGGGTAAAATGACTAAGACTCCATTTTCTGGTATGATGGAGCGAGCTATGGACTTATTGGAAATCATACATACCGATGTATGTGGCCTAATGAGTGTTGCATCGCGCGATGGTTATCGTTATGTTCTTACCTTCACGGATGACTTGAGTAGATATGAATATATCTATTTCATGAAACATAAGTCCGAAACTTTCGAGAAGTTTAAGGAATTTCAAAGTGAGGTAGAGAATCAACGTAACAAGAAGATTAAATTTCTACGATCTGATAGTGGAGGTGAATATCTAAGTTACGAGTTTGGCGAGAATTTGAAGAAATGCGGAATACTTTCACAATTGACACCGCCGGGAACACCACAGCGTAATGGTGTGTCCGAACGTCATAATCGAACTCTCTTAGATATGGTTCGTTCTATGATGTCACTTACAGATTTAGCGCTATCGTTTTGGGGTTATGCATTAGAAACAGCCGCATTCACTTTAAATAGGGAACCATCTAAATCCGTTGAAACGACACCGTATGAATTGTGGTTTGGGAAGAAACCTAAATTGTTGTTCCTTAAAGTTTGGGGTTGCGAAGCTTATGTAAAGAAGTTACAGCCAGACAAGCTTGAACCCAAAGCGGAAAAATGCGTCTTCATAGGATACCCGAAGGAAACTATTGGGTATACCTTCTATCATAGATCCGAGGGCAAAATATTCGTTGCCAAGAATGGATCCTTTCTAGAGAAGGAGTTTCTCTCGAAAGAAGTGATTGGAAGGAAAGTAGAACTCGACGAGGTTGTTGAACCTTCTCTCAAACTTGCGAGTAGCACAGCACCGGAAGTAGTTCCTGTGGAGCCTACACCAATAAGAGAGGAAGCTAATGATGTTGATCATGAAACTTCGGTTGAAGTTACTACAGAACCTCGAAGGTCAACGAGAACTCGTACCACTCCTGATTGGTATGATCCTGTTATGAGTGTCATGTTGGTGGACAACACCGATGACCCTGCGACATATGAGGAAGCGATGATGAGCCCATATTCCAATAAATGGCAAGAAGCCATGAAATCCGAGATTGGATCCATGTACGAAAACCAAGTATGGACTTTGGTGGACTTACCGGATGGCCGGAAGGCTGTCGAGAACAAATGGATTTTCAAGAAGAAAACAAATGCTGATGGTAATGTTACTGTCTATAAAGTTCGACTTGTCGCAAAAGGGTTTCGAAAAATTCAAGGAGTTGACTACGATGAGTTTCTGACCAGTAGAGAAGCTAAAATCTGTGAGGATTATGTTAGCAATTGCTGCATATTATGTTTATGAGATATGGCAGATGGATGTCAAAACGGCGTTCCTCAATGGAGACATTGATGAAGAGTTGTATATGATGCAACCCAAAGGTTTTGTCGATCCTAAAGATGCTAACAAGGTATGCAAACTTCAACGGTCCATATATGGATTGAAGCAAGCATCCCGAAGTTGGAATCAACGTTTTGATAAGGTAATCAAAAGTTTTGGTTTTATACAAACTTATGGAGAAGCTTGTATTTACAATAAAGTGAGTGGGGGATCTGTAGAATTCTTAATACTATATGTAGATGACATATTGTTGATTAGGAATGATGTATACCTTCTTAATAGTGTCAAGGATTATTTGAATAATAGTTTTTCAATGAAAGATCTTGGTGAAGCAGCTTACATATTAGGCATAAAGATTTATAGAGATAGATCGAGACGCCTAATATCATTGTCACAAAGTACATATTTGGACAAATTTATAAAGAGGTTTGGAATGGAAGATAGCAAGAAAGGGTTCTTGCCCATGTTGCCCAATACGACCTTGAGTAAAACTCAAAGTCCTGCAACGACAGAAGATAGAGAAAGGATGAGTAAGACTCCCTATGCCTCAGCCATAGGATCTCTAATGTATGCCATGCTATGTACTAGACCCGACATTGCATATGCTGTTAGTTTGAGTAGGAGATATCAAAGTGATCCAGGAGTGGATCATTGGACAGCGGTCAAAAACATCCTTAAGTACTTGAGAAGAACTAAGGATATGTTTCTTTCTTATGGAGGTGATGAACAACTCGTTGTTAATGGTTACACCGATGCTAGTTGGAACACCGATCCAGATGATTCTAAATCTCAATATGGATACATATTTACTTTGAATGGTGCAGCAGTTAGCTGGAGGAGTGCAAAGCAAAGCGTTGTGGCGAGATCTTCAACTGAATCAGAATACATAGCTACTTAGGAGGCTTCACAAGAGGCGATATGGATGAAGGAGTTCATTACAGAGCTCGGTGTGGTTCCAAGTGCGCTAGACCCAATGTCTATCTACTGTGATAACATGGGCGCCATAGCCAATGCGCAAGAACCAAGGTCACACAAGAAGCTAAAGCACATCAAGCTACATTTTCACGCTATTCGAGAGCATGTCCAAGATGGTGACATAAAGATTTGCAAAGTACACACAGATCTGAATGTGGCAGATCCGTTGACTAAACCTCTCCCAAGGGCAAAACATGACGAGCACCAAACCGCCATGGGTGTTCGGTATATTACCATGTAATCTAGATTAGTTGACTCTAGTGCAAGTGCTCACCCTGTTGGAGATATGCCCTAGAGGCAATAATAAAAGTGGTTATTATTATATCTTTGTGTTTATGATAAATGTTTACATTCATGCTATAATGGTATTAACCAGAAACATTAATACTTGTGTGATTTGTAAACTAAATTAGAGTCCCTGGTAAAGCCTCTTTATAATACTAGCTTGTTTATTAATAGATGATCGTGATTTCTCGATCATGAACATTGAGATGTTATTAATAACAAGATCATATCATTAGAAGAATGGTATGATGGACATACTCCTATAGATAAGCGTAGCATTAAGATCAAGTCATTTCAATAGTTCGTTTGCTATAAGCTTTCTGATACATAGTAACCTAATTCCTTCGACCATGAGATCATGTTAATCACCATCACCGGAAGGATGCTTTGATGACATCAAACACCACACCGTAACTGGGTGGCTATAAAGGCGGCATTGAGTGTTCAGAAAGTATGGGTTGAGGCACATGGATCAAGAGTGGGATTTGTCCATCCATATGACAGATAGATAAACTCTGGGCCCTCTCGGTTGAATGTCATCCAATTAGCTTGCAAGCATGTGACTGACTCACAAGGGATCACATATCACGGGAACGAGAAAAGAGTACTTATCGGTAACGAGGTTGAACTAGGTATGTAGAGATACCGACGATCAAAACCTTGGATAAGTAAACAATCGTGAGACAAAGGGAAATTGGTATCGTATGTAAGTGGTTCATTCGATTGCAAAGTAATCGTAGAAATATGTGGGAACCATATGAATTTCCAGATTCCTCTATTGGTTATTGATCGAAGAAGTGTCTCGATCATGTCCGCATAATTCACGAACCGTAGGGAGACACACTTAAGGATTCGATGTTGTTTAGTAGATATGGAATGTTAGTAGGGATATCAAATGTTGTTCGGAGTCTCGGATGGGATCCGGGATATCATGAGGAGATCTGGAATGGACCGGAGAATAAGATTCATATAAGGAAAGTCCTATTTCAGTGTTCGGGAAAGTTTCCGATGTTTTCATTAGAAAGGTTCTAGAAGGGTCTAGAAGGTTCACCGGTCCGGAAGGAGAATTGTCCATGAAAGTGTCATGGGTAAGTGGAATGATTGGATCATACCCTAGGTCACATGGTGTGTGAATTTGTAAGAGAGAATTAAAGCTCTAAATTGAAAGTCAAAGAGGAGTTTGAAAAGTCAAACTGGAACAATGGTTTCCTAGTGGGAGAGGAAACAAGTCCTTCTCTCAATCTAACTTGGGTTTGGGTTTGGATTCAAACCCACCCCTCCCAAGGCTTCCCCCTCTCATAAATAGAGGGGGAGGTCTGCCCCAAAGCACACAAGCCCCAGACCCTCTCCACCCGTGCCGCCGCCGCCGACAAGCCGCCGCGCCGGCGCCGCCTCACGCCGCTGCCAGTCCGTCGCCGACACCTCCTCCTCCTCCCGGACTTCTAAACCCTAGATCTCCGAGAAACCATAATCCACCATAACTCGCACTGGCTTAGGCGAAGCCCTGCGTGATCTTCTCTCTACTTCCGACACCACCCGTCGTGCTGCCGGAATCGCGAGGAGAGAACTACAGCCTCCGCTGCCTGCTGGAACAAGGGAGAGGAAGGTCTTCATCGAATACCGAACGTGTGACCGACTGCGGAAGCGCTGCCAGAACGCAGCGCCAGAAGGATCGTCTACGCGATCTTGAGATTGTCAAGTGTACGACTACATCACCCACGAGAATCTTCTCTCGTTAACCGCTTTGGAACTTTCGAGGGTGAGTGCTTAGTAGATAGATCTTGGCTTGTTTGTGTGCATGCGGTAGAATTTTTTTGTTTTCCATGCTACGAACCCCTACACACCCTTCCCACCATCATTTTGTGTGGAGGAATTAGTGTTATCTTGTTTACCGCTAACCATTATATCCTCGGGGGATACCAGAGTATTCCCTTTAGGTAAAACGGATGGAGGATCCTCTTGAGGAGAGGGGGATGATGAGAAATCTTTGTATTTAAGAAGTTGCTCAAGCATCTTCTTGACTTCGTTGACAAAGGAAGAGCTCAATCTTGTTTCCAAGTTTTTGAGATCTTCCATGGTCACCGTGGTGGGCTCACCATCACCATCCCCTTCGCGGCTACCCATATTCTCTTAGGCGGTAAAGCCCGAATAAAGAGCCGAGGCTCTGATACCAGTTGAAAGGATCGTATGGGCACCTAGAGGGGGGGGTGAATAGGTGCTACTTCAAATTTTCTTCTTTTTCAAATTAGGGTTTGACAATAAGGTAAATTCTCTAGATAATGCAACTAAGGTGAATTTACCTATATGACAAACATGCACAAGTAAACACACACTAAGCAAGAGCAAGTAGGTAAAGTGCGGTAAAGGATATAAGTAACCAAAGAGGTGGACGTGAAGACACAAGGATTTGTTTCCCGTAGTTCCTTCCTTTTGAGGGGAAGTACGTCTACATTTGGAGATGGGGTGGTATCAAACCACCTACGCCACGAAAGGCCTCCCTTGTTCTCCGATGAACCTCACCCCAACGGGATCGGTCAACCTTCTACTATATCAGCGACCTTCAAGGTGGAAGCCGACACCTTTACAAGTTTGTGGCACAATCCACAACTTAATCGGAGGCTCCCAAATACAAGCAAGCTGTCAAGACAATCAAAGACAAGCTTGTAAGAACCAAATCTAGAACTAGGGTTTCCAAGAAAATACTAGAGCAAAGGAGCCCTCAAGTGAATGAGGGGGAAAATGAAGATCTCTTTTGGTGAAGTACACTACTAGGAAAACGGTCGTCTGTGGCGCACCTGTAAACATCATCTGTGGCGAACTAGGGGTGCGCCATGGGCCTTGCGCTACGACTATCTCCTAGCCGTGGCGCACTGCCTAGTGCACCACGGTTGTGTCGAGATAGGCGTAGCGCACCTGCTAGTGCACCACGGCTATGTGGGCAGGTGCGCTACGCGTTAGATCTTCTGTGGTGCACGTCCCAGTGCGCCACTAAGCTGCTGAGGTGCGCTTTAGACGTAGTGCGCCACAAAAGCTAGGTCATGTGCGCCACAGGTGTTTTTTTTGTTTTTTTTAATTTCAGAGCCAGATTATATACAATACAGATTATATACAATATTACAGGCAGATATACACACACAGATACAAGATATACAACTATATATATAAATACACAATTTGAAAAACAAGATTGAAACAAATACATATAGATAAGTCTCATACATGAATACATAGTATAAGTTACATTGTTTCGATCAAGTTACAAAGTAGTTGGTGACATGCGAATACATGTGTCGATCGAACAAGTTAGAGCTCGGAAGCTCGCCTAGACATCTAAACTAGCTAGACACAAATGCGGGATAAACAACTAAAGAAGATAAGCATGATCACCGCCGCGACGAAGGTGTAGGTCTTCATCCGGTTCCTTGTCCTAACTCCCGCTAGATAGCGCGTGTATCTCGCTTCCACCTCCGCCATAGTGTTGTACCCTTTGTAGCTATTGCCGCTGAAACGATCCACCTGTCTCCGGCAGTCTTCCCAATCATCGTAGACTCCGGGAACCCGTCCCTTGTACACGACGTACCACGTCATCTATAAGTTGACAATAATAATTAACCGATGATTGAAAAAAACATATATAATTAAAGTCGCATATGAAGATACACTTATAGAAAGTACTCCTAAATCAAAAAGACCAAACTCAAAAAGCATGCCTCATATATAACTAGGTTGTTCGACACAGGAATATGCTACGATGGAACTGTGAGCCAAGTAGGATGCACAAGACCTGGACTTGTGCATATCACAAGACTCACAATACCGTCGTAGCACATTCACATATATATTGTGCCAAGACATTTCAATCATCGGCATTATTCTCGAAAAAGACCAAAGTAACTCGAAAATAATGCCTCATATATATATACATAGGTCGTTGGACACATGAATATGCTACGATGGAACCGTAAGCCAAGTAGGATGCACAACATCTAGACTTGTGCATAACACAAGGCTTACAGTCCCGTCGTAGCACATTCACATATATATTGTGCCACGACATTTCAATCATCGGCATTATTCTCAAAAAAGACCAAAGTAACTCGAAAAGAATGCCTCATATATAACTAGCTAGGTCGTTGGACACAGGAATATGCTACGACGGAACGGTTAGCCAAGTAGGATGCACAATTCCTGGACTTGTGCATATCACAAGGCTAACTATCCCGTCGTAGCACATTCACATATATATTGTGCCACGACATTTCAATCATCGGCATTATTCTTGAAAAAGACAAAAATAACTCGAAAAGAATGCCTCATAAATATACATAGGTCGTTGGACACAGGAATATGCTATGATGGAACCGTGAGCCAAGTAGGATGCACAAGACCTGGACTTGTGCATATCACAAGGCTCACAATCTCATCGTAGCACATTCACATATATAGTGTGCCACAACATTTCAATCATCGGCATTATTCTCGAAAAAAGAGTAAGGAAAAAAAGAAGGACCAAAGTGAGCAAAGGACCAAAGAGTAAGCAAAAAAAACAAAGCATTGATTGATATATAATAATAATAAGCAAAAGAAGTAAGCGATGATTCATAAACCTAATAAGATAAGTATAGTAGCATGTACACTTGTCCACACACACACAAAGGTCATCTATAGTTTGTAACTACAACTAGGCCAACATCAAGCCTTCTGGCTCGGCTTAGGGAACGGGAGGACGCCTTGTCTCGTCATGAACTTCCTATAGTCACCCTGCATCTCTAGGCGATCTTCTATGTCATGGTTATTCGGGATATTTCCTCCGTAGAAGATCCCCCCCGAAGTCATGACATCACGAAAGATGATTGCCCCAAACTGCTGCTGGATGCGATACATCTCTTGTCTAATATCTGAATCAGTGATCTTGGCCTTTGCTTCGGCCCACTGTTTGAGATGATCTGGCAGCGTAGAATTCTGCTGGTCAAGTAGGAATGCCCTCATGTGATGGAGTGCGTAGTAGGCTTCCTTCTTACTGTTTTCCGACTGCTTCACGCAGGGGAACTCCGTTACGTGGTTGAAGACGTGCCTGCCGAACTTGACCTTCGTACGCACGAAGGTGGTGCCTTCCGTCGAGGCAAAGCCAGTGAGAGCATCATCTAGAACTTCCTTGATCTTGTCGTAGTTTTTCTTCTTTTCTAGACTCCCCGAGTCGAAATACGTGGCGTGGGAATGCTTCGGCGATAAGGATATGAGCGTGCAGTGTTCATCTCTGCGCAAAAAATTCAAATGGAATGTGTTGGAAAAAGAATGATGATAATCTAATAAAGCCAATCGACGGTGGCGAGTGAATAACGACTTACTCGGGAAAGTAAGGCACGAGAATGTATTCCTTTGTCTTGTTCGCCACGAGGATTATTTTTAGGTACGAGGCCACGATACGTCGTTCGGCGAGGGAACCCAAGCAGCCGTCACGCATGTAGTAGGGGTCCACTATAGCGATGCCCGGTGTGTTCTCTCTAATGATATGCATGGCCAGGCTGAGAGAAAACAGACGGACCATGGTATAGTGCAGCGGGTATAGGTGGAACATATTGAAGATGTCGTCGAACCGCAGGAAGAACAGATCCGCAAGGGCATTATCGATGAAGCCCAAGCCTGGTGGCACCTTAACCACGAATACCGGGTGCGAGGGATCTTTCTCCGATAGAAGGCGTCTCTCTATCGTCAGCACGCCGTCATGCACACTTTGCAGTTCCGAACTGGTGAGCTTCCGCAAATTCTTAGGTAGCATGGGCTCACCCGCCACATGAATCCTCCACATAATACCCTCGGGTCTTGGTGGCCCGTCCCGAAACCTGATCGGATTCGCAGTTGTTGACGCCACCGGCTGGCTCGAGCTGCTAGATTTTCTTTTCCTGCCCTTTTTTCCTTTTGGAGAGCGGGCAGGCACCGCAATCTGAGCACCGGCCGCCCTATGTAGTGTGTCAGGTCTTAGAATAAAGGGCCGGTTGTATCAGCTGGCTCTGTAAATGCGCAAGATGGAGGCGTCTGCTGAGAACCAAACAGACGCTTGGTGATAGTGGCTTTCTCTGTGGGGCCACCAGATAGGTCTTCGTTGCTAAACTGAGTGTTGAAGAAGTGATCATTCCGGTCTTTGTCGTCCTCGGCCGGATCCTGTGCCATGTGCATATCATCAACATGATCATCCGACCCACCGCGTGGAGGTGACGACGAGGGCGGTAAGGGGGCCTTGCCACCGCTTGTCGCTGGCACGACAGGCGGTGCTGTTGTTTGTGGCGTGATGGCCCCCGTCGTCCCCAAACGGATCATGCTCTTTGGCCATTTCAAAAATAAGCCGAAGCAAGTTCTGAGGACAGCCGGCTCTTCTTCATTCGCTCCTGGGGGTTGAATGGGAGGTTCCAGGTCGTCGCAGCCCCTTAGCACCCGACTAATTTTAACCCTGTGCACGCTATCTGGCATCGGCCTTGAGTGGAACGTGCGCTGCAAGGGTTGAATGATGGTACCCTTGGCAACATCCCTCAACTCGTTGTTCACGTAGAATAAGAGAGTGCAAGGAACATCCGTCTACGGAAAACATGTACGACGTCGTCAGAGATGCCATAAGAGTAATAGATGGCGTGAAAGGCGGTAAAGCAATTTGTTTACCGTGATGGCGTCGAGATCGGCTAATGTCGACGCACCGCATACGGCGACGGGCGTGCAAGAGATGGAAGGGCTGCTTGATGGCGCGGTGCTGGCCGCCGGTGTATTCTCCCTATCGACGGGCTTGACTCACTGATTCCAACGGTATAAAATTTGCAAAAATCTAACGTGAGAATCAAAAGTTATAGCCTTTTGAAATTTGGATCTAAATCTGATTTGAAATTCTGTTTTAATTCAAACCCTAGCCACGTGTCTTATTTCTATTGGCCGATACCGATTCGCTCCGGATCACGCTCGTGAGCCGTAGGATCTAATTAAAACACGCGGTCCAGATCCAACGGCGCTCGAGCATGCGACCATGTCCTGGCGGTGCGCAGCGTCAGCGAGCGGCGGAGCTCTCAGTCAGCGGCGGCGCTAGCATTCTAGGTCGCGCGTGAGAGGGGGAAGTGGCTTACCAGAACCGCAGTGGCGTGCTGAAGCTCAAGGTGGCGTTGGTTTGCGAAGGGGCGTGCTGGCACGGTCTCAGGGGCTCGTCGGAGTTGCGGGCAGCGTCTGTCGCTTGCACTCGTGGTTGTTGCCGAAGTTTGGCGTCGCCCTAGCACGAACCAGAGGGGTCAGAGGGTGCACAAGACGCAGGCGGACAAACTCGTGTGAAGGAGGGGGCAAGGGGCGCTCGGGTTTTACCTTAATTGGTCGCCGGAGTCAAGCGGCGGTGCAGGTGGTTTCGGTCGAGGACGGAGACGACAACCTGGGTCACAAGTAGGCAAAGGAAAGGTGTCAGCAGGTGCACAAGGTCACGCTGAGCATCCTCGTTTGAACCAGAGAGAGGGGGGCAGTCGAGGCTCACCGGAATCGATCGCCGGAGTCGTCGGTACAGCGGGGCTTCGAGAGCTAATGCGCGCAGCCTGGTGGCGGAGTGAGCGAGGAGAGTGGGGGGAAATGCTCGCGGTGCAGAGGGGATTTTATAGGCCCAGGCGCGACAGGAAACGCCTGCGGCATAATGGATAATTACGCCGCGCCATTACCGGCCTTGACAGCAGCGGCGACGTGGTCGCGGGCGCAGTTTGGGGAAGACGAGGGCGACGTGGAGAGGGCCCGCTTGTCAACGAAACGCGCGAGAGGAGGTGGGGTCTGGCTGTCAGTGGCTGTGTGGGTGCGCTGGCGCGTGTGAGAGAGAAAGATATGCCCCGGGTGGGCTAGCTGGGCCAGTTCTTTTGTTGGGCTAGAATCCTGGCGCCGACCCTTTTCTAATTCTTTCTCCTTTTTCTTTTTCTGTTTCCAATTTCTGAATTGATTCTCAAATGAATTCAAGTTTCATTTGAATTCAAAACTTCTTGGGATTTTTGCAGTGAGCTGTAGTCTCAAATATAGGCACAAAATCATGTGGTTGCTTTGCAAAGGTTTGGTCAAGCTTGGTGAACAAAATATCAGAGGCTTGGCACTTGGTTTGCAAAATTTGAGAAATGGTTTTTGAAACATTTCCAAATTGTAAATCTTGGTCCAAAACCACACTCAATCCTTTCTATAAGAAAGACAAACAAGCTAGGTTTAACATCAATCAAACTTCTCAAATGGGGATGGCCATTTGATTTAAATCTGCTCACATAAAATCATAGTACTTTGTGCTTCTGTTTTTCTAAAATGAGTTTGAAATTGTTCTCAAATCTATATGCATGCATGAATGATATGCCAACTTTGAAATTATGATTTTAGGGATGTTACAAATCTAACCCCCTTAAGGTGAATCTCGCCCTCGAGATTCAGATTGGCTAGCAAATAGGTGAGGGTGGTCTTTCCGAAGATCATCTTCTCTTTCCCATGTTGCTTCCTCTTCGGAATGATGATTCCATTGCACTTTGCAAAACTTGATAGTCTTTGTCCTTGTGACTCTTTCTGTAGTCTCAAGAATCTTGATAGGCTTTTCTTCATAAGTGAGATCACTTTCTAGTTGAACTTCTTCCAAAGGTATGGTATCCTTCAAAGAAGTTTCTTCCATTTCTGGGTGACATTTCTTAAGCTGAATCACATGAAACACATTATGGACTGCTGATAGAGACGCTGGCAGTTCAATTTCATAAGCAACTTCTCCTTTGCAACTCAGAATCTTGAATGGCCCAACATACCTTGGTGCCAACTTTCCTTTGACTCCGAATCTTTTCACTCCACGGAGTGGTGATACTCTAAGATAAGCCCTATCACCAACCTCGTAGGTGACTTCTCTACGCTTAGGATCTGCGTAGCTTTTCTGTCGGGACTGTGCTATCTTTAATCTGTCCTTAACCAACTTGACCTTCTCTTCGGCTTCTTTGATAAGATCTGGCCCGAATAAACTTCTTTCTCCCACACCATTCCATAACAATGGGGTGGTACACTTTCTTCCGTAGAGAAATTCAAACGGTGCCATCTCAATGCTGGCTTGATAGCTGTTGTTATAAGAAAATTCTGTGTAAGGCAGACTTTCATCCCAACTGGCTCCATAGTCTAGGGCACATGCCCTCAACATGTCTTCTAGAATTTGATTTGTCCTTTCTGTTTGTCCATCGGTTTGAGGATGAAAAGCAGTGCTGAATTCCAGCCTCGTTCCCAATGACTCATGTAGTTGTCTCCAAAAATGGGAAGTGAATTGAGTTCCCCTATCAGACACAATACTCTTAGGCACACCATGAAGGCATACAATTCTACTCATGTAGATTTTGGCTAACTTGGCACTAGTATAAATTGTCTTCACGGGTATGAAATGAGCCACTTTAGTTAGGCGATCTACTACTACCCATATGGAATCATATCCTGATCTGGTCCTTGGTAATCCGGTAATGAAATCCATACCAATTTTGTCCCACTTCCAATCAGGAATAGGTAGCGGTTGAAGCAAACCTGCTGGTTTCTGATGCTCCGCCTTTACTCTACTACACACATCAGACAAAGCAATATGTTCGGCGATGTCTCTCTTGAGATTGTTCCACCAAAACCTTTCTTTCATGTCCATGTACATTTTGGTGTTACCCGGGTGAATAGAATACGGAGAGTTGTGTGCTTCTTGCAAAATCAGTTTCCGTAACTCCGGATCTTGTGGAACACAGATACGTTTCCCATGCCATAAAATACCCTGTTCGTCTTCATGGAAATTCTTAGCTTTCCCTAGGCCAATATTTTTCTTAATCTCTTCAATTTCCTTACCAGTCTTCTGAGCTTCTCGGATCTTGTCCAACAAAGTGGGTTGAACATCCAAAGACATGAGATGTCCTTCAGGCACAATCTCCAATCTGAGTTCTCGGAATTGGGTACACAAATCATCTGGTAATTCTCCTTTGGTAAGGCCATTTACAAATACCTTATGACTTAAAGCATCTGCTACAACTGTAGAGGTTCCAATCTTTAATAAGATAGAGCCCCCTGTGTTTACAATGCTAGTCCCTGGATCAATAGCTAGCATCCACAGTTAAGATGTAATATCAAGATACAAAGGTCATATTATAACTTTATAACCAGGAATAACATAATTTTATTACATCATACATAGCTCATTTGGATATTACATTACATTGCAGCGGAATAACTATAGTCATGGGGTCCTTCATCTTCAAAGTGCCACAGGCAAATGTTGGTTATAGACTTTGTAATCCTAATCAAACAATCTTCACTAAAAACAATCCAACCTGCAACATTACAAGTTACAGCCACAAGGGTCAATACATTTGAATTGTATTGGCAAGCTTCACTATTATGTATAATATGAGTGGATCCTATCAATACATGCATATTTGGCTAAGTAGAGTTTAAGGCTCTTTTGCATAAAGCAAAATTTATGCTATCTTTTAAAAATGGTTTTGGTTCTTTGTCAAATCTCCTTTTTCCAAGTTCCTTGAACTCCTTGGTAGAAACTCAAGTGTTTAAGTCCTTGTCAAAAATCTCTTGAGCTACTTGGTAACCCCAAGTGCAACAAGTTTTATCAAAATCTCATGAGTTCCTTGGTAACCCCAAGTGTTCATGTTTTCAACAAAATCCCCTGAGTTCCTTGGTAACCCCAAGTACATCAAGTTTTGTCAAAGTCTCTTGAGCTCCTTGGTAACCCCAAGTGCATCAAGTCTTCTAAAAGTTTTCATTTAGAAATTAGAATGTCGAGATCTCCCATAGTTCAAACTTTAGTTGCTCAGTATTGTCCATAACCGGGGACACGGCTAAGTACTTAGATTTTATTATCTTCTGCAGAAGGAGTACACTTTACCCACATGTAACAATCCCATCCTTTTGCCACCAGTGGCCTACTGGATTAGTGCTCACCAAGATGGAGTACTAGCAGATTGAGAATGTGACGAAGTCTTTCCAAAGGGTCCTCCCATACACCATTGCTAGCTTGCCTTCAGCACCCATGTAGGATTCCAGGTCCCCATGTACAGTTAACTGAGGACAGTGCATGAGTCTTCCCAATGTAGTCGACTAAGCCAGAGCCATAATAGCATGTGGTTGCACACGAAAGCCACAATTGGAGAAACATGTTCAATCTCTAAGTTTCCTGGGTGGTTCCTTTGGAGCACAACACAAAGAGATTGCCATAGTCATGGTTCCTTTTGTTGCCACCTTCTCCAATACTCAAAAGTATCCTTGGCGACCCAGGCGGTTCATTGAGTCCTTGTTTTATTATATAAAATCACAAGTCCTTTTCTCAACTTTATAAAATCTCAACATGTATCTCTTTTCAAAATATAGCATGGCTAAGCATGTAACAACTACATTGTTTTCTCTAAGGAATGGATAGGGAATCCTATTAGGATTTTAGCATAGCATAAGTATAAAATATCTTTTCATGCATGTTTCAAAATCCACTAAGTATAATGAAAATAGTAGGACTTTAGATGGTAGTGTAACTTGCCTTTTTGGAAGGGAATGGTGGTTCACTCCTTGATCTTGCTAGTCTCACACTTTGCTAATTTCACTACAATCAATCAAGCAAACACCAAATCAACTAGCATTCCAAAATAATCAATCAAACAACAATTCACACATACATAAAACTATGGAATTTGATCATGCATGTAAGCATGTAAAAGATGGTTCCAATTGCAAAGGTGGTCTCCACTAGGCTTCTAAACTTTGTAAAGTCCAAAGTGGTCATTTACCAAAATGGAAAAGTCATTTGCAAATAGGGTTTTGTCCATACATCATTTTTAAATCCATTCATCATTTTATGTGGTGAAAAATGTTTTTATCAAAACAAAACTTTTAAGTTTTTCACCAAATGAGTTGCTAGTTTGCAAAACTTGGTGTTTTGGGTCAGTAGGTTTGATCCAAAGCATTTTCCCCAAAGTTTTTACTCAAAATCATTTTCATAAACAAAACAATAGTTTTATTTAGCTAGAAATGGAATAATCCAATTAATCCATTCTAAACTTTTCCAAATCCATTTTCCAAATCATGGGTTGGTTCCTAGGGTCAGTAAGGTCACAACAAACCATTTTGCAAAAGTTTTAATCCAAAAATCATTTTTAAACAATTTTTCTAATCTAAACAAGCACACAAAAGTTTCTGCAAAAACAAACAAATTAACAGATACTATTTACTAAACCAAGGGTATGGTTGGCTAGGGCTTGCTCTCCTGAATCCAACGACATAAAATTTGTAATTTTTGGACGTGTGGATCCAAAGTTACAAAGGTTTCAAAATTGAATCTATAACAGATTCAAATCTGTTTTTAAAACAAAAACATGGCCACGCGTCACGTTCTGGTTGGTTGGTACCGGTTCGGCCGGATCACGCGCTGTGGCCATTGGATCTAATCAGATCGTGCGGCACAGGACACGTACCTCTTCGCGGCTTAAGTGATCTATCGCAAGCGTCAGATTAAGATCCTACAGTGCTCGCGTGCTTGCCAAAGTTTGGCGGCGCTGGTGGTGGCTTGCGGCGGCGCACGGCCAGGCGGTGGCGCTACGGTGGTTACAGGAAGCGGAGAGGGGAGGGAAGGTGCTCACCAGAATCGCGAGGAAGTGGTGATGCTCGACGTGTGCTTGTCGCGGCAAGGGGTGCTCTGGTACAGCTGCAATTGCTCGCCGGAGTAGAGAGCAACGTCGGGTGGTCCTGGTCATGGTCGGAGTCGTCGCTACAGGTCACGAGAAGTCCAACCGGGGGTATGGTTAGGTGCGTAAGATCAAGGCGAAGATGCTCGCGTGATCGAGAAGACGCGGGGCGGTCAGTGCTTACCGGGGGAGGTCGTCGGAGAGGTTGCAGACGCGGCGGCGTTCGGAAGCTTGACGTAGTCGATGCTCTGGGGCGCCTGCGGTCGAACGAAAGGTACTGGGAGATGCACCAGGGAGTGGTGAAGGTGTGTGATTGGTCGGGGAGGCAGGAGGTGGTGAGTGTTGGCCGGAATTTGGGAAGGAAGCTCGTCGGAGCAGTAATGGTGCAGGGCAAAATAATCGCAGCCCGGGGGCAGAGAGAGGGAGGAGCTTGAGGGAAAATGGAGAGGGAGAGTGGGCGCTTAAGAGGGCGAGGTCGCTGGGCAGAATCACTGCAGCATTACTGCGAATTAATGCGCGGCATCAACGACAGAAACGTCCGGCGTGCTCGTCGCGAGGAAGGAGACGGGCTGGAGAAGTGGGGTCCGCTGGTCAGTGGGAAAAAGAGTGGGGGAGAGGTCCACCAGTCGGTCACACTGCGGGTTAAAGATTAAGTTTAAAACGTTTTTCTTCGAGGAGAGGAGCTAGGCCGTTTCTGGGCTTTAGTGGGCTGCTGGGTTGGGTCAGATCCAACTCCATTTTTTTTATTCTATAACCTTTTCTTTTTCTATTTCTGATTTCTGTTTTGATATTCCAAACAAAACAAATCACACTCAAATCAATTCAAACAATCAACAAACTTTGCAAATATGAATTTGGTTCTGTTCAGTAACATAAACCAAAATCAAAAATAAAATTATAATTTTTATTCTTTTTAAGATCCATTCTTTAATTAAATAAATGGATCTTTTTGTTATTTAAAAAAATAGGGTTTGATTTAAATAACAAAATCTCTATTTGAAATCCAATATTTTCAAAACCAAATCAGTAGGTTTTATTTGGAAATAAAGAATACTTGGAAACTTGTTTAAAACAAAATAACCTTTTATTTTAGGGTCCATTAATAATTAAATACAATAGACCTTCATTATTAAGTCAAATAGGATTTATTTTATTTAAAATATTTATTTTGAAATCTAAAATAAAGCCAAAACACTTCAGTAGGTTTTATTTGAGAATATAAAATATTTGGAAAACTTATTTAAAATAATTTAATAAGTTTTTGATGTTTTAATTAAAATGGTAAAACCTTTTATTTTAAAAAAAATTGGATATTAAATCCTTATTAATTTATTTAAATGAACCTTTGCTATTTTTATTCAAAACAAAATGTTTTAATTCCAAAGCTTGGCCAAGGTTTTAATTTGGCTTTATAAAATAATCTTTATTTATGAATCCACCTTTTCCTTTGAAAACCAAATCTTTTATTAAAAGACCCAAAATAGTATTTCCGAAAAAAAACTTTGTTTTCCTTTATTTAAAATGTTTATCTTTTTTTTTAAATCCCTTAAGGATTTTATTTAATTCAAATGGGTTTGAAGTTCCAATTGAGTTCAAAAAGTTTCTTCTGGCCTTGAAAATCAAACAAAGTTTTATTTTATTCATTTATTTTCACATTACAAGATTTGGAAAATCTTGGGATGTGACAGGCTACCACCCTTAAAATAAATCTCGCCCCGAGATTTGGGGAGGCTAGGGTTACAAGCAGGTTCAAAACAACTAGGGTACTACCACCCTTAAAATTTTTCAAACAAAAATTACATATTGGCCTTCTTGGGATCCTGGAAAAGATTCTCTAAACAAACTTTTGCATTGTGTCCTTGGTTTCCATTCTTGACTCATGGGCCAAGGTTGATATTCTCCATAGGCTTGTTCAACTTGTTCTTCATCTTTTCTGGACAGTTGCTTGCATAATGTCCTGGATTCTTGTAGTTGAAACAATGGATGTCCTTGAGTTCTTTACGTGGCTCTTGTGGACAAGTTGCTACATAGTGGCCTAGCTCTTTGCAGTTGTTGCACACTACTTGGCCAATCTCTTTATTCTTTGTGTTCTCTGGGCATTCACCAGAATAGTGTCCCATTTCCTTACACTTATAACATTGCACATGGCTTTTGTCTATCTTTTGCTTCTTGGGTTTCTTTGATCCTTTGAATTGGGTTGTCTTGTTTGGAGGTATAAGTGGTCCTTTTCCTTTGCCATCAACATTCTTGGCATACTTGGATCCTTCTTGTTTCCTTTGTTCAACAATGGCATAGATGGGGCATTTGATAGGAACATGATTGTTTCCTTCACACAAATAACAAGTGGCTTGAGAGGTGGGGCATTGTCCAACAGGATGTTTATCTTCACAGTTAGGGCATTGATCTTCATGCTCCCTGGAAGTATGATCCTTGTCTCCACAAATAATGCAAGCTGGTGCTCCATCTAGAACAATATTTCTGTCATCCTTGTTGTCAAAGACTCTTTTGGGATAGCTTTCCTCCATGTTGATCATTTGATTAGTCACCTTAAGCATCAGTTGGGTTTGTTCCTCCAAAAACTTTTGCAGTGCTGGATCTTTATCACTATTGTTGGCTATGAACTGAGCTGTCAGTTGGTTTAACTGGTTCTGGGTTGCTATGAGCTCTTTCATGCTGTGCTCTTGGTTGGTGTTGGTGTCATCAACCTTGATGTTGGAGTCTCTTGGAGTAGTCATCTGTTTGGGTTGAAGGGAGATTAGAATGGGCAAGATATTTCTAAGGAAATACTTCTGATCACACACATCACAATTCATACAAACAATGTGCATGCAATCATAAGTCAAACATTCCACTCAAACAACAAGTTTCAAACACATACTTAGGCAACCAAAATATTTTGTTACACCTCATAAGTTGGTGGTTTTGTCTTATCTAATATATGGTGGTCCATCTATATGGTTCACTTGTGATCTTTCCATCCTTCTTGGTTGCTTCTTCTTACATGAGATCATGGTTTCCTTGAGAAAAACTCTTGGTTACAATATTTCAAAGTTGTTGATGACTCCTTCTTATTTTGCATTCCCTCAGTCTCTAAATCTTGAGTAAGATTTCCTTGTCTCACTTGTAGTCCTTAGTGGTATCCAAGTTGGAAGTCTTTGGAGAACATGCTGAAGATTTTGAAGTCATTAGAGTTGAAGAAGTTGAAGAAGTCCTTTGCACATGGTGTAGTCTTTGGCCATGGGTAGGTTTTTCCATCAGTTGAAAATAGAAGAGAATGTAGAGTTGAAACCAAAATGGTTGAGGAAAGGGTTTACAAGTGTTTTTGTAAATAAGTTTTGGAACAAGAACAACTCCTATTTTTCTAAGGGTTTTTGTCCAATCCTAGGGTTACAAATCCTACAGGCAACACAATGCTCTGATACCATCTGTAGAGGTTCCAATCTTTAATAAGATAGAGCCCCCTGTGTTTACAATGCTAGTCCCTAGATCAATAGCTAGCATCCACAATTAAGATGTAATATCAAGATACAAAGGTCATATTATAACTTTATAACCAGGAATAACATAATTTTATTACATCATACATAGCTCATTTGGCTATTACATTACATTGCAGCGGAATAACTATAGTCATGGGGTCCTTCATCTTCAAAGTGCCACAGGCAAATGTTGGTTGTAGACTTTGTAATCCTAATCAAACAATCTTCACTAAAAACAATCAAACCTGCAACATTACAAGTTACAGCCACAAGGGTCAATACATTTGAATTGTATTGGCAAGCTTCACTATTATGTATAATATGAGTGGATCCTATCAATACATGCATATTTGGCTAAGTAGAGTTTAAGGCTCTTTTGCATAAAGCAAAATTTATCCTATCTTTTAAAAATGGTTTTGGTTCTTTGTCAAATCTCCTTTTTCCAAGTTCCTTGAACTCCTTGGTGGAAACTCAAGTGTTCAAGTCCTTGTCAAAAATCTCTTGAGCTACTTTGTAACCCCAAGTGCAACAAGTTTTATCAAAATCTCATGAGTTCCTTGGTAACCCCAAGTGTTCATGTTTTCAACAAAATCCCCTGAGTTCCTTGGTAACCCCAAGTACATCAAGTTTTGTCAAAGTCTCTTGAGCTCCTTGGTAACCCCAAGTGCATCAAGTCTTTTAAAAGTTTTCATTTAGAAATTAGAATGTCGAGATCTCCCATAGTTCAAACTTTAGTTGCTCAGTATTGTCCATAACCGGGGACACGGCTAAGTACTTAGATTTTATTATCTTCTGCAGAAGGAGTACACTTTACCCACATGTCACAATCCCATCCTTTTGCCACCAGTGGCCTACTGGATTAGTGCTCACCAAGATGGAGTACTAGCAGATTGAGAATGTGACGAAGTCTTTCCAAAGGGTCCTCCCATACACCATTTCTAGCTTGCCTTCAGCACCCATGTAGGATTCCAGGTCCCCATGTACAGTTAACTGAGGACAGTGCATGAGTCTTCCCAATGTAGTCGACTAAGCCAAAGCCATAATAGCATGTGGTTGCACACGAAAGCCACAATTGGAGAAACATGTTCAATCTCTAAGTTTCCTGGGTGGTTCCTTTGGAGCACAACACAAAGAGATTGCCATAGTCATGGTTCCTTTTGTTGCCACCTTCTCCAATACTCAAAAGTATCCTTGGCGACCCAGGCGGTTCATTGAGTCCTTGTTTTATTATATAAAATCACAAGTCCTTTTCTCAACTTTATAAAATCTCAACATGTATCTCTTTTCAAAATATAGCATGGCTAAGCATGTAACAACTACATTGTTTTCTCTAAGGAATGGATAGGGAATCCTATTAGGATTTTAGCATAGCATAAGTATAAAATATCTTTTCATGCATGTTTCAAAATCCACTAAGTATAATGAAAATAGTAGGACTTTAGATGGTAGTGTAACTTGCCTTTTTGGAAGGGAATGGTGGTTCACTCCTTGATCTTGCTAGTCTCACACTTTGCTAATTTCACTACAATCAATCAAGCAAACACCAAATCAACTAGCATTCCAAAATAATCAATCAAACAACAATTCACACATACATAAAACTATGGAATTTGATCATGCATGTAAGCATGTAAAAGATGGTTCCAATTGCAAAGGTGGTCTCCACTAGGCTTCTAAACTTTGTAAAGTCCAAAGTGGTCATTTACCAAAATGGCAAAGTCATTTGCAAATAGGGTTTTGTCCATACATCATTTTTAAATCCATTCATCATTTTATGTGGTGAAAAATGTTTTTATCAAAACAAAACTTTTAAGTTTTTCACCAAATGAGTTGCTAGTTTGCAAAACTTGGTGTTTTGGGTCAGTAGGTTTGATCCAAAGCATTTTCCCCAAAGTTTTTACTCAAAATCATTTTCATAAACAAAACAATACTTTTATTTAGCTAGAAATGGAATAATCCAATTAATCCATTCTAAACTTTTCCAAATCCATTTTCCAAATCATGGGTTGGTTCCTAGGGTCAGTAAGGTCACAACAAACCATTTTGCAAAAGTTTTAATCGAAAAATCATTTTTAAACAATTTTTCTAATCTAAACAAGAACACAAAAGTTTCTGCAAAAACAAACAAATTAACAGATACTATTTACTAAACCAAGGGTATGGTTGGCTAGGGCTTGCTCTCCTGAATCCAACGACATAAAATTTGTATTTTTTGGACGTGTGGATCCAAAGTTACAAAGGTTTGAAAATTGAATCTATAACATATTCAAATCTGTTTTTAAAACAAAAACATGGCCACGCGTCACGTTCTGGTTGGTTGGTACCGGTTCAGCCGGATCACGCGCTGTGGCCATTGGATCTAATCAGATCGTGCGGCACAGGACGCGTACCTCTTCGCGGCTTAAGTGATCTATCTCAAGCGTCGGATTAAGATCCTACGGTGCTCGCGTGCTTTCCAAAGTTTGGCGGCGCTGGCGGTGGCGCACGGCCAGGCGGTGGCGCTACGGCGGTTACTGGAAGCGGAGAGGGGAGGGAAGGTGCTCACCAGAATCGCGAGGAAGTGGTGATGCTCGACGTGTGCTTGTCGCGGCAAGGGGTGCTCTGCTACAGGTCACGAGAAGGCCAACCGGGGGTATGGTCAGGTGCGTAAGATCAATGCGAAGATGCTCGCATGATCGAGAAGACGCGGGGCGGTCAGTGCTTACCGGGGGAGGTCGTCGGAGAGGTTGCAGACGCGGCGGCGTTTGGAAGCTTGACGTAGTCGACGCTCTGGGGCGCCCGCGGTCGAACGAAAGGTACTGGGAGATGCGCCAGGGAGTGGTGAAGGTGTGAGCTTGGTCGGGGAGGCAGGAGGTGGTGAGTGTTGGCCGGAATTTGGGAAGGAAGCTCGTCGGAGCAGTGATGGTGCAGGGCAAAATAATCGCAGCCCGGGGGCAGAGAGAGGGAGGAGCTTGAGGGAAAATGGAGAGGGAGAGTGGGTGCTTAAGAGGGCGAGGTCGCTGGGCGGAATCACTGCGGCATTACTGTGAATTAACGCGCGGCATCAACGGCAAAAACGGCCGGCGTGGTCGTCGCGAGGAAGGAGACGGGCTGGAGAAGTGGGGTCCGCTGGTCAGTGGGAAAAAGAGTGGGGGAGAGGTCCACCAGTCGGTCACACTGCGGGTTAAAGATTAAGTTTAAAACGTTTTTCTTCGGGGAGAGGAGCTGGGCTGTTTCTTGGCTTTAGTGGGCTGCTGGGTTGGGTCAGATCCAACTCCATTTTTTTTATTCTGTAACCTTTTCTTTTTCTATTTCTGATTTCTGTTTTGAAATTCCAAACAAACAAATCACACTCAAATCAATTCAAACAATCAACAAACTTTGCAACTATGAATTTGGTTTTGTTCAGTAACATAAACCAAAATCCAAAATAAAATTATAATTTTTATTCTTTTTAAGATCCATTCTTTAATTAAATAAAATGGATCTTTTTGTTATTTAATAAAATAGGGTTTGATTTAAATAACAAAATCTGTATTTGAAATCCAATATTTTCAAAACCAAATCAGTAGGTTTTATTTGGAAATAAGGAATACTTGGAAACTTGTTTAAAACAAAATAACCTTTTATTTTAGGGTCCATTAATAATTAAATACAATAGACCTTCATTATTAAGTCAAATAGGATTTATTTTATTTAAAATATTTATTTTGAAATCTAAAATAAAGCCAAAACACTTCAGTAGGTTTTATTTGAGAATATAAAATATTTGGAAAACTTATTTAAAATAATTTAATAAGTTTTTGATGTTTTAATTAAAATGGTAAAACCTTTTATTAAAAAAAAATTGGATATTAAATCCTTATTAATTTATTTAAATAAACCTTTGCTATTTTTATTCAAAACAAAATGTTTTAATTCCAAAGCTTGGCCAAGGTTTTAATTTGGCTTTATAAAATAATCTTTATTTATGAATCCACCTTTTCCTTTGAAAACCAAATCTTTTATTAAAAGACCCAAAATAGTATTTCCAAAAAAAAAACTTTGTTTTCCTTTATTTAAAATGTTTATCTTTTTTTAAAATCCCTTTAGGATTTTATTTAATTCAAATGGGTTTGAAGTTCCAATTGAATTCAAAAAGTTTCTTCTGGCCCTGAAAATCAAACAAAGTTTTATTTTATTCATTTATTTTCACATTACAAGATTTGGAAAATCTTGGGATGTGACAACAACGTTTGCTTTACCGGGGTGGTATTGCAAACTTAAGTCATAGTCCTTGATAAGCTCTAACCATCTTCTTTGTCTCATATTGATTTCCTTCTGGGTGAAAATATACTTCAAACTTTTGTGGTCCGTGAACACTTCACAACGCTTTCCCAAAAGGTAATGTCTCCATGTTTTGAGTGCGTGGACGACAGAGGCTAACTCTAAATCATGAGTGGGATAGTTCACCTCATGAGTTTTGAGTTGTCTCGAGGCATAGGCCACAACTTTACCGTCTTGCATAAGTACGGCACCCAAACCTTGATGAGACGCATCGCAATACACTTGGAAATCTTTTTCCAAGTCAGGCAGACATAGAACTGGTGCTGTCACAAGTCTCTTCTTCAATTCTTGAAAGCTGACTTCACAACCTTCAGACCAAGCAAACTTCTTGTCTTTCTTTAACAATTCAGTCATTGGCTTAGCAACCTTTGAGAAATTTTCAATGAACCTTCTGTAGTAACCTGCTAAGCCAAGGAAACTACGAACTTCTTTCACATTCTTGGGAGATTCCCATTCCGTCACAGCTGAAACCTTAGCAGGATCAACTGCTACACCATCCTTCGTCATTACATGACCTAGAAAACCAACTTCTTCTAACCAGAACTCACACTTACTGAATTTGGCATAAAGTTTATGTTCTCTCAACTTCTCGAGTATCAAACGCAAATGTCCTTCATGTTCTTCTTTGCTCTTGGAGTAGACTAAGATGTCATCGATGAAAACAACAACAAACTTGTCGAGGAATTCCATGAACACCTTGTTCATCATATTCATGAAGTATGCTGGGGCATTGGTTAAGACAAAAGGCATTACGGTATACTCATACAATCCATACCTTGTGGTGAATGTTGTTTTAGTTATGTCTTGCTCTCTTATCTTGAGTTGAAAATAGCCTGACCGGAGATCAATCTTCGAGAACACACATGCTCCTTCTAGCTGATCAAACAAGTCATTGATTCTAGGCAAAGGATATTTGTTCTTGATAGTTACCTCATTGAGTGAACGGTAATCTATGCATAACCTTTGTCTTCTATCCTTCTTCTCCACGAACAAAACTGGGGCTCCCCAAGATGAAGAACTTGGTTGAATAAACCCTTTCTGCAACTATTCTCCTAGTTGCTTCTTGAGCTCCTTTAGTTCATCAACTGACATTTTGTATGGTCTCTTTGCTATTGGTCCAGAACCTGGTACCAAATCTATCAGAAACTCCACATCTCTATCTGGTGGAATTCCTGGCAATTCTTCCGGGAACACATCCGGATACTCACATACAATTGGCACACTGTACATGCTAACCCCCTTAAGAGAATTAAGCATACTCCTCTTTGCTCCAAAGCTGGTCTTGAATCTGATCCTTTTATTTTCCGGAGTTGTGAGTGAGACAGTATGGCTGGCACAATCTATCACTCCTTTGTACTTAGTCATCCAGTCCATTCCCAGAATGACATCCAAACCTTGGGAGTTTAATATTATCAAGTTAACGGGAAACTTATACTTCCCAAATTCTATGACTAGGTCATGGCATCCTGAATTCACTATCATTTCTCCACCAGGAGAACTTACTTTTATAGGACACCCAATAGTTTCTACCGGTAGTTCATTTCTTTCAACAAATGCTCTTGATATGAATGAATGAGATGCACCAGTATCAAAGAGTACAAATGCTGGAATGGAATTGAGTCTGAACTTACCGGCAACAGCGTCAGGTTCCTCATAGACCTCCTCCACATTAATGTGGTTCACCTGACCTTTCTGGAAAGGATTGGGCTTGACAGGTCCTTCAACTTTCTTTTCGGGGCACTCATTTTCATAGTGTCCCATCTTCTTGCATTTGAAGCATTCAACCTGACTGATGTCCCTTTTAGCAGGCTGACTTCCACTTCCACTACCATTCCCACTATGGTGGTTCTTATGTCCACTCTTGTGGTTCTTGTACTTGTCATTTTCATGACTGCGGTGATGCTTATTGTCATGACGGTTGTGGTTGTGGTGCTTGTTGAATTTCCCATGCTTATGGGATCCTGAGCTTCCACTGTCATCATAGTGAGATCGTTTGTGAGACGACCCTGAGTTGTGCTTGTCGGTGTGTTTCCTCTTCCTACTCTCGACTTGCTTCATTTTGTTCTCCAATATAGCAGCCTTGTCACAGAGCGACTGATACGTGGGAACATATGCCACAGCCAGCTGCAGATTCAGCTCATCATTCAAGCCTTCCAGAAATTTTTCCTTTCTTTTGGCATCTGTGTCAACCTCATCCGGTGCATAGCACGCCAGATTGTTGAACTCTTCAATGTATTCAGCCACGCTGCGGTGGCGCTGCTTCAGATTGTGGAACTCTTTCTTTTTCAGGCTCATTATTCCTGATGAGATATGAGCATTGCGAAAGCCATATTCAAAGATAGCCCAAGTCACCTCATTTATAGGAGTGGTGATTTGGAAGTTGTCCCACCAAGTGGCGGCTGGACCTTCCAGCAGATGTGCTGCGAATCTGACCTTTTCAGCATCCGTGCAGCCCACAGTCACTAAGTCTTTGTTCACAGAACGTAGCCAATCATTGGCCAACATGGGATCAGTTGTCCCCGAGAACTTAGCTGGCCTCAAACGCAGAAATATGGTGAGCATATCAAAACCCGGAGGGTTTTTGTTGTTGTTGTTGTTGTTGTTGTTGTTGTTGTTGTTGTTGTTGTTGTTGTTGTTGTTGTTGTTGTTGTTGTTGTTGTTGTTGTTGTTGTTGTTGTTGTTGTTGTTGTTGTTGTTGTTGTTGTTGTTGTTGTTGTTGTTGTTGTTGTTGTTGTTGTTGTTGTTGTTGTTGTTGTTGTTGTTGTTGTTGTTGTTGTTGTTGTTGTTGTTGTTGTTGTTGTTGTTGTTGTTGTTGTTGTTGTTGTTGTTGTTGTTGTTGTTGTTGTTGTTGTTGTTGTTGTTGTTGTTGTTGTTGTTGTTGTTGTTGTTGTTGTTGTTGTTGTTGTTGTTGTTGTTGTTGTTGTTGTTGTTATTGTTGTTGTTATTGGGGTTGTTGTTGTTATTCTGGTTTTGGATGAATGTTGTCATCATCTGCATAAGCTGTGTTTGGGCATTCATCATTTGCTGCATTTCCGGGGTGATGTTGTTGGGGTTGGGGTTTGCGCGACGGGGAGGCATCTGTGGTTTGTTCAAATAGAGATAAGAATGAGATACCCATAGATGTTTTATGCACATTACATCACAAGCAAACACAAGGATTAAAGTTCAACAACCAAATAACAAGTTCTCAAAATAAAACACACAAGTGGCAAGCCATCCACATGTCGGATGGTCCAATAATAAGTTCACAAATAACAAGTACGATAATGAAAGATAAACGAGTAGTCAAGTCTACTCATCAGCATCAATCTCCTCCTCGACAAAGGTAAGGCCTGCGTTCTCCATCGCGGTCTTGTTCTCCTCAATAGTAGTGGTCAAGGACTCAATCTTGGTCTTGAGAGCCCTCTTCTGGGAACGGAGCCTCTCGATCACCATTTGCTGATGCTCTAGCTCGAAATCCTTGGACTTCAGTTCTTCAGTCATGTCCCGGATCTTCTTGTTCCTATCCTGGACGCGTTTCTCCTGACTCTTGAACTTCCGGTCCTGTGTCTCGAACTTCGCCTCCATTTCCTTGACTATCTCGTCCTGCCGTGTGAAAAGCTTGTCCTTCTCGCGAAGCTGCACCTGGAGCTCGTCACTACTGAGCATGACATTGGTCCTGTCCGTGTCCACGTGCCTAATGAGAGACTCTAAGTCCTAGAGATAGAGGCGTATCGGCTCTGCTGCGTCCCTCGAGTCGTCCTCGAAGTCAATGGACTCTCCATCATCATCACGTCTTCCGAAGACGTGGAAGTGGGTGCCTCTAACCTGTCGGGAGTGACGGCCTAGTAGACGTCCTATCAGGTCCTGCATGACTACCTCCATGCCTCTCTCCCTGTCATCGTGCATAAGCTTGAAGACGATGGCCTCCGTAGTAGGCTCTGTCTGGCGTCCTGGCTGGTTCACCTTGAAGCCCCAGAGGTCCTTCCTCTCGAACTTGGTAAGTGGATGCACCATGATGGTGGGAAGAGGGAGATCGAGCAAAGTGGTAAGCTCAACGATACGAGGACCAAAGCGGGTAACCTGGAACTCCTCAACAGTGCTGATGGTAATAGGCATCTATTTATAAGATAGAAAAGTTAGAACAACACTATGTAAGATAAACAAAGACAAACATCACACACACATCCTTGGAACACAAAATCACACAAGTCATGCATACATGAATCCATTACATCAATCAAGGTCCAAACTTATTTAAGGTATCATTTGGAAAATAAGGTGATAGGTGGTGGTCCAATCTAACGAAGTGCGTTTACAATCCTATCTCACTGGATCTGTTGGCTAACACAATGTTCCTAGAGGCAATCAGCCTATCTTGTTCACATGATTCCATCACTAAGTCTATAATATCTCCCCTTAAGGTTTGGTTGGTGGCTTCCAACTCTTGGGTATGTTCCTTCTCTTTATCTAAGTCTTTTTGGAGGTTGAGCATTTTGCACTTGACTCTAGCACTTAGTTCTTTGATAGTCCTCCAAGCTGCTTCTCTTGCTGACTCAAAGAATGTGGTGTGCATCACAGTGTTGGTGTACATGTAGAATCCTCTTTCTTTGTGGTTGTCTTCCTTGTTTTTGTACAAGTGAAGTTGCACCCACCAGTACTCCACTCCTTCATCCATCACTGGAAAGCCTTTGTACACAGCTGCACCATGTGCTTCCATTGCCACCATGAGGTCCTTGAGAATTTTGGGAAACTCAGTTTCACACTCCAAGGTCATGGTCATGAGTGGTCCTTTCTTCACGGCTTCGTTGATGGAGTTCATCTACAAATAGAGATGAGAATGAGAAGATTAGAAAAGTTTACGAGAAGAATAGACAAGTGTAGAAGTAGTTGAAATTTTTTCCTTAGTGGTTTTCCAATCCTAGGGTCATAATCCTACAGGCAACATAGTGCTTTGATACCATCTGTAAGATCCCTCCTTTGCAAAGGAGAAGGATCCCTGTGATTGCAATGCTAGTCCCTGGATCATTGCTAGCATCCACAGTTTAAGATGAAGTACACAGATACAAAGGTCATTTATTACATCCATTCCAGAGATAAAACATAGATTTTTACAACTCAGGGCCACATGCCTAATACAAGATTTTTGGAATAAGTAAGTAAACATAAGTCTTCATCTTCATGTGCCACATGCAAGCATGTTGAGTGTAGACTCATGACTCCTAATCATCATCGGAGTAACCTGCAACATCACAAGTTACAGCCACAGTGGGTCAATACTTTGGAATAGTATTGGCAAGTGATACCTTAGTATATTTTTTAAGTGGACTATATTACTATATGCATTTTGGCTAAGTGTAGCTTGGCTTGCTTTGCTTGAAAATAGGTTTTTCCTATTAGTTGAAATCACTAAGTTTTTCTCTGTCAAAAACTTTCCCAAGAAACCACCAATAGACATTGGGGTCCTTCACCCTTGTTCACCCACAAGTTTTACTTAGAAGTTGGAGTGATGAGATTCTTGTAGCTTCCATGTCTTGATGCTCAAGTTGTCCATTGCCATGGACTTGGCTAAGTACTTAGATTTTCCATCTGCAGAGGTTGTGCACTTTCCCCACCAGACTTGGTTTCCCAAGACATGACCTTTCAAAAGCCTTCCCTTAACCAAATGGACGCGTTCCAACCTATCATCCCACTACCACCAACTGTCCAAATGACTAAGTTCTAGCAACCTATATGATCAAGGCAGAGCCCATATTGCCAAGTGGCTGCACTAATAGCTTCTCAACACTTGGCCTCCAAATCCCTTTGTGCCTGGGTGGCATACCACAAGTGTGACACACAAGGTAAACCATATCTGTCACATCCCAAGATTTTCCAAATCTTGTAATGTGAAAATAAATGAATAAAATAAAACTTTGTTTGATTTTCAAGGCCAGAAGAAACTTTTGAATCCAACTGGAAATCTTCAAACATATTTTGAACAAAGAAATCCTAAAGGGATTAAAAAGATAAATATTTAGTAAAGGAAAAATAAAAATATTTTACTACTACTTTGGAATCTTTTTATAAAAGGATTTGGTTTTCAAATGAAATAGAAGTTTTACAAATAAGGATTATTTTATAAAGCCAAATTAAACCTTGGCCAAGCTTTTGAATTAAACATTTTGTTTTGTATAAAAATAACAAAGGTTTTATTTAAATAAATTAATAAGGATTTAATATCCAATTTTGTTTAAATAAAACGTTTTACCATTTTAAATGAAACATCAAAACTTATTAAATTATTTTAAATATGTTTTCCAAATATTTGATATTACAAATAAAACCTACTGAAGTGTTTTGGCTTTATTTTAGATTTCAGAATAAATATTTTAAATAAAATAAATCCTAGTTGATTTAAATAATGAAAGTCTATTATATTTAATTAATAATGGACTCTAAAAATAGTTGGATATTTTGTTTTAAACAAGTTTCCAAGTATTCTTTATTTCCAAATAAAACCTACTGAATGGTTTTGGTACTATCTTAGTTTTAAAAAAAATAAAGATTTCAATAAAACAAATCCTATTTGAATTAAATGAATAAGGTCTATTCATTTAATTGGTATTGGACCCTAAAATAAAATGTTAATTTATTTTAAACAAGTAATTCAAGTATCTTATATTTTCAAATAAAACCTACTGATTGAGTTTTGAAAGTATTTGGATTTCAAATGAAGATTTTATTAAATAAATCAAACCATATTAAATAAATAAAGGTCCATTTTTAATTAATGAATGGATCCTAAAATGAATAAAAAATATTATTTTATTTTAGAATTTAGGTTTATGGTGATAAACAGAACCAAGTTCAAAGTTGTGAAGTGTGGTGTTTGTTTGAATTGATTTGGTTGATTGAATCATTTGTTTGAAATTCAAATCAGAAAATAGAAATAGAAAATAATAAAACAAGCAGACAGAAAAAATGAAATTGGACCAGCCCAACTCAGCCCAACAGCCCAGCAACCCACCTCTCTTTTCCCCCCGAAGCATTCTTTTCTCACTCAAAAACTTACCCGCACAGAGAGTGACAACTGGACCCCACACCCGCGCTCTCTCTCACAGACAGCCAGGACCCACCCCTCCTGTTCATCGTTCTCACCGCATCGACCGTTCCTCCCCGTTTCTGGCAGTGATTTCACGTCGTCAATTCGACTTAATGCCGCGATTAAACCTCGCAGTGATCACGCGTGATAAATCCCCTCTTCATCCTCTTTCATTCCCCCCAAACCCCACGCCTCGAGAGCCACCAGGCTGTCGCCAATCTTTTCTGCACCGCCGCCGTCTCCGACGAATTCTCGGCCAAATTCCGGCGACATCACATCGCCCTTGACTCCCTAAGCAAGCAGGCAGGTTCTCCAGACTCAGGAGCACCGCTCTGTAACCTCAGCTCACCCGCGGGCGCCCCGAAGCGTCAGCTTTGACAGCTCCGACAGCGCCGCCGTCTGTTTCTTCTCCGACGACGACTCCCCGGTAAACCAGACCGCCCCTCTTCTTCTCGTTCACGCTCACAGCACCCCCGTGATCTCCTGCGTCTAACCATAACCTTGGTTGTCCTTCTCGTGACTTGTAGCGACGTCTTCGACCACGACTGAGACCACCCGACGTCGTTCTATACTCCGGCGAGCAATCGCAGAAGTACCTGAGCACCCCCTGCCACGACAAGCACACGTCGAGCATCACCCCTTCCTCGCGACCTCGGTAAGCCTACTCTACCCCTCTCTCGCTTCCTAGAACCACCGCAGAGCCACCGCCTGGCCGTGCGCCGCCGCTAGCCACCGTCAGCGCCGCCCCCTTTTGGTCAAACTCGCCAGCACCGTTGGATCTGGATCAGACGCACTAGATAGATCATTTAACGCCGAAGGGGTACGCTTCCAGAACCATACGATCTAACTTGATCCAACGCTCTACAGAGCGCGATCCGGGCGAAGCGGTATCGTCCAGTAGGATACTGCCGCGTGGCACTAGAATCTGTTTAAAAGAATGTTTGAATCAGATTTATTTGCAAACTCCAAACCTTTGTAACTTTCAAACCACACGTCCAAAAATTACAAATTTTATGTCGTTGGATTCAAGAGAACAAGCCCTAGCCAACTGTGGAATTAGTTTATCAAATAGTATCTGTTAGCTTGCTTATTTTTGCAGATCCTTTTGTATGCTTGTTTAGAGTAGAAAAATTGTTTAAAAATGATTTTTAGGTTAAAACCCTTGCAAAATGAATTGTTGTGACCTTATTGACCCTAGGAACCAACTCTTGGTGTTAAAAATGATTTTTGGTAAAATTTAGGTTGAATTATTTGACTTAGCCAATTTCTAGCCAAATAAAATTATTGATTTTATTATGGAAATGTTTTTGGAAAGAAAACTTTGAGAAAATAGTTTGGACCAAACCTACTGACCCAAAAACACCCAGTTTTGCAATAGCAACTCATTTGGTGAAAAACTCAAAAGTTTTGTTTTGATAAAAACATTTTCCACCACATAAAATGATGAATGGATTTGAAAATGGTTTATGGATAAAACCCATTTACTAATGACTTTTCCACTTTGGTAAATGGCCAATTTGGATATTACAAAGTTTAGAAGCCTAGTGGAGACCATCCTTGCAATAGAACCAACCTTTGCATGCTTATGCATGACTTAGATTCCATTACTTTGTGTGTGTGAAAAATTGTTTGTTTGGCTTTGGTTTGGAATGAGAATTGAATGTGTGTTTTCTTGATTGACTTGTAGTGAAGTGTGAGACTAGAAAAGATCAAGGAGTGAACCACCATTCTCTACCAAAAAGGCAAGTGATGCTTCATACTTTTTGTCCCATTACTTTCTCTATGCATTAGTGATTTTGCTAAGTAAAACTTGCATGGAAATTTTGCTAAGTATAAAGCTTACTATAGGAAATCCTAGTAGATGAATCCTTAGTAGGATTTTCCTAAGTTAAAGATTCCTACTACTATCAAGATTAGCCTAGATAATAGAAAACATGGGTGGAATATATATTCACACTATGGAAAATATTCTAAGTCTGAGGACTTATGTTTTGTTAATAAAACAACTAAGTTAATGAATCACCTGGGTGGAATGGAAGGATTGGGTTATGTTGAGTGGTTCACAAGGCCCATGTTTATGGTTGACCTTGTGTATCTCACTTTTGGTATGCCACCCAGGAAACAAAGAGATTTGAGATGTCAAATGTTGAGAAGCTTCAAGTGCAACCACTTGGCAATATGGGCTCTGCCATGATCATATAGGTTGCAAGAACTTAGCCATATGGACAGTGGGTGGTAGTGTTTGATAGGTTGGAACGCGTCCATTTTGGTCTAAGGGAAGGCTTCTGAAAGATCTTGTCTTGGGAAACCAAGTCTTGTGGGGAAGTGCACCACCTCTGAAGAGTGTAAAACCTAAGTACTTAGCCATGTCCTTGGTAAAGGACAATTTGAGCATCAAGACATGGAAGCAATCAAGAATCTCATCATTCAAATTTCTAAGTTAAAATCTTGTGGTTTGAACAAGGGTTGTTTGAAATCTTCAATCTTTTATGGAGAGATGCCTTGAAAGGATCTTCAAATCTTTGATTGAGAAAAATGATTTTGTCAAAGCAAAACTTAGTATTTTCAAATGCTAAGGAAAATCTATTTTGAGCAATGCAAGCCTCAACTCCACTTAGCCAAATGCATATAGATGATAGACTCCACTATACTACCATAGTATCACTTGCCAATACAATTCAAATGTATTGACCCTTTGTGGCTGTAACTTGTATGTTGCAGGTTTGATTGATTTTAGTGAAGATTGATTGTTTAGGATTACAAAGTCTACAACCAACATCTGCCTATGGCACTTTGAAGATGAAGGACCCATGACTATAGTTATTCCGATGCAATGTAATGTAATAGCCAAATGAGCTATGTATGATGTAATAAAATTATGTTATTCCTGGTTATAAAATTATGTTATGACCTTTGATTCTTGATATTACATCTTAACTGTGGATGCTAGATATTGATCCAGGGACTAGCATTGTAAACACATGAGGCTCTATCTTATTAAAGATTGGGACCCCTTACAGATGGTATCAGAGCATTGTGTTGCCTGTAGGATTTGTAAACCCTAGGATTGGACAAAAACCCTTAGAAAAATAGGAGTTATTTTGTTCCAAAAACTTATTTACAAAAACACTTGTAAACTCTTTCCTCAACCATTTTGGTTTCAACTCTACATCTCATCTATTTAAAACTTGATGGAAAAACCTACCCCAAGACCAAAGACTTCACCATATGCAAAGGACTTCTTCAACATCTTCAACTCTAATGACTTCAACTTCTTAAACTGTAATGAATTCAACATCTTCAGCATGTTCTCCAAAGACTTCCAACTTGGATACCACTAAGGACTACAAGTGAGACAAGGAAATCTTACTCAAGATTTAGAGACTGAGGGAATGCAAAATAAGAAGGAACCATCAACAACTTTGAAGTATTGTAACCAAGAGTTTATCTCAAGGAAACCATGATCTCATGCAAGAAGAATCATGTATGATGGAAAGATCACAAGTGAACCATATAGATGGACCACCATATTTTAGTTAAGACAAAAACCACCAACCTATGTGGTGTAACCAAAATATTTTGTTGCCTAAGTATGTGCTTGAACCTTGTTGAGTGAAATGTTTGGTTTGTGATTGCATGCACATTGCTTGTGTGAATTGTGATGTGTGTGATTAGAATTGATTCCTTAGAAATATCTTGCCTATTCTAATCCCTACCCAACCTCAAACAGATGACTACTCCAAGAGACTCCAACATCAAGGTGGATGACAATAACAACAACCAAGAAGACAACATGAGAGAACTTATAGCAACCCAAAACCAGTTGAGCCAAGAGACAACTCAGCTTTTAGCCAACAACAATGGACTGGACCCAGCCATACAAAGGATTTTGAAACTTCAATCCCAATTGTTGCAAGGATTAGTTACTCAAATGATCAACATGGGAGAAAACTTTTCCCAAGGAGTTAATGACAACAAGGATGACAAAGATGCTATTTTAGAAGGAACCCAAGCCAGCAATACTTGTGGATACAAGGATCATGCATCCAAGGAACATGAAGATCAATGCCCCAAGAAGAGAGAAAGATCTCCCACCTATGAAGAACATGAACTAGAAGAACTCCTAGCTTTGGAGAGACCCAACAAGAAGAAGAAAGACATAAGCCAGTTGCAATGTTACAATTGCAAAGAGATGGGACAATATGCCAGTGAATGCCCAGAAAAGAAGAAGAACCAAAGAAACAAACAAAAGGCAATGATACCAAAGGAAAAGAAAGATATCAGCCAAGTGATGTGCAAACACTGCAAAGAGTTAGGACATTATGCAAACAACTGTCCAGAAAGCATGAAGCATAAGATAAACCAGCCTATGAGGGATCTCAGCCTTGTCACATGTTACAAATGCAGGGAACTAGGCCACTATGCAAACAATTGTACAGAAAGGATGGAGAACAAGTTAAACAAGTCTATGAAGGATCTCAACCTTGGCCCATGAGTCAAGCATGGAAATTAAGGACATAAATGCAACTATTTGCTTAGAAAAAGTATTTCTCATGATCCCAAGAAGGACAATGTGTAATTTTTGTTTGAAAATTTTTAAGGGTGGTAGTACCCTAGTTGTTTTGAACCTGCTTGTAACCTTATCCTTCCCAAATCTCGGGACGAGATTTATTTTAAGGGTGGTAGCCTGTCACATCCCAAGATTTTCCAAATCTTGTAATGTGAAAATAAATGAATAAAATAAAACTTTGTTTGATTTTCAAGGCCAGAAGAAACTTTTGAATCCAACTGGAAATCTTCAAACCTATTTTGAACAAAGAAATCCTAAAGGGATTAAAAAGATAAATATTTAGTAAAGGAAAAATAAAAATATTTTACTACTACTTTGGAATCTTTTTATAAAAGGATTTGGTTTTCAAATGAAATAGAAGTTTTACAAATAAGGATTATTTTATAAGGCCAAATTAAACCTTGGCCAAGCTTTTGAATTAAACATTTTGTTTTGAATAAAAATAACAAAGGTTTTATTTAAATAAATTAATAAGGATTTAATATCCAATTTTGTTTAAATAAAAGGTTTTACCATTTTAAATGAAACATCAAAACTTATTAGATTATTTTAAATAAGTTTTCAAAATATTTGATATTCACAAATAAAACCTACTGAAGTGTTTTGGCTTTACTTTTGATTTCAGAATAAATATTTTAAATAAAATAAATCCTAGTTGATTTAAATAATGAAAGTCTATTATATTTAATTAATAATGGACCCTAAAAATAGTTGGATATTTTGTTTTAAACAAGTTTCCAAGTATTCTTTATTTCCAAATAAAACCTACTGAATAGTTTTGGTACTATCTTAGTTTTTTAAAAAAAATAAAGATTTCAATAAAACAAATCCTATTTGAATTAAATGAATAAGGTCTATTCATTTAATTGGTATTGGACCCTAAAATAAAATGTTAATTTATTTTAAACAAGTAATTCAAGTATCTTATATTTTCAAATAAAACCTACTGATTGAGTTTTGAAAGTATTGGGATTTCAAATGAAGATTTTATTAAATAAATCAAACCATATTAAATAAATAAAGGTCCATTTTTAATTAATGAATGGATCCTAAAATGAATAAAAAATATTATTTTATTTTAGAATTTAGGTTTATGGTGATAAACAGAACCAAGTTCAAAGTTGTGAAGTGTGTTGTTTGTTTGAATTGATTTGGTTGATTGAATCATTTGTTTGAAATTCAAATCAGAAAATAGAAATAGAAAAGAATAAAACAAGCAGACAGAAAAAATGAAATTGGACCAGCCCAACTCAGCCCAGCAGCCCACCTCTCTTTTCCCCCCGAAGCATTCTTTTCTCACTCAAAAACTTACCCGCACAGAGAGTGACAACTGGACCCCACACCCGCGCTCTCTCTCTCTCACAGACAGCCAGGACCCACCCCTCCTGTTCATCGTTCTCACCGCATCGACCGTTCCTCCCCGTTTCTGGCAGTGATTTCACGTCGTCAATTCGACTTAATGCCGCGATTAAACCTCGCAGTGATCACGCGTGATAAATCCCCTCTTCATCCTCTTTCATTCCCCCCAAACCCCACGCCTCGAGAGCCACCAGGCTGTCGCCAATATTTTCTGCACCGCCGCCGTCTCCGACGAATTCTCGGCCAAATTCCAGCGGCATCACATCGCCCTTGACTCCCTGAGCAAGCAGGCAGGTTCGTCAGACTCAGGAGCACCGCTCTGTGACCTCATCTCACCCGCGGGCGCCCTGAAGCTTCGGCTTTGACAAGCTCCGACAGTGCCGCCGTCTGTTTCTTCTCCGACGACGACTCCCCGGTAAACCAGACCGCCCCTCTTCTTCTCGTTCACGCTCACAGCACCCCCGTGATCTCCTGCGTCTAACCATAACCTCGGTTGTCCTTCTCGTGACTTGTAGCGACGCCTTCGACCACGACTGAGACCACCCGACGTCGTTCTATACTCCGGCGAGCAATCGCAGAAGTACCTAAGCACCCCCTGCCACGGCAAGCACACGTCGAGCATCACCCCGTCCTCGCGACCTCGGTAAGCCTACTCTACCCCTCTCTCGCTTCCTAGAACCACCACAGAGCCACCGCCTGGCCGTGCGCCGCCGCTAGCCACCGTCAGTGCCGCCCCCTTTTGGTCAAACTCGCCAGCACTGTTGGATCTGGATCGGACGCACTAGATAGATCATTTAACGCCGAAGGGGTACGCTTCCAGAACCATACGATCTAACTTGATCCAACGCTCTACAGAGCGCGATCCGGGCGAAGCGGTATCGTCTAGTAGGATACTGCCGCGTGGCACTAGAATCTGTTTAAAAGAATGTTTGAATCAGATTTATTTGCAAACTTCAAACCTTTGTAACTTTCAAACCACACGTACAAAAATTACAAATTTTATGTCGTTGGATTCAAGAGAACAATCCCTAGCCAACTGTGGAATTAGTTTAGCAAATAGTATCTGTTAGCTTGCTTATTTTTGCAGATCCTTTTGTATGCTTGTTTAGAGTAGAAAAATTGTTTAAAAGTGATTTTTAGGTTAAAACCCTTGCAAAATGAATTGTTGTGACCTTACTGACCCTAGGAACCAACCCTTGGTGTTAAAAATGATTTTTGGTAAAATTTAGGTTGAATTATTTGACTTAGCCAATTTCTAGCCAAATAAAATTATTGATTTTATTATGGAAATGTTTTTGGAAAGAAAACTTTGAGAAAATAGTTTGTACCAAACCTACTGACCCAAAAACAACAAGTTTTGCAATAGCAACTCATTTGGTGAAAAACTCAAAAGTTTTGTTTTGATAAAAACATTTTCCACCACATAAAATGATGAATGGATTTGAAAATGGTTTATGGATAAAACCCATTTGCTAATGACTTTGCCACTTTGGTAAATGGCCAATTTGGATCTTACAAAGTTTAGAAGCCTAGTGGAGACCATCCTTGCAATAGAACCAACCTTTGCATGCTTATGCATGACTTAGATTCCATTACTTTGTGTGTGTGAAAAATTGTTTGTTTAGCTTTGGTTTGGAATGAGAATTGAATGTGTGTTTTCTTGATTGACTTGTAGTGAAGTGTGAGACTAGAAAAGATCAAGGAGTGAACCACCATTCTATACCAAAAAGGCAAGTGATGCTTCATACTTTTTGTCCCATTACTTTCTCTATGCATTAGTGATTTTGCTAAGTAAAACTTGCATGGAAATTTTGCTAAGTATAAACCTTACTATAGGAAATCCTAGTAGATGAATCCTTAGTAGGATTTTCCTAAGTTAAAGATTCCTACTCCTATCAAGCTTAGCCTAGCTAATAGAAAACATGGGTGGAATATATATTCACACTATGGAAAATATTCTAAGTCTGAGGACTTATGTTTTGTTAATAAAACAACTAAGTTACTGAATCACCTGGGTGGAATGGAAGGATTGGGTTATGTTGAGTGGTTCACAAGGCCCATGTTTATGGTTGACCTTGTGTATCTCACTTTTGGTATGCCACCCAGGAAACAAAGAGATTTGAGATGTCAAATGTTGAGAAGCTTCAAGTGCAACCACTTGGCAATATGGGCTCTGCCATGATCATATAGGTTGCAAGAACTTAGCCATATGGACAGTGGGTGGTAGTGTTTGATAGGTCGGAACGCGTCCATTTTGGTCTAAGGGAAGGCTTCTGAAAGATCTTGTCTTGGGAAACCAAGTCTTGTGGGGAAAGTGCACCACCTCCGAAGAGTGTAAAACCTAAGTACTTAGCCATGTCCCTGGTAAAGGACAATTTGAGCATCAAGACATGGAAGCAATCAAGAATCTCATCATTCAAATTTCTAAGTTAAAATCTTGTGGTTTGAACAACGGTTGTTTGAAATCTTCAATCTTTGATGGAGAGATGCCTTGAAAGGATCTTCAAATCTTTGATTGAGAAAAATGATTTTGTCAAAGCAAAACTTAGTATTTTCAAATGCTAAGGAAAATCTATTTTGAGCAATGCAAGCCTCAACTCCACTTAGCCAAATGCATATAGATGATAGACTCCACTATACTACCATAGTATCACTTGCCAATACAATTCAAATGTATTGACCCTTTGTGGCTGTAACTTGTATGTTGCAGGTTTGATTGATTTTAGTGAAGATTGATTGTTTAGGATTACAAAGTCTACAACCAACATCTTCCTGTGGCACTTTGAAGATGAAGGACCCATGACTATAGTTATTCCGCTGCAATGTAATGTAATAGACAAATGAGCTATGTATGATGTAATAAAATTATGTTATTCCTGGTTATAAAATTATGTTATGACCTTTGATTCTTGATATTACATCTTAACTATGGATGCTAGCTATTGATCCAAGGACTAGCATTGTAAACACAGGAGGCTCTATCTTATTAAAGATTGGGACCCCTTACAATATCCATGGGCCTTGTGTAACCACTCAACCAAAGACCACCATTCAAGTCCCATTCCACCCAGGAGGTTTATTGACTTAGTTGTTTTATTAAGGAAAACACAAGTCCAAAAGACTTAGAAATATTTTCATCACAGCATGTATATGCTTTACCAACCCTTGTTTGCTACTAGCTAGGCTAAGCATGGCATAGTAACTTAACTTAGGAGAATTCCTAGCAATTCTACAATTCTAAAACTACTTAGGATTTCCCAACATAGCATTTGGCAAAAAGTAACATGCAAGACTTAGCAAAATATTTCTAATGCTTATACAAAGTATAGGGATGGAAATATTCATGAAGTACCACTTGCCTTGGTAATGGGGAGAGCAGCACTCTTCACAATCACAGTCACTAGCAAAATCTACACAAAATTTGTAGCACAAAAATCACACATAATTCATATACAAACAAAAATAATATGAATGCATGCATGCAAGAAAATGCTAAGTGATGATTTTTGAAAACTCCACCAAGAAAGTGCATGATACAGAAACATAACCAAGTCAAAAACTTGCTAACTAAAATTATTTAGCACTAAAACTATTTCCTAAACAAAATCTATACTCAAAATAGTCCTAAATAAGTTTCTGTATAAAAGTCATTTTAACAGAAACTTTTTGTTAAACACATTGCAGAATCAGAAAGGGCTTGACTCACTGATTCCAACGGTATAAAATTTGCAAAAATCTAACGTGGGAATCAAAAGTTATAGCCTTTTGAAATTTGGATCTAAATCTGATTTGAAATTCTGTTTTAATTCAAACCCTAGCCACGCGTCTTATTTCTATTGGCCGATACCGATTCGCTCCGGATCACGCTCGTGAGCCATAGGATCTAATTAAAACGCGCGGTCCAGATCTAGCATAACGGTTCGATTAGTGATTCTATCGTAAGCGTTGGATCCAGATCCAACGACGCTCGAGCATGCGACCATGTCCTGGCGGTGCGCGGCGTCAGCGAGCGGCGGAGCGCTCAGTCAGCGGCGGCGCTAGCGTTCTAGGTCGCACGCGAGAGGGAGAAGTGTCTTACCAGAACCGCAGTGGCGTGCTGAAGCTCAAGGTGGCGTTGGTTTGCGAAGGGGCGTGCTGGCACGGTCTCAGGGGCTCGTCGGAGTTGCGGGCGGCGTCTGTCGCTTGCAGTCGTGGTTGTTGCCGAAGTTTGGCGTCGCCCTAGCACGAACCAGAGGGGTCAGAGGGTGCACAAGACGCAGGCAGACAAACTCGTGTGAAGGAGGGGGCAAGGGGCGCTCGGGTTTTACCTTAATTGGTCGCCGGAGTCAAGCGGCGGCGCAGGTGGTTTCGATCGAGGACGGAGACGACAACCTGGGTCACGAGTAGGCAAAGGAAAGGTGTCAGCAGGTGCACAAAGTCACGCTGAGCATCCTCGTTTGAACCAGAGAGAGGGGGGCGGTCGAGGCTCACCGGAATCGATCGCTGGAGTCGTCGGTACAGCGGGGCTTCGAGAGCTAATGCGCGTAGCCTGGTGGCAGAGTGAGCGAGGAGAGTGGGGGGAAATGCTCGCGGTGCAGAGGGAATTTTATAGGCCCAGGCGCGACAGGAAACGCCTGCGGCATAATGGCTCATTACGCCGCGCCATTACCGGCCTTGACAGCAGCGGCGACGTGGTCGCGGGCGCAGTTTGGGGAAGACGAGGGCGACGTGGAGAGGGCCCGCTTGTCAGCGAAACGCGCGAGAGGAGGTGGGGTCTGGCTGTCAGTGGCTGTGTGGGTGCGCTGGCGCGTGCGAGAGAGAAAGATATGCCCCGGGTGGGCTAGCTGGGCCAGTTCTTTTGTTGGGCTGGAATCCTGGCGCCGGCCCTTTTCTAATTCTTTCTCCTTTTTCTTTTTCTATTTCCAATTTCTGAATTGATTTTCAAATGAATTCAAGTTTCATTTGAATTCAAAACTTCTTGGGATTTTTGCAGTGAGCAGTAGTCTCAAATATAGGCACAAAATCATGTGGTTGCTTTGCAAAGGTTTGGTCAAGCTTGGTGAACAAAATATCAGAGGCTTGGCACTTGGTTTGCAAAATTTGAGAAATGGTTTTCGAAATATTTCCAAATTGTAAATATTGGTCCAAAACCACACTCAATCCTTTCTATAAGAAAGACAAACAAGCTAGGTTTAACATCAATCAAACTTCTCAAATGGGGATGGCCATTTGATTTAAATCTGCTCACATAAAATCATAGCACTTTGTGCTTCTATTTTTCTAAAATGAGTTTGAAATTGTTCTCAAATCTATATGCATGCATGAATGATATGCCAACTTTGAAATTATGATTTTAGGGATGTTACACTCTTGCACATAAGGGTCCTGCACCCAGCCTGACGTTGTTCCATCGTCGTCTGCTCCTCCGGCATCTAGATCATCATCATCCTGGTCTGCTTCCGGACCTTCACCATCTCCAGGAGACTCTTCATCATCTCGCCCGTTCTCGCCGTGATGATGATCATCGTCATGTTGGCCACCTTCACCGTCTCCATCGTCTTTGTCATCGCTTATCCAACGAGTGTATTCATCCATGAAACCATGGCGGAGCAGGTGCGCCTGCAGATTCCCGGAATCTGGGTCGATCACCCAGTTGAGTTTGCATCTTCTGCATGGACATCTTATATCCGTCTTGTTATTTCGTATCATGTCGGCCGTCGCACATTTCAAAAATCTAGCTACAATGCCTTCACTCATTATGCGGACCATTTTTGCCTGCACGGTGTACACGGTACAATTATAAGTCTATTAGAACCACATAATGAATGCATGCATGCAATGGTCGATAGAAAATTTCGGCATGACCTATCCTAAAATTAGGACCTTTGCGAAATGCCAAAGTCTTGCCAAAATGGAAATGAATCAACATTTTGGCAAAACAAATGGCAACTTGTTCACATACAAACACAAGAGAGAGAGATACCGAGATCCATACACACATGAACATATCATTATCCTCTCCATACACACATGCATGAGCATCATCGATACTCTCCATATATACACACATATGACCATATCGATCCTCTCCATACACACATCATGAGCATCGATCATCTACATACATATGACCATATCATCCATATACACATGAACACATCCTTACATGGACAACTTACCGAGATGAGAGACCAATCGCGACAAAATGGAAAGGAGAGGTGCGCGCGAGACCGGAGAAGGAGATGAGAGAGGAGAGCTTCCTCTATTACTTATGTAACATCCAAGGCAAGTTCTACATGCTAAAAATGGTGAATGGGTGGAGAAATTGAGGTGGGAAGGAGAAGGATCCCGACTAGATCTAAGCAGGAAGAAGAAGGGGAAAGTGAAGTGTGGGGTGGTGGAGATGATCACATGACCACATATGTTTGTGCAGGTCGACACATCCGTGGCGCACATGGCCCCAGTGCGCCACAGGGAAAAAGCACATCCGTGGCGCATATGCCAGAGTGCGCCACAGATGTTTATGCCCGTTTAAGGAGCAGAGGGGGCTGGGAATAGGCGTAGCGCACTTGCCACATGTGCGCTACGGCTATCCCCAACAACAGTAGCGCACCACCCCTATGTGTGCTACGGGTATGCGGCATGCGGCCAACAGGGCCCTGGCCCACACATATCTGTGGCGCACTATGGTCATGTGCGCCACGGTTGTTCTAGTTACTAGTAGGGCACTTCCCATAGGTGTGCCACGCCTGTTTTAGCTGTGGGGCACTCCAGCCATGTGAGCCACGGATGTGCTGATTACCTATAGCTGTTTTCCTAGTAGTGGTAGTAGATCGAGGCCTCCTCCTTCTATTCCCCAAAGATCAAGGACTTTGGGTGGTGGATTGAGGAGATCTTGAGGATTTGGTGGCTCCAATGGTGGTCTTGGCTTTAATGCAAATGAGAACCTTGTCCAAGGTAGGTGTAGGGGTATTTATACCCCTTGGAGAAATCTGGCCGTTGGAGCAATAAATGCACCGGTACTACCGGTACTCAAGCGGTAGTACCGGTTGCAAGCGGTACTACCGGTCCCGCACCAGACCAGGTACCGGAGATGCAGTTCTTGGTCGAGCCAGCTTCAGTTCTGCCCGGTACACCCCTGCGGTACTACCCCCAAGCGGTAGTACCGGTCGCAAGACGCGGTACTATCGATCAGGGCGGTAGTACCGGTCCCAAGTACCGGTGGGCACCGTGCGAGAGGGGAAGGGATGGTCCTTCCCCAGTACTGCCTGGTACTGCTGAGCGGTACTACCGTGTCCAAGCGATAGTACTACCGTTTGGAGCGGTAGTGCCGCTCCGCGGTACCGGGTGGTACTGAGGAAAAACCATCCCTCCCACCCTTGCACGGGTCCAACCGGTACTAGGACCGGTAGTACCGGTGCCAAGCGGTAGTACCGGTCAGTTTTTCGGTACTACCGGTTGGCACAATGAATTTAGGCAAGGGCAAATGGGCAAGTAAATATTTGTGCCACAATCTATCAAACCTGTGATACACTTAACACACGATTAGACCGATAAGTGTGTTGTTATCAGACATCAAAATCAGAAGGATAGGAAATGCTCTTTCATTTGGTTAGAACAAAAAATGTGTAATGGAATGGTTCCATCCTATGTTCGGTTGGGCCAAAAAAGTGGAATGAAATGGTTCCGTTCTATGTTTGGGTGCATTTAGCAAAAATGATGGCAAGATAATAGAGAGAGTGAGAATGTTTGGGTGGTTTTAGCATAGAGGAACGGGAAGATTCCACCAATTTGATGGAATGAGTGTATTATGGATCTAGAGGAAATATTATCTTTTGAGGAACCACCTCGTTCCATTCCAGTTCTCAACTGAACACTAGAACGACTCTTAAGTGTGGAACCATTCTATTCCATTTTACTTCGTGACACCAACCGAACACACCCTTAGTTACTATGTATATGTAATATAATCATCTTACTATGATCTGGAAGTCTATCGTGCACCTGGTGTTTTATTGCTTAATTCATTACCTCACTAGCTACTCTACATGAGGCACATATAGATTCTATTGTCAATTTGATTCTTTAGTTTGCTCATGGTTAAAGCAGTGTCATGATTTTCTTAACTTAAATGATGGAAATTTCTTTGAGAATACAATTGTTGATTACTAAGAAACATGAGACATTATACATATGTAACGACTCATGGCTGCTCGATTTAATCTATAGATGACCTAATGATCTTCCTAGTTTAAAGAAACCAGATGGTTCAATTGGTTATGAGTCCTTTGCATGTTTAGTTGACTTGTGATTGCAACAATGTGATATTGTGTCGTGGTTTCTATGGATATAATGTGGATTGTCAGGGGATGGTCCCCGGATACCCTGAAGACACCCCAAAGACGCTCCAAGACAGTCAAAAAAGGCAAGTACATCAGATTCAACCTGGGCCTGCTGGAGGCTTCCAGCCAGCCTGCCCGCGCCCATCCGGCCCATCGGCCGCCTCTCCCACGTCGCCCGCTGTGCGCGCCTCTTGGCCAGCTCGACCGTCCCAGTCGGTCATCCGGTCGGGTGCAGCCGGATCGACCGCTGCACCCGAGGCAGCTGCTACTCCTTCGATCGGTACCAGTTAAAGCCATCATACAAGGAGAAAAGCAACGACAAGACCAAGACCATACTGCGTGTGTATGCAATAGTAGTCACTATGCATGACATGATCACATGATGTAACAATAGTTCTACACTATGTATTGTACTTATATTACGTCATGCATGACACCATGAATAATTAAGTTAGGCTAGTGAGTCCCCCTTTGTCTGTTGGGCCATCAATATAAGGCACCAGGTAGATGGATCGATGGCTCTCTTCATGCTCACAGGCACTAGCACATGCAGGCCTCACTCTCACTTGGGCTCACACGCGCACTAATAGCTAGCTTGCACTAGCACATGCAGGCCTCACTCTCACTTGGGCTCACACGCGCACTGCTAGCTAGCTTGCACTAGCACATGCAGGCCTCTGTCACATCCCAAGATTTTCCAAATCTTATAATGTGAAAATAAATGAATAAAATAAAACTTTGTTTAATTTTCAGAGCCAAAAGAAACTTTTTGAATTCAATTGGAACTTCAAAACCATTTGAGTTAAATAAAACCTAAAGGGATTTAAAAAGATAAACATTTAATAAAAGGAAAAATAAAACATTTGGGAATACTATTTTGAAATAATTAAATGAAAAGGTTTGTTTTCAAATGAAATAGAAGTTTTACAAATAAGGATTATTTTATAAAGCAAAATTAAACCTTGGCCAAGCTTTTGAATTAAACTTTTTGTTTGGAATAAAAAAAATAACAAAGGTCTTATTTAAATAAATTAATAAGGATTTAATATCCAACTTTATTTAAATAAAAGGTTTTACCAATTTAATTGAAACATCAAAACTTATTAAAATAAGTTTTCCAAATGTTTGATATTCACAAATAAAACCTACTAAAGTGTTTTGACTTTATTTTAGGTTTCAAAATAAATATCTCAATAAAACAAATCCTATTTGATTTAATAATGAAAGTCTATTATAATTAATTAATAATGGACTCTAAAATAAAATGTTATTTTGTTTTAAACAAGTTTTCCAAATATTCTTTATTTCAAATAAAACCTACTGATTGGATTTTGAAAGCATTTGGATTTCAAATGAAGATTTTATTAAATAAATCAAACCCTATTTGATTAATAAACCATGGTCCATTTTATTTAATTAATAAATGGACTCTAAAATAAAAAAAAATATTATTGGACTTTGGTTTTATGTTGATAAGCAGAACCAAAATTCAATTACAAATGTGATGAATGTGTTTGAATGGTTTGAATGTTTGAATGTTTGTTTGAAATTCAAATCAGTAAATAGAAATGGAAAAAGATAAATCAATCAGACAGAAAAAAATAAGAACAAGTCGACCCAGCCCAGCCGGCCCAACTAACCCAGCAGCAGCCCACCTAGCCCACCTCACCCTCGCCCCCGAACCGTTTTTCTTCACCACAGAAGAAACCCGCACCCTCACTGACTGGTGGACCCTATTCCCACTCTCGCTCACTCGCTGACGCCGGCCCCCACTGCCAGCTCACCATCTTCCCCACCCGCAGACCACGCCCACCCCTCGCCGGCCGTTGCAGAAGGAATAACTCCGGCGTAATTCGTCTTAATTGCGCGTTGAATCATCCCTTGACCACGCAGGATAAATCGCCTGCCTCCCCTCTTCCGTTTCCCCCAGACACCCTTCCTCGGCACGCCCCCAGGATGTCTAATTACGCTCAACCACCGCCACTGTACGACGACGCTCCGGCGAGAATTCCGGCCGTGTCCTGCCACCCCTCGCTTCCCTAAGCACACTCACACACTCTCTTAGCCTTGGCGCTTCTCCCGGCGCTTTCCACTCACCCGCGGGTGCCCCAGAACGTCGGCAAAGACGACAACCGCCGTCGCCACCATCTGGTTTCTTCGACGAACTCTTCCCCGGTAAGCTAGACCACCCCCTTTCCTCTCGTTGATGCTCGCTTGTCAGGGAACCGCGTACGAAGCTAACCACAATCTCTGTTCCCTCTCCCGTGCTCTGTAGCAACATCCCCAGCGACGCCTGAATGCGCCCGACGCCGAGCGAACTCCGGCGAGCGATTAGCACCGCCCCAGTGCACCCCTCGCCTCCTCGAAACCACGTCGAGCTTCCCCACGACCCTGCGACCACGGTGAGCCTCTCCTCCTCTTCTCTCGCTTCCTAGAACTGCCAGACCACCTCAGACAGAGCGTGCACCGCCAGTCGTCGCCGCCGGCGCCGCCAGCTATTGGTCAACCTCCTGTGAACCGTTAGATCGTCATCCAGCGGCTAGGAAAGAAAGTGAGCGAAGGGGTATCAAGCGAACTGTGCCGCACGATCTGACTGGATCGAACGGCTGCAGCTGTGCGATCCGAGCGAAGCGGTACCAACGAATGAGATTAGGACGCGTGTCGCTAGTTTCTGTTTAAAACAAGATTTGAATCAGAATTTGATGCAGTTTTGAAAACCCTATAACTTTCAAACCACACGTCCAAATTTTACAAATTTTATATCAATGAATTCAGGAGAGCAAGCCCTAGCCAACCATGCCCTTAGTTTAGAAAATAGTATATGTTGGTTTGCTTGATTTTGCAGATTCTTCTGTGAGCTTGTTTAGAGTAGAAAAATTGTTTAAAATTGATTTTGGGGTCAAAACTTTTGCAAAATGGTTTGATGTGACCTTACTGACCCTAAGAACCAACCCTTGGTGTTAAAAATGGTTTTGGTAAAATTTAGGTTGGATTATTTGACTTAGCCAATTTCTAGTCAAATAAAATTATTAAGTTTATTATGAAAATGTTCATGGAAAGAAAAATTTGAGAAAATAGTTTGGACCAAACCTACTGACCCCAAAACACCAAGTTTTGCAATAGAAACTCATTTGGTGAAAAACATAAAGTTTTTTTGCTTTGATAAAATAATTTTCACCACATAAAATAATGATTAGATTTAAAAATGGTTTATGGACCAAAACCCTTTTGCAAATGACTTTGTCACTATGGAAAATGACCACTTTTGACTTTACAAAGTTTAGAAGCCGAGTGGAAACCACCATTACAATTAGAAACATCTTTTGCATGCTTGCATGCATTACTTTGACTTTGTCATTTTATGTGTTGTTTTGCTTGATTGGTAGATTGAGTTTGTGCCTTGCTTGATTGATTTGTAGTGACTGGAAGAGTGTGATTGTTGCAAGGACAAGGAGTGAACCAATACTCTACCAAAAAGGCAAGTGATGCTTCATACTTTTTGTCCCATTACTTTCTCTATGCATTAGTGAATTTTGCTAAGTAAAACTTGCAAGGATTTTGCTAAGTATGAACCTTGCTATAGGAAAACCTAGTAGATGAATCCTTAATAGGATTTTCCTAAGTTAAGATTCTTACTACTATCAAGCTTAGCCTACCTAATAGAAAACATGGGTGGAATATATATTCACACTATGGAAAAATATTCTAAGTCTGAGGACTTGTGATTTTTGTCTAATAAAACAACTAAGTTAATGAATCACCTGGGTGGAATGGGATGGCTTGGTGGAGTTTGGTTGAGTGGTTCACAAGGCCATGGACTTGGCTTGTGTATCTCACTTGTGGTATGCCACCCAGGAACAAAGAGATTTGAGATGTCAAATGTTGAGAAGCTTCAAGTGCAACCACTTGGCAATATGGGCTCTGCCATGATCATATAGGTTGCAAGAACTTAGCCATATGGACAGTGGGTGGTAGTGTTTGATAGGTTGGAACGCGTCCATTTTGGTCTAAGGGAAAGCTTCTGAAAGATCTTGTCTTGGGAAACCAAGTCTTGTGGGGAAAGTGCACCACCTCTGCAGAGTGTAAAATCTAAGTACTTAGCCATGTCCCTGGTAAAGGACAATTTCAGCATCAAGACATGGAAGCAATCAAGAATCTCATCATTCAAATTTCTAAGTTAAAATCTTGTGGTTTGAACAAGGGTTGTTTGTAAACTTCAATCTTTGATGGAGAGATGCCTTGAAAGGATCTTCAAATCTTGATTGAGAAAAATGATTTTGTCAAAGTAAAAACTTAGTATTTTCAAAATGGTAAGAAAAATCTATTTTGAGCAAGGCAAGCCTCAACTCCACTTAGCCAAATGCATATAGTTGATAGACTCCACAATACTACCATAGTATCACTTGCCAATACAATTCAAATGTATTGACCTTTGTGGCTGTAACTTGTATGTTGTAGGTTTGATTGTTTATAGAAGATTGATTGACTGATTAGGATTACAAAGTCTACAACCAACATCTGCCTGTGGCACTTTTGAAGATGAAGGACCCATGACTATAGTTATTCCGCTGCAATGTAATGTGATAGCCAAATGAGCTATGTTGGATGTAATAAAATTATGTTATTCCTGGTTATAAAGTTATGTTATGACCTTTGTATCTTGATATTACATCTTAACTGTGGATGCTAGCTATTGATCCAGGGACTAGCATTGTAAACACAGGAGGCTCTATCTTATTAAAGATTGGGACCCCTACAGCCTCACTCTCACTTGGGCTCACACGCGCACTGCTAGCTAGCTTGCACTTTCTCACGAGCACACACATACATTCAGTTCATCTTAGATACAACTCCAGGAACAACTTTGTAGCCCGATTATACACACATATACTGTCAGACATGCAGGAGTAAGAGTTTTACCTCACCATGTGGGCTCCGAACCTGGTTACTTCCTGTGTCTCACCGCGCTTGCTTGTACCCAATTCCGACTGCGGATGCCCTGTTTGCTCCCATACACTAGTGCAGACTGGGGACTTTAACACCGGTTCATAAGGCCCTCTAACAGCGGTTGTAGAACTACTGTTGAGGTTTCAGTGTTAGAGCCCCCCCGTTTAACACCGGTTCTTATACGAACCGGTGTTAAAGGGTGGCGCACGTGGGGCTGCCGCAGCGCTCAGCCCCCCTTTAACACCGGTTCGTAACACGAACCGGTGTTAAAGGTTTTGTGCCGCGACAGGAAAAAGAGATAAATCTCTGTCGCGGCAAAGTTCTGCTGCGGCAAGAAAATGGCCCATATCTCTGTCGCGACAGTGTTCTGCCCCTGCCCCGTTCTAGGCGTATTTCTGCGGCGCGGCAGGGACGGGGAGGGGGGAGGGGGAATCGATCGGGAGCGGTATACACATACATTGTCATTGGTACATAAGAGTAAATGAATAATTAAGCAACTATTATTATACACAAACATCGTCATTGTGTGGTATTCTCCGTAAACGTTGAAGCATCAAGTACAAGAAAAACACGTTCAAGCATATATACAACGTTCATTTTGGTGGATATCTAAAGAGTTCTCCGCCAGGAGTGACGACCTCATCAAGTATGAACCCCGCCAATTCCTCTTGAATGGCTCGTGTGCGGTCAAATGGTAGGAGTTGGTCCCGCATCCGTTCGATCTGAATATATATGAAGAATGGGGTCAATATATATATAAGAATAAAACTCAACACAATTGATGGTAATAAAATAATGTTGTGTACTTTGTTTACTTACTCTAAGTTGTTCTAGTGCGGCTTGGCCCGTCGCACATATCGTGTTGCGAATGAACTCGCAAACATAGTACCCACATAAGTTATTGCCGGGTCCCTGATGCGCGCACTTTACGAGAATAGAGAGTTCAATCAAAATAATAATCAATAAAGCATGATATAATGGAATTGGAAGCAGAATCAAAGAGATACGCAGACCTAGCTAGCTAGTATTACTTACATTTTGGTCTACAAATTTTAGTTCTTCTGACCATTCACCCACGGCCCTGCACGTGAACCTTTTCCAAACCCTGTCCGACAATGAAAATGGATAAAGGAGTAATTAATTACTTGGTGTCATGAAAGTTGCCGATCTAGTGCGATAATATGATTGAAATTACCTCTGGAGCATCTCTCTAAAGTCTGCCCATATCTCTTTTTCTTTTCGTAATGAGTCCATGACAAGGACTTTTCCTGAGTCAGGTTGAATGACTAGCAGAATAAAGTAAAACCTATGCACGCATAACTCATCATCAGTTAAACTTAACATCGAGTAAGCCGAAACAGAATGTGTACAAGAGAGGGTAACAGTACTCACGAGAAGTTGTAAGGCAATAGTATTTCCCTTTTAGTTTGTTGTCTCGGTAAAGACCTTAGCAAGAAATCTTCTGTTTGCCCGGGTTTGTCATGAACTCTATTTGGGTCAACGAACCCAATGCCAAAAGGGCCTCCTTTCATGCATTCCATAAACTTTTTCCTGCATAATAGTATATATATAAATATATGGTGAGCATATATATATATATATAGATGCAATTAATGAATTGAATGAGATGAGATAGATATTAAAGAAATAGTACTTACACACAATAAAGGCTGATGGCAGCTTTGTCGAGTTCCTTCTGATTGAATAGAAAATGCAAGTCTTGAATGTTGAAGGTGATTGCGTCGTCTCCGCACAAGAAAATCTGATCTCTTATAGCGCCGTGATCCATTCTTCCTTTCTCGTCTTGCAGAAATCAAGGTACCACTTGTGCAATCTTCGCATCTTTGTTGGTAGATTATTGAGCTCCTCTTTCTTGACGAGATTCTTTCCATACTTCCATGGCTATATGGGGTTGGCATCGCCTTTAGGCAAGTTGTCTCCCATGATGTTGAAGTATGCAATGTAAGTCATCCCCATCTCATTGGCCTTTCTTTGTAGCTCTGCCTCGTAATCATTTACGGGAGGAGCATCCCGTGTGTCGAACACTTGGAGCGAGGCGCATGATTGGTTTTCCTGCTCTCCGAGCATGGGAACTGTTTTCTGGGGTGCCGCACGACTGCTACTTTCAGTCTCCCTACGGCGCATTGCACCCCCCTTCAAAATCTGGCACTCGTAGTCCGGCACAAGTGGGGTTTCAGGTTTCAAAAGATTATTGTAAAACTTCTCCACCACCGCCGGATCTATTTTCTCCTTTGGCTCGGCCCGTCTAGGTGCAAAGAATTTCTGGACCTCTTCTTCCGAGATCCTATTGGTCTCCTCGTCGCTGCGTTTCCACGGTAAAACCGGCAATGGCTTGGCGGAAGGATGCGGGACGTAGTTTCTTGAACTCTTTGGCGTACGGTTTCCTACGGATTTATTTGTGGAAGTGCTAGTGATGCTCTTCGTGGAAGTGCTCTTCCGCTTACGCTGAGGAGATGGCTGAAGCGCCGGAGATGGCTGACGGGCAGGAGATGGCTGGCGCGCCGGAGATGGCGGCGCGCCGGAGATGGCTGCCGCGCAGGAGATGGCTGAAGCGCCAGAGACGACAGGGGAGTATTATGATGACTTGGAGACGGCTGAGGCGGCTCAGACTGCTGACGCTGCAGAGACGGCGGGGGTGCCAGTGGCCTCCAATTTGGAAGCATGATGTGTTTCTTCTTCCAAAGAATGGTTGTTTTCACTGCAATTTGAGTTGAGTTTCCCCTTCACCTGTAGCATGGTCAAGCTGTGCTTTCTCATATTTCTTCACAACCTCATCCACCCCGACAAAATAGCATAGCCATCTGGAATCGGTCGGCAGTGGTAAGTTCCACCAGCTACAAGAGGTAAGACATAGCCGCCTTAATGGATAAGCCCATTAATCTCACATGCAGCTCAGCGTGTTCGCTCTCCGTGATCTCATCCATGGGGTATCGAGGACCCGCCGTTTCAAGCGTGGGATGCACGTTCTCCGTGGAAGCCACGCTGGTTTTCCGTGCAGAGTCTGGGCCGCCGGCAGCTTCCAATGCAGGATCTTCATGCCGCTGAGATGGGCCGGTAGCTTGCCGGCTCTTTTGTGCATTCACTTGCGCCTGCAGCGCCACAAGTGCATGTTCTATCTGTGTCATCCGCTCTATACGCTCTTTTTCTTTTCTGCCGCGCCATCTGTAAGAGTCGCCCCACTCGGCAAACCCATCCTTCCATGTCATAACCCCTGTGCCTCGTGCAAGTCCAGGGTGTTCTTTTTTATCGATGGCGCGTGTCAGCTGGTCATTCTCTCTGTCGGGATGGAAGGTCCTGGCGGCTGTTTCCTCGTATGCCGTGATGAGTTCAGTGACGGCTTTGGCAAGGAGGGTTGGGAAGATACACAATCCCGTTTTCGGGTCCAACCTTTCCCCGATTCAGTAGAACCAAGTATTTTCACGTAGGTCCCACCCATGTGTCTGGGGTGTGATCCCTCTATAGCGCAGGGCCTTCTCAGCTTCCTCCCACTTAGGCCTCTGAGATATGTAGCCACATGACCCCGTCCTCTGGTGATATTCCTTCTTCTGGGCATTTAGTGTATTGGTTTCTGACCTCTTTGTAGCTATAGCACCTTCCTTGTATGCCACATATTCGGGCCAGTGAGGTCTTATCTTCGCATAATATGCGTCTTCGAAATCTGGAGTCTCGCGAGCTTTGACAAATTTGTTCAATTTTGTCTTCTAGTTGCGGAAAGTGTCAGCCATCTTCTTTAGAGTCCATTCTTTGACCTTTTCCTTTATAACCAATTTATTTTCATCCTCCTCTGGCGGAAGGTGAAATTTACCAACAGCGAATTCTAAAGCGTTTCTTTGGATCTTTCATCGACAAAGGTACCGTCGCCCTTCTTTGGCTTATTCCAATATTCAGTTATCATTGGGATTTGATCCCTAACAAGAACTCCAGCCTGACGTATAAATTTGTCTGCGGCCTTCTTGGGCTCCATCGGCATGCCATCAACACGGGCTGCTTCTATCGTGAACTTTGCACGATCTTTACCGATGGCTCGCGCCTCGCTTGCTCTTTTTCGTAGAAGAAGATTGTTGCTGGCTGGTCGATCCGGAGGGCTAAAAGAAGAAAGAAGCGTTAATTTCACATATATATACAAATCAATCGGTGCAAGTCAGCAGAGGCTTAATCCATGCATATACCTCGACGGACTTTGTAATCACTAAAGTGCGTTCACCGAAGTCGTCATCTTCTCCATGACTACTTGAGATGTCATCATGTCCCTCCAAGTTCAGATATTGTGAGGTGTCCTCGTGGATCATGTTATCCATTATTTCTTCCTCTTCAAGGTTTCTACTGAGTAGATCCATAGTTTCTGAAACAATAATATTATCACACAAATATCAGTAATTCATCTATTGAAATGCTCGAGCAAGGATGATGATATGACATGTTAAAATTATTGAAATGTAACCCTAATATATGCTTGGTCATTCCAAACCCTAATTCGGAGAAACCCCGAATTCATATGAGAGGATACATTCAGAAAAACCCCGGATTTGGAGAAACCCTAATGCTATATTGACAAAGAGAGGTTTACTAGGACGGCGGCTAGCGGCGCTAGGGCGAGAGCGGGGCCGGGATGCGTGGGGGTGTGCGTTTGAACCAGCACGACGTGGGCTACCTAAAATGGGCGACTCAGCGAGGGCAGAGAAGGTCAGGGTCCACGGCATTGGAAAAGTAATCGGTCAAGTGCAAACCGATTGAAAAAGTGAGCCCTAAGCCGACCACATGCAATCGGCCTGTTCCTGACCATACACATACACATACAAAAAAATATATAAATATATACACACATACACATACAAAAAATATATACATATATACACATACATATACAAATATATACATATATACACACATACACATACAAAAAATATATACATATACACACACATACAAATATATACATATACATATATATCATACACATACAAATTAACCAAAAATCACTAACTAACACTAACTAACCAAAAATCACTAACTAACACTAACTAACCAAAAACACTAACTAACATAATACTAACACCAATTAACCAAAAATCGACGGCGGGCACCGAAGCTCACCTGCGGGCGGGCGGTGCGGCGTGGGTGGCACGACGCAGCGTGGGTGGGCGGCGCGGCGTGGGTGGCGCGGCGCTGGCCGGGATGGGGCGGCGGAGGGGCGACAGCGGGTATGGCCGGGTGGCGCATGGAATAGCGCGGGGCAGCGACGGCGAGACGGGGCGGGGACGGCGCGGCAGTCCCGGCGACGCGCTCCCGTGGGACGGCGACGGCGAGGACAGCGACGGCGAGGGCGTGGACGACGACGCGCTGCGGCAGCCTCTGCTTTTCTTCCTCTGCGCGCTTGATCTGGCTGGGGGGAAGAAGGAAGAGGCGCGCGTTATAAATCCCCCCCCCCCTTTAACACCGGTTCGTGGCTGCAACCGGTGTTAAAGGGGGGAATTCATTTCGCTCCCGCACCCCCACCTTTAACACCGGTTCCAGCCACGAACCGGTGTTAAAGGGGGGTGCGCGCGCGAAACGAAATAAATTCCCCCCCTTTAACACCGGTTTGTGGCTGGAACCGGTGTTAAAGGGGGGCATTTATTTCGTACATTAAAGGGGTTGGGGCTTTTTTAATTCGAAAAATAGGATAGAATTTAGAAAATTCATATGTTTTTCATTTCAACTCAAAAAAATATGAATAATATATCATAATTTTCAGAAAAATAAGATCTATCCATTCATATATAAACACTTTATAGTTACTGTAGATGAAAATTTTCAAAATGATTAAAACACTTACATATAAATTTTGATTATTCAATTAAAACAAAAATAAAATAGTTAAACCCTAAAACTTTGAACATAAGAAATACTAAACATCTAAAAAGGAATCTAACCCTATTTTATTAGAGCAAATCATATTTTATTTTGTATCAACATTTTTGAATTGTTTGGATATTTAGATGCCGCATCTTTTTTATACTTTGGAATCTGACAAAACCTCGCCAAACTTGCATTGGATTTTTTATAAAATAGCATATTGTGAACCTAAAAATGATTTTTGTAAAAAATCATGAGCATCGTATCATGTACCTGTAGTTCATATCTGACCCACTTCCTACCGATTCGGCAGGAATTTGTCTTTTTCACCAGAGGTGGACGGAAAGGTTTCAGATCCCTCTGTTTGTACATTGTCTATATAAGGTGGTCTAGTATTTTTTGTAAAATGTGGTGGTAGTTTTTTGAATTATCCATTTGGTGGTTTTTTCACAAAACCGTCCGTCTTTTATGATCGGAAAATGGAAAATGCCTTTTTGGTGCGACAAAAAGGAAAACTTCCTCTTGCAACATTGTTTGCCATCCCATGATGCACATGTATGCATAATATGGCCATAATATCACAAACTATGCCTTAATTCTAGCCATAACATTGGTCATTTGACCCGAAAGCCAAGAAACCTCGAATGAGATAGGTCATTTTGTGAAGGTTTTTTTTGAGACATAATCAATATACCAAGTTTGATATTTTTATTATGATACAACTGGAATTAAAGTACATAATGCAAATAACAGTAAGTTACATAAAGCACGACTGAAAATTAAGATACATAGAAGAACTGAAAATTAAGATACATGGCCAGATTAAGTCCTAATCGGTCGAACTTGTTTTGGAATGTTGGAGTGATTCAGTCATGCTCCTGCCTACACCTGTAATACTCGCTACTGTAGTCGTCGTACTCGCCTCGGCCGTCATCGCTGTCGTCGTCGGGGTCGTCGTAATTGAACCTTGAAGGCTGAGTACGCCTGGGCTGGACTTGAGGGTAGCGTAGACGGGGGTTAGAGTCAGCGGCAGTGTCGTAGGCCATGACGCTCTGGAGAGTCCGACCGCGCCACCATAGCCGACGACCGGCCTCGTTGAAGTTCGGAGGACGTGGGCCGTCCTCCTCATGCCTGGCGAGCGCCCTCTCACGCCGATCCCCGAAGAAGGCTTCCCAAGTCGGGAAATAGTCGGGATTGTAGGGGTTCGCAGCATAGAAAACAAAAATTTCCTATGATGGAAACAACTATGTACCAAGATTTATCTACTAGATACAAACAATGGGCGGATGTGTATCCGTAGAGAACATACCCTTGAAGACCGACAAAGCTTAACGAGTCCAAACTCGTGGTTTATGTAGACGATCTCTTGCCGATCTCAAGATCGAGAGGAAGTCCCAGCGCCGCAAAACAGCAGCGCATCCGTGCTCGCACACACACGTTCGAGGCACCGAGCAACCTCCGCCTCCTAGCTCCAGCGATGCAGCAGAAGCACAACTCTTTCTTGCCGAAAAGCCACCGGGAACATGTATCTCGCTAGTCCGAGACCATGAGGGATAAATACTAGAGGGGGAGAGATCCTTCACGAGGAGGTGTGAGTGAGAGAGAGGGAGGGGGCTCCTTTTATAGGGAGAGGGGGGAACCCAAGGGGCCATGCGCCCAGCCATGGGGCTGCCCCCACCTCTTCCACATTCATGTGGGTGGACACTCCACTCACTCAAATGCCTTTCAATTCCCTCCACTAAAAAAACCACTCAAATTCCCATTAAATTTCCACCAAATTTAATGCAAACTCTCATTAAATAAAACTCCTTTTATTTATTCAGAATTTTGTCAATTACTTTAATGACAAACATTCACATATAACCCCTTTCTAGTATTTCTTTTCACATGCAGAAACACTTTCTGCAATTTCACCCGAAAACCTGTTTCGGTATCTAGTGAAATAAATTCCTGCGCTTGTTATTCTTTTCGGCATGAAACTTTTGCTCCAATTGGATGTCGGTGTCTCTTAAGTGTGTCACCCTACGGTTCGTGAATAATGCGGGCATGATCGAGACCCCTCTTAGATCAATAATCAGAAGCGGGATCTGGAGACCCATACTGACTCCCACACATTCAACGATGACTTTCTTGTGATCGTCGGAACCTTTTACGCTAGTATCTTAATCCCTTTGTTTCGCGATATATTACATGTCCAAGATTCGATCATCGGTATCTCCATACCTAGTTTGATATCATTACTGACATGTACTCTTTTCTCGTTCCCGTGATATAACATTCGAGTGATCAAATCACTTGCTTGCAAGCTAATCAATGTGATATCACCGAGAGGGCCCAGAGCATATCTATCCGTCATCGGGATGAACAAATTCCACTCTCGATCCATGGGCCTCAACATAACACTTTAGTAGTTCTGAATCCATCTTTATAATCACCCTGTGACGGTGTGACGTTTGATGTTATCAAGAAACTCTTCCGGTGTTAGTGATTGACATGATCTCATGGTCTAAGGATTAGGATCACTTTGTAAGTTGTTATAGCAATATAAACCCAATGACTTTGATCGTAATGCTATATTTCGGATGAATGTCCATAACACCATTACACTAATGTTGTGACCTCGTTATTAACAACATCCAATGTCCATGATCAGGAAACCTTTGATCATCTTGTTAATCAACGAGCTAGTTTATAAGAGAGGCATAACTAGGAACTTCCTTTTTATTTATTAAACACACATGTATTAACGTTTCCGTATTAATACAATTATAGCATGTAAAATAAACATTTATCATAAATAAGGGAATACGATAATAACCACTTTATTACTGCCTCTCGGGCATATTCCCTTCAGTCTCCCACATGCACTAGAGACAATAATCTAGTTTGAAAACTTTGCGTATTGAACATCTATGGCTTTCTGGTGTTCCATATACGCAATTGCAAGTGGTTAACATAATCTATGGATCTAACGCTTTCAGGTCCGTGTGTATTTGCATGTCTTTGCGTCTTCACGCATCACTCATTCTCCAATGAGATGGCATTGTATAAATTTGGTCTTTCGGTGAGACCTTTAGTTCCTTGGGGTTAAATCATGTCGATACTATTGTCATACAATATATCTTTAGTGTTAGTCCGTTGCGAACCACACCTTAGTTTGATAACAAACTTCTTGACACAAATTCCCTCCTTTGATGCTACTATAGCAGTCATATACTTAGCCTTTTTGTTCTAGTATTCGTCACAATGTCTTAACTATGGATTTCATCCAAATCCATCATGGAAACTTTCTTTCCATTTCATTGTGCCACCCATAGTTTAAATTGAGATAAACTTAATTTGTATCTTGTGACAAAACTAGTATCAATGTAACGCTTTACAATGAACTATTTGTAATTGTTTGTCACCTCTACACAAATATATTCTTAGTTCTTCCAAAAGATCATAAGAATATCCTTACTATCGTCCAATGATCATTTTATGATTCATTCTGGTATATGCTCATAACACTTAGAGCATAGGACATATCTGGATGTGTACATATCATGGTATAATTGATCAAGACATTCTTGTGATTTCACTCATCAAGAGTCAAAACACTTGAATCTTGTTTCACTTATCAAGTGTCGATACACTTGAATCTTGATTCAATTCCTTTCCATGCGACAAGAACCGTTTCTTGTCGTTTCTATATTGAACTCCTTCAATATCTCATATATGTACGTTTGGCATAAGCATATTAGCGTCACGGTCTATCCACTATAGACTTTCATGCTAAATATTCGGGTTTTTCCTAAGTCTTTCATCGAAATGAAATTCTTAACCTTTGTCAATAAAAGATACATCATTTGTAATCAACAAGATGTCCTCCACATAATGTATTAGAAATATGTCTTAGCGCTCCCACTTAATTTCTTGAAAATGCAAGCATCTTCATCGTCTCCTGATGAAAAAACTCCTTTTTTATCATGGTGAAGATTCCAACTCCGCGATGCTTACTTCAACCATTAAAGTTTGCATGCCCTTTTAGCATCCTTTGAATTTAATAAAACTCTTTGGACCGTGTCATGTACACGTCCTAGGTAACCATTCTATTAGAAGAACTTTGTTTTGTTTATTCATCTACCATATACCAAATTATATGTAGTGGTTGCTACTTTAATCCGTCCAGACTAAATATCATTATGAAAGATTAAATCTTGTCATAGTCGACTCCTTAAACATTGCTGTAAAATACTTTACGACATGTCGACTATTTCATAGATGTAAAACATCCATGTCTGTTTCTTTATAAATCCAAATACGACCGATAGGTTTTTACACCTTTCTGGAGGGTCTTCCAAGTTCAAAACTTGATTTCTCGTGTATGGAACTATCACAGATTTTATGGCTTCAAGCCATTTGACGGAGTCAGGGCCCATCATCGCTTCTTTGCATAGGCTCGGGAGGAAGCGAATGCTTTGGGTGAGCGAGAATGACCAGTCCGATGTATCTTCATGTGGCCCCACTCTTCACCACGTATGCAAGACTCGTCCCAACGCGGCCCCACCAGTCAGGCATGTAAAGGTCGAGGCCTCGTATCATAACGCTCAATGCCCGACCCGCCCCAACGCGGTCCCACTAGTCAGCATGTAACAGTCAAGCCTTTGACCTGACGGCATCCCTCCGTCCGAGCGCCCGCGAGTGCCCGCGAGGGTTTCTTAACATGGCGAGGGGAAAGTGAGGAAAAGTTAAGCGGCTGGGGAAAAGTGAGTACAATTAACGAACCAAGGACACGATAACAGAAATCCCAATAAATTAGGGACAGTTTCTATATGCTCATTGAAGTTTCGTGGTTTTCTATGTATCCTATGGAAGAGTCTTGATAGTCTTCAAAAGCACAGGTTCATCAGATAATGTTTTCGTAGAAGTATTAATTATAGCTTTTATATCGATCCAATAAGGAGCTTAGGGAAGTGTCTTTCTGAGGCGTTTCTGTCGCACTCAAGACGTCACTTTATCTTGAGTGAATTGACTGCAAGTATTGAGAGTGAAAATATGTGAGTGAAAAATATAGTAAATTTAAGTTTTTAATGGTACTGGAAGTAAATAACATAAAATTAAAAGTAAGGATGTTGTTCGAGATTTCTGCAATGAGAAATTAGAGGCAGAAAGAAACAGGTCATGGTAATAGTGAATATGTCAGATAAATAAAATAGGATAAGTGATTGTGATACTTCTTATACATATGTGAGTATGCAAGAAACCCATATACCAATCAGGAGTCCTCTTGGTAAATTCTTCCCAATCTCAGTGATCTTTCTGCCTGTTACCAAATTCATGGTTAGCAAATCAATTAAGGTCTTACGACCACATCAAGGCTATAAACTTATGCTACACATTAAGGGCAACACCAGCGACCACGACAACTACACCCTCACTCTCGGCTACACATCGACCACGACAACTACACCCTCACTCTCGGCTACACATTAAGGGCTATCATCCACCGACATCTTCTGCAGTCGGCGCCTTCAACTTATGCTTCAGCCGGAGCATCTGCGGCGCTCTTGCATTTCATGTCACTCAGATCCCTACTGTGCATCTTGGCTCTTATATTTGGTAGTTCTCTACTGGGCTTCTTGGCTCCCTAATCTTGTACTCCTATATATATCGCAATATGCAATATCAATCTAGTAAAAAACCAACTATTATTGCCTTTAAATGCTAACATGATAGGCATGTAATATGTTATAAATGCGGCAAACAAAACGAAGAACGAAAACAAGTACATAGGCAAGGGACGCAAAAGTTAGCCTTATTCATAAATTTGGATCACGAAATAACATGATCAGTATTGGCTTCCTAACTATAATTGTCACCATCTCTGCATAAAATAGATATTGTTAGCATATATATAGAGTAGTGTACAAATGACTAGTAAATTGTGAAGCTCTTTTGCACCGCTTCAAACGTTGAGACAAAATATGTTCGCTTCCTAACTATAATTGTCACCATCTCTGCAGAAAATAGATATTGTTAGCATTTGTAGTGTACAAATGACTATTGAATTGTGGAGCACTTTTACACCGCGTCGAGGCAAAATTTGTTCGCTTCCTAACTAAAATTGTCACCATCTCTACATAAAATAGATATTGTTTGCATATATATAGAGTAGTGTACAAATGACTAGTGAATTGTGTAGCTCTTTTGCACCGCTTCAAAGGCCGAGACAAAATCTGTTCGCTTTCTAACTATAATTGTCACCATCTCTGAAGAAAACAGATATTGTTAGCATTAGTAGTGTACAAATGACTAGTGAATTGTGGAGCACTTTTGCACCGCGTCGAGACAAAATCTGTTTACTTTAGCCTGAAATCATATTCGGATCAGTGAAACTGAAGCTGGGAGACGTGGATGTTGAGTTAGAAAACCCACATATCAATGATATTGTTCTCCCGTTCAAAAAAATGGTATTGTTCTCTCTCCTATTGATTATGCCTTTTACATATATTTAGCTGTAAATAAAATAATTATAATTAATTTAATTTTTCTAGGCCTGTCCTATTTAAACTCCCACTCAACCTCACCTCACCATCACAACTTCACCCTCCAAACCCTTTCCTTCAAGAAACTTCTGAAAAATCCCACCCCAAACACTGCCATGGATCTCTCCATGCATGGCTACCGGCCCGGATGACTCCCTCCTCCTGCACCTCCCAGCCACCTCCCTTCTCCCACCCATCCTAGCCGCACTCCTTCTCGTTGTTTGCCTCCTGTGGCTCTCGCCGGGCGATCCAGCGTGGGCCTTGTCCCTCTGCCGCCGCTCGCCACCAGGCCCGCCGGGCGTGGTCACTGCGCTCTCCAGCCCTGTGGCGCACCGCGCCATTGCGGCGCTGTCCCGCTCCGTTCAGGGAGGGACGGCATTGATGTCCTTCTCCGTCAGCCTCACCCGCGTCGTCGTCTCGAGCCAGCCCGACACGGTGCGCGAGATCCTCGTCAACCCGGCGTTCGGCGACCGCCCCGTCAAGGACTCGGCACGTCACCTTCTCTTCCACCGCGCCATGGGTGATGGGGATGCGCCTACCGGGGTATACCCAGCAGGACGTTTCCGACTGGCCCAAGACCTGGCGAGTGGGCCTGCAGGACGGTGACTGGATCAAGGCCCGGCGTGGATCCAAGAGACTAGAAGCTGAAGGCCCAGGCGAGTAGATAGGCCCAGTCGGATTAGGTTAAACGAGTATCGAAGCTTTAACTGAATAGGTTGAGATATGTAAACCCTAGGGGAGGTGAGCCTATATAAACCTCCCTGTAGGGCGTGTAGAGAGACATTCCATCATACACCCAAGCGACTCGCCGCCTAGCCATCGAGCTCGCCCATTGTACCACCATCATAATACAATCTAGCAGGAGTAGGTCTTTACCCTCGGGGGGGGGGGGCGAACCTGGGTAAAACCCTGTGTCTCCGCCCTCATCTCGCACCGCAGATGGCTGGCCGCCCTTGCCCCTCGTTCTACTACTCGCTGCCGATTGCAACATCTGCCGTGACCATTCCCACGACAGTGGCGCCCACCATGGGGCCTGGCCGGTCTGGCCGGTGTTCTACGGCGAGATCCAATCTGCCCATCAACGAGATGGTCGCCACCGGCCGCATGATAGCGATCGGCGAGATGCTCGAAATCTTGCCGAGCAGCTACATCCCGGCGGCGCGACCCGTCACGCACAGCGTGCTCCTCCCGGTCGGCACGATCAGCCTCTTCGTCGGCCTCACCGACGTCATCGTCTCGGAGGATTCAGCTCGCATCCGCGAGTCGCCGCCACGCGATCGTCTCTCCGAGAGCCAGATCCGCACGATCTATCGCCTCGCCTCCGAGTACAATTCGGCCCACAGCGACGTGGCCGAAAAGTCAACGGCCGAAGAAGACGCGGCCCTCAACGACGACGCCGACTCGGCGACCCCGGCGTCACTCGCCGGGTCCATCACCACGGCTTCACCCGCGGGCTCCATCACCCAGGTCTCCAACGTGGGAGACTTCGAGGACCCCTCCATCCTCGGGATCTTCGAATTCGATTCCGGATCGGAGAACTCCGCCGACCTCCGCGACGGAACCGGTCGCCACGCCGCGACCTACATGGCGACCGGCACTGAACCGCCGGAGGACCCATTCTCCACCCCTATCCCTCCTAACGCCACGGCAACGGAGGTCGAGGAACTCCGCCTGAATCTGGCGGAGGCGGTGCGCAAGGAACAAGCCGAGCGTGAAAAATTTCGCCTCGAGCAGGTGACGGCGCAGGAACTATCGCGCTACCACCAGCAGCGGATCAGGTCACGCCTGAACCCCACCGTTCAGGGGTGTGCCCTGAACTTCGACGAAGAAAACTACCCGGCCCGCGTGGCCGAGCGCGTGATCTGCGAGAACGCGCCACCAGGAGGAAGCGCCCGACCCCCGCCAGGGTCCACGGCGATGGGCGCCCCACCTCCACCCAACCGCACACCTCCCAGGGACCAGCCGCGGATAGTAGTCTCCTCACGGGAGCGAGACGCAAACGGGCTCCCACTATTCTTCACCCCGATGGACAACCTCGTGGCAGGTCGAGCAGCAGCCGACAACATCACGGCCACGGGCGACGGCGCCCTACAGATCCAGTACGTCAGGGCCCTGCTCGCAAAGGTCGTCGAGCAGCAAAACACGGGCGCCGACTCGCAGGGTCGAGTATACTCGCGTTCTTCGGGAAGCAGAGCAGCCTCAAGCGGCCGCCCAGTGGCGGCAAACACCCTCAACTGCCCGCCACCGGAGCCACTGCAGCTCCAACACCGACCCGCGAACGCGGCACTCTCCACCAACGACCCCATGCCAGCGACCAACTTCGTTGCTGCCAACAGGCAACCCATCGACGACCGCACCCACATCATCAACAACCAAAGTTGGCGCGCACGCCAGCCCAACGACCTGCGACACACCCTAACCAATCGCCGCGACGGCGAGCCCGTGGGGTCGCTCAGTCGACTCGGCCCCAAGTGCTTCGGACCAATGATCCGAGGCGAGAAGTACCCGCCAAACTTCAAGGCGCCGAAGGAGATAGAAAAGTACGACCCCTCGTACGACCCCGCCGTTTGGCTCGATACATACCTCATGGCGATGGGGATCGCTGGCCACACCGACCTGCTGGCCGCCCGTTACCTCCCCCTGATGATGGAGGGACGTGCAGGCAGTGGATCAACACCCTTCCCCAGGATAGTATCGACTCCTGGGAGGAGATGCGCGACGCCTTTGTCAGGCACTTCGAGTGCTCCTACACCCGCGCCACCACCATCGAGGACCTGGAGCGATGCGTCCAGGGACCCCGCGAGTCGACCCGCAACTGGGTCCAACGGTGGCAAGAACTCTGGTACAACGCGGTCGGTATCCACCCGGACATCGCGATCCACTGCTTCAAGACCTCGTGCCGCTACGAGCCCCTGGTCGCCAAGCTCAAGCGACACTCTCACACACTCGACAACATCCTGGACCTCCTCGAGATCGCCAAACGGTACGTGGAGGAAGATCCAAACCAGGAAACTGACGACGAGTCAGGAGGTCAACGCCGCACGAGCGGCAACGACAGCGGACGACGGTCCGACCTACGCTATAGCAACACTCGCCTCACCGGCAAGCGCCGCAGTGACGGGCGAGTCGACTTCGTCGCCAACGCCGGGCACGCACAACGCGAGCCCAAGAGCTTCCGCCGTGACGGAGGACAACGCCGCGACGACGGCAACTACAAGGCCAAGCCAAGGTTCGACCCCGCGGCCCTCCTTAACCAACCGTGTGTGTTTCATAGCAGGGAAGGGAAGCCCACAACGCACACCACCGCCGACTGCCACACCCTCAGGGAAATCGAGAAGGCACGGCGAGCACGGGAGGACCCCGACAACGACCCGCCAAACGGCAGAAAATTCGGCAAAGTGGCTGGCTCGCTCCATACCTTCACAGGCTTCAACACGAAGCGCGAGAAGAAGGTCACCGCCCGCATCGTCGCCGTCAACACGGTGGCCCAGGTGGACGTTCCCCAGTTCCTCAACTGGTCGGAGCAGCCCATCACCTGGAGTCGACAAGACCACTCGCCATGCATCGAGTACCCAGGTCGAGTCGCCCTAGTGGTCAAGCCTAAGGTCGGCGACTACTGGCTCCCCAAGACATTGATGGACGGCGGCAGCTCCATCAACATCCTGTACCTGGACACCTTCAGGCGGCTGCGGCTCCCGCAGTCGATGATCGAAACAACCCACACCACGTTCCATGGCATCGTCCCCGGTCGGAAGGCGTACCCGATCGGTAAGGTCACGCTGCCAGTCACCTTCGGCACACCAGCAAACTTCCGCACCGAGCGGATCGTCTTCGAGCTCGTGCCCTTCGACAGCCCCTACCATTGCGTCCTGGGGCGCCAGGCGTTCGCCAAGTTCATGGCAGCTCCCCACTACGCGTACAACGCGATGAAGATCCCCGGGCTGTGCGGCGTCATCACCATCAACGGCGACCCCGACATGGCCGCCGAGTGCGAGGCCAAAGGAGCCGAGCTCGCTGACATTGTCATCGCGGCAGAGACCAAACACGCCGATGAGCTCGCCAAGTACGCGAGCGGGGTCAAAAACGACGACCCCACCATACTCAAGAAGCCCAACTCGGAGGGCGCAAACACTTCAACCTTCGAGGCAACAACGCACACCCGCACCGTCGAGCTGGTCCCAGGCGACTCTAGCCAGACGGTGACGATCGGGACGGGCATGAGCCCAGCGTAGGAAGGCGCGCTCATCGAGTTCCTCCGTGAGAACAGGGACATCTTCGCATGGAAGCCCTCTGACATGCCTGGTGTCCCTAGGGAGCTCGCTGAGCACAAGCTAAACGCCGACCCCAAAGTGCGACCCGTCAAACAGTCGCTGTGGCCCTTCAATGAAGAGCGCCGCCGAGCAATCGCCGAGGAGGTGCAGCGTCTACTCGCTGCAGGCTTCATCCGGCCAATCAAATACTCCAAGTGGCTGGCAAACCCAGTCCTAGTCGAGAAGAAGAACGGGACCTGGAGGATGTGTATCGACTACACAAACTTGAACAGCGCTTGCCCAAAGGAGCAGTTCGTCCTCCCGCGGATCGACCAGATAATCGATTCAACCGCGGGCTCGGAGTCGCTCTGTTTCCTCGACGCCTATTTCGGGTACAATCAGATCAAAATGGCGGTCGAGGACGAGGAGAAGACGGCGTTCATCACGCCATTCGGAGCCTTCTGCTACACCGCCATGACCTTCGGTCTCAAGAACGCCGGGGCGACCTACCAGCGGCGCATGCAAGAGTGCCTCGCGAGCCAAATTGGCCGCAACATCCACGTCTACATCGACGACGTGGTCGTAAAGTCCGCTCGCCAGGGTGACCTACTCGCTGACCTGGCCGAAACATTCGCCAACCTGCGAAAATACAAAATAAAGCTTAACCCAGGAAAATGCACCTTCGGCGTACCAGCTGGACAACTACTGGGATACGTCGTCTCCAAACGAGGGATCGAGGCGAACCCCACGAAGAACGACACGATCGCCCGGCTTGGCAAACCCGAGTGCCTGCGCGACGTCCAGAAACTGGCCGGGCGAGTAGCGGCTCTCAGTCGCTTCATCCCCCGCCTGGGCGAAAAGGCGATGCCCCTATACCGCATGATGCGCAAGAACCCCACCTTCCAGTGGGACAAGGAGGCGGATGACGCGCTCCGCGATCTCAAAAAGGTGCTACTCGCCGCACCGCTATTGGCCGCCCCCGCCGACAAAGAACCCATGCTGGTTTACATCACGGCTTCCGAGCGCGTCGTCAGCGCCGTGATGGTCGTCGAGCGACCGGAGGAAGGAAAGGAGCGCCTAGTACAGCGACCGGTGTACTACATCAGCGAGGTCCTCAACGAGTCGCGCCAGCGGTACCCCCTGTACCAAAAGCTGGTATACGCAGTCTTCAGAGCTCAGCGGCGCCTGCCGCACTACTTCCAGGAGCACCCAATCACGGTCGTCTCCTCAGCACCACTGCAAGACATCATCCGCAACCACGAGGCGACCGGGCGGGTCGCCAAGTGGGCTATAGAGATCGGCGTCCACAACATCAAATACGAGCCATGAAAAGCGATTAAGTCGCAGGCCTAGCGGACTTCATCGCCGACTGGGAAGAGGCCCAGCAGCCAAAGAAGCTGCCATACCTCCATTACTGGAGCCTGCACTTCGACGGCTCCAAGAACGCGGACGGCGCAGGCGCAGGGATCATGCTAACTTCACCAAAGGGCGACAAGCTCCGCTAGATCCTCTGCCTCGACTTCACACCCTGCACCAACAACATGGCCGAGTACGATGCCTTACTCCACGGCATGCGAGCTGCCAAGGAGATGAATGTCAACCGCCTACGCTGCTACGGAGATTCCGACCTCGTCGCGGGGCAAGTCGCTGGCACCTGCGACGCCATCTCCCCCACCATGGTGGCGTACCGCCACGCAGTGGACAAGCTGGGCGGACACTTCACAGGCTATTCCGTCGAGTGGATCGACAGGCGGAAGAACGAGGAGGCCGATGCCCTCTCTCGCATCGGGTCGGCTTGACTCGCACCACCCGCCGGCGTCTTCCTCGACACAATAACCAAGCCATCAGTCTCTCCCCCGAGGGAGATCGACATCGGAGTCCCGTTACAGCCGGAGGCAGCCCTGGTTGCACTCGTCACCGAGCCAGGCGACTGGACCAAGCCCTACATCGCCTACCTGGAAGCCGGCACCTTGCCGGCAGACGAGACGGACGCTCAGACGATCGCTCGTCGATGCAAGTCCTACACCATCATCGACGGAGAGCTCCACAAGCGCAGTGTCACCGGCGTGTTCCAACGCTGCGTCCAACCCGCTGAAGGGCGCAAGATCCTCCATGATATCCACTCCGGTGACTGCAGCCACCACGCCGGCGCCCGCTCTCTGGTCGCCAAGGCTATGCGACATGGCTTCTACTGGCCCACCGCACACGCCGATGCAGTGGACATCGTCCAGCGGTGCGCCGGTCTAACACCCTCAGAATCGGACCTATGCAAGTTTTAGCGAAAACCCGCCAAACCCGCATAGAAACGATTCAAAGGTGCCCACCAGGCACTTTCGTGTGGGTGGAAAAACGAAGTAATAACATTACACAACAGCCCTCGATGGGACCCACAGAACAGATATATATATACAACGGCGACTCAAAGAGTCAAGAATACAGATACAATATACAAAGATCCAAATCACCTTGAAAACGATAGAGCGTCCAGCTACGGACAAGATGCAAATGGGGCTAAGAGCCCTGAAGAATAACCAATGGTGTCCATAACCCTGCCCAGGCCAAGCCGGAAGGGTAACCCTGCTAACGACGTCGATCTCACACCTGCTTAAACAAAAGGGGTGCCGACAAAGGGCAAAGGAAAACGAAGGAGCGTCAGTACTGAGGCCAGTACACGGCGAGGCTAGAATTCGGCGGTCCTCGCCTACATAGATATGGTGGACTGAGCGGCAGCGGCATCATGCACTAAACAACCTATAGAGACTCGATACAACTGGCGGATATTAGAGAGGGACAAGAATGACCTAACTGGATCCAACCTGAAGCTATCACCAAACAAACCCATCCTGGTGTTTCCCCCTCGAGACCAAACGAGGAAGTCAACCGAGGAACTCACACAGTTGGCAGCTTTATTTATTCAGTTTTTGTTGCAGCAATTACTAGTCAGGTTTAGATAATCATCCTGAGAAAGTAAGCAGTGGGCACTTTTAGTTAACCATTCCGTTATAGTTGCAACAATTACTAATCAGATACAGATAGCATGCGATAAACCCAAAACCCAACAGTTGTTGGTACTTTTATTCAGCCATTCCGTTGTAGTTGCAATACTTACTAGTCAGGTACAGTGGTCGCAAGCGACGCTCCAAACAAGCAATTGTGGGCAGTATTATTTAGCCATTCCATTATATTGAAGCTGATTACTAGTCATTATAAAGTCAAATTTATAGCAGTAAACTTTAGTTATGCTTGTCTATGGTCGAGATACTGTGCTCCAAGTCGTCCATAACCGCGGACACGGCTTTCAGAAAGTTTTAACCCGGCCGGGGTGCACAAATAGCAACACACACACGATCAACCTCAGAAAAACCAAATCAAAACCCAACGAGGTCTTCACGACAGAGCAATCACAAGATTCAGAAATATTTCAGGGGGCCACCCCATTGAGTAGAACCGCAACGAAGTAAGCAAGCTCCGAGACGGACTCAAGGTTTGGGTAGACGGCTGTGAACGACTGGGAACCCGAAAGTGTGGCTGGGCTTGTCGACACCGTGGAATCGTGTCCCGATCCTAAACAGTACAGTGTGCTCCTCGCACAAACGTAAATACAGAAGTAGCATGGCATAAGTACAGGATCGTAAATAAAACCTCAAACTAGTTTGTGGCCCCAAGAAATAAGACGGAATCAAGCTCTGGCTAAGGGGGGCCCATACTCCCCATATGTGGATAGCGCGATAAATCAAGGAACAGGTATCAAGTACTCGGGGTCCTACGGGACACAAGTGGGCGTTCAGAAACCAAATGTTATCTATCACCCACCGATGCCTCTGCTTACTTCAATTTTAGTTGTTAAACAGGAATTAAAGTGAACAATAAGTAAAACTATGATCATCTCCAACATCAACATGCGGCAATACATCAACAATTGTGGCACTTGACGACACGCAAAGACTTGAGCAAGCGACTACGACGCGCAAGTCCAACTATCTACCAAACAATAGGTAATAGGATGTGTCCGAGGCAATATAGGGCTGCAAGGGATATCACGGGTACGGAAAACTAGAGCATCGCAACACAGATAGCAATATATCAACAGGAGGGAAGTAAATACTACAAAAGTAAGATAGGTAGAAAGGGGGGATGCTCGCCTGAAAACATTGTCGAAGGGTTCAACCGAAGATCGGGGCGAAGCTCACATCAACTCAACGGCCTTATCCGCGAAGAAGCAAAACACTAGAAGAAACACCGGATGCCATATTTAATACAACGGCAGAAGATCGGCATGATGCATGTATGATGCATGGCATGGCAAGGTGCGATGCAATTAGGTCAGATTAGGCGGAACCGGGGCCCCGACATTTAGTTAGGTGGTTCAAGTTGTTTACCTACCCCGCAATTTAAATGTTGTATTAACATGGCCAAAATATGGTACCGGTTCGCTACATCAATTTAAATGAGGCCAATATGAGACTAGATTTGCCCGCATATGGCCCCATATTTAATTATGAGGTGAATCGGCATAAGGCCCCCAAACCACATGACAATATGCATGCGAGATGAATGACAATTTAATATGCGACAAGGTTATATTTCATTGATAAAATAGGGTTGGCGAGAAGGGGTCACACATTAGGGTCTCGACGGTCTTGGGGTTTCGGGGTTCGGGGTTCGACAGGGTCCAGGGTCCGGTCTCGGGGTCCAGGGTCTAGGGTTCGATCTTCGCGTAACGTTCTCGACCATCGGGGTAGGTCTTGTCGCAACCGGGAAGCAGGGCTTGGTTGGCGTCGGGGGCGCATCGGGTCCGCCCTGGTCGGTGCCGTTCTTGTCGCATTCACGGTCTTCGGGTCATGTTGTCGGTCTTGGCGTTCAAAGTGGAGAACTTGGCGTTCCGGTGGCGGTCTTGGCGTCAGGGTTCTCGCGTCAGGAGTAAAGTACTTGACGTCCTCGAGGGAGTACTTGTCGTATCCGGGGTAGGCGGCCATGTTGTCGGTCTTGTCGTCTCACGCGTAGATCTTGGCGTCCCGCGGCGAAGTGCTTGTCGTTCGGGAATCCTCCGAGTCCGTGTTGCCGGCTTTGGGGTTCCAACTTTGGTTGTTGGCCGTGAACTTGTTCCGCGAAGGTCCGCCTTCGGGTTCGGGAGGTAGATCTTGTGGTTGTCATGACCATCTTCGATACAACGTCCCAACAACAAGACGGCTCGAGGCAGAGGCGCCGGAGGCTAAACAACAAGGAGGCATGTCCCAAGTGGACAACAGAGCGAACACCTTACGGGCAGGACACGCATGGGGTTGCGCGCCCAAGGTTCACGGAGGAAGAGGGCCACGGCGGGAGGAGAGGCACCGAGGTGGGGGCGCGGCCGCGGCGCCGTCGTGAGGACGCCGGGGAACGGCTCGCTGGCGAGATGGACGGGGCGGCTCGCGGGCGCGTGCGCGGCGGTGTGGTGATGGAGCGGGGCGGCGCGGAGGAAGGTGGGGGACGGCGCTTGGAGGAGGGCCAGGGCGGCGGGGTCGCCGGTCTAGCGGGACGGCGGAGGCGCGACGCGCCCTGGCGGCGAGGTCGGGTCGGGGGCCTCCCGTCGGCGGCGGCGCTGGGCCCTGAGGAGGGGATGGCGAGGCGGGAGGACGAGGGAGCGGACGCGGGCGGCGCGGAGAGGGTCGTCGAGGGTGGGCTCGCGCGGCCGCGGCGGTTGCGGCCGGAACCGGGAGGGGCGAGCTCCGGCGAGCCCTGCAACGGCGAGGCGGTCTGCGCGGTCGCGGTGGAGGCGGTTGGCCGGCGAAGCGAGCAGAGCGGCGGAGGTTGTCACGTGGTGAGGTGGGGTGGACCGGGTGGAGAGGCTGCGGTTTGGTGGAAGGCGAGGGAGGAGGCCGGCGAAGCGAGCTTGTGGCGGCCGGCGGCGCGGCGCGAGGTCGGAGAAGGGGCGGTGGCCGGAGGAAGGAGGAGGGTCGCCGGCTGCGGGCGCAGAGGGGCGAGCGAGCGAGGCGCCTGGGAGGAAGAAGGGAGGGAGAGGGCGACCGCGGGGTGGGCGCATGGTGGTGGGGTCGGGCAGGTGGGCCCGCGGGATGGGGTGTGGCACTGCGCGCGTGTGGGGGGCGTGGGTGCTGCTGGGGCTGGCCAGGAGGGTTGGGGTCTGGCGCGTGGGACCAGGGAAAAGAGGGGGTTGACCAGGGAGAGAGAGGGGGGGTTAGGGTGACGTGGCATGGTGGGATTGGTAGAGGGGAGAGGCAGGGCGACGTGGCAGCCTGTGATAGGATGGGGTGATGTGGCCAAAGGGTGTGGGTAGATTAGTTGGTAGGTTTAGAAATAAGGGGGTGGACCGTTTATATTTTCTGGGGTGGTCGTTCGGGTCGCTTCGGCCCGTTCGACTACCCCACTAAAATAATTATAATTTTTATTTGTTTTAATAACACCGTTTGCAAACCGATAGTAACAAGCAAAAATAATCCGGAGACCCGGGGTTTTGCGTTTGGATAAAGATGGGGCGTTTGGAAAACAAATCGGGGTTTGCGAAAATAGTTTTATGCATACAATGCATGATGATGACGATGCAATGCACAAATTTAACGCGATTTTCTAGTAGTGGTTTTGCGGGATGCCACAATTCGACACCACTAACAATGGATCTCGCCCTCGAGATCCGCCTCATGGTACCGGAAGGAAGGTCGGCGATCCGCAACTTCTCGCTTCGTGTAGATCCTCGCGACACCACTAACAAGAGGTCGTTGTCCGTGATCGTCGAGAGAACACTCCGGAAACAAAAGGTCAAAGGTAGAGGTATCAACAAATAAGCCACCCCTAACTTCCGTGGACGGAGTAAAACTGCTGGATCCACTGATTCCAGGTACAAGAGCGAATGATAAGAGTAGTCGGATGGTGATCAGTCCATCGCGCACCCAAACCATTACTCTGCACACGAATAGGCGAATTATGCAACCAACTCTCGGAATCAGACTGAAGATCTGGACAAGCAAGGTTCGGAACAAAGGAGTGATGCAGACTCTGCATCGGATCTGGCGTAGATGATGTCGTCGCGTCGGAAAACACCGGAAGGCACAAACAAGGACAAAGAATGGTACCGCCGTAGACGGATTCCTCAGGCAGCTTGATCACCGGATGGTAGAACACCGTTATCTTAGGAGGAAGCGAAACCCTGAAGGTACGACGGAAACCCAACCACGAGAATTCCTAGACTCGAAGAAAGAGAAGAGAGCGGATTCAAAACGCGTAGAGATAAGAGGAGAATAGCAGAGGGGTAAGGAGTAAAATCAGACCTAATCAGAACTATCCAACCGATTTTGCAAAATAGTTTTGACACTCTACTTCGGCCGTTAGCTAGGTTATCCTAGAGGCTGGACTTGTGGGGTATCGCAACTGCTGAGCTCTGATACCACTCTCTAACACCCTCAGAATCGGACATATGCAAGTTTTAGCGAAAACCCGCCAAACCCGCATAGAAACGATTCAAAGGTGCCCACCAGGCACTTTCGTGCGGGTGGAAAAACGAAGTAATAACATTACACAACAGCCCTCGATGGGACCCACAGAACAGATATATATACAACAGCGACTCAAAGAGTCAAGAATACAGATACAATATACAAAGATCCAAATCACCTTGAAAACGATAGAGCGTCCAGCTACGGACAAGATGCAAATGGGGCTAAGAGCCCTGAAGAATAACCAATGGCGTCCATAACCCTGCCCAGGCCAAGCCGGAAGGGTAACCCTGCTAACGACGTCGATCTCACACCTGCTTAAACAAAAGGGGTGCCGACAAAGGGCTAAGGAAAAAGAAGGAGCGTTAGTACTGAGGCCAGTACACGGCGAGGCTAGAATTCGGCGGTCCTCGCCTACATAGATATGGTGGACTGAGCGGCAGCGGCAGCATGCACTAAACAACCTATAGAGACTCGATACAACTGGCGGATATCAGAGAGGGACAAGAATGACCTAACTGGATCCAACCTGAAGCTATCACCAAACAAACCCATCCTGGTGTTTCCCCCTCGAGACCAAACGAGGAAGTCAACCGAGGAACTCACACAGTTGGCAGCTTTATTTATTCAGTTTTTGTTGCAGCAATTACTAGTCAGGTTTAGATAATCATCCTGAGAAAGTAAGCAGTGGGCACTTTTAGTTAACCATTCCGTTATAGTTGCAACAATTACTAATCAGATACAGATAGCATGCGATAAACCCAAAACCCAACAGTTGTTGGTACTTTTATTCAGCCATTCCGTTGTAGTTGCAATACTTACTAGTCAGGTACAGTGGTCGCAAGCGACGCTCCAAACAAGCAATTGTGGGCATTATTATTTAGCCATTCCATTATATTGAAGCTGATTACTAGTCATTATAAAGTCAAATTTATAGCAGTAAACTTTAGTTATGCTTGTCTATGGTCGAGATACTGTGCTCCAAGTCGTCCATAACCGCGGACACGGCTTTCAGAAAGTTTTAACCCGGCCGGGGTGCACAAATAGCAACACACACACGATCAACCTCGGAAAAACCAAATCAAAACCCAACGAGGTCTTCACGACAGAGCAATCACAAGATTCAGAAATATTTCAGGAGGCCACCCCATTGAGTAGAACCGCAACGAAGTAAGCAAGCTCCGAGACGGACTCAAGGTTTGGGTAGACGGCTGTGAACGACTGGGAACCCGAAAGTGTGGCTGGGCTTGTCGACACCACGGAATCGTGTCCCGATCCTAAACAGTACAGTGTGCTCCTCGCACAAACGTAAATACAGAAGTAGCATGGCATAAGTACAGGATCGTAAATAAAACCTCAAACTAGTTTATGGCCCCAAGAAATAAGACGGAATCAAGCTCTGGCTAAGGGGGGCCCATACTCCCCATATGTGGATAGCGCGATAAATCAAGGAACAGGTATCAAGTACTCGGGGTCCTACGGGACACAAGTTGGCGTTCGGAAACCAAATGTTATCTATCACCCACCGATGCCTCTGCTTACTTCAATTTTACTTGTTAAACAGGAATTAAAGTGAACAATAAGTAAAACTATGATCATCTCCAACATCAACATGCGGCAATACATCAACAACTGTGGCACTTGACGACACGCAACAGCACTTGAGCAAGCGACTACGACGCGCAAGTCCAACTATCTACCAAACAATAGGTAATAGGATGTGTCCGAGGCAATATAGGGCTGCAAGGGATATCACGGGTACGGAAAACTAGAGCATCGCAACACAGATAGCAATAGATCAACAGGAGGGAAGTAAATACTACAAAAGTAAGATAGGTAGAAAGGGGGGATGCTCGCCTGAAAACATTGTCGAAGGGTTCAACCGAAGATCGGGGCGAAGCTCACATCAACTCAACGGCCTTATCCGCGAAGAAGCAAAACACTAGAAGAAACACCGGATGCCATATTTAATACAACGGCAGAAGATCGGCATGATGCATGTATGATGCATGGCATGGCAAGGTGCGATGCAATTAGGTCAGATTAGGCGGAACCGGGGCCCCGACATTTAGTTAGGTGGTTCAAGTTGTTTACCTACCCCGCAATTTAAATGTTGTATTAACATGGCCAAAATATGGTACCGGTTCGCTACATCAATTTAAATGAGGCCAATATGAGACTAGATTTGCCCGCATATGGCCCCATATTTAATTATGAGGTGAATCGGCATAAGGCCCCCAAACCACATGACAATATGCATGCGAGATGAATGACAATTTAATATGCGACAAGGTTATATTTCATTGATAAAATAGGGTTGGCGAGAAGGGGTCACACATTAGGGTCTCGACGGTCTTGGGGTTTCGGGGTTCGGGGTTCGACAGGGTCCAGGGTCCGGTCTCGGGGTCCAGGGTCTAGGGTTCGATCTTGGCGTAACGTTCTCGACCATCGGGGTAGGTCTTGTCGCAACCGGGAAGCAGGGCTTGGTTGGCGTCGGGGGCGCATCGGGTCCGCCCTGGTCGGTGCCGTTCTTGTCGCATTCACGGTCTTCGGGTCATGTTGTCGGTCTTGGCGTTCAAAGTGGAGAACTTGGCGTTCCGGTGGCGGTCTTGGCGTCAGGGTTCTCGCGTCAGGAGTAAAGTACTTGACGTCCTCGAGGGAGTACTTGTCGTATCCGGGGTAGGCGGCCATGTTGTCGGTCTTGTCGTCTCACGCGTAGATCTTGGCGTCCCGCGGCGAAGTGCTTGTCGTTCGGGAATCCTCCGAGTCCGTGTTGCCGGCTTTGGGGTTCCAACTTTGGTTGTTGGCCGTGAACTTGTTCCGCGAAGGTCCGCCTTCGGGTTCGGGAGGTAGATCTTGTGGTTGTCATGACCATCTTCGATACAACGTCCCAACAACAAGACGGCTCGAGGCAGAGGCGCCGGAGGCTAAACAACAAGGAGGCATGTCCCAAGTGGACAACAGAGCGAACACCTTACGGGCAGGACACGCATGGGGTTGCGCGCCCAAGGTTCACGGAGGAAGAGGGCCACGGCGGGAGGAGAGGCACCGAGGTGGGGGCGCGGCCGCGGCGCCGTCGTGAGGACGCCGGGGAACGGCTCGCTGGCGAGATGGACGGGGCGGCTCGCGGGCGCGTGCGCGGCGGTGTGGTGATGGAGCGGGGCGGCGCGGAGGAAGGTGGGGGACGGCGCTTGGAGGAGGGCCAGGGCGGCGGGGTCGCCGGTCTAGCGGGACGGCGGAGGCGCGACGCGCCCTGGCGGCGAGGTCGGGTCGGGGGCCTCCCGTCGGCGGCGGCGCTGGGCCCTGAGGAGGGGATGGCGAGGCGGGAGGACGAGGGAGCGGACGCGGGCGGCGCGGAGAGGGTCGTCGAGGGTGGGCTCGCGCGGCCGCGGCGGTTGCGGCCGGAACCGGGAGGGGCGAGCTCCGGCGAGCCCTGCAACGGCGAGGCAGTCTGCGCGGTCGCGGTGGAGGCGGTTGGCCGGCGAAGCGAGCAGAGCGGCGGAGGTTGTCGCGTGGTGAGGTGGGGTGGACCGGGTGGGGAGGCTGCGGTTTGGTGGAAGGCGAGGGAGGAGGCCGGCGAAGCGAGCTTGTGGCGGCCGGCGGCGCGGCGCGAGATCGGAGAAGGGGCGGTGGCCGGAGGAAGGAGGAGGGTCGTCGGCTGCGGGCGCAGAGGGGCGAGCGAGCGAGGCGCCTGGGAGGAAGAAGGGAGGGAGAGGGCGACCGCGGGGTGGGCGCATGGTGGTGGGGTCGGGCAGGTGGGCCCGCGGGATGGGGTGTGGCACTGCGCGCGTGTGGGGGGCGTGGGTGCTGCTGGGGCTGGCCAGGAGGGTTGGGGTCTGGCGCGTGGGACCAGGGAAAAGAGGGGGTTGACCAGGGAGAGAGAGGGGGAGGGTTAGGGTGACGTGGCATGGTGGGATTGGTAGAGGGGAGAGGCAGGGCGACGTGGCAGCCTGTGATAGGATGGGGTGATGTGGCCAAAGGGTGTGGGTAGATTAGTTGGTAGGTTTAGAAATAAGGGGGTGGACCGTTTATATTTTCTGGGGTGGTCGTTCGGGTCGCTTCGGCCCGTTCGACTGCCCCACTAAAATAATTATAATTTTTATTTGTTTTAATAACACCGTTTGCAAACCGATAGTAACAAGCAAAAATAATCCGGAGACCCGGGGTTTTGCGTTTGGATAAAGATGGGGCGTTTGGAAAACAAATCGGGGTTTGCGAAAATAGTTTTATGCATACAATGCATGATGATGACGATGCAATGCACAAATTTAACGCGATTTTCTAGTAGTGGTTTTGCGGGATGCCACAGCCGGGTGCCAGAAGTACGCCAACCAGACGCACGTGCCGAGCTCAGCGCTCAAAACAATCCCCATCACCTAGACATTCACTGTGTGGGGCATGGACATGGTAGGCCCCTTCAAGAAGGCTCCCTCCGGCTACACCCACCTGCTGGTCGCGGTCGACAAATTCACAAAGTGGGTGGAGGCCAAGCCAGTTCGGAAATGCGACGGGAAGACCGCCACTAAATTCCTACGCGAGCTCATATATCGCTACGGGTTCCCAAACAGCATCATCACGGACAACGGCACCAACTTCGCCAAAGGAGCCATGGTCGAATTCTGCGAAGAGCACCACATCCGGCTCGACCTCGCGTCGGTCACCCACCCGGAATCCAATGGCCAGGCGGAACGGGCCAACCAAAGTATCCTCCACGGCCTGAAGCCGCGACTCCAAGTACCACTCGAGCGCACCGCCGGGTGCTGGGTCGAGGAACTACCCTCCGTCATCTGGGGCATCCGCACCTCGGTCAACAGGTCGACAGGATTCACCCCCTTCTTCATGGTATACGGCGCCGAGGCAGTCATGCCCACCGACCTCGAGCACGACTCGCCACGGGTCGTCCACTACATGGAGGCTGCAAACGAACTCGCCCGCCAAGACGGAGTCGATCAGCTCGACGAGGCACGTGACCTCGCTCGGTCACGCACCGCCATCTACCAGCAGGGACTCCGCCGCTACCACAGCCGGCGGGTGAAAACTCGCACCTTCCAGGAAGGCGACCTGGTGTTGCGCCTCATCCAGGACAAGAAGGGCATGCACAAGCTATCCCCTCCGTTGGAGGGACCATTCGCCATCGGGTGAGTACTTGGCAATGACGCCTACTACCAGATCGACGTCCGCGGGGACGGCGAACTCGACGTCAAGCGACCATGGAATGTAAACCTCCTACGGAAGTTCTACCCCTAGAACCCCACATATGTACTCTCCAGTCGCTATGAAATAAAAAGAATCGGTTACTGCAAATTGCAACTACTCTCCATATATTGTGCCACTCGCACTCGTAATAACAGCGCCCAGCTAATCGCAGAAGTCAACCTTTGGTACAGCGATCGGCACGGCCAAGTAGTGCGGTGCAAGAGCACTGAGTAACCTCAGGTCTTGCATCGTCCATGAAAAACACCTACCCGGAGCCCCATTGGAGTCGCCTAGCCCGACTGGCTTTACGAGCCAAGACAACTGCCTTCGCTTCTTACAGCGACCATGGTCCTCCGCATCCTCGGCATAGCGACTCGAACGGCTAAGTACCACGCTCGGGGACTGACGACCAGTTCATCGCGAGTGGCTCGGAAAAACGCCAAGTAAGAGAGCATGCCCAGGACTCGCCACGCGACTGGCCCAACGGGCCAGGCAGGAGTGATGCGCCCAAACCAACGCGCCAAGTCCTCAACCACCCTCGAGTCGCACCTAGAACAACCAAGTACCACGCTCGGGGACTCGGCCACCCGACCCCGTTCGCGCAAGGGAAAATGGTGAAGTATAGAGCGTTCAAGGGAGTCTCCCTGCGACTGGCTCTTCGAGTTTGGGCGAGTAGACCACAATAACAAAACATTCAAAAACAATAAACATATCATACACGAGGTAAACCCCACAAAAGGGCGGACGCGCTTGGGGACTCGTTCAAACCACAATCACAAAACACATGACAAATTCCAATACAGACACGATGTCTCATTCAAAAGCATATCGCATTGTCTCACTTTACAAAATATGCCCATACGGCAGACCTGCTACTAACGCCTCAGGACAAACTACCCTATTCTGCAGGCTTCGACGATGACTCGCCAGCACCCCGGCGACTGCGAATGAACGGCGTGTATGGGTTTGACGGGTACATCGTCAGCTCACCCGCCATCGCTGCGCGGAAAGGCTGCTCGACCTTGAAATCCCGGTGCGGCGGCTCGGGGTAGTTGGGCGCGACGACCGTCTCCTGGTTCGGAAGGAGGTCGCCCATTGCCCAGACACGCTCCGATTACACCGCGGCGCGGTCCGTCAACTTGAGCACCTCGAAAGCTCCACCGCACCAGTCGACGAAGTGTAGCCGCTCGTCACGTCGTCGAGGTCGAAGTCCTCTAGGAAGTGAGCAAGTCCAAGGCTCAGCTCCGTTGCCGCTCCGCGTCGAAACGCCGACCGCGTCATGAATTCAACCATCGAGGGCGCCTTCTCCAAGTACTTCCACACCTCGACGAGGTCGCTGGGAATCACCTCCGTAGGTGATATCTCCTGGAGGTAAGCTCGGATGCATGTTGCCGACAACGTCGCCGAGTCAACAAGCGTGCCCACACACTGCCGCGCGTCGAACGAGATCGCCTCTTCCGCGCTATCAATGATGCGACCTGCGAGTAGAAGACAACAGTGAGTACGTTGGACATCACAAAAAGCACAAGCTACTGGCAGAGGCAAATGCACTTACCAATCAGCGGGCGGGCGAGGTCCGTGATGAAGCGTTGAAGCGCAGTATGATCGTCCTGAAGCCCAGCAACGAGGGCGTCCCACACTTTATGATCTTCTTTGGCGGCTATAATGGCGGCCTTGGATCGTCCATCAGCTGAGCTCGCTTCTTCCTTCGCTTCCCGCAGCTCGCGTTCGAGGTCGGCGATCCGCTTTTCAGCCGAGCTCATAGCCGACTGCGCCGCCGCTAATTCACCCGCGGGGACAAGTCCCTGGCGAGCTTCCTCCGCCTTCGTGGCAACTGCCTGAAGCCCCCTATTCACCTCTTGGATGGCTGCCAGTTCCTTCTCCGCGCGGTGCTTCGCTGCCAATCGGTTAGCTGATTCACGTTGCAGACCCTGCACATCGTTCAAACAGTTAGTTAAAGCAATATCCTAAAGTGCCCACCCGCTGAAATTCAGCGAGTGCGCACTCGGGGACTGGCAATCAAAAACTTCCTAAGTGCCCACCCGCTGAAATTCAGCGAGTGCGCACTCGGGGACTGGCAATCAAAAACTTCCTAAGTGCCCACCCGCTGAAATTCAGCGAGTGCGCACTCGGGGACTGGACGCGCAAAATAACAAATTATATGCTAAAAGGATCAGACCGCTGCAAAACACCGACCTGATCCTCGGGGACTGGACATACCTGGATGGCTGCACCAAGCATGACATGAAGTTGTATCGCGTCCACGGACGCGAGGAGGGCTGGTGTGTACCCACGATGCTGGTCGACTTCCGCATCGGCGACCCCAGGTGCACGACTCGAGGGTGAAGTTCCACTCGCCGCGGCCGCTTTGGCCATGAAGCACGGGAACGTCGCGATGGAGGCACCCGCCCCAAAGGAGGTCGGCTCGGACGTTCCAGGTGAAGGAGCGCCCTCGTTTGTGGATGTGGCCGCCTCTGTTACGGGCTCCGGTGGCGCGACCGCCGTATCGTCAGAAATCGTGACGACGTCATCACCCTTGGCCTTCTTGCTGCCATCCATAGGGACGACGACCTCGTCCGCCTTCCTCTTACAGGAAGGATCCTCCTCGCTGGCGACGGACGGCACCTTAGCCACGGTCGGGTGGCCCATCCTCTTCACTCCGGTCCTGTACATCAATCGTGTAAGCAGAGATAATTCAATCTGTTACGGAAGACAAAGGAGGGTGAGGGCACTCACTTGGAGACTGGAATAAAGCGGAGCCCCGTGCGGAGGCCGGCCAGCTTCTCCAGTTCAGGGCCCAGTTGGCGACTGAGCCCCTCTCCAGGACGTCGCGTGCCCAAGACACGGACGGCTTCTTCGTTGTCGAGGACGCACCCGGAGCCTCTGGGATATCTTCGCATGGAGCCTCCCTGCGAGGCGAAGCCGCTGCAGCCGGAGCATCCCCTAGCCCAGAGACTAGGGCGAATGGCGGAGGCATCAAAGCCAGTGGCACCTCGATGGTGGCCATGTACAGCACGGTTGTCGTCGGCGGCACCTCGTCCTTGGCCGCGCTGGGGGCGTCAGAACTGCTCGCCGAGTGTGGCGGCAAGGCCGGCCTCGTCGGCTTCGTCTTCCTCTTCGGAGGGGCCTTTGCCTCCTTCTCTTTCTTCTTCTTCTTCGACGGAGTGGCCTGGCGGCGCGAGGTGGTCTCCGGAAGTTCGTCGTCATCGTCGTGACGCTCGAGGCTTTTACTCGCCTCCAGTTCACGATGTTGCTGCCCGCGGGTCTTGCGAACCAGCGGGGCGACCTCCTCCTCGGACTCGTCGTCGTCATTGATCTCGTCGCTCCCGGAATCGCCTTTGGTAGGAGGCGACTCGCCCATGTCCTAGGCGGACGAGCTCGAATTCTCGTCGTCCGAAGGCGGGAGCCATCCTTCCACTACTTGAAATAGCTGCAAAGGACGCAATATGAAATTAGAATTACCACGACTGCAAAAACTGCGACTGCGAATGAAGCGAGGTGATTACCGTTGGGGCTGGACGCTTTGCAGTCTAAGGGGCGACCCCAGCTTGTGCGTCCAGGTACACCTCCTGGGTGATCTTCTTCAGTGCTGGGATGTATTCCTCCAGCTTCCACTCGGCGAGGCAGGCCTTCGTCGAGTCTTCCCGGCCCGTGTACTGGTACATATAATGGTCGCGTCGAGCCAGAGGGACGAGCCGCCGCCCGAGCCAGCAGTTGTATAGATTGATCGTCTGGAGGCCCTTCTTCTTCAGACCGCGGATGGTCTGGAGCATTTTGTCAACGACCATCCGCTGGTCGTTGGGGAGCTTGCCGACTTGGAGACGGCGCGGCTTGGACCGGTTGGCGGAGTAACGCGGGATCATCGTCTCGCCCTCCGGGGTCGCCTCGGCAACATAGAACCACGACTTCTTCCAGTCGCTTGCCGCCTTGGCGGGCAGCATCAAGTCGAAAAATGAAGCCTTCGACTTCAGCTGGAAGGTTAGGCCGCCCGCGGCAAGCATTGGGCCGCCCGCCTCCTCGCGGCTGATCCGTCCGTGGAACAGATCTTGCCATAGAGGGAAGTAGGGCCGGCAGCCCAAGTAGCACTCGCAGAACGCCACAAAGATGGCAAACTGCTCGATGCTGTGGGGACCCAGATCCGATGGCTGGATCCCGTAGTAGGCGCAGAAGCGCCGGAAGAACAGGGACGTGGGGAACCTCAGCCCCCGTTCAAGATGGCTGGTGAAGCAGATGAATTCCCTCTCTCGCGGGTTCGGTGTCACCTCTCCGGTCGCAGGGATGCGCCAGCAGCCGGCTCGCAAGATCCCGGCCTCCTCAAAGGAAGCCAGTTGCGCCCTCGTGCACTTAGATCTACCCCAAGGCTCGGTGGAGAGGGCCATGGCGGAGAGATTTGTTGGGGGTCGGAGGATTTCTGGTCGGCTGGGTCACGATGCGAAGGGAGGCGAAAGTGCGCGCAGTCGGAGGAAATGGTGAGAAGGTGGTTCTCCGATCGCCTGCCATTCCCCTTATATAGCGGTTGTTACCCGCCAAATAAGGGAGCCGTTACTACGCGGTGGTTCCGCCAAAATTTACCGTTGGATTACCCCAACGGCTAGTTTGACCACGTTTAACGGTCCAACTTCAGCCATTCGGCTCGCCGACCCGTTCACTATGACAGTGTTTCGCCGACTCGACTCGCCAAAGCTGCGAACAGAATGATTAGTTTTTTACTTTATACAGGAGCCCGCCAACGATTCGACTGGATGTCTACTCAGCGGCCGTATACTCCGACTGCCAGCAACCACCTACGCCAAATCGACGACGGCCTCGGGGACTACTGATGGGGATGCGCCTACCGGGGTATACCCAGCAGGACGTTTCCGACTAGCCCAAGACCTGGCGAGTGGGCCTGCAGGACGGCGACTGGATCAAGGCCCGGCGTGGATCCAAGCGACTGGAAGCTGAAGGCCCAGGCGAGTAGATAGGCCCAGTCGGATTAGGTTAAACGAGTACCGAAGCTTTAACTGAATCGGTTGAGATATGTAAACCCTAGGGGAGGTGAGCCTATATAAACCTCCCTGTAGGGCGTGTAGAGAGACGTTCCATCATACACCCAAGCGACTCGCCGCCTAGCCGTCGAGCTCTCCCATTGTACCACCTAAATAATACAATCTAGTAGGAGTAGGTCTTTACCCTCCGGGGGGCCGAACCTGGGTAAAACCCTGTGTCTCCGCCCTCATCTCGCACCGCAGATGGCTGGCCGCCCTTGCCCCTCGTTCTACTACTCGCTGCCGATTGCAGCATCTGCCGTGACCATTCCCACGACAGTGGCACCCACCGTGGGGCCTGGCCGGTGTTCTACGGCGAGATCCAATCTTGCCGAGCAGCTACGTCCCGGCGGCGCGACCCGTCACGCACAGCGTGATCCTGCCGGTCGGCACGATCAGCCTCTTCGTCGGCCTCACCGACGTCATCGTCTCGGAGGATTCGGCTCGCATCCGCGAGTCGCCGCCACGCGATCGGCTCTCCGAGAGCCAGATCCGCACGATCCATCGCCTCGCCTCCGAGTACAATTCGGCCCACAGCGACGCGGCCGAAAAGTCAGCGGCCGTAGAAGACGCGGCCCTCAACGACGATGCCGACTCGGCGACCCCGGCGTCACTCCTGGATCGACGGCCTCCCAAACCTCATGGCCACCTCCATGTTGAGTGCCCATAGCCCGTAGTCCTTGCGATGGAGGCGCGGATACAAATCCGCCCCCATCGTCTCTGTCACCGGTGTCGATGCCAAGCTCTCTCCAAACTTCACCATCGCCATGACCTCCTAGTACTTTCAGCAAATCACAGACGGCGACCTTTTCTCTGATACCAATTGTTGGAAATTGGCCCGATATACGACGCCGTTCATCGAGTACTTTCCGACAACAGACGACACGATAGCGGTGAGATCACTCGATCAACTCCGGCAAGACACGCAGAACTAGAACAATCGAGAAGACGCTCACGTACAAGAGCTAAGCAGGCAGCCATACAACGTGTTGATCAATCTAAGTTAGCTAGCTGAACTCACGTACGGGAATCAATTCTGTATTGCTACAGGAGCATATCGCTCCTCGCAGTTTTATTTATTTCTTATGTCTCTAGGTTGATTCCATAGCTAGGTATACATGTATATATATATATGCCAGAACTTGCTAACCGACTTGTAACAGATCAAGCCGTGATTAAATCCTAGGATACGTATACTAGCAGTTCTACTCAGCCCAGGAAACACGCGTACACCCGATGTCGTACCAGCACCGGATCATGATTAGTTTTTTCTAACAGCCCTACCATTCCTCTCTGAGCCCGCCATAGCAACCGCTTGGATGCATCGAACGGAGGACGACGACCGGCAGCTCCTGCTCCATCTCTAGCAATGTCTGCGGTGATGTAGCGGCTGCCATAGTGCTTCTGGACTAACTATGGTGTAGTTCAGGGCTCGAGGCTTCACGACTCATCCTGCACATACGACCAGGGTGGTTCGATCAACCCACCCCATGAGCGAGGCTGCCGGACCGCATCAATCTCCGCCTCAGCGTCCTACTTCAATCACCCCACAATTCCTCTACCTTCCTTGTCTATAAGTTCATTGTCTTCTAATGTCGTCTCTTTTTTTGGGGTTCTGCCAAACTGGATTCTATAATACTGAGCCAGTGCAGACCCACCCGCTCCATCAAGCTCTGTATTCCAAACCAACCATACGAACTATTCTTCACATCTTAGATTGCTCTTTGTGTTTCTGCGTTTTGAAGGTTTGGTTGATGAGTGGGTCGGTAGTACTAATGTGGCCCTTGCACTTGCACGTAAACAAAGATGATACTACTAATGTGGCCCTTGCAGGTAATTCTTCAGTGCATGTAAGTTTATTTCTATTTATGATCTGTTTTTGGCTATCAGACCTCTTCTCTAATCTTATGCCCAACAATTTTTCTTCTTTGCATAATGTTTCAAGTTAATTCCATGGCCCCGAGCTTTTGACGCGCCAAGTTTTTTCACAAGGGAAGTAGCTCGACACCTACGTGCCGCCGGGCGTAGCAGTTCGACGCGCCAAGGAGCTTCCGCCGCCTTCGCATCATCTTGCCCACTACCAACAGCCCAATCCTTGTATACACGACTTCCTGAACGACATCACAGCCGAGCCGACGGAGACGCACCTGTTGGAGTTAATCTTGTTGTTAGTAGTTCATTGTGTTTTATTTCTGTTTGGTTTTTATTCGGTCTAAGTCTAGTATAGCTGATGCATGTCGTCATGGTGAGTGGACGGATCGATCTGCAGTGATAGCGAGTGGATCGACCCTCAAGTGAAGCCATTAGTTGTGAGTACATGCATGTAGTCTGTCAAGTTTTAGGCGTGTGTTTAGAATCGTTAGTGCATGCAGCTGAGAGTTTGGGTGGATCGGTACGTTGGGAGCCAAGAGACTAGCTCTATATGAGCCGAGTTAGTTGAGGTAAATACGCTAGTTGAGTTGGTCCATCAGAGTGCTGCATGCATGTACGTGTGAGTTGATTATCTAGTTAGTTCTGCTAGTGCTAAACGTGTGCCATGCGTGCGTGCGTGTGTGCAGCTAGTGGAGTAGAAATAGGATCAAGTGTTGTATGACTTGGCCTCGTGTGTTTCCCTTTATAAGGAACTGTAATCAGTTTGTTTGAGTTGAGAGAGAACAAAAGAAAAGGCAGACGTGTGTTGCCGGTGAAACTCTCGTGTTCATACTTGTATCTATTGTGTGTGTCTTCTTCCACCTCTAGCCAAGAGATATCATTTGGTATCAGAGCCCTTGCGCTCTTGGTTCCTGCGGTAATGGCGCAAGACGGAGATGATGCGGCTAAGGCGGCGGAGCTGGCGAAGAAGATGGCGGAGGTGGAGACGTTCACTCCGCCAAGGGCGCAGCTCACCGACGGCGAGGGCAGCGGCGGTGGCGAGCTTCGCGTCGTGGAGCGCGTGGTCCGCCACAGCTCCATGGTGGCGCCGCCTCTTGTGCTGACCCGCACGAACTACTCCGACTGGGCTCTTGTGGTGCAGGTGCAGCTGCAGTCCAACGGATGGTGGACGGCGATCGAGCCCGGCGTCTGCGACTACCACACCGACCGCGAGGCTCTGGGCGTCATCCTCCGGGCTGTGCCGCCGGAGATGCTGCGCACGCTGGCGGTGAAGAGCACCGCGAAGGAGGCTTGGGACACCCTCAAAACCATGAGGTTGGGGTGCGAGCGCGTCCGTGAAGCAAGGGCGCAGACTCGCCGCACCGAGTTCGAGAACATCCGCTTCAAGGACGGCGAGAAGGTGGAGCAGTTCGCCATGCGCCTCACCGGCATCATGCATGACCTGGAGGTCTTTGGAGATGGCGTCACCGAGCTCAAGGCCGTGCAGAAATTCCTGCGCGTCGTGCCGAAGCGGTTCAAGCAGCTCGCCTACTCCATTCAGCAGCTGCTCGACCTCAAGACCATGACGGTTGAGGAACTGGCTGGCCGGTTCTTGGCTGTCGAGGAGGAGCTCGACATGGAGGAAGAGGAGGATGGCCAGCATGGTGGGACTCGCCTTCTCCGCACGGAGCAGGAGTGGCGTGCTCGTGACCGCAGCGGTGCCGGCAAGAAGAAGAGCACTTTCGACATAAAGAAGGTCCGCTGCTACAAGCAACTGCCAGAACTATGGGCACTTCTCCAAGGATTGTACGGAGCCAAGGAAGGAGCAGGCTCATCTTGCCGTCGCGGACGTGGACGAGCATCCGACGCTGCTCTGAAGTTCATCATGGAGTTCCAAATAAAAGGCAACAAGGTTAAGGGAGTGATTGTTGGAGTTAACCTTGTTGTTAGTAGTTCATTGTGTTTTATTTCTGTTTGGTTTTTATTCGGTCTAAGTCTAGTATAGCTGATGCATGTCGTCATGGTGAGTGGACGGATCGATCTGCAGTGATAGCGAGTGGATCGACCGTCAAGTGAAGCCATTAGTTGTGAGTACATGCATGTAGTCTGTCAAGTTTTAGGCGTGTGTTTAGAATCGTTAGTGCATGCAGCTGAGAGTTTGGGTGGATCGGTACGTTGGGAGCCAAGAGACTAGCTCTATATGAGCCGAGTTAGTTGAGGTAAATACGCTAGTTGAGTTGGTCCATCAGAGTGCTGCATGTACGTGTGAGTTAATTATCTAGTTAGTTCTGCTAGTGCTAAACGTGTGCCATGCGTGCGTGCGTGTGTGCAGCTAGTGGAGTAGAAATAGGATCAAGTGTTGTATGACTTGGCCGCGTGTGTTTCCCTTTATAAGGAACTGTAATCAGTTTGTTTGAGTTGAGAGAGAACAAAAGAAAAGGCAGACGTGTGTTGCCGGTGAAACTCTCGTGTTCATACTTGTATCTATTGTGTGTGTCTTCTTCCACCTCTAGCCAAGAGATATCAACACCGACCAATGATGCCACATCGCCTGCCGGCGTAGCAGCTCGACGCGCCAAGGAGTTTCCGCTGCCGTCGCTTCGTCTTGGTCATTGCCAACAGCCCAATACTGGCATAAATGACCGAACGACATCGCCACCGAGCCGACGGAGACACAACGATCGATGATGCCAAGGTATTTCTAATTTTTGATTTCAATCATCTTGATGCTCCTCTGGCTGATCAACGGCCTGAAGATGGTTCAACATCCACCCGTTACAGAAGCTAGGAATAATTATGGTTGCATTCGGTGACTACGCAACTTTGTATAGCTAATCACTAATCTATGGTGCCATATTTACAATTACTGCATTCTCATGAAGCCCATAGAAACAGTGTCAACTCTGATATTTGCTGCTGCTAGATATCGTGATTCACCAGAACGGCATTGCCTAACACATTTATTTACAAAAAGATATATAGAACTTCCATTTGAACCTTTGAGAAACATATGATGCTGTTGTTATTTTGTGTGTTAACTGCTTTCTTTTCCTGTCGCTCTGCTGATTAACTGAACGTTTGTGGACAGTTTACTCAGAAACGCCTGAAGAAACTAACGAGGACGGTGGCAAAATCTCTCTACAAAAAATGTATAAAATAGTACTTCTACACGTAGACCTAAAAGAAACATAAAAGAAAGACGATGCTGGAAAGGCAAATGGAAAAATCCCTAGCTCTTCTGTAATTCTTAGCTTCATAAAGCAAATACATAGCTGATTTAATGCTTTAACATCAACGATTGAGTAATGGTTTTCTCATTGCAGCAGACGTGTGACAAGTGCAAGCCTGCTTATCCTTTTTAAATAGTAGTGAAAGCCTAATTTTGTCAATTTTATTTTTCCCTGCTATCATTTACTTGTAATGGATACAAAACGGTATTGCCTCCAATGTTCCTACTAATCCTTCGGTGCATGTAAAATTTCTATTTATGGTCTGTTTTTGGCTATCGGACCTCCTCTTCTCTATTATCTAATCTTATTCCCATCTTAGATTGCTCTTTGTGTTTTTAAGTTTTGAAGGTTTGGTTGATGAGTGGATCGGTAGTACTAATGTGTTCCTTGCAGGTAATTCTTCAGTGCATGTAAGTTTGGCTATCAGACCTCTTCTCTATTATCTAATCTTATTCCCAACAATTTTTTCTTCTTTGCATAATGTTTTCAAGTTAATTCCCTGGCCCCGTGCTTCCGACGCGCCAAGTTTCTTCGCAAGGGAAGTAGCTCGACACCTACGTACCGCCAGCGTAGCAGTTCGACGCGCCAAGGAGCTTCTGCCGCCGTCGCTTCATCTTGCCCACTACCAACAGCCCAATCCTGGCATACACGACTTCCTGAACGACGTCACAGCCGAGCCGACGGAGACACACGGACGGATGATGCCACATCGCATGTGCCAGAATAGGTATTTCTAATTTTTTTATTCAAGTGTCTTGATGCTCCTTTCGCCGACGAACGGCCTGAAGATCGTTCAGAGGCATCATCTTCTCAATGCTCTGTTAGTACTAACTACTCCTAATTAACATTGGCATTACCATTATCCTCATAGACTAATATGGAGTGAGAAGGCATTGAAGTGACAGATTAAGGTCGCATTCACATTGATATATCCCTGACAGTTGAGAGGGTAGTAGTATGTCAAATGATTATCAACTATGCACATATATGTCCCGTCCCGCAGAAGAGCTATCCTAAACTTAATATATAATTTGTATGCTATGTAGCTAGATAGATTAATATATATACACTACACTCTGGGTTGCAATTTAATTCTTGATTTACTTGCTTAAAATACGTAGTTTGTTCCTTATTTCGTGAGTTGAATTGTGAAATGGGCATGCCAGTACCATCCACTAATATGCCTATGTTTGTTTCTATTATGTCCGCCTGTGAAATTCATTCTGTATAAACTTATCCGTGCAGGTTAAAGTTTCACAGGATTATTTGTTCAAGAGAAGGCTGAAATGTTAGAATCCTCCATGATGCATATATGTAATCTCTCTCTTTTCACTTTAGACATCTATGTACTTGTTTTTTCCCAGGTGTGCTAGGAAGTATTTCCAAGTTCCTGAATTATCTAGATTCATCTTGCGGTACAAGAAGGGATCACTTTTCAGAAAATTTCTCACTAAAGAAACTTAGTCCGTCGATTTGACATATCCTGCAATACTTTTCTTGCCATCTTTTGTTTTAGAGATTACTAATTTACTGTGTGCTGCATCAAGCAAGTTTTCGATTGCGCTATTTTCCTGTTGAAGACAAAAAAAATAATATGATTACATGCTATAAAATTGATGTTGCCTCTTCTTAGGCGTCTGGCTTATTACACAACTAAAGGTAAATCATCAGCAATTGCTATTTCAGATTTCCTAGATTCAGTAGACCTGCCCCTAGGCACTATGCTAGCAAGAGGTCCAAGATCGAATGGGACTTGAGAATATGCTGGCAAGAGGTCCAAGATCGAATGGGACTTGAGAATTGCGCTGAGTATTTATGGTTTATTTAGCATGGTAGTGTACCTCAATCGTCACCTTGGTAAGATTTGTTTGCCAAGTTATTCTTTAAAAATTGGGATAGTGATTAGTTTCTTATTACACCGCCTAGATATTAACATTTTTATAAGGGTGACTTGTCTATTAATTTTTTCATGGTTCACATATTTGTGAATCGTAAACATATATATTCATGACATGTTTTTCCAGAAAGAAGATTGTCAATAACATTAAGAAAATTGACAAGTTTAAGCTTACCACTATCAGATCATTTACTAAAAATGAATCTTAAGCTTTCATATGATTATTTACCTAACAGTTACAGCTTCATTTAGTAGCTCGATGTGCCTACTTCCATAATAATGTATATGAAGAGGCTTGTAGTTTATTAATACATATTACCAAATGTCTTTTACCATGTGTACAAGCAATGTTAAGGATATCGCTTATCGGTAATTTATCGCCCGGCTGAAATTGACGTTTTTTCATCATATCGACCGATTTATCGGGCGATAAATCGGAAAATCGGACGATAGATCATAAAATCGGCATATCGGTCACCCTCAAGTAGCGATAAATCGAACGTTTAATTGGCATATCGACCGATTTTTTGAACAATGTGTACAAGTACTATGATTCATAGAGCGCATGGACGAGCCTCTCTGCTTAAGCATATTATCTGTTTAGATTGATGGTGGAGATAAGAATTAAATGATAGTTTCATCATTCAAATTGAAATATGACACTTTCTGAAAGGAAATAACATGACACTGGATATCGGAATACACGCTAAGGCTGAAGTTCATATGATCAACTTTATTTTTGTATTCTTTGGCTTTTGATAATAGGATATTAGCATAAACATTGATGAATACTTGCATAATCTATAGAAGCTCAATCACAAATTTATTTTTCTATTTGCATACATTGGATTACTAATATTGTCGACCGCCTCATCTGGTTTGCTTGAATTTGGTTGACCACTTCATGCAGACAAGAATACGAAAATAAGGTCTTCCTATTGTCGATTGCTTTGTTTGGTTGCATGTATCTCTCTCTACCCGAACACTCCAACAACACCATCGACCACGACAACTACACCCTCACTCTCGGCTACACATTAAGGGCTATCATCCACCGACATCTTCTGCAGTCGGCGCCTTCAACTTATGCTTCAGCCGGAGCACCTGCGACGCTCTTGCATTTCATGTCACTCAGATCCCTACTGTGCATCTTGGCTCTTATATTTGGTAGTTCTCTACTGGGCTTCTTGGCTTTCTAATCTTGTACTCCTATATATATCGCAATATGCAATATCAATCTAGTAAAAAAACAACTATTATTGCCTTTAAATGCTAACATGATAGGCATGTAATATGTTATAAATGCGGCAAACAAAACGAAGAACGAAAACAAGTAGGCAAGGGACGCAAAAGTTAGCCTTATTCATAAATTTGGATCACGAAATAACATGATCAGTGTTCGCTTCCTAACTATAATTGTCACCATCTCTGCATAAAATAGATATTGTTAGCATATATATAGAGTAGTGTACAAATGACTAGTAAATTGTGAAGCTCTTTTGCACCGCTTCAAACGTTGAGACAAAATATGTTCGCTTACTAACTATAATTGTCACCATCTCTGCAGAAAATAGATATTTTTAGCATTTGTAGTGTACAAATGACTATTGAATTGTGGAGCACTTTTACACCGCGTCGAGGCAAAATTTGTTCGCCTTCTAACTAAAATTGTCACCATCTCTGCATAAAATAGATATTGTTTGCATATATATAGAGTAGTGTACAAATGACTAGTGAATTGCGTAGCTCTTTTGCACCGCTTCAAAGGCCGAGACAAAATATGTTCGCTTTCTAACTATAATTGTCACCATCTCTGAAGAAAACAGTTATTGTTAGCATTAGTAGTGTACAAATGACTAGTGAATTGTGGAGACCGCGTCGAGACAAAATCTGTTTACTTTAGCCTGAAATCATATTCGGATCACTGAAACTGAAGGTGGGGTTAGAAAACCCAAATATCAATGATATTGTTCTCCCGTTCAAAAAAAATGGTATTGTTCTCTCTTCTCTTGATTATGCCTTTTACATATATTTAGCTGTAAATAAAATAAGTATAATTAATTTAATTTTTCTAGGCCTGTCCTATTTAAACTCCCACTCAACCTCACCTCACCATCACAACTTCAACCTCCAAACCCTTTCCTTCAAGAAACTTCTGAAAAATCCCACCCCAAACACTGCCATGGATCTCTCCATGGCTACCGGCCCGGATGACTCCCTCCTCCTGCTCCTCCCAGCCACCTCCCTTCTCCCACCCATCCTAGCTGCACTCCTTCTCGTTGTTTGCCTCCTGTGGCTCTCGCCGGGCGGTCCAGCGTGGGCCTTGTCCCTCTGCCGCCGCTCGCCACCAGGCCCGCCGGGCGTGGTCACTGCGCTCTCCAGCCCTGTGGCGCACCGCGTCATTGCGGCGCTCTCCCGCTCCGTTAAAGGAGGGACGGCATTGATGTCCTTCTCCGTCGGCCTCACCCGCGTCGTCGTCTCGAGCCAGCCCGACACGGCGCGCGAGATCCTCGTCAACCCGGCGTTCGGCGACCGCCCCGTCAAGGACTCGGCACGTCACCTTCTCTTCCACCGCGCCATGGGCTTCGCCCCGTCCGGCGACGCGCACTGGCGCGCGCTCCGGCGCCTCGGCGCGGCGCACCTCTTCGGCCCGCGCGGCGTGGCGGCGTCCGCGCCCCAACGCGCTTCGATCGGCGAGAGCATGCTCGGCAACGTCGCCTCCCTCATGGGCCGCGACGGCGTGGTCTCCCCTCGGCGGTTCCTGCACGCGGCGTCCCTCAACCACGTCATGGCCGTCGTGTTCGGCAAGCGCTACGACGACTTCGCGAGCCAGGAAGGCGCCGCCGTGGAGGAGATGGTGAACGAAGGGTACGACCTCCTCGGCATGTTCAACTGGGCCGACCACCTGCCCTTCCTCAAGTGGCTCGACCTCCAGGGCGTGCGCCGCCGCTGCGACAGGTTAGTCCGGAAGGTGGAGGCGTACGTCGGCGTCATCATACAGGAGCGCAGGGCGAAGCGCGCCGCCGCTGGAGGCATTGCTGACGAGCTCTCTGGTGACTTTGTCGATGTGCTCCTCGGCCTCGAAGGAGAGGACAAGATGTCCGATTCCGACATGATCGCTGTTCTTTGGGTAAGAGACTCGCTAACTTTACATGCATATCGAAAAAAAAACTTATTCAGATTTTGTATACTTGCATAATTGCATTCAGGTCGTTGTCGTGCGTTTGCTAATTTCGATTGGGCGTTTCAGGAGATGATCTTCAGAGGGGCGGACACGGTGGCGATCTTGATGGAGTGGATCATGGCTAGGATGGTGCTTCACCCGGAGATCCAGGCGAAGGCACGGGCTGAGGTGGACGCCGTGGTGGGCCGCGGCAGGGCCGTGACGGACGAGGACGTGGCCAGGCTCCCCTACATCCAGTGCATCGTCAAGGAGACGCTGCGCATGCACCCGCCGGGCCCGCTCCTCTCGTGGGCGCGCCTGGCCGTGCACGACGCTCACGTCGGCGGCCACCTCGTCCCCGCCGGCACGACCGCGATGGTGAACATGTGGGCTATCGCGCACGACGCCGCCGTGTGGCCCGAGCCGGAGCTGTTCCGCCCAGAGCGATTCATGGAGGAGGACGTGAGCGTGCTCGGCACCGACCTCCGCCTGGCTCCCTTCGGCGCTGGCCGCCGCGTCTGCCCTGGCAAGATGCTGGCCGTCGCCACCGTCCATCTCTGGCTCGCGCAGCTGGTGCACAAGTTCGAATGGGCACCGGCTACCTCGGGCGGCGTCGACCTGTCCGAGCGCCTCAACATGTCCCTGGAGATGGCGGCGCCCCTGGTGTGCAAGGCCATCGCTCGCTAGGGTAAAGGATGCTGCCGCCGCCGCCATCTTCGCTCTCTAGCTAGCTAGACTAGTGGCGGCGTAGTAAGTACTGTTGGCTGGCGGGTCACTTCATTTTGCAGTACCTCCGCCTTAATAAGAAATAAGAGAATAAGGTGCCCTTGTCCGTCCTAAGGACGAATAAGGAATAAGGTATCCTTTTTTTTCGTGTTTTTTTTAATAAAATTTACTTTAACTATATATATTATGTTGGTATAAATTTAGCATCACTAGAAAATATATTGCAATATGAATCCAACGAAACTAATTTTACATAATATAATTAAATTTTAGTTGTTCTATTAATTTGATCAAACTTTGTTTTAAAATGCGTGTATGTGTTCTCTACTCTTCTCTACTATCTAATTCTCTACTATCCAAAAAGAATTTTGAGGTTTCATTTTCTGCCAAGGATCCTACTACGTTGTTCCGTTTCGTCCGACCCCTCCTTGCCCGACGACTTGGTTCTCCCTGCAAACTGCGCCTCGCTTAGTTAACGCATCCTCGAAACCTGCCATCAGTCAAACGCGTCTTCTTCCACCCACGCCTAAGAGCATCTCCACTCGCCTACCCAGGACACCGATTCGGACGCCGAAATTCAGTCCGGACGCTGAAAATCGGCCCAGTCGCGTACCCAGGGACCTGTTTTCGTCCGGATTTCGGCGTGTTTTGGTCCGGCCTACCCAGGCCGAACCCAGGTTCCCGGGTACGCCCTGGGGACGCCGAACGCCGCAAAAAAGGGCGTGGGCCAGCTCTGTCGGCGAGACAGTCCCATTTCCACCCACTCCACTCGCCTAGACTGCCGCGAGAGCTCTGTCGCCATGACTTCGCCGGCGGAGCTCCCGCGCGCCGAGACATGCCCACGCCTCTAGCTACTCTCGCCGTCGTTGCCGCCCAGCTCCATGCCTCTGCCGCCGCCACTTTCGCTGACCTACCCTTGCCGTAGCTGTGCTTCGGCTCGGTGCGCCCACCACCACGCCCGCCAGGTGTTCGACATTTGGCCGGATTCGGCCATGGACTCCGACGGCGACGAGGTGCTGTCCACTGACTCTGACGAGGGCGAGACACTCGCCATGGATTCCGACGACGAGGAGTTGCTCGCCGAACTGCTGGAGGAGAAGAGCGCCGAGATCGCCGAAAGTGAAGAGCACTTGTAGATTCTCGCATCGCTCGCCCAGCTGTACATGCAGATGGCGAAGCCGAAGCGCAGTGGTTCGGCGCTAGGTCGCATGAAGTGCAAGGCGAGACAGAGGATAGAGGGCTATTGCATGTTGTACGCCGACCAGCCACTCCATGGAGAGGACGTGTTTCGCCGCCGTTTCAGGATGAGCCGGAAGCTCTTCCTCAAGATCGTGCATGCCATCCGGGAGTTTGACCCATATTTCCTTTGCAAGAAGGACTACACTGGCTTGGTTGGGTTTTCCTCGCTTTAGAAGTGCACCGTGGCAATGAGGTTGCTTGCATATGGAGCGCCGACTGACAGTGCTGATGACTATCTCCGCATCGCCGAGTCCACCGCCCTTGATTGATTATACAGATTCTGTAGAGCAGTGATTGCAGTGTTCGGAGAAGAGTACTTGATGTAGGGTTATGTAGCATGGAAAAAAAATCTACCGCATACAAACAAACAAGCCAAGATCTATCTACTATATTGTAGCAACGAGTCGATAGAATAACTCACCCTCGAAGATTCCAAAGTGTTTAACGAGAGCGAATTCTCGTGGGTGATGTAGTCGTACTCTTCCCGATCTCAAGATCGCGTAGACGATCCTTCCGGCGCTGCGTTCGGGCAGCGCTCCCGCAGTCGGTCACACGTTCGGTACTCGACGAAGACCTTCCTCTCCCTTGTTCCAGCAGGCAGCGGAGGTTGTAGCACTCTCCTCGCGATTCCGGCAGCACAACGGCGTGGTACCGGAAGTAGAGGGGAGATCTCGCAGGGCTTCGCCTTAAGCCGGAGCGAGTATGGTGCAGTATGAGAGAGTCCCTCGACGATCTAGGGTTTAGACACGCCGAGGAGGGGGCTAGGCCGGCGGCTAGGGTTTCACCTAGGTGGCGGCGACGAGTGCCCTAGGGCCGGCGGCGGCTATGGAGGCGGCGGCGGCTTGGTACTAGGGTTTGGAGGAGAGGATCTTGTGTGTCTCTAGGAGGGAGCCCTGCCCCTCCTTATATAGGTGGAGGGGCCGGTCGGCCAAGGGGAGGGAGAGGAGTCCCTCCCCAACTCGGCTTGGTGGGGCGCCGGCAGTGGGGAGGAGGGACTCCTCCCCAACTTGGTTTCCTCCTCTTTTTCCACTTCCCAAAAATAGCCGTTTGACTTTCAAACTAGCCGTTTGACTTTTTAAACTAGGATTTGATTTAATCCTTTATTTTGTTCACAGATGACACTTAGTACATGATGCAATCATACCAACTTGAAATAACACATTCATGTACCCTTCCCCTCCGGAGTGCCGGACATTTCGGAACCTTCTAGAACATTCCCGATGAAAACACCGGAACCATTCTCCAACTCCGAAACGGGACTTTCCTTATATGAATCTTATTCTCCGGACCATTCTGGATCTCCTCGTGATATCCCGAATCCCATTCGAGACTTCGAACAACATTCGGACTCTTTCTCATCATTCCATAACTACTCAAACAACGTCGAATCCTTAAGTGTGTCTCCCTACGGTTCGTGAATTATGCGGACATGATCGAGACACTTATCCAATCAATAACCAATAGAGGAATCTGGAAATTCATATGGCTCCCACATATTTCTATGATTACTTTGCGATCGAATGAACCACTTACATACGATACCAATTTCCCTTTGTCTCACGATAGTTTACTTATCCGAGGTTATGATCGTCGGTATCTCTGCATACCTAGTTCAACCTCGTTACCGATAAATACTCTTTTCTCGTTCCCGTGATATGTGATCCCTTGTGAGCCAGTCACATTCTTGCAAGCTAATTGGATGACATTTCACCGAGAGGGACCAGAGTATCTATCCGTCATATGGATGGACAAATCCCATTCTTGATCCATGTGTTTCAACCAATACTTTCCGAACACTCAATGCCACCTTTATAGCCACCCAGTTACGGTGTGGTGTTTGATGTCATCAAAGCATCCATACGGTAAAGGTGATATGCATGATCTCATGGTCGAAGGAATTAGGTTACTATGTATCGGAAAGCATATAGCAATTGAACTATTAAAATGACTTGATCTTTATGATACGCTTATCTATAGGAGTATGTCCACCATATCATTATCCTAACGATATGATCTTGTTGTTAATAACATCTCAATGTTCATGATAGGGAAACCACAATCATCTATTAACCAACAAGCTAGTATTATATAGAGGCTTTACTAGGGACTTCAAATTAAGTTTACAAATCACACAAGTATTAATGTTTCCTTGTTAATACTATTATAGCATGAATGTAAACATTTATCATAAACACAAAGATATAATAATAACTACATTTATTATTGCCTCTAGGGCATATCTCCAACAGTCTCCCACTTGCACTAGAGTCATCTAATCTAGATTACATGGTAATATACCGAACACCCATGGCAGTTTGGTGCTGGTCATGTTTTGCCCTCGGGAGAGGTTTAGTCAACGGATCCGCCACATTCAGATCTGTGTGTACTTTGCAAATCTTTATGTCCCCATCTTGGACATGTTCTCGAATAGCGTGAAAACGTAGCTTGATATGCTTCAGCTTCTTGTGTGACCTTGGTTCTTGCGCATTGGCTATGGCACCCATGTTATCACAGTAGATAGACATTGGGTCCAGCGCACTAGGAACCACACCCAGCTCTGTAATGAACTCTTTCATCCATATCGCTTCTTGTGAAGCCTCCGAAGCAGCCATGTATTTCGATTCAGTTGAAGATCTCGCCACAACACTTTGCTTTGCACTCCTCCAGCTAACTGCTGCACCATTCAAAATAAATACGTATCCAGATTGTGATTTAGAATCATCCAGATCGGTGTTCCAATTAGCATCAGTGTAACCATTAACAACGAGTTGTTCATCACCTCCATAAGAAAGAACCATATCCTTAGTTCTTCTCAAGTACTTAAGGATGTTTTTGACCGCTGTCCAATGATCCACTCCTGGATCACTTTGATATCTGCTAGTTAAACTAACAGCATATGCAATGTCGGGTCTAGTACATAGCATGGCATACATTAGAGATCCTATGGCTGAGGCATAGGGAGTCTTACTCATCCTTTCTCTATCTTCTGCCAATGTCGGACTTTGAGTTTTACTCAAGGTCGTATTGGGCAACATGGGCAAGAACCCTTTCTTGCTTTCTTCCATTCCAAACCTCTTTAGAACTTTGTCCAAATATGTACTTTGTGACAATGATATTTGGCGTCTTGATCTATCTCTATAAATATTTATGCCTAATATGTAAGACGCTTCGCCAAGATCTTTCATTGAAAAACTATTATTCAAATATTCCTTGACACTATTAAGAAGGTCTACATCATTCCCAATCAACAATATGTCATCTACATATAGTATTAAGAATGCTACAGAGCTCCCACTCACTTTCTTGTAAATACTAGCTTCTCCATAAGTTTGTATAAAACCAAAACTTTTGATCACCTTATCAAAACGTTGATTCCAACTTCGGGATGCTTGCTTCAATCCATAGATGGACCGTTGAAGTTTGCATACCTTGTTAGCATCTTTAGAATCGACAAAACCTTTGGGTTGCATCATATACAACTCTTCATCAATGTCTCCATTGAGGAATGCTGTTTTGACATCCATCTGCCATATCTCATAATCATAATATGCAGCGATTGCTAACATAATCCTCACAGACTTTAGCTTCGCTACTGGTAAGAAAGTCTCATCGTAGTCAACTCCTTGAATTTGTCGAAACCCTTTTGCGACAAGTCGAGATTTATAGACAGTAACATTACCATCAGCATCTGTTTTCTTCTTGAAAATCCATTTGTTCTCAACAGCCTTCCGGCCATCCGGTAAGTCCACCAAAGTCCATACTTGGTTTTCGTACATGGATCCAATCTCGGATTTCATGGCTTATTGCCATTTATTGGAATATGGGCTCATCATCGCTTCCTCATATGTCTCAGGGTCATCAGTGTTGTCCACCAACATGACACTCATAACGGGATCATACCAATCTGGAGTGGTACGAGTTCTCGTTGACCCGCGAGGCTCTGTAGCAACTTCGACCGAAGTTTCATGATCATCATCATTAGCTTCCTCTCTAATTGGTGCAGGCACCACATGAACTTCTTCCGGCGCTGCGCTACTCGCAATTTCGAGAGAAGGTTCGACAACCTCGTCGAGTTCTACTTTCCTTCCAGTCACTTCTTTCGAGAGAAATTCCTTCTCTAGAAAGGATCCATTCTTGGCAACGAAGATTTTGCCTTCGGATCTATAATAGAAGGTATACCCAATAGTTTCCTTCGGGTATCCAATGAAGACGCATTTTTCCGCTTTGGGTTCAAGCTTGTCCGGCTGTAACTTCTTTACATAGGCTTCGCATCCCCAAACTTGAAGGAACGACAATCTAGGTTTCTTCCCAAACCATAACTCATACGGTGTCGTTTCAACGGATTTAGATGGTGCCCTATTTAAAGTGAATGCGGTTGTTTCTAATGCATAACCCCAAAATGATAGCGGTAAATCTATAAGTGACATCATAGAACGAACCATATCTAAGAGAGTTCGATTACGACGTTCGGACACACCATTACGCTGTGGTGTTCCCGGCGGTGTCAATTGTGAAAGTATTCCGCATTTCTTCAAATGCTCGCCAAACTCGTAACTTAGATATTCACCTCCACGATCAGAACGTAGAAATTTAATCTTCTTGTTACGTTGATTCTCTACCTCACTTTGAAATTCCTTAAACTTCTCGAAAGTTTCGGACTTATGTTTCATGAAATAGATATACCCATATCTACTCAAATCATCCGTGAAGGTAAGAACATAATGATAACCACCGCGCGATGCTACACTCATTGGACCACACACATCGGTATGCTTGATTTCCAATAAGTCCGTAGCTCGCTCCATCATACCAGAAAATGGAGTCTTAGTCATTTTACCCATCAGACATGCTTCGCATCTTTCAAGTGATTCGAAATCAAGTGATTCAAGAAGTCCATCGGAATGGAGTTTCTTCATACGCTTCACTCCAATGTGACCAAGACGACAGTGCCACATATAGGTCGAGTTATCGCTCGATTTCAAACGTTTAGCCTCAATGTTATTAATATGTGTATTTCCACTATCGAGATTCAACAAGAATAGACCATCTAACAAAGGTGCATGTGCATAAAACATATTACTCATATAAATCGAACAACCATTATTCTTAGATTTAAACAAGTAACCGTCTCGCAATAAACAAGATCCCGATATAATGTTCATGCTCAACGCAGGCACCAAATAACAATTATTTAAGTATAAAACTAATCCCGATGGTAGATGAAGGGGTAGCGTGCCGACTGCGATCACATCAACCTTTGATCCGTTTCCCACGCGCATCGTCACCTCGTTCTTCGCTAGCTTCCGTTTATTCTGCAGCACCTGTTTCGAGTTATAAATATGAGCAACCGAACCAGTATAAAATACCCAGGCACTACTACGAGTACTAGTGAGATACACATCAATAACATGTATATCAGATATACCTTTCTTCTTGATGTTGCCGTTCTTCAAATCCGTCAAGTACTTTGGGAAATTCCGCTTCCAGTGACCTTCTCCCTTGCAGTAAAAGCACTCAGTATCAGGCTTAGGTCCAGCCTTGGTCTTCTTCGTTGGCGTGGTAACTTTCTTACCACCCTTCTTGAAGTGTCCCTTCTGCTTAGACTTGCCTTTCTTGAATTTGGTGGTCTTATTGACCAACAACACTTGGTGCTCTTTCTTGATCTCCACTTCTGCAGATTTCAACATGGCAAAGATTTCTGGCAACGTCTTGTTCATGTTTTGCATGTTGTAGTTCATCACAAAGTTCTTGTAACTTGGTGGTAGTGATTGGAGGACACGGTAAATCCCCAAAGCATTAGGAATCACTATAACCAAGCTTTGAAGTTTGTTTGCGTGCCCAGACATCTTAAGCACATGCTCACTGACGGAGCTGCCCTCTTCCATCTTGCAGTTAAAGAACTTTTCAGAAGCCTCATAGCTTTCAATTGCCGCATGAGTCTCAAAGATCAATTTGAGATCCTCGACAATATCATATGGGTCTGAATTCTCAAACCTTTTCTGAAGCTTCGATTCTAAACCATACAAGATAGCACACTGAACTGTGGAGTACTAAGTCTTCCAAGTGAGGTAAACATTCTTTACTTCATCGGAAGCATCAGCTGCAGGTGGGTCACCCAGCGGTGCATCCAGCACATAGGTCAAATTACCAGCTGTGAGGACAATCCTCAAATTGCGGAACCAATCCGCGAAGTTGCTTCCATTGTTTTTCAACTTTTCTTTCTCTAGGAACGCATTAAAATTGATGGTAGGGGCTGCCATTGATCTACAACATATTTGCAAAAGTTTAGACTAAGTTTATGACAAATTGAGTTCAAATTAATAATAAAATTAATCTAGGTGAACTCCCACTCAAAACAATATCCCTCACATTGTTTTAGTGATCACACGAACCAAATCCACCACATCAACACCGATCATCACGAGAGTTGATATAGTTTCAATGGAGAACAATCGACATGTTCATCATATCTACTATATGATTCATGATTTACCTTTCGGTGATCCGTGTTCCGAGACCATGTCTGTACATGCTAGGCTCGTCAAGATCAAACCTTAGTTTCCGCATGAGCAAATCTGGCTTGCTCACGTTGTATACACTTGCGGAATCTAACACACCCGATCATCACGTGGTTCTTCGAAACAACAAGCTTTAGCAACGGTGCTTAACTAAGGGTGAACACTTTATGAATTGAAATTCATGTGCATGAGGGATCATCTTATAATGCTACCGTCGTCTACTAAGCAATACAAGCTGCATAAAGGATTAACATCACATGCAATTCATAATATGTGATATGATATGGCCTTTCTTCTTTGTGCTTCCGATCTCCATCTTCTAGCACGAACATGATCTCCATCATCACTGGCATTGCATCAAGGTCAATGACGCTTCTCCATGGTTGTCGTCCACCGGCTTCAACTATTACAACTACTTTGAATAGACACGCGGGTCTTAACATAAATTAAAGATAACCATATGGCTCCTGCCGATTGCCAACTTACAATAAGGAACATTGCATACATCAAATATAATCACAATCATGGCCATATCACATCACTGCACACCCCTGCAAAACAAAGTTAGACGCCTCTACTTTCTTTGCATGTTTTACGTGGTTTGGGGCTTTCAATAAGTGTCGTTCTAACTTACGAACATAAACCATAACATTGATACTAGTATTTTCAATCACCCATTGTAAATTGGATCTTAACTATGCTAGGAGAAACAGGCACCCGCAAAGCCACTTATGCAATACAAGTTGCATGTCAAGCGTGGAGCAAGTCTCATGAACAATGTCATGTAAGGTTAGCCCGGGCCGCTTCATCCCAACATACCGCAAGATGCAAAGTACACAAGAAGCAATCGACAATAAAAGCATCAACGCTCATAATGACCATTGTGTTCTACTCGTGCAACAAATCTACATATAGACACGACTCTGATACCACTGTAGGGTTATGTAGCATGGAAAACAAAAAATTTCTACCGCATACAAACAAACAAGCCAAGATCTATCTTCTAGATTGTAGCAACGAGTCGATAGAATAACTCACCCTCGAAGATTCCAAAGTGTTTAACGAGAGCGGATTCTCGTGGGTGATGTAGTCGTACTCTTCCCGATCTCAAGATCGCGTAGACGATCCTTCCGGCGCTGCGTTCCGGCAGCGCTCCCGCAGTCGGTCACACGTTCGGTACTCGACGAAGACCTTCCTCTCCCTTGTTCCAGCAGGCAGCGGAGGTTGTAGCACTCTCCTCGCGATTCCGGCAGCACAACGGCGTGGTACCGGAAGTAGAGGGTAGATCTCGCAGGGCTTCGCCTTAAGCCGGAGCGAGTATGGTGGAGTATGAGAGAGTCCCTCGACGATCTAGGGTTTAGACATGCCGAGGAGGGGGCTAGGCCGGCGGCTAGGGTTTCACCTAGGCGGCGGCGACGAGTGCCCTAGGGCCGGCGGTGGCTATGGAGGCGGCGGCGGCTTGGTACTAGGGTTTGGAGGAGAGGATCTTGTGTGTCTCTAGGAGGGAGCCCTGCCCCTCCTTATATAGGTGGAGGGGCCGGCCGACCAAGGGGAGGGAGAGGAGTCCCTCCCCAACTTGGCTTGGTGGGGCGCCGGCGGTGGGGAGGAGGGACTCCTCCCCAACTTGGTTTCCTCCTCTTTTTCCACTTCCCAAAAATAGCCGTTTGACTTTCAAGCTAGCCGTTTGACTTTTCAAACTAGGATTTGATTTAATCCTTTATTTTGTTCAGAGATGACACTTAGTACATGATGCAATCATAACAACTTGATATAACACATTCATGTACCCTTCCCCTCCGGAGTGCCGGACATTCCGGAACCTTCTAGAACATTCCCGATGAAAACACCGGAACCATTCTCCAACTCCGAAACGGGACTTTCCTTATATGAATCTTATTCTCCGGACCATTCTGGATCTCCTCGTGATATCCTGAATCCCATTCAAGACTTCGAACAACATTCGGACTCTTTCTCATCATTCCATAACTACTCAAACAACGTCGAATCCTTAAGTGTGTCTCCCTACGGTTCGTGAATTATGCGGACATGATCGAGACACTTCTCCAAAAATAACCAATAGAGGAATCTGGAAATTCATATGGCTCCCACATATTTCTATGATTACTTTGCGATCGAATGAACCACTTACATACGATACCAATTTCCCTTTGTCTCACGATAGTTTACTTATCCGAGGTTATGATCGTCGGTATCTCTGCATACCTAGTTCAACCTCGTTACCGATAAGTACTCTTTTCTCGTTCCCGTGATATGTGATCCCTTGTGAGCCAGTCACATGCTTGCAAGCTAATTGGATGACATTTCACCGAGAGGGCCCAGAGTATATCTATCCGTCATATGGATGGACAAATCCCACTCTTGATCCATGTGTTTCAACCAATACTTTCCGAACACTCAATGCCACCTTTATAGCCACCCAGTTACGGTGTGGTGTTTGATGTCATCAAAGCATCCATCCGGTAAAGGTGATATGCATGATCTCATGGTCGAAGGAATTAGGTTACTATGTATCAGAAAGCATATAGCAATTGAACTATTAAAATGACTTGATCTTTATGCTACGCTTATCTATAGGAGTATGTCCACCATATCATTCTCCTAACGATATGATCTTGTTGTTAATAACATCTCAATGTTCATGATAGGGAAACCACAATCATCTATTAACCAACAAGCTAGTATTATATAGAGGCTTTACTAGGGACTTCAAATTAAGTTTACAAATCACACAAGTATTAATGTTTCCTTGTTAATACTATTATAGCATGAATGTAAACATTTATCATAAACACAAAGATATAATAATAACTATATTTATTATTGCCTCTAGGGCATATCTCCAACACTTGAGATCACCCACTGCTGAAGACACTGCTCGGATCCTCGCAGTCAATGAAAGTAGAGGATTTCCTGGTATGCTTGGAAGCATAGATTGCATGCATTGGGAGTGGAAGAACTGTCCATTTGAATGGCAAGGAATGTACAAAGGCCACAAAGGAGGATGCACTATGATACTTGAGGCAGTTGCTACACATGATCTTTGGATCTGGCACTCCTTCTTTGGCATGGCAGGATCGAACAACGACATCAACGTCCTCAACTCCTCAACTGTCTTTTCCAAGCTTGTTGAGGGTCATGATCCCCCTGTGGAATTTGAGATCCACGGGCATCACTACAACAAGGGATACTATGTAGCAGATGGCATCTATCTAAGATGGCCAACATTTGTGAAGACTATCTCAGGCCCAATGCTCCCCAAGCATTCTCACTTTGCCAAGGAATAGGAAGCTTGCAGGAAGGACGTGGAGCGGGCATTTGGTGTGCTCCAGCAGAGGTTTGCAGTTGTCCGGTTCCCTGCTATGACCTGGTCGAAAGATCAGATGTGGGAAGTGATGAACTGTTGTGTGACCTTGCACAACATGATCATTGAGGATGAGAAGAAGGATCCAATGAGTTTTCTCGAGGAGGACGAGCCATACCATCTACAGGGTCCTCTTGCCGAGCCTGATCATCAAGTGCCTCCAACATGGGTTGCATTTATCGCACTGCGTGAGGAGATCCGAGATCCGGCGATACATCAACAGCTGCATGATGATCTTGTCGAGCACCTATGGATACGCAGGGGCAACACGATGTAGATGCTGAGCATGAACTGGCCGAAATATGTTGTAATTTTATTGCAGGCCGAACTATGTTTACGGTACGCCGAACTCTGTTTAAAAATTTCGCCGAATTTTGGTCTTAAAGTGTTCTGTATTCATCGTATAACGAACTATGCCAAAATTTGAACGAAGTTTAGCCGAATTTGAGCCGAATTCTAGCAGAAACGGGTAACCCGGGAACTCGGCTGGATACACGAGTGGGAAACTGGGCGTACCCAGGCCAAAAACTTGCGCCATCCGGCCGAAGTTTGGTCCGGATTTCGGCCTGGGTTCGGCCAACGAGTGTAGATGCTCTAAACAAAACTCCACCACCAATGGCTCCGGATCCCATCCACCGCGCCCCACACCATCCCTCACCGCGCCCTTGTTGGAAATTGGCCCGATATACGACGCCGTTCGTCGAGTACTTTCCGACAACAGACGACACGATAGCGGCGAGATCACTCGATCAACTCCGGCAAGACACGCAGAACTAGAACAATCGAGGAGACGCTCACGTACAAGAGCTAAGCAGCAGGCAGCCATACAACGTGTTGATCAATCTAAGTTAGCTAGCTGAACTCACGTACGGGAATCAATTCTGTATTGCTATAGGAGCATATCGCTCCTCGCAGCTTTATTTATTTCTTATGTCTCCAGGTTGATTACGTAGCTAGGTATACACGTATATATATATGCCAGGACTTGCTAACCGACTTGTAACAGATCAAGCCGTGATTAAATCCTAGGATACATATACTAGCAGTTCTACTCAGCCCAGGAAACATGCGTACACCCGATGCCGTACCAGCACCGGATCATGATTAGTTTTTTCTAACAGCCCTACCATTCCTCTCTGAGCCCGCCATAGCAACCGCTTGGATGCATCGAACGGAGGACGACGACCGGCAGCTCCTGCTCCATCTCTAGCAATGTCTGCGGTGATGTAGCGGCTGCCATAGTGCTGCTGGACTAACTATGGTGTAGTTCAGGGCTCAAGGCTTGATGACTCATCCTGCACAGACGACCAGGGTGGTTCGATCAACCCGCCCCATGAGCGAGGCTGCCGGACCGCATCAATCTCCGCCTCAGCGTCCTACTTCAATCACCCCACAATTCCTCTACCTTCCTTGTCTATAAGTTCATTGTCTTCTAATGTCATCTCTTTTTTTGGGGTTCTGCCAAACTGGATTCTATAATACTGAGCCAGTGCAGACCCACCCGCTCCATCAAGCTCTGTATTCCAAACCAACCATACGAACTATTCTTCACATCTTAGATTGCTTTTTGTGTTTCTGCGTTTTGAAGGTTTGGTTGATGAGTGGGTCGGTAGTACTAATGTGGCCCTCGCACTTGCACATAAACGAGATGATACTACTAATGTGGCCCTTGCAGGTAATTCTTCAGTGCATGTAAGTTTATTTCTATTTATGATCTGCTTTTGGCTATCAGACCTCTTCTCTAATCTTATGCCCAACAATTTTTCTTCTTTGCATAATGTTTCAAGTTAATTCCCTGGCCCCGAGCTTTTGACGCGCCAAGTTTTTTCACAAGGGAAGTAGCTCGACACCTACGTGCCACCGGGCGTAGCAGTTCGACGCGCCAAGGAGCTTCCGCCGCCGTCGCATCATCTTGCCCACTACCAACAGCCCAATCCTTGTATACACGACTTCCTGAATGACATCACAACCGAGACGACGGAGACACACCGACCAATGATGCCACATCGCCTGCCGGCATAGCAGCTCGACGCGCCAAGGAGTTTCCGCTGCCGCCGCTTCGTCTTGGTCATTGCCAACAGCCCAATACTGGCATACACGACGAAACGACATCGCCACCGAGCCGACGGAGACACAACGATCGATGATGCGAAGGTATTTCTAATTTTTGATTCCAATCATCTTGATGCTCCTCTGGCGGATCAACGGCCTGAAGATGGTTCAACATCCACCCGTTACAGAAGCTAGGAATAATTATGGTTGCATTCGGTGACTACGCAACTTTGTATAGCTAATCACTAATCTGTGGTGCCATATTTACAATTACTGCATTCTCACGAAGCCCATAGAAACAGTGTCAACTATGATTTTTGCTGCTGCTAGATATCGTGATTCACCAGAACGGCATTGCCTAACACATTTATTTACAAAAAGATATACTACCTCCGTTTCAGGGCTTAAGGCGCACACGCTTTCCAAAGCAAAGTTTGATCAAAAGAATTGAGCAACAAAATCTTGATTATATTGTACATATTTAGTACCGTTGGTTGTATTGAAAAATACTTTCTAGTGATACTAGTTTTATACCAAAACTTTTTACGTATTTAGACTAATTATTGGTCAAGAAAAAACACGCAAAACGAGGACGCCTTAAGCCCTGAAACGGAGGAAGTATAGAACTTCCATTTAAACCTTTGAGAAACATATGATGCTGTTGTTATTTTGTGTGTTAACTGCTTTCTTTTCCTGCCGCTCTGCTGATTAACTGAACGTTTGTGGACAGTTTACTCAGAAACGCCTGAAGAAACTAACGAGGACGGTGGCAAAATCTCTCTACAGAAAATGTATAAAATAGTACTTCTACACGTAGACCTAAAAGAAACATAAAAGAAAGACGATGCTGGAAAGGCAAATGGAAAAATCCCTAGCTCTTCTGTAATTCTTAGCTTCATAAAGCAAATACATAGCTGATTTAATGCTTTAACATCAACGTTGAGTAATGGTTTTCTCATTGCAGCAGACGTGTGACAAGTGCAAGCCTGCTGATCCTTTTTAAATAGTAGTGGAAGCCTAATTTTGTCAATTTTATTTTTCCCTGCTATCAGTTACTTGTAATGGATACAAAACGGTATTGCCTCCAATGTTCCTACTAATCCTTCGGTGCATGTAAAATTTCTATTTATGGTCTGTTTTTGGCTATCGGACCTCCTCTTCTCTATTATCTAATCTTATTCCCATCTTAGATTGCTCTTTGTGTTTTTAAGTTTTGAAGGTTTGGTTGATGAGTGGATCGGTAGTACTAATGTGTTCCTTGCGGGTAATTCTTCAGTGCATGTAAGTTTATTTCTATTTATGATCTGTTTTTGGCTATCAGACCTCTTCTCTATTATCTAATCTTATTCCCAACAATTTTTTCTTCTTTGCATAATGTTTTTAAGTTAATTCCCTGGCCCCGAGCTTCCGACGCGCCAAGTTTCTTCGCAAGGGAAGTAGCTCGACACCTACGTACCGCCAGCGTAGCAGTTCGACGCGCCAAGGAGCTTCTGCCGCCGTCGCTTCATCTTGCCCACTACCAACAGCCCAATCCTGGCATACACGACTTCCTGAACGACATCACAGCCGAGCCGACGGAGACACACCGACCGATGATACCACATCGCATGTGCCAGAATAGGTATTTCTAATTTTTTTATTCAAGTGTCTTGATGCTCCTTTCGCTGACAAACGGCCTGATGAAGATCGTTCAGAGGCATCATCTTCTCAATGCTCTGTTAGTACTAACTACTCCTAATTAACATTGGCATTACCATTATCCTCATAGACTAATATGGAGTGAGAAGGCATTGAAGTGACAAATTAAGGTCGCATTCACATTGATATATCCCTGACAGTTGACAGGGTAGTAGTATGTCAAATGATTATCAACTATGCACATATATGTCCCGTCCCGCAGAAGAGCTATCCTAAACTTAATATATAATTTGTATGCTATGTAGCTAGATAGATTAATATATATACACTACACTCTGGGTTGCAATTTAATTCTTGATTTACTTGCTTAAAATACGTAGATACTGAGCATGAACTGGCCGAAATATGTTGTAATTTTATTGCAGGCCGAACTATGTTTATGGTACGCCGAACTCTGTTTAAAAATTTCGTCGAATTTTGGTCTTAAAGTGTTCTGTATTTATCGTATAACGAACTATGCCAAAATTTGAACGAAGTTTAGCCGAATTTAAGCCGAATTCTAGCGGAAACGGGCGACCCAGGAACTCGGCTGGATACGCGAGTGGGAAACTGGGCGTACCCAAGCCGAAAACTTGCGCCGTCCGGCCGAAGTTTGGTCCGGATTTCGGCCTGGGTTCGGCCAACGAGTGGAGATGCTCTAAACAAAACTCCACCACCCATGGCTCCGGATCCCATCCACCGCGCCCCACACCATCCCTCACCGCGCCCTTGTTGGAAATTGGCCCGATATACGACGCCGTTCGTCAAGTACTTTCCGACAACAGACGACGCGATAGCGGCAAGATCACTCGATCAACTCCGGTGAGACACGCAGAACTAGAACAATCGACAAGACGCTCACGTACAAGAGCTAAGCAGGCAGCCACACAACGTGTTAATCAATCTAAGCTAGCTAGCTGAACTCACCTATGGGAATCGATTTTGTATTGCTACAGGAGCATATCGCTCCTCGTAGTTTTATTTCTTTCTTCTGTCTCCAGGTTATTACGTAGCTAGATATACACGTGTATATATATCACCACGGATTTGGTACGCTCATCCTCGCTAGAGGAAGCATCTATCACCACACATGACCACACATGCGTTTCGCGATGCGTACCCAACGTCTATCCTTTTTGTTTTCCAATTTACATCAAGTATTTGTAAAACTATTTTCTCTCACCTAGCATATCACATGCACAAGCAAAAGAGGAAACTTGTCATAGTATGGCAGTTCTATTTTAGTGGTGTTCACAGCTTTTGTTTGAATCTTGGTTTGAAAATCTATCAAAAAAAGGTAGTAAACAGCTGCTCTTCGCAGTGGGCTGACTTCCTGTCAGTCAGCCCACAGATCTGTCAGCGCGTGCAGGCCCGTTTTGAAATTCAAACACCAGGTACCCGGGCATGGGCTGGCATGCTTCCCGGGTACTTAACTTGGGCTGGCATGATTCCCGGGTACTTAACTTGGGCTGGCATGCGTCTACAATACGAAAGCCGTCCAGTCGGCTGATCCTCTTGAAGTGTGACGGGACCACTATGATTAGGCCGCTCTGCTTTCCTCCTCTGGCCGCAACAGCGTTCTACCGACTCAGATCTTCACTTCCACTTGAGAGTGTTGTTGTAGACAGCAGACATTTGGAAGGCAGTTTGAGGTCTTCATCAGCGAATATAGTCCAGAAAACTTGCTGTAAACATAAATTGACACAAGATTTGTAATATTACCATCACACTCTACTGACATACATTTCTACTGAAGGGACTGCTATCAGTTACCTCGGGTTTCTGATAACTGATTCAGTGACAAGCCTGCTGTAGAGTGTCAGCTGCAGCTGTTGCTGCTGAGTATCTCCATTCAATAGCTTCATGTAAAACAGTAATAAAACAGAGAGGCTGCATTAGATGAAACATGAATGGATATTCTTAGCAAAAAAAGGAAATTAGACTGCATACCTTCCCGATCGTGGAAAGTTTTTCAGAAACTGAACCCAGTGGGATGCTACCATCAGTTCATTTAGCATCATGAAGTATGATCTTCGTAGCTTTGGCCTCTTTTCGATATATGAGCCATCGTTACTGGATAGCTCTGTTGTGGCGTTAGTAAGTCACTGTGCCATAGCTTCCTGAAGTTACAGAAGGTCAACTGTCAATGCAAAGATATATTAAAGAAAAGGAAGTCCACACACATGAAAAGACATCACAAATATTTTTCCATTCGTCTTAATATCATTCCAACTAGGATACATCCCACAATTAGCATATGAAAATATCATGGCCTAATAGTTTTTGTCAACCTGGAATGCTTTGGGAACAATTCAGAGTTATTATTTTATTTCAGGCACCCATAAGGCTATAACTAATGAACTATACTGCATAACAAGATCATGTGCATTGAAATTTACAGGTCAATTCAAAAATAATGGAAGTCGACACCCTCGGCACCATGATTTGGCACCCACGGTTCAACCCATTGAGCACCATTGAAAATATACGTCCAGCGCTCCCGATAGACAATTTAAATACCCAAAACTAGATTCACAAAATGAACCCAAAACCAAAATCTGATACTAGTTCTTTATGTATTACCACTAGCAAGCCTGCCGAGAGTCAGTCTAGTAGGCTCATTCAGCTAGACTGGATCTAAGATACATTCAGCACCTCAGAGAAAATTGTTAAGCACCCCTATGTTTAGGCAGGTCCAGGGTTTTCCATGATGGTATAGCTGCTACAGTTTAACAAGTGAATCAGGTACTTCATGTCGAGAGTGTCATCAACTCTTTTCATCAGAATATGGATCTGTCAATATTCCCCTATATAAGGACTAAAAATCAAGGAGAAATTCTTAGGTATCTAGGAGCAATACAACAGGAAAACATGCAAGAATTTAACAACTAAGAAATGAGATCACACAATCAATTTCACACCACGCCGTACCACATTAAGCATCTTGAGAAAGCACAATCAGCACCCCAACAAGTGCTTGTAAATATCCATACTACAAGGCATCAGTCAAGTACCTTGTAAATATTACAATTGAGTACTACAAGATCAATGACTCGGCAAAATTCAGCACCTCAAAGCAACTTGTTAAGCACCCATATACGAATAGGTACCTAGACAAAAATGTTCAATCGGTACCCATGGGCTCTCTCTGCCAACACTTTCGGCCTTGCTGGACATTCAGCACCCTTACTGAAATTCTTAGGTACCTTGGAGAAATACAACAGGAAAACATGCTAGAATTTAACACCTAGGAAATGAGATAAGACAATCAAATTCGCACCACGCCGTACCACATTAAGCACCTTGAGAAAGCACAATCAGCACCCCCAACAAGTGCACACGGATGAAACCAAGTATTACATTGTCCTGATGCATCCATTTGGGAACAAGGCCCTCATACTACAAGGCATCAGTCAGATAGAGCATTGAGTACTAGAACATCAATGACTCGGCGCTATATCCAGAGACCCAAATTACAAAGGCCTAGTCAGATGCAATCACACTATAAAATTCTTCCACAACAAGAGCAAACGTGACTCCAAGTGTGTAGTCATTCTTTAGTGCAATATAATAGATTGTAAATAATGGTTGTTAAGTACACATAAGTACAGAACAAAGTAGTCAGTTAAGTTTCTCTCATACCAAGGTTATTACCTAAGAACTAAAGAGATTTGCAAGACAAAACTCAAATAGGATGTGGTGACCCATGCCTCTAGGATCACTGCTATGACGTCGGCTAGTCGCCCGAGACAGGAGCGCCGCCTTCTTGAGATCCCGCGTTGATTCCCCGACGGTCACTGCTACCCCTGCTTCCAGCTAACGTGATCCACGGTTTCTTCGCTGCCGGACCGGAATAGTGCCTCACCTGCCCCTGCACAACGACAAGGGTGTGCCGCCTCCCCGCATACCTCGCAGTCTTGCATTGCGGAGGGCACGCGCGCCATGCTCGGCCTTCTGACGCCACCGCCATCGTGACCACTGGTGGGGAACCAGCAGTTTCCCGAGCTTGATGTGGAGCACCTTCCTATCATTCTGGATTGGGCGGATGTTTGAGGACCGTCCTCCCGCCCCAACGACGGCAGATCTTGGACAACGGCCAACTGAATTCAGAGCGGGCGGTGGGAGACTGGCGGTGAACAGTGGTCGCGGTCAGATTGGATGGTGGTGCGGCGGGGAGTGGATGGGCCGATGGGGTGGGGAGTGGAGGCCTGGAGGGACGGGGGTCGGCATCTCGACCCCAGCGACGGTAGATCTCGGAAGGGCCAGCCAAATTGAGAGGCGGGGATGGGAGACGGGCGGTGATCGGCGGTGGCGGTCTTAGCGGATGGGTGCGAAACGTCTACCGAGTTGGGATTGATCTGGGATGACAGAGAATTCAGGGAGGGGAACCAGCGGTGGTGTGGACAGGAAGTGGTGGTGTGTGTTATTTAATGGGAAGACTCAATGGCTAAGGCACCCCGCGGAGATTGAGTAGCTTGTCCCGTGAGCTCTGTAATAATGTCATGAGGCAGGCCAGACTGTGGCGATGGCAGGAGGCTGGAGCAGAGCGACAGTAGTCAGTTAGAAAGGGGGCGAAGGAAATACCTCTTTGGGTTATTAAGGGTGTGGCTGAAAATACACAAAGGAGAATATATTCTCTCGGATCACACGGATCTCCAAGCAACGAATGGTCCGAGATGCTTCCTCTAATGAGGATGGACACACAAGGAATTTTGTCTATATATATATATATATATATATATATATATAGGGTGACGCTATTTGACACCCAGGGACTATTCTATACCCACCCTCTATCTTTTAAATCGTATATTATTTTTACGTCACGTAAATTTTGTATTACTTGTAAGTCGAGAAAAACATAATAAAATTTAAAAATGACATAATTTTTTTATTTACATGTTGTAAAAAAAATTGACGTAAAAGACATGTTTTTGGTGTTTTTTACAGACTCATAAACATTATTTTTGTGTCAATTTTTTTCGGTTGTGGTGAATATATGAACATAATTATTAGTATATATAACATAATTTTTCAATCTAACAACGTAAAAATATGTTGGGTGCAAAATAACTATTGTGCACCTGGGTGCTGAATAGAGTTTCTATATATATATATATATATATATATATATATATATATATGCCAGGACTTGCTAACCGGCTTGTAACAGATCAAGCCGTGACTAAATCCTACTCCTATACATATACGTATGCTAGCAGTTCTACTCAGCCCAGGAAACACGCGTGCACCCGATGTCGTACCAGCACCAGATCGTGATTAGTTTGTTCTAACAATCACCCCCCTAAGCACGACGTGCACTCACCTCGACCCGGATCCCAAATACGCCAGCTGCTTCTCGCGGGCGTCATCCACGACGTTATTTTCGCCACTTCAGCCAGCATCTTCGACATTGCTTTCGTCGTCTCTTGTGGCACCCATGTTGCCGTCTTTGCTCTTGTCGGCTTCTCCATGGATTCACGTCGACAGTCCTTTTTGTCCATGCCCTTCTCCATGCCTTCACGCCGACTGTCCTTTTTATCCGCGCCTTGAGACATTATACTTGGTTCGATGAAGTACTTTCTCATCGATGCCTCGCATATTTGATCTACAGTTTGCTAGTGCTCTTGGATGCAATAGAACAAATATGTAGGAGGTAGCTCAAATTGGTTTTCTTCTAGCTTCTCTATACCACGTGAAAAGCCTCTTGATGGATCTGCACCCCCTATTGTTGGGTCTCCTTTATCTGTCTGGCCACCAGTCCACACTCTTGGACCATCGCCTTCTGGACTTGCTGGCCTGTTTGCTGGGCTCGCTTTAGCTCCCCCTCATTTTCTTATAATTGTTGGGCAAACAAGTGCAGGTATCGCTACGCATGCATCTGTGCACCCTTCCAGTTCCGTATCTTCTGGCCACGGACTAGCCTTTTCTTCAAACTCTTTGTCTTCTGGAAGAATCCCTAGTGCTTCTGGCCTGGTATCCACGCTTGAAGCTCCCCCTAGGCCTTCAACATCTTCTGGGCCCGAACTTGATGACAAGGATAAGCTTGGTTGATCCATATTTTATTCATACTCAAGATCCCACGTGACGTGAAAAGTTGAATATTACGGTTTGTTGTAGCCCCAATTCCATGACTTGCCTTCCTCAAAGATTACATCTCCCTTGAAAACCACCTTATTGGTATAAGGATTGCACAAGCGGTATGTCTTTGAGCCTTCATAGCTTGTCATGATCATTGGAATACGTTGCTCCGCCAATTCCGCCTTTACATGCGCCACACATCCAAAAGTACGAAGATGATCAACCGAGGGCTTCCATCTGTACCATGCTTCATACGGTGTTATACCAACTCCACTCTCATTAGATTCCATGTTCAGCAAATACACAGCCGTATTGACTGCCTCACCCCAGAATTTTCCTGCCAAGCCTTTACTCTTCATCATGCTCCGTGCCATGGTCAACACGGTTTAATGCAGCTCATCCCCCTCATCAATGCGTAGGGCTCTTATCTTTGCCTCCACCTTGAACTCTTCGGCTTCCTCGATATTCTCAAATGCTTGTTGAGCTTGATCCTTACTTTTCAGCAACACAATCCACATGTATTTACTATGATCATCCACCACAAGCATGAAGAACTTATTGCCGGACGGAGTTGCGGGTGAGATTCCAACGCATAGATAGCCATGAACAAGTTTTGAGGCTTCACTTGCCTCAAACGTGGCTTCACATGGGAACAGGGCACTCTGTTCCTCATGATGCACACACGGTAGATCGTGATCCACTTGCACCACAATCTCCGTAGCCGGTGATGGAGGATCCTCCTCATCCTTCAACTCAGTTACTTCGAGCATCAGCATCATCGGTCCATCATATCCTTTCTGGGCGATGAGATCCCTCTCCTTCTCCTTTGGTGGTTTCCGGCAATCAGCCTTGAAGTGATCGAGCTCGCCGCAGTTATGACACCTTACTTTCTTTATGTCAAACTTCCTCCGTGTCGGGGCGTCATCTTCATCCTCCTTCCCTGCGATGTACTTTTTCGCTCGACGTTGCTTCTCCTTGCCGCTCGTGGAGCCTCCTTGCTTTTCTTTTGAAAGAGTCATCCACTGCTGCTTTGTGAGCATCAGGTGCTCAACCTGTTCTGGATCACCGAAGCTGATCCGGATTCTCTCATCGTGTGCCTTGAATCTTCCGACGAGATCCTCAACCGTCAATGTATTTAGGTCGAGACATTGTTTGATCGATGTAACGATCTGCATGTAGCGCGCCGGCGCCGCACGTAGGAACATTCTGACATTCTTGATCTCATCCAATTTTTCGCCATATCCCCTGATTGCATTGACAAGGGTAACAAAACGAGCGGCAAACTGATCAACCGTCTCGCTCTCCTCCATATTCAGATCTTCATAGTTTTTTGTCAAAGTTTAAAGATGCGCTTCCTTCACGCGGGCATGACCTTAGTGCAAGATCTTGATCGTCTCCCATGCATCCTTCGCCGATTTCTTTCCGACGAGGTGCTGCATCACGTCCTTTGGCACGACGGAATAGAGCGTCATTAACGCTTGGCGATCCTTCCGGTACTTCGCGCCTCCCTTGACGTACTCGTCGCCTCCTGGATCGACGGCCTCCCAAACCTCCTGAGCCTTCATGGCCACCTCCAAGTTGAGTGCCCATAGCCCGTAGTCCTTGCGATCGAGGCGCGGATACAAAGCCGCCCCCATCGTCTCTGTCACCGGTGTCGATGCCGATCTCTCTCCAAACTTCACCATCGCCATGACCTCCTAGTACTTTCAGCAGATCACGGACGGCGACCTTTGCTCTGATACCAATTGTTGGAAATTGGCCCGATATACGACGCCGTTCATCGAGTACTTTCCGACAACAGACGACACGATAGCGATGAGATCACTCGATCAACTCCGGCAAGACACGCAGAACTAGAACAATCGAGAAGACGCTCACGTACAAGAGCTAAGCAGGCAGCCATACAACGTGATCAATCTAAGTTAGCTAGCTGAACTCACGTACGGGAATCAATTCTGTATTGCTACAGGAGCATATCGCTCCTCGCAGTTTTATTTTTTTCGTATGTCTCTAGGTTGATTACATAGCTAGGTATATACGTATATATATATGCCAGAACTTGCTAACCGACTTGTAACAGATCAAGCCGTGATTAAATCCTAGGATACGTATCCTAGCAGTTCTACTCAGCCCAGGAAACACGCGTACACCCGATGCCGTACCAGCACCGGATCATGATTAGTTTTTTCTAACATCCCTACCATTCCTCTTTGAGCCCGCCATAGCAACCGCTTGGATGCATCGAACGGAGGACGACGACCGGCAGCTCCTGCTCCATCTCTAGCAATGTCTGCGGTGATGTAGCGGCTGCCATAGTGCTGCTGGACTAACTATGGTATAGTTCAGGGCTCAAGGCTTGATGACTCATCCTGCACAGACAACCAGGGTGGTTCGATCAACCCGCCCCATGAGCGAGGCTGCCGGACCGCATCAATCTCCGCCTCAGCGTCCTACTTCAATCACCCCACAATTCCTCTACCTTCCTTGTCTATAAGTTCATTGTCTTCTAATGTCGTCTCTTTTTTTGGGGTTCTGCCAAACTGGATTCTATAATACTGAGCCAGTGCAGACCCACCCGCTCCATCAAGCTCTGTATTCCAAACCAACCATACGAACTATTCTTCACATCTTAGATTGCTCTTTGTGTTTCTGCGTTTTGAAGGTTTGGTTGATGAGTGGGTCGGTAGTACTAATGTGGCCCTCGCACTTGCACGTAAACAGAGATGATACTACTAATGTGGCCCTTGCAGGTAATTCTTCAGTGCATGTAAGTTTATTTCTATTTATGATCTGCTTTTGGCTATCAGACCTCTTCTCTAATCTTATGCCCAACATTTTTTCTTCTTTGCATAATGTTTCAAGTTAATTCCCTGGCCCCGAGCTTTTGACGCGCTAAGTTTTTTCACAAGGGAAGTAGCTCGACATCTACGTGCCGCCGGGCGTAGCAGTTCGACGCGCCAAGGAGCTTCCGCCGCCGTCGCATCATCTTGCCCACTACCAACAGCCCAATCCTTGTATACACGACTTCTTAAACGACATCACAGCCGAGCCGACGGGGACACACCGACCAATAATGCCACATCGCCTGCCGGCGTAGCAGCTCGACGCGCCAAGGAGTTTCCGCTGCCGCCGCTTCGTCTTGGTCATTGCCAACAGCCCAATACTGGCATACACGACGGAACGACATCGCCATCGAGCCGACGGAGACACAACGATCGATGATGCCAAGGTATTTCTAATTTTTGATTCCAATCGTCTTGATGTTCCTCTGGCTGATCAACGGCCTGAAGATGGTTCAACATCCACCCGTTACAGAAGCTAGGAATAATTATGTTTGCATTCGGTGACTACGCAACTTTGTATAGCTAATCACTAATTTGTGGTGCCATATTT